>JAJHSJ010000004.1:94093629-94438503 GCA_021015155.1 Magnolia officinalis
GAAGTAGCAGGACTGGCTTCAATGGGCCATTCTAACAACATGGAAAAGAATAACAACAGCTCACGGTCCATGAAATTCATAATGTAAGGAGAAGTAACAGTGTAGCAGTAGCAGAGTGCAAGATATGTGTTACATTGCGTCAATATAAACTTGAAAGACTTCTTTGAATTCCAGAAATGTTTTTGAAATTTCCAATATTGTGAGAAAAATCCGATCAATAAATTGAAAGTAAACCTTGGAAAACACCAAAAAAAGGACGAAAATTTCCAAGCAATCCAGTAAAAAATCTCACAAGCATCATTAGAAAAGAGAGAAATTTCTTGCTATTTTGGATCTGAATACTTCTCAGAAATCCAGGGAAAAAAAAAAAAAAAACTACCTTGAAATTTCAATGTTTTAGTTATCAAGGAAAACCCAATTCTTGAAATAGAAGGAAAAAGCTTAGAAAATTCAAAGGAAATTTCCAGAATTCCTCTGAAGTCCAAAATTCAAAGGCTCTGAGTGAAGTACATATAACCGAAGCACCTTAATTCTACATGACATTACTCACAAACATCCAAAATAACCTTCGCACCTTCCATTTGCTACCACAAAGCATATTTTAAAAGTGGATACCATTTCTTCGTATTCAGTTCACTTTTCCTACCAAACTATTGGGTTAATCATATTACAACATGTTGCAATCAAATCAGTCAGTTCCGCAGCAAAGAACGATCAGAAAACAAATAATAGTATCCAAAACCTAAATCTCGAGGCTAGTCCAAAAAAAAAAATTAAAAAAAATCAAAAGTCCATATAGAAAAGTAGAAAGGAATGGACAAACAGTTCATTTACTTGTATATACATGCATACATACATATAATCCATCTGCACGGAGCACCACATTTATATGTAGATAGATGAATGATAGCAAGCAGAACATTATGTTTTAATCAAGAAGAAGGCCTAGACCAGGAAGAAGCACCACATTTACATGCAGATAATAAACACACACAACACACAACACACACACACACACAACACACAGAGGGAGAGAGAGGAGAGAGAGGAGAGAGAGAGAGGAGAGAGAGAGAGAGAGAGAGAGAGAGTGCTTGCTTGCTTGCCTGCCTGCGGTTATCTGCGAGAAGGTAGGAGAATATGCTTCTGATTTGCAGTTCAGAGTCAAAACTGGAAGTCATTGAAATCTTATAAGGACCACACCATAAGAAAGAGTGGTGATTTACTGATTTAACAGACATATTATGACCAAAAACAAATACACTGTAATTTATGTTCTACCCACCTCAATCATGGATATAATATGTACTTTACACAGCACTTAGGAAGGGTAGCAGTAATTGAGTCATTCCTTAAAAAAATGAAAAGTGTACAAAAGTAAAAATGGCAATCAGAAACAATTGAAACTAGCATTATGATGGCCAAACCCATTTCACAAAAAGGCATGACAGTTCACATAGCCAGTGACATGGGCATGAAGGAGATAAACCAATCTTTGTATGTTTGGAAACATTCTCTAACTTGCTACGCACAGAAAAGCGATGTGGGAAAGGACTTTGAATTCTCTACTCACTGCATACAGAAAATTCATGTTTTCTATTATAATTGGTCCATGTCATTACCAACTCCATCAATGCCATTATTGGCATGGGCAGAATGTAGCATTCATGAAGGCAATGCCATTCCAAGCCAACCATTACTTGTCCCAGGATAAATGAAGGACATGTGGCTGGAAATCTACCCTTTGCAGGGGTGAAATACTGATGTCAACTACATATGGGCCACAAATACCTCACCAATAGCATAAGGAAACGTAACCACTCCAAATACCTCACCAAAAGCATAAGAAACAGTGGTGAATTACTGATGTAAACTACATATGGGCCACTAATACATCACCAATAGCAGAAGGAAACGTAACCACTCCAAATACATCACCAATAGCATAAGAAACAGTGGTGAATTACTGATGTAAACTACATATGGGCCACCAATACATCAGGCGAGCATAAGAAAACGTAACCACTCCATATATATCACCAATAGCATAAGATTCAGTGGTGAAATACTGATGTAACCTGCATATGGACCACAAATACATCACCAATAGCAAACCCTAAACGTAACCACCCCAAATAGAAGATCAATAGCATAAGAAACAGTGATGAATTACTAATGTAAACTACCAATGGGCCACATGAATTTCAAAAAATTGAAATGGAAAGAGCAGTATGCCGGGCCCCATCTCAGAATCCCCCTTAAAAAATCCTTTCGAAAATACATTAAAGGGCCCACAAATCAAAACATGCAGGGCCCCATCTCAGAATAAAAATCCCCCAATTTCTAGCATAAATCCGTAGTTGGACCCCCAAAAATCCCTCAAATAAAAAATCCAAAAGACATTGTAATGAATGGAACAAGGGATCACAGCATGCAAAAAGCAAAACCCCCAATTTCTAGCATAAATCCGTAGTCGGACCAACATGCAGGAAGCAAAACCCCCATTAGGAAAGCATCGATAGTGAAATCCTTTAAATAAAAACTCCATAAGACATTGTAATGAACAGAAGAAGGGATCACAACATGCAGGAAGCAAAACCCCCAATTTCTAGTATAAATTCGTAGTCGGACCAACATGTAGGAAGCAAAACCCTCATTAGGAAAGCATCAAACAGTGAAATCAAACTACGAAATCGAATAATAGATTAGCAAAGATCAATACAATGATGCTTCAATTCAGACGGAGAGGGAGGCGTACCTCGGCCGAAATGGGTCAGTTCAAACACAGTGCTCACCTGAAATCGATGTCACAGGGAGGAAGATGACCACCATTAACAGGTATTTGTAGGCATACCTGTTCGCGCTAGATTTTTTCACTCCTGCCAACTTTAGCGGCCATGTCCTGTTCGCGCTAGATTTTTTCACTCCTGCCAACTTTAGCGGCCATGTCCGCCTGTAAAATCTCATCCTGTCGTTCCGTATGACTGGATGAGAGAAAACTCCATGGGATGGGCTCGAGGATGGCAGCGAGGGATGGTGGCAAATCCAAGAGGGATTTCGCAATCCCTCAGCTCAAAGACCATTTCAAAGAAATATCTCTCGTCTCGTCGTCTCATGGGATATATGCACGCCCAAACAGACAAACGGACCGAGCAGATGGGATATTACGATCCCATCCCTCCTAATCCCGCCCAATTCGCTCGGCCAAACAGGCCCTTAGAGAATCCTTGAGCATACACTGTTGAGTGGGTTGTTCTAGGTCCACCTTGGATATGAAATTGTGGGATTTTTTATGTCTGGTGGAACGTTGAAGGATAGAGACTGTTGATGCAAAAATTTGGTCCCCATGCTCTAGATATTTAGTTACTTGCACAGGAAGAAGACAAAGAAAACCTTGGCTAAAGAAGGGGACCCTCCGATGCCAAAGTCAGGATAAGAATATGGGTCTAGAAGTATCAAGGGGTTTTCAGTGAGAGATTATGCGTACTTTTTCGTGTAGACAGGTCCCCTATTTATAATGTAAATGGGTCATTGTTGGGGCTAGAGACGGTTCTAGATCACAGGCGCAATCTTTGCGTACATTTCTCAACCGTTATGCGGGATTTGCAGAGGTGATAAGTGTTGAAGTGGTCGGCCCTAGAATCATGTAATGGATGGTCGAGGCCAACCTGAGCCGAGCCCTCAATCAATCGGGTTGATCTCCATGGTCGGCTCAAGGTGAACTTCTGCATTGACCATCACTGGTCAACTAATTAAGTCCTTGATCTGTCCACGCTTGGGCATAGGGAGCAAGCTCATCTCCTCGGCGATATTTATTATTCTGGACGACCATCCCCTTGATCTCGTCAAGATGATTGGTCTCCCAATCATCTTCTGGTCATACAAATCCGGACATTCCTTAGAGATTAGATAAGCTTGGTAGAAGCTTGGAAATGTATGATACAGAGGCCTAGGCTCGGGAGTTCGGTGCCTGGTCTTCTTCAGATCGATCTGAGATAGACGGTCATCTAGGAGCTCCTTGGTCATGATTAATCCTAGTCCTTTCTCCCAATCTTGGACCAGGAAGCGCATGTTTGTGAGTCCGAGCAGACCCCATGAGTGGTCAGACCATTTTTACCCATAACAAAATCCCCCTACTCCTGAGTTAGCGATGAGAGTTCGAGGAGTAAGTTGGAGATATGTGGTTGGGCAGACGATCAGTCTTGCCATTATTGCTGATGGGCGGAAGGCGCAAGGATCGGAAAAAAATTATAATGATGGCTTGGTACGTATGAGGCGTCGTACACCGCCACAATAGCTTTTTTGACTTCTAGCCCATGTGATGCAGACGTGTGGCACTACCTAAAAAGTTGGTACAAGGAGGTGAACGTGGAGCTACCGCGTGTAAAGAAACGGGCCCCGAGGCATCCCTTCGCCCGTGGCATTTAATGCGTGCCATCAATGACTATGGCCGAGGAGGCCTATAAAAATGGGAGACCTCGCGGGGAGGTCAGCTATTTGCGTTTCATTCTCCATTTTACTGCTTCAGAGCTTCCAGAGTAGGCGATTTTTGGTGAGTTCTTCCTTTTCTGGACTTCTCTCTTCCCCCTTTCCTTTTCTTTTTATTTTCTCCTATATTTGATATGTCGGATATGTCGGATGATGGGCATGAGGTTTATGCTTTTGAGGATGATTCAGACCCAGGAAGCGTTGATTCCCGGTCTAGGGTCCCTTTGGAACCATCTTCTCTGGTTCCGTTGGGATTCATTCAAATGAATGACCCTGATCTCGTTGGTCGGGCGACTACTCAATCCTCGGCTGAGTAGCCAGTTAAGGTCGGCCTTAGGGGATCAATTTTGAAGGAAGTGACCCTGGTCGGGATCCGCTCAGATTACTAGATACTGGATTCTGTGCGGATCTGGATCCCTGCCCCTCACGAAGTCCTCAGGGACTCGGCCGATGGGGAAGTGGCCATTTTCGTCGTTGATCTCCAGTGCGGACTCCAACTCCCTCTTCATCCGTTCGTGAGGGCGATGATGTCCCTCTTGTGGTTGGCCCCAGGCTAGCTCATCCCGAACACGTGGAAGGCGCTTCTAGGGACATACATCCTCTGGTTTCAGCTCAGGAACAATGAACTGACAACTGAAGAGTTTATGTACCTGTACTAAGTCAAGGTCAATCCCGTATAGCTGAGCTAGTACTACTTTTCAGCATGGGCAAACAGAAGCCAGGGCCTTAGTAGCAACCTCTTGACTTCCAATAAAGATTGGAGGAATAAATAGTTCTGGGAGTGGGGAGAATGGGAGGCGCTTGCTATAGAGTTGGGTCGTCTGTAAGATTGGGTCTCCACCAAGTTTACTAGTCCAAGTCGGATACTGCTGAGGAATTGTACTTAGATTTCTTTTCCAAAATTTCTAGCTTGGCAATACTCTCACTGTTTTAATTATCTTACAGTCTTTTCGAAGGGTCAGCCTAAGCTGTATGACCTTCAATGCAGGCAAGTGGATAAGGAGAAGGTTTTGAAGGACAACTTTCACCTCTGGAACGTGTTGATCACCCCAGACCTGCTCGACCGATCTGGGCTCTATTAGTCAGCCTCTTCCCAATAGCTGACTTCTCTCCACAATTCTGCCTCCGCTTCCTCTGGTAAGCAGCAAATTGTCAATTTGCCAGGGTTCGCAGAATTTGATGTTAGCATGCGATTTACTTGAACTTTGATGTGCATGTATGGTTAAGCATCCAAAGTCAGGGAAGAGGAAGCGCCCTCCTCCTATGGAGGAAATGATTAAGAAGAAGACTATCACCGGGAAGAAGGTGACGTTCCATCCCATTGCACAAATTCTCACCTCCACCGTGGAGGTGAGGTCAGGGGCTAGTGCCGAGCAGCCCTCGGTGAGCCAATCGACTTCGGTCACGTCGGGTGAGTGGGAGGTTCACTCTTCGATAGCCCCTTCACAGTAAAGCGCTGTGGAGGTGGTGGATCTAGACCTGGAGGAGGCGCTTTCCACCCCCGAGGTCCGTGTGGTCGTCGAGGCCGAGGCCATCCATGTGGCCGAAGAAGCTGAGGTCGCCGTCGCAGACAAGGCTACTCATGCCGTCGAGAGAATCGAGCGTCTAATGGTTGAGGAGATTGGCTCCTTGGTGGCCCCGACTGGTGTTAAAGGGGGCAAGGCCTCAAGTCCTCAGGTTATCGAGGAGGCAAGGACATACTCGCCCAACCATCATATGTCCCGCCTGGTCAGTTGGATGAGATCATTGATCTGATCGATTCCCACCCAGAGGCTTTCCTTACTGATGTTGCCGCTCTCTGCTACAAGGTATATATATTTACCAGTGCTGTACTTTGTTCTTTTTTCTTCATTTACTAACTTATTTCCTTTGTTCTCAGCTCGTTCCTACATTGCTGACTACTCGCCAGATGGTGAGGCAGGTGGTCGACGAGTGTGAGCTGCCGAGACAACAGTTAAGGAGAAGGCCATTGAGGTCGAGGCTCTTAAAGAGGGCCTTCAAGTGAAGATACCATCACAAGGAGGGCTTAGTGATGGCCGAGCTTGAGGGGACGAAATCTCATCTTAACTCGGCGCGAGCTGAATTGGGGAGAGTGAAGGCGCACCTCTCATCTGTGGAGGCTAACGTCATGGGGTTGAAGGCAGAGCTGGAGAGGGTGAAAGCAAGCTCGAAAGCTAAGTTTGCTGATGTCGAGGAGACCTTGGCCTCTTAGTTGGATAAGTCTAAAGCAGTCATCCCAGCGATCAAGGCTGTAGTTGTAGAAGAGTACAAAACCTCGAAGGAAAGAGTCGATGAGGTAGATGTTGTCTATAACTGTGGCTACGACCATTGAGTTGAAGACATTAAACGGTTATACCCCAAGTTGAACTTGGATGACCTTTTTAATGATGAGGCCTCAGAGGAGCCAGCACAGCCCGAGGTTGAAGCCAAACATCCTCCTCCCAAAGCTGATTAAAATTCTCTTCCCTTTGTAAAACTTTTTATAATTTTTTTTGTTTAAATGAAAAGTTTACTTCTAGCTTGCTCATATTCTCTTGTTTATGTTTTGTGTGTTTGTACGGTAGACTCTTAAGGTCGCACTTTTTAATGTGGTAGTGGGTCGAACATAACCATAATGAATAGTCCGACCTCTTCTCTAAGGGTCGGATTATTAGAGGAACATTTCTCCTTATAGTGAAGGAGGTCCTTGTTAGTCCAAGCAGTAATCCTATAGGCCCAGAGCACATAGGGGAGCTCCTCAGCCCAGGCACCTTTTCTCCTTCTCGAGCCTAGCCTTGAGATGGTTTTTTATTATCTTATTGATTACTTTCACCTGTCCGTTAGCTTAGGGGTGCCAAGGTGATGAGTAAGTGTTGTGAACGCCGAGTTCCCGACACATACTTCAGAACTTATGGTTATCGAATTGTCTTCCATTATCTGAGATGATTGTGTGTGGGATCTCGAACCGGTAGATTATATTCTTTCAAACAAAGTCGGTGATTTTTCAGTAATCTTAGCCAGAGGTTCGGCCTTAGGCCACTTGGTGAAGTAATCGACCACCACGACCGCGTATCGGGTATAACCTTTACCTATGGGTAATGGGCCGATGATGTCGATTCCCCCACTGGGTGAAGAGCCAAGGTCTAGTCATCGGAGTCAGTTCCTCATCGGGCAAGTGAGGTACAGTCGAAAACCTCTAACACTTATCACACCTCTCGGTATACTGCTTTGTATCTTTCTGAATGGTCGACCAGAAGTATCCATGTCTGCCGACCTTGTGGGCGAGGGCTCGGCCCACAGAATGTTACCACATATCCCTTCATGAATTTCTTTTAGGACATAATTAACATCTTTATTCAGAGACACTTGAGATAGGGCATAGAGTACCCTTTCTTATATAGGATATCTCCTATCATTATATGCTGAGATTACCTAGATCTAAATTTTGATGCTTCTAGTAGATCGTCAGGAAGCTTGCCATCTCGGAAGTATTAGATAATCGAGTTCATCCAGCTCAAGGTTGTATGTATGGGTAGGACAGTTTCCAAGTCGAGCTTATGGATGCTTGGCTCGGACAAGTGCTCAATCGGAATCGACCTCGGGATATCTTCCTCGGCCATAGATGTCAGTTTTGCCAATGTATCTTCCTTCGAATTTTGTGACCTCGGGATTAAGTTGACGTGAGTTGTTGAGATTTTTACAAATATGCCACCATCCGCTTCTCCTTGGCTTGGTATTCGTTAGTGATCTGATTGACGACGAGTTGGGAGTCACAGCGGACCTATAGGACATAAGACCCCATAGTTGCTGCTAACCTAAGTCTCATTAACAATGCTTCGTATTACGCGGCATTGTTAAATGCACGGAACCTGAATCGCAAAGCATACTGGACATAAGTCAGGTTGGGGGTTACTTGGACGATGCCGGCTCTGCCGTCTTGGAGTTGGAAGACCCATCTATGTACAATGTCCAGGCGCGGTGGTTGGCTTCGCTCTTCTAGTCATCCTTGACCCGCTGGTCAGGCTCCAAGCTTCTTGGTGTTGCAGTCGATGAACCCGTGTCAGTCGGCTGATCAAACTCGTCCATCGGGATGGTTGCATGGTCGGTATTCTAGTTTGGTTCATCTAAGGCAACTTGGTCATCGTGATTAGTGAACTCGGTGATGAAATCAGCCACCGCCTATCCCTTGATTGCTCTCCTCGACTGGTATCTAATGTCGAACTTGCTAAGGTTGACTGCCCATTTGGTGAGTCTCCCTGACACCTTGGGCCTCTGGAGTACTTAGTGGAGGGGTTGATTAGTCGGGACCATTATTGTGTGGACTTGGAAGTATGGGCAAAGATGAAGAGATGAGATCACCAAAGCTAAGGCGAGCTTTTTTACGTCCGGATACCTGGTCTCGATTGGAACCAGGGCTTTACTGACATAATACACAGGAAGTTGTTTTCCTCTGAATTCTCGGATTAGGGCCGAACTGATTGTTGTTGTTGAGACTGCCAAGTATATATAGTACAGGGGTTCCCCATGCTTAGTCTTCGAGAGTAGAGGGAGTGATCCCAGGTATTGCTTTAGCTGCTGGAATGCTTGTTTGCATTCCTCGGTCCATTTTGCCTTCTTATTACCCTTCAGTTGTTGGAAAAATGAGAGGCACTTGTTAGTTGCACTTGACACAAAGCGATTGAGGGCGGCGAACCTTTCGGTGAGGCATTGGATTTCTTTGACAGTCCGAGGTGAGCCTCGATCCCCCTCTAGCTGACTAGGAAATTGAGGAATTTACCTGAGTTTACCCTAAATATACACTTGGTCAGGTTTAACTTCATCCGGTACTGTCGCAAGATTGAGAACATTTCTTGAGGTCGGCGATGTGGTCGGCAACCCTGATGCTCCGAGCATGGGCCTTTTTGGCCCGGTTTGAATCATCGCCCCCGCAGGCCCACCAAAGATAGTGCGAATTTCACCAGTGGGCTCGTTATCGATTGCCCAACTGGGCTGCTCATCCCTCTGCCCTGGTCATTCTTCTTTAATGTATTCTCGCAAGTGTCCACTATGAATAAGAGCGTCGATCTCTTCTTTGATGTCAAAATAGTCACGGTGGAGTAGTCGTGGTCACGGTGGAAGCGACACTACTTTCGCTTATCCCATTTATCTGCGTCGATCGTCATTTGATTTGGTCACTTCAGTAATCGTTTATCCTGAACCTCCAAAAGGATTTGCTCGGGAGTGGTGTTAAGCGGGATATATGAGCTGAACCTACTCTTAGGTCGTCTGCTCGGGCGATGACCCCTCAAAGGGTCCTCGTCCCTTCTTCTTTTGTTAAGAGGTGCTTGGGAGGGGGCTTCCTCTTTTCGCTTTGTCTTTAACCGAGCTCCAGGCATCTCGAGTGGCTTTTCGAGAGCTAAAGAGCTCCTTAGCATTGGAGTATTGTTGTGCACGATTCAGCCTCCCATGCCGGTGTAAACATCATGACCCAGCATGCCTCTCACAACCTCTACTTCGGTTGATCAGGAATTGCTGTTGATTGTTGTGATTGAAATACTAAATCTTGATACACCAGTCATAGAAAAAGAAGGGGAAGTGACCTTGTCTACTAAAACTTCTTCGAACATCGAGGCTCAAATAAATGATTCAACTACTTTCATAATTCATCGAGCACCTCCGTCTTTGGAGTCATTGCATATTCTATCTTCATCTCTTATAGATACGACAACCATACTGCTCCAACACCGAAAAACCCTGTTGAAGCCATTTTATATTCTCATGTCCAAGTTCTAAACAATGAATACCTTGTATCTAATTCACCCCTTCATTAGAGCTTCAACAAATTCAGGATGAGATCTAGACACTCGGTTCAGGGTTGCTGACATTGTGTCCTCCGGTATAATTAAAAAATTGGCCTCCTTGATCAAATGTATTCAAGAATTTATGGATTTGATCAAAGCCATCTCAACCAAAATACCAACACTTCAGGAGTTTTTGGGTCTTGCATGAAACTATTAGAGACTTACCATCTCAGTCGAAAAGCTTCAAAGCAAGAACTCGACCATAAACCTCAAAATCAAAGAAGTGCTATTGGGGAGAAACTGTCAGCTGCCTTTAACAAAATGAAAGAATCTGAAGGAAAGCAATCTAACATTTTCTCTCACGAAACAGCATTGATGGAATAATTATGAGCCGTGAAGAAATAAATAAGATGTGGTCGGCGTAAGAGAACGAAGTAGATGTACTAGCCAAATTTGTTAATCAAAAGACTTCTTCTCTTGGCCAAGTAATGCAAATGGCCATGAAGACGCAAGCACGTCTTACTAAAAAGTTAGAGAGCCGGGCAAAAATTGCAGAGCTTTCATCTAATTTTTCTTCTTTTTCATTCTGACTTTTGTAATTTTGTACTTCATGATTAATGAAATCGGCCACAATGCCCCCCTCTTCTGTTTTATCTATATGCTTGACCACTTTCAATACTTAAAAAATTTTTACTTTTCTCTTCTGTCCATGTGGAATGTAAATAGTTGCTAACATTGCATAGAGACGAAAAGCCATGTTTACTACCCTTAGTAATAACTGTTAAAGAAACCGTTCATCTTATCTATCTAGGAAACGTTGCTTCCATGAATAAGTACTCTAATCTCAACTTTGAACATGATTGGTGTTCCCTGAGTTCCTATTTAAAAAAATAAAATAATAAATAAATAATAAATAAAAAATAACTTCATTTGCTTGTTATCAAGGCTGATGTACCCATGTCCCCTATTGATCAGGCTCAAGCTTTATTGAGTGAAATTTTTTCCCTTAAGATCAATTCTTTTTCACACTCTACTCTTCAATTTACCCATTTGTTCGCAAATTTCAGACCATTGCAGAGAATGATATGCCCCTGAAAGAACTCTCAGATGCTTTAACTAGGCTCGTGCATATTGGCAATGCTTACTTTGTCGCCGAGAAAGACCTTGATCTCCTGAATGCTCAGACGAATGAGAGTATTGTCATTCATAAGGAAACAAATATACTGGCTGAATCGCATGCACTGCACACGCCAACATCACTTCAATAAGATGATGTTGTGAACCCTTCAAGTTCAATGCAAGAAAATTGAATATGACATCC
The DNA here is from genome assembly GCA_021015155.1 of Magnolia officinalis. Classification (NCBI taxonomy): domain Eukaryota; kingdom Viridiplantae; phylum Streptophyta; class Magnoliopsida; order Magnoliales; family Magnoliaceae; genus Magnolia; species Magnolia officinalis. The sequence continues at coordinate 94,105,195 of JAJHSJ010000004.1, forward strand.
AGAAAATTAAGCACCTTTAACCTAGAAGGGACTCATATATATTATTCCTTTATTCTCCTGAACTTCATCAGCTCCTATCTTGAACTCTATCAAGCTCGATCGCATGAGAGTAGTGAGCAAAAGAAATAGGCGAAACACAAAGCTGACGTAGTCGGTTGTCGTATCAATTATGTCTTGTGTTTCCTCGACTGGCTGTTGGGGAGTGGAGAATTTTAGAAAGCTTAGTGGCAAATGAATAAAACCATCAAGGAGGGTGCTACTAAGGAGTTCAAAGAGATAAAGGTAGATTATGCCTAACCCCCCCCCCCCCCCCCCCCCCCCCCCCCCCTCCTTTTTTTTTTTTCATTTTGTTTGTTGTTTTTTCATATGAATATATATGTAATTGGCACTAGCCACATTTTGTCATTTCTTTCAATATATAATAAAATTTATATTTGCTTACGCTTGTTTCTAATCTTCAACCGATTTTGATCTTTTATGCATGACATATGATTATGTTAGCCATTATTTGGCTCAATCCTTCCATAACTCATACATACTGGAATGATAGGCTTTTAAAAATGGACCATTTATAGGATTATTTTTTTTAAACCTTTCCATCAATATCGTGAAGGATATAGGCACCACCAGGGAGAACATTTACCATTACAAACAGTCCATCCCAAGTGGGTGACCATTTGTGAAATGTAGCATCTTTAGTTCTGAGAGGTAATATTACTTTACGGACTACATCGCGTTCCCCAAAAGTCTTATTTTTCACTCTCTTATTTTATGCTTGGGCGACCTTGGTTTTGTTGGATATAATTGAATTCAAAGCTGTCAGCCACACTTCATCTATGTCCTCGAGTTCGACCAACATAGGTTTCGTGAACTTGGTCGAAGTCAAAGTAACATGATAAGCTACCCTTAATGATGGTGTAATAAATTTTAGAGGCAACATAACATTGTGTTTGTAGGTAAGCCTAAACGAACTCATTTATGTGCTTGTGCGAAATGAATTTTGATAAGTCCATAGGGCCTAAGATAGGTCAATATGCCACCATTTGGGGTTTCCATTGATCATTTTATATAAACTATTTTTAATAACTTTGTTACTAGCTTAGGCCTAGCCATTGGCCTGAGTATAGTAAGGTGATGAATGCAATAGTTTAATTTTATATTAATCGACCATCACTTTAACTTCCTTAGACGAAAAAGTTGTCCCTCGGTCCATAGTGATTGACATAGGAATACCAAATCGATGAATTATATGAATCTCAATGAACTTAATAATCTCTTGATAATTGATTCCCAATATAGGTTTTGCTTCTACCCATTTGGTGAAGTAATCGGTGGCCACAATAATAAAACTCTATCTTTTAGATGAAGGATGATAAATTTTCCTTATTAAATTAATGGCTCATCCTCGAAATGGCTAAGGCTTGATGATCAGATGCAACCCGATCACCGGTACATGCTATATCAGTCTATGTTTCTAACATGCTTCACATCCCTAGGCATATTAAGTACAATCGGCTGACATTTTCAACCAGAAATATCCATAACATCTAAGCGTAAGCATCATTTTCTTCCCAACTTGATATGCTCCACAAATTCCTTCATGCACTTCCCTCATAGCCAACACTGATTCATTTTTGCCTAAACATCGCAACAACACTCCATCTACCCCCTTTCGATATAGTTCATCATCGATCACGACATAATTCATGATCGCTCTCTTAATGTCTTGACTAACCTCTGTCTGTGGGGATCGAAGATATTTTATTATTAAAGTTCTCTAATCATCATTTCTCATCTCAGCCTAGCAAATTTTCTCGGTTGGTTCCCTTTGAAAAACTGAGGGTAATGATCTCCTTTGAACAATTATCATTCTTCCTTCAAATCTCTAGGCAATTTGAAGTCTTGATGCTAATTGTCTCATTTCATTGACATCAATATTATTTTTTCAAGTTATATTTTTGTACTTGACCTCATCAAACTTGTTTAGCAACCGAGTTTTCAAAACATGTTGTAAAACAACACTGGTACATTTAAAATAATCAAGCCAATTAATTGATCACTAAGTGAGAATCGCCCATTACCAATATACTTCTAGCCCCTAACTCAACCAATAATTCTAGATCGATGATAAGAGTTTCTTACTTAGCTTCATTATTGGTGTATTGAAACTCAAGTTGAAATGCAAATTCATATCTCTTTCTATCTGGGTCAATCGAGATAATCCCTGCTCCTAATAAGCTATTAGTCCTTGAACCGTCAAATACCAATTTTCGTAATATTTATTTGTCATATATCTACTCAATACTTCCAAAAGAAGTTCATTTTCAATGTCAAAATGGTGATCAACTAGAAAATTTGTCATGGCCTACCCTTTTACAACTATTCGTGGTTCATACATTAAATTGAACTAATATAATACTAGAGCCCATTTGTCAATTCAACCATTCAGAATCATTCAATTTAACATATATTTAATTAAATCAGTTATTAAGATTACATTGATTGACTCGACCAACAAATAATGTCGTAATTTTCTAGCCACGGAATACAATGATAAACACAACTTCTCTATAGTAGAATATTGTCTCTTGGTATCTAACAATGTTCTACTAACATAATAAAACACTTGTTCCTTTCAATCATCATCATTTTGTGCTAACAGAGCACCAACCAACTTTAAAGAAGCCGTGACATATAGCTTGAACGATCGACCTTTTACTGGTGGCATCAACACTGGTGGCCTTGTTAAATATTTTTTAATCATGTCAAAAGCCAATTGATGTCCTGCCTCCCATCTGAACTCATCTCTTTGTTTCAACGTCAGTAAAGTAGAAAACACGTTAGAAATAAACCGATGCATAAAATTAATTTTACCGAGAAGCCTTTGCAACTCAGTTTTGTTTCTCAACAGCTGAGCTTCGATTTTGTTCAAGCCTTGTGGTGATCAATTTCAATCCCTTATTAATGTACCATAAATCCTAAAAAATAGTCGATACAACAAAAAACATTTAAGAGGGCTCATTTTTAATTTATGAATCCTCATTCTTTTGAATGATTTTCGTAGGTGATCAAAATGCTTGGCTGGATTGGTCAATTTAACTAATTCATCATCAATATAAATTTTCATGAATTGGCATATCATATCATGAAAAATGACATTCATAACTCTTTAATAAATAACTCATGTATTTTTTTTTATTCCAAACAACATTACAACGCAATAAAAGTTTCCAAGGGTTCAGAACATCTAAAGGTTGCCTTCGGAATGTCCTCATTTGTAATGCTTATTTGGTTATATCCTGAATGACCATCCCTAAAAGAGACTATATGATGTTCTGTAGCTCGATCGATTAGTTGATCGGCCATGGACATAGGATACTCATCTTTTGAATTGACTTGGTTTAAATTTCTGAAACCAATGCAAAGTTTACCGTTTTTCTTAATAATCGATACTACATTGAAAATCCAATTGGCATATTTGATGGGTTTGATGAAACATGCTTTCAAAAGCCGTCCAATTTTTTCCTTTATCTTATATGTTACTTCAGTTGTCATCCTCTTAGGCATTTGTTTATGTGGTTGATAGCCTTCTTTTATAGGTAACATATGTTTGACCACGTTTCGGTCTAGTCTAGAAAACTCATGATAGTTCCACACAAAGCAATCGGCAAACTCCTTGAGCAAGTTAGTGAGTGTGGCCTGAATATGTGAATCCAACAATCCACTAAAAGTAGGCTCTAGATGTTGTTCCGTTCTCAAATTTACTTTGACTAAAGGATCTTGAACCTGAACTTGAGAATCATCCAATTTCTCTAGTGCTTACTGCAAATCCTTCAAGTCAATACCATCTCTAACTACTTGATTAGCAGGTACTATTATTTCAACCATATCAACAAAGCATCCATTATCATATTTTTGTAGGCTCTCCTCAAGTTGTCGTACTCTGGCTGTGAAATTAACATTAATCGAAGATCGACTCGTAATGGGATTTCTTCTATCGTGCAGCTTGTAATTATATGAAAGGGAGTTATAGCCTTCAACAACTCTTCATTCAATCATATCATTGCGATGACATCTTGTATAATATTATCTAGGTTGAGTCTAACATCGATCCCAGTCGGTCTGCCATTCTTATCTCGTCCTGTAAATCGTATTGGTCTGATCTTATTTTTATAAAAATAAGTCTTAGCTACTTTCGACATGGCTAAGAATGGTTTGTTATCGACCAAAACCAATTCTACTCTATCTTAATTATAAAAAAATAAAAATTGATGTAGTGATGACTGAATACACATAAACGAATGAATCCAATCTCTTCCGAGTAAAGCATTATAATTTGACGAAGTATTGACCACGAAGAAGGTGGCCAACACATTTTTATACCTACCATTAATTCGACCGGTAAAACACATTGTGTTTGTTTAACTCCTCCAACAAAATTGCTTATTTGACCTCGATTAAAATTAGGTCGTCTTGAGTCTTTTCCAATTTAGCCATCATTCTAGCTTAGAATATGTTGACAACAACTCCATTGTTGACCAAACTTTAGTGACTAGACATCCTTCCAACTGTATAGAGATATACAATGGTTTCAATTATTCAGTCATGGTAAGAGTTAGTCTTTTAATAATTATCTTTTAAAAAGGGGACATTGGTTTGACTATAACAATCGACACATTTTTTTTTTTCTTCATTAGAGCCAAAGGAACCATATTGTATGATTATGGGATGACCCAACTCTTCTATATCTCCTTCCAACTTATTTGGTTGAGACAATTTAGCTTAGAAACCCAATGGTAGTGTTAGTACCATATTGTAATCCAATACAACTAGTGGTAATGACCCAAATTTATTACCAAATTCAAAAATTGCCTCCTCCAGGTGTTTCTGAATTCGGTTGCTTGTTAATTTCATTTGTGATTTCAAAATCCATTTCTTCATTTGATTTATTTTCTAAACAATTCTTCAATCAAAAGATCATCCGAAAAGCATTCATCGTTGAAGTATTCGATTGATCCTTCAATATCCATACATTCCTTTTCAAGATTCCGATCATTCTTGGCTTATTTAACTTCTACATAAAGCTCAGTCATATTAACCGATATCTGTTCTTCTTATGGTTTTGAAATTATCGGCCCTGATTGTATTTGCGTAGACTTCATAGGAGGTTCACCTCATACAACAGTTAATTATCTTCTTTTAGCTTTTTACTGCCTTGCCAACATCGTTTTGAGTACATGTCATTCCATATACGATCGTTGGAAACTTTGGATGATTCAGCCATTTCTAAATGCCCTCTTGAGTAGCCCAAGGTTTAATCATCCTTTGTCTCGAAATAGACTTAGGGTGATCGCTAGTGTATTTAATCATTTGTTAGTAAAAAGAGTTATCTTTTTCAATATTTTGAATAAACAATGGCTCTGCTTGATAGTTCGGTCGATAAGCTCACCTATTTAATCGAATCAGCCTTGCACATTGCTCACACAGGTGTAACCTTTTATAAGTTTATCGCCTTTGGATATGCTTCAATTTTTTTAACCGTATGTGCAGACTTTGTAATTCTCTTCCTAGTATCATGTTCCATGACCTGATCTTTTTGATATCTAATGTCAATTTTTTGTCATGGCCAAACCAACCTCTGAGGATTAATGGTAACCACATTGATTTCTTTATTGGCTGGAATGGATTAGCATCGAATTGGATCGCTTCTTCTTAAAAAAAAAAAAAAAAAAAGTTTCAACAATCCTTGGTCAATGTTGTCTTATATAACATTGCTGAAAATAACACACTTGTTAGTGGAATGCGATCGAGTTCCATGCCATTTACTGTAATTAATTTTCTTCAATTCCTCAACTATTGGTATCTTATGGCTAATAGGAACTTTGATAAATTTCTCAGTTAGTACAATATTAAAGATTTCGTCTGCCTGAATAATATCAAAGGTGTACGTTCGTTGAACTTTCTGATTGGATTGCGTAGTTACCTCTATTTTAATTAATGTCGAGTGGACAAATGGTTGTTTAGCCACAACTTCAGCAACTACAACATCATACTTAGAATCATAATAGTATATCCTAACTGATGTATTTTTTTCTTTTTATAGAAGAGCCTCATATCGAGATACATTTTTATTTAGATAATAAATATATATGAATTTTATCTTGATAAACTTTTTTCAAATCTTAACCTCTAGACCATCCTGGGCCAATTAGACAAATTTTGTCCTAATTGTAACTACCTTACATCAACTTTTTTCTCTCTTAAACCGAACAATATAATTTTCAACTGATTTTCTTGACAATTGCTGAAAACGTGTAAGATTAGCTATAGAAAATTTTCTGCCCTTATAAAAGAACTGGGCATGAAACTTCTCTTCAATCTCCTGCCAAGTTTGTATGAAATTTAGCAATAGATTAGAATACCAAGTAAAGGCTACCCCAGTTACTAAATGGCTAAATAATTGGAATTTATAGCAATCATTATTGACCAATTTCCATTGTATGGTAAAACGACCTATATATTCTATGGTTGATTGATTAATAGTGTAAAGTTAGGTCAATAATTCCTCTACAATGAATATTGTCGATTAATCCAATCAGGATAAGGCTTATGATAAGCCGAGAACTTAGCTTGCTACTTCCAACACCAGTTATATAATTTGATTACAATCCCAATGTTGTTGTGCAATTATTAAAGGTGGTTCCGAACCAACCTGATATTGCTCCTCATTATAAAGTTGATTCCTGCTCCCCCCCCCCCCCCCCCCCCCCCCATAGGTATTCCTTGATTCCTGACCTCAGGGATTAAGTTCCTATTCTGACACTCAAGACGCTAAAATCCACATGTAGTGGTGAATTTCGTATGTTCTGCACTGGAACAGGGACATGAACAGGTGGTGCATTTCGTCGTGGAAGGAGAGCCTATGGTACTGGCTATGCCGAGGGTATTGGTGCCAAATTCCCAACAAAACTAGTGTTGACTTGTTATTGAGGCGCAACATGGGCCTTTTTGGCAAACATATTCATCATATAGTTCATGCAATTAGCATGGCTAATCATCCACCTATTAAAGGCTTCTTCTGAGCTCATGATTGTTTAACTTGAAAACGTGATAATTTTGTGGTATGTTGAATTACTCTTTAAACTTCAACTATCCCCGCTAACATAATCTCAAGAGCTTCAACTCAAGATGTCAATGCCCCATCTAAGTTTGATGGTGGTGGAACATGTACTTGATTTGGTGGTAGATTCACTTTCTCAAGTACCTACTGTACTTGTGACTCTTCCTCTCGAGCAACAACAAATTGTTCATTAGCTATAACAACATTCGCAGTTGCAGAAGCATGCCAAAAATTGTTGGCACTCGGTTTGTTTTCTGTCATGTGTGGTGTGTGTGGGCGTGCCAAAATTGATATAGCGGCTCGATTCAAACTGATCAACTTTGACCCCAAGCGTTGAAATAAGTAGATATGTCCGATATAAATGTATATGACCAGAATTTGAGAAGATCAGTTGCTACTCAGCTACTTGCAAAATTTTGTGATGATAATGTGATAATCAAAGGGTGGAGTTCTTCCTCCAAAAGTAGGTTGCGCTTTGCCTTTACAAGAAATGACTTTTTAGTATAGCAGCGCATTCAGATAAAAGGAAAAAACTTGCAACCGGTCACTAGGAGTGACTGCAAGAATGCATCTCTTGAAAAAACTGTTTGATATTGGATAATGATCAAGTCCAACATATGATCATAAACCTGTATTACAACTAAGAACTATCACTAAGAATTATCATTGATTATCGCTCCTCCTAGGATAAACTGATATAAAAGTTAGATTTGTTTTGATTTGATTGTGTGTTTTTATTTTCACTGATTCTTCATGCTATTAATTATAATCTTCTATTGCAACTATTCCTCATACGTTTATCTATTTAATTTGTCGGTTATAGCAGATGGAGAGTCACCATCCAAAATTCTTTTTCTGTGTGCGTTTTTGTTTCAACTATTCATCTTCTCTCGACCGAACTCCATTCTGCCTTCTCGATAACATTTTAGTTGCACTCCAAGCTTTTACTTATCTCAACCACAAGACCTTGTTGATTACTTGCGACGCCGAATTAGTGACAAATATGATTATGTAAAAATCATGCTATATCTTTTAGAAAAATCTTTGCATACATCTCTTACTCTCTATAACACCACATGTCATGTTCTTATTGACTATATTCTAGTTGATAATAAATACAATATAACAACCAAGTCACAAGAACATTAGGCCATACTAATTGAAACATTTGTAGGAGCCACCTTGATGTTTACTTTCCATCCAACTTATTCATAAGGTGACTAGAGGCTGGACTGAAAAACATATATATCAGTTGGATTGGGCTCATGCCCCGAAACAAGCTGGTGAAGTAAATGAACATAGTGGAGATAACATATACGTCACAGTGGACCCTTGAGATCTTAGGACTGCAGAATCCCTGCAACGGCTGAAGGCATTCCACGTCCCACAAAAGATCCCAGTTAACCCTTTGCTTCTGGGACGCGACTTTCCTAGAAAAGCCTACCAGGAAGTTCCTGCGCTGGGATTCTAGGTGGGCCCACCGTGATGTTTGTCAGAAATCCACCCTATTCATTCACTTCACGAGATCATTTCAGGACATGCGATCAAAAAATAAGGCAGATTCAAAACTCAAGTGAGCCATATTAGAGGAAAAATTGGGAAAAGAGTTTCCTACCTTTGAAACTTTGGTAAGCTCCACCTTAATGTTTATATACCATCTAAACCCTTTATAATGTCTTTACCAACCAGGATGAAGTGAAATTACAAAAAACTCAGCCCGATACAAAACTCATTAGCCTAACTTCTGTAGCTGTATAAATGTTTCAATGGTAGTCACTGTATCCCATCTGTTTCCTCTTGTGTGGCACACTTTAGTTTTGGATCTACTTCATTTTCTTTTTCTTGCATGTGATCAACGATCTCGCGAAACAGATGTATGGGGTGAATTTCTCATGAACATCAGGAATTTCCTCGGCAAGGCTTGCGCAGGAAACCACGTCCTTCTTGTGCATCGTAAATCATTCTTGGCTTGTGCATCGTACATTAGGTACACGCCAACACCCGTTGCACAAGTTCCACGCATATAGTCAATCTAAACCGTCCCAACTGTGGGCCCCACTGTTTATGGCTGGTATCCCATATTTTGGCTAAATGAATTGTTAAATACATGTTAGGTGGCCACCAAATTTGAACCATATGAATGTTGAATACATATATCTTTTGACCACCAAACAAATTATTAAAAGGTAAAATAGTCGGCAGTCCACATTTACATACTATTATTATATATAGGCTCATTGGAGAAGAGGTGGCTTTGGTGGATCGCTACCTGTGGGGCCACTTTGTTGTATGTGCCCAAGTTGTCCATCATTTTAGGGCATGATCAAAAAACCAAACAGATCTAAATCCCAAGTGGACCACACAACAGGAAACATTGGTAATTGATCATTAAAAGCTTCTAGTGGGCCACAAGTTTTGAATTAAGCTGATATTTCTTCATTCATGACTTAGTGGTAGACTCACAAGAGTTTCAACCTTGAGACCAAAGATCAATGCTCATGTGGTGTGAATGGGTGTGTGAGTGTGGGGGTGTCGGTGGGTGTGAAGAGGAAAAAAAACTGATAGTTGTCCATGTCTTTGTGACCTTATCATATTTGACAAATAAACATTCCAGCACTGGCCTCCAAGAAGTTTATAATTGTGGGTATTGAATCTCTAATGATTTCTATAATTTAGTCCACTTAAGATTTGGATCTATTTCATTTTTGAGAGTACACTTTAACATGAGCTATCAAAACAGATGGAGGTATGGATGTAAGGGACATGCATTACAGTGGCTCTACAGTCATGGATCCATCGATCACCAGGGATCTACCAAAGCAGCGCCCCATTGGAGAGGGCTATATTGGACAGAGAGAGAGATATATGCAACGGTAGAAAAAACAGCCGTTAGTGAGAAATTGAGCAGATTCAGGATCCAAATACACCGTATTCCCACCTCTCCCTTGTGTTTTTAGAAGGACATTTTGATTCCACTCAGTCCAAATCCCTTTTATTCCATGCTCCCAAAAGCACGTCTCCTCTCACTTTTCACTTACCCATTTACTCCACTGCCAAACAAATTGACTTTGGAGCATACAGCTTTTACAGTAGACGTCATGATGATTTGGCTTGAGGCACAAGCATTCCACCTGTGTATGATAGGCGCGTCTTCTTGAGTATAAAATAGTGGAAGCGGATTAGCTGTTGTTCCGCATACCAACCTTTTTTTATGTATGTACGTGGTAAATGCAGAAGATACGAGTTACCTTGTCAACAGAGATTTTCTGATCCTCTGTTACCTTGTCAACAAAGATTCCCTGATACCCTAATCCTCATTGGTCACATCGCCCCTCACTACAAAAATTTTAAAAATAAAAATAAATAATAAAAAGCTTCGGACGCCATATACCATTAGGGTAACAGGAACTCCCTATTGACCAGATAACAGAGGATCCGAACTCAATGCCAGAAGAGCCCAGCAACCGGAAGCGGATTGGCTGGTGTACCAGACACCAGCAGCTATATAGCTGATTTAAGTAGGTGTCGTGCAAAGACGGGCGCTGACGCTCTTGAGCTCCGAGTTATACAAACGGTTCAGGGGAATCAAAGTTACATGACCCCAAAAGTGATGTATTTATCATATTCACACCGATTCATCCATTTGTCAAGATCATTTTAGATCATTATTAAAAAAAATGAATCATATCCAAAGATATAATGGACCACATCACAAATAGCAGTGGGATAATGATTTTCACCGTTAAAAAGTTTGTGGGAGCCACCGTAATGTTTATTTTCCATCCAATCTGTCCATAAGGTTACAAAGACCTGGACGAATAGGAAAAATTTTCATATTGATCCAAAACTTCTGTGACCCCCTAAAAGGGTTTCAACTGTGGACGTTTAATCCCCCACTGCGTTTTGCAGTGCGGCCTACTTGATAGTTAGATCTATCTTACTTTTTGTCCTAAGGAAGCTAATCAAACGGATGGACAGTTTGGATATAACACATACCTCATGATAAGACTCACACAACTTGCTCACGTGAATATATCATCCATATAGCGTGTGTGAGGTGCACTAGCTAATCTGCTTCCCCGCCAACCCTCGAGCCTTGTACGGATGACAGAAAGAATATAAAAAAAGTTCCACGATGTATTTATTATATATAAGCCTTCCATCCATTTCACGAGATTATTTTAAGACAAGTGACTAAAATTAAATAGTATATAAAGCCCAAGTAGACCACGTCATAACTAACAGTAGGGACAATAATTTCCACTATTAAAACATTCATTGGGCTCACTATAAACATTTTCTCCTCCAGTCTATTCGTAAGGTCGCGCAAACATGGATCTAGAAAAGAAAAAAAAAAAAAAAAAAAAACAAACAAATATCAGGTTGATCCAATACTTCAATGACCCATGAAGGCATCAATGATAAATGTTCAATTTCTCAATACTTTTTGCAATGTGGTCCACTTGATTTTTGTATCTATTTTATTTTAATGCCTAAGCTTTAAAACGATCTCGCAAAAACGGACGGACCATTTGAATATAACATGAACCTCATGGTGGGCCCACGGATTTTGGTGACGTCGACACACCAGCGAATCCGCTTATTAAAATAGTATGCTGTCCTCTGGTGGCGTATGATATAAGTCTCGCTTGATACATTGTCTTCTAGATGGGCTTTTATTTCTTTCAAAACCACTTTGATACTCTGCCCTAATGTGACAGATGAGACGCGCCCACTTTATAATTAATTAGAAACTGCACTTGGAATACAAGTAATTCAAATTAAACTGTCCAAACTATGGTTCCTACAGTGGATGTATCATGACTCAAAAATTATACTTATTTGATAATTTGACCAATGGATTGGTGGACATTTATTGGACGGTTAAAACTGAAAAATATTCAATAGCCCTATTTCAACGAATCAGAGGCTAAGATTGCTCAATCAATCTGATATCGAGATTTTGACTTAAGGCCACTGATTTCTACAATTTAGTCAGTTTCATTTGAGTAAATATACGCCACATTACTATTTATAAGTGGCTGCGTATCAAGCGTCATACGCAACCGGAGTATCAAATAACTCAGCCTTTCCTTTTTTCTTGAGAAATTTCCGACTGTACGACCCATTTATCGCCCATTTCCGAAACGAAGTCCACCTCATTTTGCCTTCCAAGAATACGCCTAACTGTACCTTCGCAAAGGTCGAAAATGCCCCTACTTTTCCTTCCGCAGGAGGATCGGCCGCTGACGCTCCTCGAACTCCGAGTTGTACGAACGGTTCAAAATATATCAAAGTTACATGGGTCCCACAGTTATGTATTTATTATATCCACAACGTTCATCCATATTTCGAGATCATTTCGGAGCATCATGGAAAAAAATATAATCGTACCCAAAGATCAACTGGACCACACCACAAAGAGCAGCGGGGAAATTGATTTTCACCGTTAAAAATTTTGTAGGGCCCACCACAACATTTATTTTCCATCCAATCTATTCATAAGGTCACAAAGACCTGGATGAAGAGGAAAAACAAATTTCATAATGATCCAAAACTTCCGCGACCCCTAAAAGGGTTTCAATGGTAGACGTTCAATCCTCCATTGCCTTTTACAGTGTGGTCCACTTGATAGCTAAATCTGCCTTATTTTTCATCTCAACACTTAATACGAGTTCGCCAATTAGATGGACAGTTTGGATATAACACATACCTCATAAAATACCCACAAAAGCAGTGGGGTTTACAACATGGAAAAAAAACAGGTCGAAACCTATGGCTACGGATTATAACTGTAGCCATAACCAAAGTTCATGGTTTTTCAATATGTCCTTTGCTATGTATCGAAGGCCTTTCAATATATACTTCGATGTATCGAATGTCTTTCGATATGATCGAAAAAGGTCCAGAACTGTCAATTTTCGATACATATTGAAGTGTATTCGATATGTATCGAAGCTATAGCTACGGATTATAGCCGTAGCCATAACTGTAGTCCGTAAAAGCCTATGTAATTTTTATTTTTATTTTTATTTTTATTTTTACATGGAGAACTTTATTCTACCTATAATTTTTTCTAATACATATTTATATAAATATATATATATAAGTATATAAAAAAAAATTTCCTCTTTTTTTCATTTCTTTCTTTATTCATTTAACAAGAATATCTTTTAAACCAAAATTAGTTACTTGACGTAGCATATATGATTTTGGGGTATGAGAAGCTACTTTAGCCAACTAACCTTGTTATTTTTCAAGATTCCATCAGGTCGATGGTCGAAAATTCATTTCATTCACTTCGCGGACAATTACAATCAGTTTGCGGTCAATTTCATTTATTTCATTTACTTCACGATCAATTTTATGCATTTCACGGTCAATCCCGGTGATTCCCCTTCACTTCACGGTCAATTCCCTTCACTTCGTGGTCATTTCCATGCATTTCACGGTCAATTCGCTTCGCTTCAGTGTCATTTCTATGCATTTCATGGTCATTTTCGACGATTCCGTTTAGATTCACGGTCATTTCCATTAACTTCACGGTCAATTACCTTCACTTCACGGTCATTTCCACGATTTCACAGCTAATTCGCTTCAATTTAGGGTCATTTTCATGCATTTCACGGTCATTCCCGACGATTCCATGTTCATTCATGGTCAATTCGGCACACTTCACAGTCAATTCACTTCACTTCACAGCCATTTCCACGCACTTCGCGGTCAATTCACTTCACTTCACCATCGTTTCCATGCATTTCATGGTCATTCTCGGCGATTCCGTGTTCATTCACGGTCAATTCGACGCACTTCACGGTCAATTCACTTCACTTCACGGCCATTTCCACGCACTCCGCGGTCAATTCACTTAACTTCACCGTCATTTCCATGCATTTCACGGTCATTCCCGGCGATTTCGTGTTCATTCACGGTCAATTCGATGCACTTCACGGTCAATTCACTTCACTTCACGGCCATTTCTATGCACTTCGTGGTCAATTCACTTCACTTCACCGTCATTTCCATGCATTTCACAGTCATTCCCGGCGATTCCGTGTTCATTTACGGTCAATTCGACGCACTTCACAGTCAATTCACTTCACGGCCATTTCCACGCACTTCGCGGTCAATTCACTTAACTTCACCGTCATTTCCATACATTTCACGGACATTCCCGGTGATTCCGTGTTCATTCACAGTCAATTCGACACATTTCACAGTCAATTCACTTCACTTCACGGCCATTTCCACGCACTTCGCGGTCAATTCATTTCACTTCACGGTCATTTTCATGCATTTCATGGTCATTTCCGGCGATTCCGTTTAAATTCACGGTCATTTTCATGCACTTCACGATCAATTTTCTTCACTTCATGGTCATTTCCATGCACTTCATGATCAATTCCCTTCACTTCACGGTCATTTTCATGCATTTCACAGTCATTCCTGGCAATTCCGTGTTTATTCACGGTCAATTCGACGCGTTTCACGGTCAATTCACTTCACTTCACAGCCATTTCCATGCACTTCTCGGTCAATTCACTTCACTTCACCATCATTTCCATGCATTTCACGGTCATTTCCAACGATTCTATGTTCATTCACGATCAATTTAACGCACTTCACGGTGAATTCACTTCTCTTCACGACCATTTTCACGTACTTCATGGTCAATTCACTTCACTTCAACGTCATTTTCGGCCTTTGGAGTAAAATTGATATAAGAGGGGCATTTTCGACCTTTGGACTGCCGTCCTTGAGCACGGGGTTTATTCTTAAAAGGTAAAAAGAAGTGGGCATACAAATGTAAACGGACCCTAAATGGGTCGTACAGTTGTAAATTTCTCTTTTTTCTTTTCATAAAGAGGGTGGGCCGGTTTATTATTAGTGTTTTCGTGCTACGTTTTGTTTTATTGGTCTCACATGCACTCCCACGCGAGTCCAGATGCCGTTATGGATCATAGAGTAAAAATCAGATCTGTTCATCACATGGGACTCACAGTTTAATAACTTCTCAAAAAAATCCATGCACCTAACTCGCTATCTGCACCAGTTATAAAAACATTAAATTGTGAACCGTCCAATTTCTTTTCTTAATTGTACATTGTTTTCATAGATTGAGGTCCACCCAATAATCTAACCTTACTGATCCACAACCCAGGTAATCTACAGAGTGGAACACACCCAATGCACGGCTAGGAAGTCCACACAAGATCAAAGGTTTGAATGTGTGGCCAAGAATAGATGTAGGTGTGAAGAAGTGCATATGGCATACCAAACCTCAAAAGATCCCATTCTCAATGCTATAAAACCCTACAATCCAACCATATCACCCACCCTTCTCAAATCACTTTGGTATCCCTTGATTAAAATGGCCACAATTCCTCCCAAGTCCCCTTCCCCACCCACCATCTTCTTCCTCTTATTCGTCGTCGTCGTCATCGCCGCCGCAAAATCCGACCGATCATCACCGTCCATCCTTCGACCCGCGACCGGATTCGGTAAGGAGAAACTGACCCACATACATTTCTACTGGCATGACATCCTAAGTGGTCCTAATCCCACTACTGTCCAAGTAGCCCGTGGCCCATCGGCTAACAAATCGATGACTGGGTTCAGTACAGTTTTTGTGATCGACGATCCATTAACGGTGGGCCTTGATCCCAAATCGAAGCTACTGGGCAGAGCTCAAGGGCTGTACGCCGGTGTATCACAGCAGGAGATCGGATTGATGATGGCCATGAACTTTGCATTCATGGATGGGAAGTACAACGGGAGTACAATTACGGTGCTCGGGAGGAACACCGTACTATCGAAGGTGAGGGAGATGCCGGTTGTGGGAGGAAGTGGTCTGTTTAGGTTCGCCAGGGGCTACGCCCAGGCTCAGACTCGAAAGATCAACTTTACAACTGGAGATGCTATCGTCGAATATAATGTTTTTGTCCTGCATTATTGAGGCTGAAGTGGACTATTCATTGGCACGTGCCAAAGTTGTGCATCGCTCGTGTGTGGCCCACCTGATCAGTGGATCAACTGAACTTCATGGTCAGGGCATGTCGTACGTGGTTGTCCCCACTAGGTGAGTGGCTCAGATCTCACACGTGCGACATGAATTGCCTCTTCAGCATGGAGCTATGTATGTTTTTTTGCAGTCACCAAAGCTATGATTCTAATGTATTTGGCAATAAATTCTTAAGTTAACATGACATAAGTTAGTTATTTTTTATGTTAGTTCTCCCATTGTGAATAGAATGCATCTTTGGAATCACCCTAACCATGCAATTAATGGGTATTAATTGGATGGTTAATATTAGATCGTTAATATGTAAAATCTGTAACTGATCTTAATTAGATTTTAGGATTTGTAAATGGCCTGGTGTAATTAATCTTAAAATTAGGAAATTAGTAAATATAGGTTGTATCTCTTGTATTAGAGAACATCTCTTCTTTCAATACAATAGAGAGGTCCTCTTATAGAAGAGATATCATCTATATTTAACAATCTCCTAATTTCAAAATTAGTTGTATAAGGTTAATTACAAATTCTAGAATCTAATTAAGATTAATTACAGATTTTATATATTTACAATATAATAGTTAGAAATAAATACTGAGTGGTCTAGATTCGAAAGAAAAAACCAGATGTTCAATAACATCTGACCAGTGCGATTTTTTTATTATGCTCCACCGACTGTGGGTACACACCATGTTAATGCTCTAACCACATTTTCCAAGAGTCTCGAGGGAGTGTAGATTGCTGGAGAGAAAAGCAAATGAGTCTCGAGCTTCCCTGGAGGGTTAGTTTTCCTTAATATGCAGGACTTCTATTTGGTGGGCCCCACATGATCATTCGATAAGATCGTATGATTGGATTGCTTTGATGAGTATATAGGTGCCCCATCATATGCATCATTGATAAAGATAGATCCGAGATGGTTGCATTAGTGCTAAGTTCCTGTCCAATTAATGGGCCTGTTTGGTTTTACGACTTACTGTCAATTGAAAGTAAAGAAGTAATTATTACTTGGATGCCCATTTGAAAATAGCCGGTTTTGGACGCAATATATCAGCGTTCGAAATGACCGTAGTTCGCTGAAAAACAGCCACCTGAAATACATCTCTCTGCAAGTAATCAGAGAGACGATATCGAGGCAACAGAACCTGACACCGTACAGTTGCATGGTCCACAGGAGCACCGCAGCTTCCATGGTCTGTCAATATAAGACTTTAAAAAGCTATTTCTCCCATTGCGTCGCCTTCACCGTGGCACATAACATCCTTTTCGATTTAGAGGTGTGGTGGTGGACACCGTAACATCCTTTTCGATTTGACATGTCTATTACACCATTGAACCAAACACTTCAGTGATTTTATCTCTAATACACCGTATTTTTTTGTATTAAACAAACGCGTGGCAACAGTCAACGGAAATAGTACCAATCATTACAATTACATGTAATAAGTACTTATTACTTCTTTACATCCAAATATGATATAATTTGAAAACTAAACAGGCTCTTTTATTTAAGTACATCTTGGTTTTCTCACCAACACATACAAAACTATAGTTCAATTGAAATGATTTCTTTAAATATGTATGGTGCAGAAGACCGAGACAGTTCCTTGTACAAAAACCAATGGCTTCGCAAGATGTGTTGATTTAATTGATCTTATTTTTAATTTAGCCAATCTCCATTTTTGATGCATAGACGGTCTGTTAATCTGCAAGTTAAGTCTAACATAATGTGCTCAAATTGCTTCTTGGAAGATCATGTTTCAATAACAAACATCACCTTTTAAGCCTATTTGATTATTCAGTGGCTGCATTAGTTCGGTCAATAACATAAAGAGATTGGCTTTGGGTGTCTCATTTTCATTGTATGGGCTGCTCTTAAACGGGTTGGATGTGCCGCAAATCACAGGCTTCCGGTAATTATTTATCATCGTTTGGCTATAGCAAGTACTTAGAAGAGTTAGCTTTCATCTTCTAGAAGTGGGGTCCATGATCACGAGAGCTTTCATCTTTTACAAGTGGGGTCCATGATCCGATGATTTAGACCATTGGAAAAAAAAAAAAAAAAAAAAGCAGCCGAAGTTAGGTTAAATACATTGTCATCCGACTTTTAATTTTTGTTGCTTTATGGCCCGGAATCACATGCAACGTATTTATCTTGAAACCCACCCACAGCCTGGTTGGATGCAACTTCTGTGGAAGGAATTTCCCCTGCAAAAGCAAGCCAGTATCCACTTGTGTCGGTTAATTTTTCTAAAAGGATATCATGTTGGGTTTTGGTGGTTGTCCATTTTTGGGCCTGTTTGGTTCGCTGGATTAAATGGCATGTAATTGCATTAGATGGAATTAACATTATTATTATACAATAATTATATGTTTGTAAATACTATGGTATTTTGACAGTCCAATTCCATGTTTGGGATCAAATTCTTCCTCCAGCATTAAGTAAAACTTGAGTTTGTTAGGCTGGAATTGCAATCAATGGACTAGATTCCACAACTGATATTGGTCACCAACTCACCCGTACACAGATGCAACTTGAAGGTCACATGTAATGGGCACACATGGATGGATGATGTGGATAAAACACATGCACCAATGTAGGGCCCACATATGTAATAGATTTCAAAATGTACCAAAAATCCTGCACTATCTACATTAGGGACCCAATGCCTGATGAAATTTTTTGGGACGCCAACTAATCCCTTGCTCCAAACAGGAGTTGAGGCAAGGATGGACATGATGAGGTCTATCAATATTTCTCAAGGGGATAATTAGTCTGAATCCACAAGGCTTCTCTAGACTCCTCATAGAGATTCCTCGTATACGCAAGAAAAAAAATATATGAAAATAGAAATAAATTCTAAGAAATTTGAAAATTAATTGATTGATAATTGTCTAATGTGTATATGTCCTCGTTACACTATTAATAAAGAAAAAAATTTAAACCAAAATTCATAATTATCAAAAATAGCAAAATTCTAACTTTAATAAAAATCTTAATTCTAATAAAACTCTTCTAAAGCCTAATTTCTAAAAATAAAAATTACAAATAAACTTTAATTAAAAGAGTCCTAACATGATTAAAAAGTTATTTCTAAAAAAGAAGAAAATCTAAAACTCTAAAAATTTAAAAATATTACTAAAATCGAAATTAAAAATAGTTTTTTTTTCTTAAATTTTTATTTTTGAGCAGAAAGCGCGTGTTTTCTGGAGAAACGGATAGACACAACCCACTTTTTGGGTAGGTTCGCCTCGGATGGTTCGTTGGAGTAAAGATTGATAGGTTGTGGGCCCCGTAACAATACCCAGATTAAAAGTTATGGCCAATTTACAGTTGACCTTCTTTTAGTCCAACCATGTAAGGAATATATCGGTGTCACATCCTACAGCAGACCCCTCCACTTGGAAAAAAAAAAAACTCATCCTCAAGTTACTCAAAGGAATTCGCTCATGATACTCAAATAATTTCTGGCGTCGATATTTATGAGCCTTTTCCTTGTAATTTGCATTAGGCTCTTGAGCTAACACAATATGTGTGCTCATGCTCTCTTTGACTTAACTAGTATAGATCAGTTTCTTCACTTGTTCTTGTAAGATCTCTCATTCTTTTTAATAATGTGGGGAATTAAGCAGACTTGCCCCTGAGACAAGATCAATGTGGTTTTGTATATCTTGTATGAGAGGCAATTCCTGAGAGAGTTTATCAATCACAATTGCCTTGAACTCCTGCAACACTAGTTTCAAATCCTCTGGAATGTTCACAAGCTCTATATATTTTTCTTTTTCAATTAATGCATCTCCATCTCCCGTCTCCTCAAATTGTTTAGTGAAATCATGTTCGGTTATGAGAAATCGTTCATTAACTTTATAAGTCTTGGGTAGGTTCTCCATTCCCATAGGGATGAGGATAAAATTTCTATCATATTTAATAAATATAAATACGTTATCCTGGCCTCTATGCGTAGCATTAACATTATATTACCATGGTCGACCAAGTAATATGTAACAAGCTTCCATATTGACCGCATCACAAAGTACTTGATCTTTATAATTTTTACCACTTAAAAACGAGACAGTGCATTGTTTGGTTACCTATGTTTTGTTGACCTCCTTGATCTATCCAATCGTGTATGGAGATGGGTGTCTTTTTATTTTCAATTGCATCTTTTGCACCATTGTTTTCGACACAAGATTCACACTGCTCCTGACATCAATAATCACATTACAAAAAATTTTTGTTTACATTGCACGTCGTTCGAAAGATATTATGTTGTTGTAAATCTATCTCTACCTTTGGCATGTATAACGGCTTCCTCACGATCAAAGTAGTGGCCTGCGATTCACCATCATCGGGTGGTGCTTTGTGGAAATCAGGGTTGTGTCGTACAGCGGCCACGGGCAGTTAGACATCGCCTTGGGCTCGGGGTGGAATTAGCGCATCCGTAATACGGTCGAGAGTTGTCTGCAGCCCTGGTATGGTCAACTAACTCTCCTAGTGGAAAGCTTCCATTCTTTTCAAAAAATAACGAATCCTTGGATTACCGTTCACGGGATTTTGTCCATTCCTTCGTTATTTGCCATCGATCCGAGGGCAGTCCTCGCTCTAATACCAATTAACACAGGGATGGACATGATGAGGTCAATCACCGTCTTACTCAATGGGATAATTACTTTGAATCCACGGAGCTTCTCTATACTCCTCATAGAGATTCCTCGAATCCACGAGGCAAAATAAGAAAATAGAAGTAAATTCTAAGAAATTCAAATTTTAATTGATTGATAATTGTCTAATGTACATGTGTCCCTGTTACATTATTAATAAATAAATAAATAAATAAAAACTAAACCAAAATTCGTAATTACCAAAAATAGCAAAATTCTAACTCTAAAAAAATCATAATTCTAATAAAACTCTTTTAAAGCCTAATTTCTAAAAATAAAAATTCCAAATAAACTTTTGCTAGAAGAGTCCTAGCATGATTAAAATTTATTTCTAAAAAAAGGAAGAAAATATAAAACTCTAAAAATAAGAAAATATTACAAAAATCGAAATTACTAAAAATAGTAATTTTTTCTTTTCATTTTTGAGTTGAAAGTGCACGTTTTCTAGAGAAATGGATAAACACAACCCATTTTTTGGGTTGGTTCCCCTCGGATGGCCCATTGCAGTAAAGACTGATAGGTTGTGTGCCCCATAACGATACCCGGATTAAAAGTTATGGCCAATTTATGGTTCACCTTCTTTTGGTCCAACCATGCTTGGAATGTATCGTTGTCACGTCCTACATCACTATCTAATGCAATTCCCTACCATGTAATAATGGGGTATGTCAAAGTGAATGCAGACATACAACATGAATAGGGAGTTTGTCTCGAAACAACAACTAATTGTCAAATGTCATTTTGACCATATGTCTGTGGTGGGACCTGAGAAATCAATGTTTTTTGTCAATAGCATTAAGGTTGTAACACCCCGGATTTTTGCCAACTTGAAGTTAGACGTACTTAGGCAATGGGTCGATCCTAACACCTTAATTACTTCTCAAAAACTAAATCTCAAAGTCTCAAATCTCTTTTTAACCCATTTCCTTCAAAATCTCACCTTTCACCACCTTGTTCTTTAAATTTTTCTAAGTACTTTCACATTAGACACTAATCCTAAAGTTTAAATGATGAAGAACAATACTTAAACAAAAACTTATAGTAAATGGTAAATGCATAAATAAAATGGGCTTTTGACCATTGAATTTTTTAGAATCTCGCGATATAAATAGGTTATTTGGATAGATCAGTTTCTCCTACCCAAAATTATATATTGCACGTCGTGTAACCCATTCCAGATTGAAAGATGCACCCATTTCAAGTATCGGGTGGCGAAACTACATCAAACGAACTCGGGGGGGGGGGGGGGGGGGGCAAACGACGCAAATCGGGGGAACCCAGAGTGGTTCCCACATGTTTTTAGGGTCCAGGGGTTAGGAGGACTTCGCCCCACCGGCGAGCCATTGCCAGTTTGTCCAGAGGTCGGCGAGGACCTCACCGGTTCCGCGAGGCCTGCCGCCTGGCACGGCTGACCGGTTCGGACCGACGCCTCTAGGGCATTGTGTGGCCCACTGATGTGTGTTGGGTCGGTTTAAACCCCTCCCAATACTCCCCCTCTTCATAACTTACCCCTCCAAGCTCTTTTTTTCTCAAGAAATCACTCAAATCTCCACTCAAACCCCCCTCCAAGTACTTCTTCCATTTTCGTGCACCACCTACACCACCCCTTCGAAACCTTCTTCTACAGCTGTTGCTCTCCTTCTTTCCCTTTCATTTGAGCATTCAAACCCCACTTTGTGTCTCAAATCCGGGGGAACCCAATAAACCATTCCATTTCCCTATTTCCTTCCCTTTTTCATGGACTTATTCGAGCTTGTTACGGCCATATTCCCGATTCCCACTATTATTTCTATCAAGGGAAAGAAAATGGCTCCTGTAATGTCTCGGGATAAATCCGTACAAAGACCCGAGTACCACCTCAGGCAGAAATCACCCAGGACCAAAACCTTTAGAAATTAGACGAGGATTAACTAAGTGTTAAACTATATTACCTATGAAATTAGCACTAATCGATTTAAATACGAACTGCAAAACTCAAAATTTGCAGAATCAATGACGCTACGTTACCCTATAATCTAGGATCACTCTTAAAACCCAGTTGCTCTCGGGAGCATCACGAAACTTCGTATTGGACCTAGACCGTGCGTCGAAAGTCCAATTACTGCGAAACTAAATCGATATGACCGCTTTGCTGGGCTTGACAACCATCTCGGAAATTAAATCCAGATAATATCCAGAAACGCACAACTTGAGCCCGGAGCAAAGTGTGTGAGAAACGTGAATATCTTTTGAAAACATACTCAGATTTAAGTGAATTGAGTGGTTCACTTGCAGGCCAAATATAAGGATTCAGACCATCAGAATCTGACCCAAATACACCCTCGGATCAGAAAAAATTTCATACACATGTCGGTATACTTGTGGCCCTGATCGAGTGTCGGTGACGTTTAAGCTGAAACTGGTCTGCCACGGTCAATCTGTAAATTCGATCAGACCAAAAACTTAACTCGATCTAGATCCAATGCTAGAGAGCTTAAGTCCGACCGCACGCAGAAAAGGGGCCTCCAGAAGTGCTCCGTTGGATCGAAACAACCCCCATTTGGCTATAACCTAAGTATACCATGGCCCTGGGGCCATTCCAGTCAGTTCTGTGCCTATATAAGGACCTTAAACCCTCACCCTCTCTTCACATACGAATTTGCAACCCTAAAGAGAAAAGAGAGAAGGAAAGAGAGAAAAAGTGAGAGAGAGTTGGACCTTAAACCCTCACCCTCTCTTCACCCATGATTTATTACTGACATGGGTGTCATTTTACATGCCAAACGTGACGTTTGTTTCGCTTTACGAATACGTATGAACTATGTCAAGTATAGTGTATTCTATGTATTTGTTAAAATAATTGCATACGTATGGTTTTTCGATTCGCTGTTGACATGATTATCTGTCGTGCATATATGCTTGTTGTATATGCGACAACTCCTTGGTGAAAGGTTTTTCCCAACTACACGCTAGAACCAACATGCGTCATGTATGTTGAAGTGTGTAGCCTAAGTGTTTGTAAAAATGTGCGAATGAATATGGAACTATGATTTATGCTTGTCATGATTGTTGGTTGTTAATGCATGATCGTTGTATGCGTGGTAACTCCTTCGTGATAGGATTCGCTACTATATGTGTTTTTAACTAACTTATTACATGTATGTAATATGTGTAGTCTAAGTGTTTGATAAAATGCCTGAGTGAGAAAATGCTTAATGTAATATGCTTAAGGAGGGTATTGAGATAGGATTCTCAATCCCCTTATCTAGGGTTACAGTTTCCTTCATGTAATTTTTTTTACTGCTATGTGATTTGTGAATTAAATGTTCTTATATGTTAACATGTATTTTACGTGTTCATTAACACTCTAGTATGTGATCTATTTTTAATTGTGATGTTACATGTTGTCTTGACTATTACATTGGAGTGCTAACGATCTGGAGTGTGTTTGGGACTATGGTATAGTCCAGGTAATCGGTAATAGACCCTGATTTGGTGGCTGAGGTTGTTTCGCCACACAGGACGTGTTCGATGAATCCGAGTCGTACTTTGGTTGTCGACGGTTGTTAGGCCACACGAAGTGCTTACGCACTTCATGTCGATTAACTCGAGGTGCGCTCGTACCAGTCGAGCTCGTCAAGTAACCCGATTGACCCGATGTATGTTCACCATGTATGGACACTACTGCTTGAACCTAAAGTACCAAACTCACCAGTGGAAACCCCGTTAACCTTGGTACCTCGATCTGCTAAGACTCATGAACCGGACATGGTGGTATGGGACACCGTGGTCGAGCTGTCGGCCTACGCTGGGGCGATGAGCCTCCCCGTAGTGTTCATTGAGCAACGCAGCCTCATGAGTCGAATACGCTGGTATGGGATACTGTATTCGAGCTGTCGGCCTACACTGATAAGGTGACGAGACCTTTGTAGTGACCTCGAGCATACTCTGAGCCTGCGGAGAGGCGACGAGCCTTTCTGTAGCAACTAGAGTATAACTAGGCCTGCACTGCATCGAGGTGGCGAGCCCTTTACAGTGACCTAGAACCGCAACATCATATGGGATTTACTAGGACTGACGACCCTAGAATGGATCATAGTTTGGGAAATGATATAAGGGAGGTACCTTAGTTTCCCAATCTTGCTATATGAAAAGGACTAATAAGAACTTGGTAACACGCTCATGCACTGCATTGCATGTGCCGTTTGGCGTTGGATATAACACTGAGGAAGTGACTGACATGCGCGACCGTGAGATAAAGATTGCAGAGGGAGTGCAGGCGAGGGCATGCATCATTTATACATACCATCTTTGTATTAACCAGAGTACTAAGGAATGCTTGTTGTATTACCTTATCATTACTGCTTGACTGAATTGATAACATATTAACTTTTACTTTATATATCCATTGAGTTGATCACTCACTCCCACGTTACGGGATGATGTTTTAAACACCAACCAGACCCTGTTTTAGTTTCAGATGATGGTGATGCTTACGAAATGGAGCCGGACTTTTATGATGACTAGGAGGGTTTTTCTTATATGTAGCTATCAGGCGGGTCTATGTAAACCATGTTCTGATCGACGGGATTATAGGGGTGCTGATAAGATACCATTACACTCGTTATTTTACACTTTTGGAACACCCATGTATATTCATTTTGTTTATTTTTTGTATATACATATATATATTTAACCTGGTAACATGTTCACACTCTGGAGACTTACAGCAGTTTATATATTTTATATATCTATCACAGTCCTCCGCTTGCATAATTTAACTATCTCTGGAGTATGATATGTTGTTTTGGTATAATCCCACTCATGTTTAATGCACTAACACAGACAACATTTAATCATCATTATCTATGTTGCATAAGTGATGCGTTAGAACTCGAGAGTGGAGCTTATGTTCGACCCCCGATTTTCAGGGCATTACAAGATGGTATCAGAGCATGGTTTGGATTAAACTGGACCTAGATTATGGTAACACAACGCACACTGACGCACTCTGATTTAGGAAGAGGGCGATGAAATTTAGAGATGACATTAAAATCCCAAGTTTCACCGGCGGGCGAGATTGACTACTGTAGTTTAGCCCGTATGTGTCTGAGATCATGTAAATTGATCTCAGTCACACTTAGACCGATAGTTGACAAGTTGGAGTTGTATTTGATAATTTCGAACTCCTTCCACCCCTCCACCATTACTCCTATAAACTCATCTCTTAATCCTCTTAGCCTCATCATTTCACACCCATATGAGCGCAAAACCCATCTTTTGTGTCTCGTAACCTTCCAAACCCGCAAACCCATCTCACCCTACAAGTTTTTTCAACCCAATGGCTATTTTTGAGCTAGTTACAGCCATCTTCTCGATCTCTACGCTCCTTTCCCTCATGGGAAGGAAGAGAACGGCCCCAGATGAGGTCGGGCCTAATCGTCCAAGCCGTTCTAAGAATCAGACAAGTGCAAGCGCTGAACGAAGTTCGAAACAGGATCTCGACCCTCGAATTCCTTTAGAACGGTCTCTACCGACGGGCGAGACCAAACATCTTAGTTTAGTCCGTAAACAATAACCATCAGTTGGGACATTTCGAGTTTTAGGACCTAGAGTTGGTACTCCTAGATTTCGAAAAATTTGACAGTGAAGGAAATCCAATAAATTAATAACATGAACCCTAGGACCTCCTTAGCTGGTATGGTCATGTGTGAAGTGCTCGAGCGCAGTTAAATTTAATTAAGTTCGGGCAACTCAATTCCAATCAGACAACTTTTAACCCTAAGCAATAAAAACAATTTCTTATAGTAGAAATGGTATAAAATCATCTAGCGTATGAGCGTAGACTTTGAAATAGTACGAAATCACCTAGCCCATAAGCTATTGGATTACCACTATCCTAAAATTAAGACTAGGCTACTGGTTACACTAAGGAATGTAAGAGACCGATTATGTTAAGATAATTGAATGATAGACTTAGTTAGTCGGCTTGATTAGGTTGGAGTGAAAGCTCATTCCTTCGTTGAATCCATTAATACTTATAGGCTTCTTTAGTAACTCTTAGAAAGCTTGTTTGACGTAGAAACTATTCACGCTCAGAAAAAACTTATATATCCCTTGGATTTAAAGTTAGGTCAAATCAATACACCCCTTAGAATTACCTTCCCAAGGACTTATTACAATCGGGAACACGGAGTAGAGAAACTATATATATAGGCGAAGTATTCACGGTTTGAATCGAAATCTCAATCCTGTTAGTTACCAATGAACTCTATGCTCTAATCAAGCAGAAGATTGGGATCAACTAGGATTAAGAACTGATACGACAATTTTTTTGTCCCCGTGAGGCAGAAGGTCTATGTATCCCGCTCAGACCCACTACACAACTTTCCTTCCGTGTTGGCCCTACCACTTACACCCAAAGTTATTACTTCGTCTTTGAGAAGTGTTAAGAATATATAGCCAATAGAGATTTCCCTTTTTAGGCCCAAGAAATTTCTCAAATGGGCAACAGACAGTTAGAAATTAGGTCCCGAATCACAGATCATTCTGGCATACATATTGTGCATATGAACTTAGAAGGATAGTCTGTCCGTTAACCTATTTTGTCCAAATTCCTTATGTACTAATAATGTATAGATTATCTTATAGTATTAAACTAGACATGATTAAAGAGGGTAAGTCTGGACCGTGACAAAACTCCTTGGTAGAATTAGGCATCTTGCCACAAACTCACACCCATCCCTGAAATCAACCTCAACACCCATTATTTTTAGCTCATTTCTGTAACCATAGGTACCAATGTCATAGTACACCTCATCGATGAAAGGAAGACCAATGTATTGAGAGATCGTTTTCCATTTCGTGTCGAGGATAGGTACCAAATTACACCTTGTTCCGACATACGGATTAGGACATAAATCCTTGAGCCTTGAGGGTAAAAATAATTTTTAAGGGGGGTAGAACATTATGAGCCTAATCTAGTTAAGTCAGTTTATACATCCATTGGATCAAAGTGGCGCAGCGGAAGCTTGGCGGACCCCTGCCCCACTTGCCCAGGATCGAAGGAAATTGATTCAGGCTGTGCGTAGGGATAGGTCACTAAATAGGATCTGAATCTTCCTTAGAATATAAATAATGAAGTCACTGAAGGAAAGCAACAATAGCCGAGGTCAGTGTATCTACAAACGTGCTTGTTGAATATGGACCCAATAGAAACCTTAGCCAATTTCAGGGCGAAAAAGTTTTAAGGAGAGTAGATAAAATTAAGCTAGAGGAGCATAGATAGTATACACCCTACAACGCATATCAACTTGAAATCAATAAAGCTTAGCCAAAAGAAATAATGAAATCCTTACTTTTTGCCCTTAGCCAATTTCGGGGACGAAATTACTTTTAAGGGAGGTAGATTGTAATACCCCGGATTTTTGTCAACTTGGAGTTAGATGTACTTAGGCAATGGGTCGATCCTAACACCTTAATTACTTCTCAAAAACTAAATCTCAAAGTCTCAAATCTCTTTATACCCATTTCCTTCAAAATCTCACCTTTCACCACCTTGTTCTTTAAATTTTTCTAAGTACTTTCATATTAGACACAAATCATAAAGTTTAAATGATGAAGAACAATACTTAAACAAAAACTTACTGTAAATGGTAAATGCATAAATAAAATAAACTTTTAACCATTGACTTTTTTGGAATCTCACGATATAAATAGATTATTTAGATAGATCAGTTTATCCTACCCCAAAATCATATATTGCACGTCGCGTAACCCATTCCAGATTGAAAGATACACTCGTTTCAAGTATTGGGTGGTGAAACCACATCAAACGGACTCAGGGGGGCAAACGACGCAAATCGGGGGGACCCAGAGTGGGTCCCACATGTTTTTAGGGTCCAGGGGGCAGGAGAACCTCGCACCACCGGTGACCCATTGCTGGTTTGTCCAAAGGTCGGCGAGGGCCTCGCCGGTTCCGTGAGGCCTCGCTGCCCGGCGGGCCTGGCCGGGCGAGCCGGTTTGGGCCGACGCCTCTAGGGCGTTGTGTGGCCCACTGATGTGTTTTGGGTCGGTTTAAACCCCTCCCAATACTACCCATCTTCATAACCTACCCCTCCAAGCTCTTTTTTTCTCAAGAAATCACCCAAATCTCCACTCAAACCCCCCCTCCAAGTACTTCTTCCATTTTCGTGCACCACCCCTTCGAAACCTTCTTCTATAGCTGTTGCTATCTTTCTTTCCCTTTCATTTGAGCATTCAAACCCCACTTTGTGTCTCAAATCCGGGGGAACCCAATAAACCATTCCATTCCCCTATTTCCTTCCCTTTTTCATGGCCTTATTCAAGCTTGTTACGGCCATTTTCCTGATTCCCACCATTCTTTCTATCATGGGAAAGAAAAGGGCTCCTGTAATGTCTCGGGATAAATCCGTACAAAGACCCGAGTACCACCTCAGGCAGAAATCACCCAGGACCGAAACCTTTAGAAATTAGACGAGGATTAACTAAGTGTTAAATTATATTACCTGTGAAATTAGTACTAATCGCTTTAAATACTAACTGCAAGACCCAAAACTTGCAGAATCATTGATGCTACGTTACCCTATAATCTAGGATCAATCTCAAAACCCAGTTGCTCTCGGGAACATCATGAAACTTCGTATTGGACCTGGACCGCGCGTCGAAAGTCTGATTACTGTGAAACTAAATTGATATGATCGCTTTGCTGGGCTTGACAACCATCTCGAAAATCAAATCCAGATAGTATCCAGAAACGCACAACTTGAGCCCGGAGCAAAGTGTGTGAGAAACGCGAATATCTTTTGAAAACATACTCAGATTTAAGTGAATTGAGTGGTTCACTTGCAGGCCAAATATAAGGATTCAGACCATCAGAATCTGACCCAAATACACCCTCGAATCAGGAAAAATTTTATACACATGTCGGTATACTTGTTGCCCTGATCGAGTGTCGGTGACGTTTGAGCTAAAACTGGTCCGCCACGGTCGACCTGTAAATTCGATCGGACCAAAAACTTAACTCAACATAGATCCAATGCTAGAGAGCTGAAGTCTGACCGCACGCAGAAAAGGGGCCTCCAGAAGTGCTCCGTTGGATCGAAACAGCCCCCATTTGGCTATAACCTAAGTATACCATGGCCCTGGGGCCATTCTGGTCAGTTTTGGGCCTATATAAGAACCTTAAACCCTCACCGTCTTTTTACATACGAATTTGCAACCCTAAAGAGAAAAAAGAGATGGAAAGAGAGAGAAAGTGAGAGAGAGAGTTGGACCTTAAACCCTCACCCTCTCTTCACCCATGATTTATTACTGACATGGGTGCCATTTTACATGCCAAACATGACGTTTGTTTCGCTTTATAAATACGTATGAACTATGTCAAGTATAGTGTATTCTATGTATTTGTTGAAATAATTGCATACATATGGTTTTTCGATTCGCGGTTGACATGAATATCTATCGTGCATATATGCTTGTTATATATGCGACAACTCCTTGGCGAAAGGTTTTACCCAACTACACGCTAGAACCAACATGCGTCATGTATGTTGAAGTGTGTAGCCTAAGTGTTTGTAAAAATGTGCGAATGAATATGGAACTATGATTTATGCTTGTCATGATTGTTGGTTGTTAATGCATGATCGTTGTATGCGTGGCAACTCCTTCGTGATAGGATTCGCTACTATATGTGTTTTTAACTAACTTATTACATGTATGTAATATGTGTAGTCTAAGTATTTGATAAAATGCCTGAGTGAGACAATGCTTAATGTAATGTGCTTAAGGAGGGTGTTGAGATAGGATTCTCAATCCCCTTATCTAGGGTTATAGTTTCCTTCATGTAATCTATTTTATTGCTATGTGATTTGTGAATTAAATGTTCTTATATATTAACATGTATTATACGTGTTCGTTGAAACGCTAGTATGTGATCTATATTTAATTGTGATGTTACATGTTGTCTTAACTATTACATTGGAGTGCTAACGATCTAGAGTGTGTTTGGGACTATGGTATAGTCCAGGCAATCGGTAATAGACTCTGATTTGGTGGCTAAGGTTGTTTCACCATACAGGACGTGTTCGATGAATCCGAGACGTACTTTTGTTGTCGACAGTGGTTAGACCACACGAAGTGCTTACGCACTTCATGTCGATTAACTCGAGATGCGCTTGTACCAGTCGAGCTTGTCAAGTAACCCGATTGACTCGATGTATGTTCACCATGTATGGACGCTACTGCTTGAACCTAAGGTACCAAACTCACCAGTGGAAACCCCGTTAACCTTGGCACCTCGATCCGCTATGACTCATGAGCCGGACATGGTGGTATGGGACACCGTAGTCGAGCTATCGGCATACGCTGGGACGACGAGCCTCCCCGTAGTGTCCAGTGAGCAACGCAGCCTTGTGAGCCGAATATGGTGGTATGGGACACTGTATTCGAGCTGTCGGCCTATACTGATAAGGTGACGAGCCCTTTATAGTAACCTCGAGCATATTCTGAGCCTGCGGAGAGGCGACGAGCCTTTCCTTAGCAACTAGAGTATAACTAGACTTGCACTACATCGAGGTGACGAGCCCTTTGCAGTGACCTAGAACCGCAACATCGTATGGGATTTACTGGGACTAACGACCCTAGAATGGATCATAGTTTAGAAAATGATATAAGGGAGGTACCTTAGTTTCTCAATCCTGCTGTATGAAAAGGACTAATAAGAACTTGGTAACACGCTCATGCACCACATTACATGTGTCGTTTGGCGTTGGGTAGAGCATTGAGGAAGTGACTGACATGCGCGACTGTGAGATGAAGATCGCAGAGGGAGTGCAGGCGAAGGCATGCATCATTTATACATACCATCCTTGCATTAACCAGAGTACTTAGAAATGCTTGTTGTATTGCCTTATCATTACTGCTTGACTGAATTGATAACATATTAACCTTTGCTTTATAGCTCCACTGAGTTGATCACTCACTCCCACGTTACGGGATGGTGTTTTAAACACCAACCAGACCCTGTTTTAGTTTCAGATGATGGCGCTACTTACGAAGCGGAGCCGGACTTTTATGATGATGATAAGGGTTTCTCTTATATGCAGCTATCAGGCGGGTCTATGTAGACCATATTCTGATCGACTGGGTTATAGGGGTGCTGATAAGATACCATTACACTTGTTATTTTGCACTTTTGGAACACCCATGTATATTCGTTTTGTTTATTTTTCGTGTATACATGTATATATTTAACTTGGTAACATGTTCATACTCTGGAGACTTACAACAATTTATATCTTTGATATATCTATCACAGTCTTCCGCTTGCGTAATTTAACTGTGTCTAGAGTATGATATATTGTTTTGGTATAATCTCACTCATGTTTAATGCACTAACACGGACAACATTTAATCATCATTATCTATGTTGTATAAGTGATGCGTTGGAACTCGAGAGTGGAGCTTATGCTCAACCCCCGATTTTCAGAGCGTTACAAAGGTCCATATTAATAGGAAATGATTTAACATCTTAGCTGTCCCCAAAACTAAATTATTTAATTTATAGTTATTATCTGACTTGGAATGATGCTTGATAGGCAGACAATCAGAAATCACGCACATGACATACGCTAGCTTAACATAAATTAATTAAATTATTGAACCCACTATTGATAAGTGGCAATGCCAAAACTAAATTGATTAAAAATCTTAATATTTGATTTGCAGATATTTACTCGTTGAAATAGGACCATCTCTCTCTCTCTCTAGCTCTATATGTGTACCCGTTCAATAAGTGCCTTCCAACCCAATAGTCATATAACCAAATAAACTTGATTTTGGTTGATGGTACATGTGAACAAGGACCGATAATTTGAACATTTTAATTTGAAGGGATTTTTACCCAAAAATTCCTTACAATTGTTAGTTTTTCCAAATAATACATTTAGCTTTCATATTTACGAAAACATGCTTCTCAACATACTAAGTGTTGAGGGTCAAATATTGCATAGTAGACCCCATTTATTACCCAGAATTACGAGCATGATACTGTTTAACACTCGGTTTTAATCGTGTTTGTGATACAGGGTATATTTAAATGCATGGATTACAAAAGGAACTAAAAGCATGGAATTAACGATCTGATGATGCCAAGGCAGTGGAGGGACTCCAGGGGACCAAGATTTACACATTAGAAATTCGAGGAAATTAAGCCGTTCACGTCAAACAGGCTTGAAAAATAATCAGAATGCAAGATCACAGGGTTTCTACCATCTGATCGGCTCCGAATTTCATACATTGCCTGAGAACCACAAATGAACCGTACACGTCAAATTTTAGCTCCTGGATCCCTACATAAGTGGGTTAACGGATAGATCAGCCCATAAAATAGAGACTTGGGGCCCACCTGATATCTGGATATACTTCAATTTTGCGCTCAACGTTTGAAATTAGCTGACAATATGAATGGTCGGAGCGGATTTCTATTAAACATCACGGTAGACCCCACTAGTGGGGGTGCGTGTACACAGTGCGGTGCATTCCCGCACCGCACCAGGACGTCAAAAGTCGGTCAGCGTCTGCTGACCGACGTTTTTTTTAAAAAACAAAGAAGACGCCCAGCGTCTCTCTCAGCCGACGCCGGTTTCATGCAGTGGGGCCCACCTCTCATTCAAAGAGCTGATCTAAACCGTCCATTGTATCCACAAGGGAGACTTGACCCCCGTCAAGGTGGTATTTTTGGCCCATGCAAACTGTCGGAGAATCCTGGCGGTTAAACGCAGGTCGAACGGTGGAAGAAGAAATCTTGTGGGCCATCACGGTTTTGATCCAAAACCGACCAAATCTAAACGGTTTTTCGTGGAGATCACAGTGTGCGGAATGGATTTCTTCATAAACATCAAGGTGGGGTCCACCGACTTTCATGGCATTAAACGCGGAGACTCTGTTTCGCACAGAGACCTGCGGACGTGCCTTGTGGGCCACCACCACAACTTGAAGGTTTGATCTGGACCATCCATTGGCTTCCTAACAGACTTCTCATCACTGCCTAGGTGACAGAATGTCAGACTACAGCGGAGGATGGTTTTTCAACCGTTCAAACACGAGTTGAACGGCGGAAGAGAAATCCTGTGGGCCACACCAAATTCGGTCCAAAAATCATCCTATTTTACTAAAATTTCAAGAGGAATCCAATGAATGGATTGGATTTCCCAGGAAGTCTCGATACCAGGCCCCACTTTCAATTCAGCGTAAGAGTGCCTGCGTACTGTACAGTCCAGTTCTATTACGGACTAGCTGCGGAAGCTCGGCTGCACTGGGTGCTTCTATAAAAAGGAGAGAGAACGTGAGAGGGTGGATGGATTCATCGAATTTTGAGGGAAGCAGCTGGGAGCACGGCTAGAGGAAGAGAAGGCAGACAGAGGTTTTTCTGTTTTTGTTCTATTTCTGTTCTTTTCTTTTTCTATTGTTTCTATGGATTCTATGGAGATTAGCCCATTCATGTCTGGCTAATCCCCTTAGCTAGGGCTAAGAGGTGAAGCTTGTAGTAAGATGGGGGATTTTATTCATTGCCTTTAAGTTGATTTCAACTCATGAACTGAATTTAATTTTTGTTTAATTAAAGGAATATTTTCAGTCTTTTAATGGTCTGTTGTGACTGAAATTACAATGGGTCTGCAATGGCTTTGAATATTTCTTTTCCTTTTTATGTGTCTGACGTCAGGAAGCCCTGTTGTTCACCATTGTCTCCTGGGCATGGTAGGATGTCGGTACCCTTCCTAACCTTCATGACATGATTAATTGGTTGGTAATTAGTTTAATTCCGTTGTTTGCTTTGTCTCCTGGGCATGGTTTGGTGATGGAATCCATTCTAATTCATACACCTCTCATCTCTTGAAAACTATATCAACATCAGTTCATTTAATTTCCATGATTTGTGATACAGGCATAAGATCTCCCTGATCTCTACAAGTGGATCCTCTGAATCCCTAGTGTTCCTTCTCTAAATTTTCTTCTCAGTTTAGATTAATATTTCATCATTATTCACACTTATTCACTCGGTTTTTTTTCATCTTATTCTAGTTCTAGTTCTACTTAGTTTCAGACTACGTACAGGTTTCAGTCCCTGTGGATTCGACCTCGGTCTTACCGAGATTATTACTACATCACAACCCTATACTTGGGGAGTGAACAAGTTTTTGGCGCCGTTGCCGGGGATTGACGGCTACGTAATTTGAAATTAATTAGTCTTAAAATTAAGGGTAAGATTAGGATTTTTCTAACTTTCTATTTTCTTAGGTTTTGTTCTCTTTTTAGAAACTAACCTAAGTGTCTTGTTTTGTAGGTTTTCTAACTCAGTAAGCTCTTTCTGACTTCTACTTTCTATCTCTTTCATTATTCACTTACTTTCTAGTTTAGAATTTTCCTAAATTATTTAGAGATTCCTACTTTCCTTTTTAGATTTTCTCTTTTTGCTATTTCTTAAGAATTTTCTACTCTTAGGCCTATTATCTTTAGAAACTAACTTGTTTCGTTTTATTTTTCAGGTTTTAACTTAGGGACTTCAATTTGGTAATCTCCTTCCAACTCTCTCTTTCTTTCTAGATTTTCATTTTCTTTCTTAGAATTAGGTTAGAATTTGATTGAGGGCTGCGAGTGTTTCATGCCCAAGTGGGCCCGTGACAACACTCGACGTCTCTTGACCGAAGGAGGAATAGTTGAGGGGTTAACTGTCCATCGCAGGACTAGACACCGCTCGAATTCCCCTGAGTTAATTGAGGTTATGGCTGCAAATCAACCTCAAGCACTACCTCACCACAGGGATGAGGAAACACATGATGAGAATGAGGTGCATCAAGCACCCCCGCCTCGTACTTTACGAGATTATTTACAACCGGCGGGGGTGAGTACGCCCTCATGTATGATTTTTCCTGAAAACACAGGACAGATGGACATCAAGCCAGGAGTTATTCAACTCCTTCCTAAATTCCATGGGCTTGAATCTGAAAGCCCATACTTACATTTGAAAGAGTTCGATGAGATTATAGCCACCTTATACTTTCCCAACGTATCCGAGGATACAATCAGGCTGAAACTCTTTCCCTTTTCCTTGAAAGAGAAGGCTAAAACGTGGTTACATTCACTACGTCCTAGATCCATTGGCACATGGAATGATCTGCAGAGGGAATTCATAAAGAAATTTTTCCCACACCATAAAACAATTACCCTCAGAAAAGCAATCATGAACTTCGCCCAAAAGGAAGATGAAACATTCTACCAATGTTGGGAAAGGTTCAAGGATCTTGTCAGTTCATGCCCACAACACGGTTTTGAAATGTGTGGCGTATTACAAATTTTTTCTATGATGGACTGACATCTTCCATGCGCCAACTAGTCGAGACAATGTGTAATGGAGAATTCATGAATAAAGAGGTCGATGAGGTATGGGATTATCTCGATAGACTTGCCGAAAATGCACAATCTTGGGACCATTACCCAAAATCAAATACCACGTCTAGGCCAACTCAATCTAAGGAGAAAGGTGGAGTATATCTCCTGAAAGAAGAGGATGATGTAAATTTTAAAGTGACTAATCTCATACGAAGAGTCGAGGCCATGGAAGAAAAGAAGGATAAGGTCAATGAAATTGTTTGCGGCATCTGTGATTGCAACATTCACACAACTGAAAACTGTCCTACAATATCTGCCTTTCGAGGAGTGTTGAATGAACAAGTCAATGCCGTAAACAACTATCAAAGACCTTTTACTGGACCTAACTCCAACACGTACAATCCTGGTTGGAAAACTCATCCAAACTTTAGTTGGAGAAATGGGCAAACGGCTACCCCCCAAGGTTTTCTCAATCAAAATCCAAATCAAGGGAACCTCAAGAAGAACCAGTTCAAAATTCCATACAAGAGCTGGCTCAGGCGATGCGAGGACTTACAGATTTTATGCAAAAGATAGATTCTCGTATGACGGTTATAGAAAAGGGGATGCTTCCTGCACAAACGCTCTCCAATCCTAAACCGCAGTACGAGATAAATGATCCCAGCTCCTCAAATCAAATGGGGCACGCTAAATCCATCACCACTCTTAGGAGTGGGAAGATCATTGATAAAACCCTTCCGGTTAGGCCTAAAAAGCCTCAAGAACCAGAAGAGGACAATAAAGATGGATCTAGCGATACCCCACAAAAATTAGAACCGGAACTTCTAGAGAAGCCAGTTGCTCCGTTTCCCCAACGGTTGGTTGCACCAAAACGTCTTTCTAACTCTCAGGATATTCTGGAGGTGTTGAAACAAGTGAAAGTCAACATTCCTTTGCTTGATGTCGTAAAACAAATTCCTTCATATGCAAAATTTCTGAAAGACCTATGTACGACCAAAAGACGGCAGAGTATTCAAAAGAAGATTTTCTTAACTGAGAAAGTGAGTGCCATCCTGAAGCAAGACGTGCCACAGAAATTCAAGGATCCCGGTAGCCCAACCATATCATGTGTAATCGGGAACCATCGAATTGATCACGCACTTCTTGACTTAGGAGCGAGCGTCAATCTGATTCCCTACTCGGTATACAAACAGTTAGGTTTGGGTGAGTTACAACCCACTCTAACCACATTACAACTCGCCGATCGCTCTGTTCGTGTACCAAGAGGGATTATTGAGGATGTTTTGGTCCAAGTCGATAGATTTTACTACCCTGTAGATTTTATCATCTTGGACACCGAACCCATCAATAACATAAGCACTCAGATTCCCGTCATTCTTGGTCGCCCATTCCTTGCTACGTCAAATGCAATTATCAATTGCAGGAATGGTGTCATGACTATGTCTTTTGGAAATTTGACATTGGAGTCAAACATCTTTTTCAATAACGGCAACAACTCAGAGGATGATGACGATATCCACGACATTAACATGATTGACTCTTTCGTGGAAGATACGACACCTCTGACCTTATCCTCCGACCCTCTCGAGACGTGCCTGGCCCACTCCCATGAGTTTGATGATGATATGATTAGGGAGACGTGTGCCTTGCTGGATACTGCACCGGTACTTGAAGTTAACCGGTGGAGGCCACAATTTGAAGAATTACCACAAACTGATGTAGTGCCTCTACCGTCTAACCTCAAGGCACCGAAGCTTGACCTAAAACCTTTGCCCTCTGATTTGAAATATGCTTATTTAGGTCAAGATGAGACATACCCGGTGGTGATCTCTGCCCACCTGGAGAAAGAACAGGAGAGTATGCTCATAGCTACTCTCATTCAGCATAAGGGAGCCCTTGGATGGACGATCGCAGACCTCAAGGGAATCGACCCCTCGATTTGTACTCACCGCATATATCTTGAGGATAATGCGAAGACCGCTCGGCAACCACAGCGTAGACTAAATCCAAACATGAAGGAAGTGGTTAAGGCCGAGGTTCTCAAACTATTGGATGTGGGTATCATATACCCTATATCTGATAGTCAGTGGGTGAGTCCAACTCAGGTGGTTCCTAAGAAGTCCGGAATCACCATCGTAGCCAATGCTAATAATGAACTCGTGCCGACTAGAGTCACTACTGGTTGGAGAATGTGCATTGACTACAGGAAATTGAATACCGTCACGAGGAAAGACCACTTTCCTTTACCATTCATTGATCAGATCCTGGAAAGGTTAGCCGGTCATTCCTATTACAGTTTCCTTGACGGGTATTCGGGCTATAACCAAATTGAAATCGCCCCTGAGGACCAGGAAAAGACCACATTTACTTGCCCCTATGGCACCTTTGCTTACAGAAGGATGCCGTTCGGGTTATGTAATGCCCCTGCCACCTTTCAGCGATGTATGCTGAGTATCTTTTCTGACATGGTAGGGAAATATCTAGAGGTCTTTATGGACGATTTCTCGGTTTTCGGTTCATCTTTCAGCGAGTGCTTAGAGAATCTTAAATGTGTGCTGAAAAGATGTGAAGAAAAGAATCTGGTACTTAATTGGGAGAAGTGCCATTTCATGGTTCATAAGGGGATTGTCCTTGGACATATCATCTCGTCCAAGGGAATTGAGGTAGATAAGGCAAAAATCGATCTTATCTCTAACCTACCTCCACCCAAGAACATCAGGGACGTGCGATCCTTCTTAGGACACGCAGGATTTTACAGGCGATTCATAAAGGACTTTAGTCTCCTCTCTCGTCCTTTATGTAATCTTCTTCAAAAGGATGCTCCATACGAGTGGACTGAGCAGTGCCAGGAAGCTTTCACTAAGCTTAAAGGCACGTTAACCACTGCACCCATCATGCAGCCACCCGACTGGAGCCTTCCTTTTGAGCTTATGTGCGATGCCTCTGATTATGCTCTTGGAGCGGTTCTAGGCCAGAGAAAAGATAAGAGGCCATACGTCATACATTACGCAAGTAGGACCTTAAATCCTGCCCAAGTGAACTACTCGACTACGGAAAAAGAACTCTTAGCCGTAGTGTTCGCTTTGGACAAATTTAGGTCCTATTTGATTGGATCTAAGATCATTATCTATACAGATCATGCGGCACTTAAATATCTTCTTTCTAAGAATGATTCTAAGCCCCGCTTGATACGATGGATCCTTCTACTCCAAGAATTTGATTTGGAAATTAAAGACAAAAAAGGAGTAGAGAACGTAGTGGCCGATCACCTTTCTCGCCTTAATACCTCTGATTCCCTTGAGGCGACCCATATCAACGACATGTTCCCTGATGAACAACTGTTCAGAGTCTCCCACTCACCTTGGTTCGCTGATATTGCCAATTATCTTGCTACAGGTTCCATACCGACACAGTGGACTGCGCAAGATAAGAAGAAATTCTTTACCGAGGTACGCAAATTTTTCTGGGATGATCCATACCTGTTTAAATATTGCCCAGACCAGATCTTAAGGAGATGTGTACCAGACGATGAGCATCAGAGTGTCATCTCCTTTTGTCACTCACAGGCCTGTGGCGGTCACTTTTCTGCTAAAAAGACCACGGCCAAAATTCTGCAGTGTGGCTTCTATTGGCCCACTATGTTCAGGGACACTCATGAGTTTTGCAAAGCTTGTGAGCGTTGTCAGAAATTGGGAGCATTGTCCCGTCGAAATATGATGCCCTTGAATCCCATTCTTATCATAGAGGCATTTGATTGCTGGGGCATCGATTTCATGGGACCATTCCCCCAATCTTTCGGAAATTATATATTTTGCTTGCCGTAGACTATGTCACTAAATGGGTCGAAGCAATTCCATGTCGAACTAATGACCATCGCACGGTCATTAAATTCTTAAAAGAAAACATCCTGTCCCGATATGGAACGCCTCGAGCCATCATTAGTGATGGGGGCTCGCACTTTTGTAATAGGCCATTCGAGAGTTTAATGAAGAAATACGGTATCTCTCATAAGGTGAGCACCCCATACCACCCACAGACAAGTGGGCAAGCTGAGATTTCTAATAGGGAGATCAAACATATTTTGGAGAAAACGGTTAACCCTGATCGTAAGGATTGGTCAATCCGATTGACCGATGCCTTGTGGGCTTACCGTACTGCTTTTAAAACCCCTATTGGAATGTCTCCCTTTAGACTCGTCTATGGGAAGGCTTGCCACTTGCCTGTGGAGTTGGAACATAGAGCCTACTGGGCGATCAAAAATCTGAATTTTAATTTGAACAACGCTGGCTCGCTACGCAAACTTCAATTAAATGAACTTGAAGAAATCCGGAACGACGCATATGAGAACTCGAGGATTTACAAGGACAGGATGAAGGCGTTTCATGACCAACATATTCTACGAAAATCATTCACGCCAGGTCAGAAAGTCCTTCTGTATAATTCTCGATTACATCTTTTTCGGGTAAGCTTCGATCTCGTTGGACCGGCCCTTACATTGTTGTTACTGCATATCCTCATGGGGCCGTCGAGATAAGAGATCCTGATAATGGCAAGGAATTTAAAGTAAATGGACATCGCTTAAAGCCATTTGTCGAGAAATTGATTCAGAGGACATGTCCATGCCTCTGACTGATCCTGTTTACCAGGAATGATCTCCTAGTCTGATGGAGGTATAGGTAGGTTTATCGCTTTCATAGGACTAGGGTAGTTTATTGTA
This sequence comes from Magnolia officinalis, assembly GCA_021015155.1. Taxonomy (NCBI): domain Eukaryota; kingdom Viridiplantae; phylum Streptophyta; class Magnoliopsida; order Magnoliales; family Magnoliaceae; genus Magnolia; species Magnolia officinalis. Next base: position 94,146,100 of record JAJHSJ010000004.1, read on the forward strand.
TTTGTCTGGCTGAAGACGGTAAACTTAGCGCTCCTGGGAGGCAGCCCAGCTTTTCATTTCATTTTCTTAGTCCAATGTTTGTGGGTAACATTACTGCAAACCCTCACGAGACTACAACTCGTCCACTAGGGGCAACCTAGGGGTTTAAAGGCTTGTTGCATACGCTAAATGCAATCGAGAGCACCTGCGAAAGTGGTATAGGTAGGATTTTTATTTTTGTTTTACTTTTGATTGGTTTTACTCTTGTACTGACCCGCTCTCATGTTGAGATCTCTATGGAAAAGTCTCTCTCGACTCGTTACCCAGGTACTATCTTCCCATCACTTCTCATGTACTTTCGTTGTCCCATGTGCATTGCATGTTTATATCTTTCACATTGAGGACAATGTAGATTTTAGGTTGGGGGTGGGAGATTAGGTTTTCTAATCAGTGTTTTCTTGGTCCTAAGCAAAATTTGTGAAAATTTTAAATTTTTTTTACTGGAAATTCTTGTGAATTTGAAGTGATTTTGACGACTATCTTGGATTTAGAATTTTAAGATACGTAATGTTGGTAATTCATGACTCTTGGATTCAGTTATCGGTTCAGTTATCGGTTAGATTTCACAGTTAAATTTAAATTGTTAGTCCATGGTTAGAGGTTTTAAACATTGATTGAGTCATGATTTCACATGTTACATCTCGCTTACACATTAAGATTTCAGTTGAAACTGAAGGGTTAATTTGGTAATCATTGAGCATGAAGGAACTAGCCAGAAACAAAAATTTCAGCATCAGTTTATAAAAAGAAGAATTGAAAGAGTAAGTCGTATAATCGTCATCATAGGTTTGCTCCCTATAGATGAAGATTCGATTCCTCATGGATATATGTGAAAAGGTTTTGGTGTATGGTCTTCACCATAGGTTTGCTCCCTATAGGTGAGGACTTGATTTCCCTTTCTGGACATTACTTTTAATGGAAAAATCAAAAGTTGGAAGAATAAAAAGATGATCTGTAAGGCAAGCTCTGGCCTAGGTTGTCATGAATGTTCTTGGATTACCAATGATATCCTGAAACAGAGAAGTGAATTTTAATGATGATAAGCCGAGATTACACCATACACCCATGGAACTCAATGTTTAGATTTTTTCTAATTGATGGATCAATACTTTGTACTTGATTATGAAGCTTACCGTGCACTTAAGTCTAGGAGAGAGTAAGGCCCAACATTCATGAATTGTTGAATTCTAAATATCTGGATTGTTTTTCCGAAATCACTCGAGTTCATAGAAATTCTCCTGTAATTCTCAACTTAATTTTCGCATACTTTGCTCGGGACTAGCAAAATGCTGGTTGGGGGTTGTGGGAGATTAGGTTTTCTAATCAGTGTTTTCTTGGTCCTAAGCAAAATTTGTGAAAATTTTAAATTTTTTTTACTGGAAATTCTTGTGAATTTGAAGTGATTTTGACGACTATCTTGGATTTAGAATTTTAAGATACGTAATGTTGGTAATTCATGACTCTTGGATTCAGTTATCGGTTCAGTTATCGGTTAGATTTCACAGTTAAATTTAAATTGTTAGTCCATGGTTAGAGGTTTTAAACATTGATTGAGTCATGATTTCACATGTTACATCTCGCTTACACATTAAGATTTCAGTTGAAACTGAAGGGTTAATTTGGTAATCATTGAGCATGAAAGGAACTAGCCAGAAAAACAAAAATTTCAGCATCAGTTTATAAAGAAGAATTGAAAGAGTAAGTCGTATAATCGTCATCATAGGTTTGCTCCCTATAGATGAAGATTCGATTCCTCATGGATATATGTGAAAAGGTTTTGGTGTATGGTCTTCACCATAGGTTTGCTCCCTATAGGTGAGGACTTGATTTCCCTTTCTGGACATTACTTTTAATGGAAAAATCAAAAGTTGGAAGAATAAAAAGATGATCTGTAAGGCAAGCTCTGGCCTAGGTTGTCATGAATGTTCTTGGATTACCAATGATATCCTGAAACAGAGAAGTGAATTTTAATGATGATAAGCCGAGATTACACCATACACCCATGGAACTCAATGTTTAGATTTTTTCTAATTGATGGATCAATACTTTGTACTTGATTATGAAGCTTACCGTGCACTTAAGTCTAGGAGAGAGTAAGGCCCAACATTCATGAATTGTTGAATTCTAAATATCTGGATTGTTTTTCCGAAATCACTCGAGTTCATAGAAATTCTCCTGTAATTCTCAACTTAATTTTCGCATACTTTGCTCGGGACTAGCAAAATGCTGGTTGGGGGTTGTGTTGAGGGTCAAATATTGCATAGTAGACCCCATTTATTACCCAGAATTACGAGCATGATACTGTTTAACACTCGGTTTTAATCGTGTTTGTGATACAGGGTATATTTAAATGCATGGATTACAAAAGGAACTAAAAGCATGGAATTAACGATCTGATGATGCCAAGGCAGTGGAGGGACTCCAGGGGACCAAGATTTACACATTAGAAATTCGAGGAAATTAAGCCGTTCACGTCAAACAGGCTTGAAAAATAATCAGAATGCAAGATCACAGGGTTTCTACTATCTGATCGGCTCCGAATTTCATACATTGCCTGAGAACCACAAATGAACCGTACACGTCAAATTTTAGCTCCTGGATCCCTACATAAGTGGGTTAACGGATAGATCAGCCCATAAAATAGAGACTTGGGGCCCACCTGATATCTGGATATACTTCAATTTTGCGCTCAACGTTTGAAATTAGCTGACAATATGAATGGTCGGAGCGGATTTCTATTAAACATCACGGTAGACCCCACTAGTGGGGGTGCGTGTACACAGTGCGGTGCATTCCCGCACCGCACCAGGACGTCAAAAGTCAGTCAGCGTCTGCTGACCGACGTTTTTTTAAAAAAACAAAGAAGACGCCCAGCGTCTCTCTCAGCCGACGCCGGTTTCATGCAGTGGGGCCCACCTCTCATTCAAAGAGCTGATCTAAACCGTCCATTGTATCCACAAGGGAGACTTGACCCCCGTCAAGGTGGTATTTTTGGCCCATGCAAACTGTCGGAGAATCCTGGCGGTTAAACGCAGGTCGAACGGTGGAAGAAGAAATCTTGTGGGCCATCACGGTTTTGATCCAAAACCGACCAAATCTAAACGGTTTTTCGTGGAGATCACAGTGTGCGGAATGGATTTCTTCATAAACATCAAGGTGGGGTCCACCGACTTTCATGGCATTAAACGCGGAGACTCTGTTTCGCACAGAGACCTGCGGACGTGCCTTGTGGGCCACCACCACAACTTGAAGGTTTGATCTGGACCATCCATTGGCTTCCTAACAGACTTCTCATCACTGCCTAGGTGACAGAATGTCAGACTACAGCGGAGGATGGTTTTTCAACCGTTCAAACACGAGTTGAACGGCGGAAGAGAAATCCTGTGGGCCACACCAAATTCGGTCCAAAAATCATCCTATTTTACTAAAATTTCAAGAGGAATCCAATGAATGGATTGGATTTCCCAGGAAGTCTCGATACCAGGCCCCACTTTCAATTCAGCGTAAGAGTGCCTGCGTACTGTACAGTCCAGTTCTATTACGGACTAGCTGCGGAAGCTCGGCTGCACTGGGTGCTTCTATAAAAAGGAGAGAGAACGTGAGAGGGTGGATGGATTCATCGAATTTTGAGGGAAGCAGCTGGGAGCACGGCTAGAGGAAGAGAAGGCAGACAGAGGTTTTTCTGTTTTTGTTCTATTTCTGTTCTTTTCTTTTTCTATTGTTTCTATGGATTCTATGGAGATTAGCCCATTCATGTCTGGCTAATCCCCTTAGCTAGGGCTAAGAGGTGAAGCTTGTAGTAAGATGGGGGATTTTATTCATTGCCTTTAAGTTGATTTCAACTCATGAACTGAATTTAATTTTTGTTTAATTAAAGGAATATTTTCAGTCTTTTAATGGTCTGTTGTGACTGAAATTACAATGGGTCTGCAATGGCTTTGAATATTTCTTTTCCTTTTTATGTGTCTGACGTCAGGAAGCCCTGTTGTTCACCATTGTCTCCTGGGCATGGTAGGATGTCGGTACCCTTCCTAACCTTCATGACATGATTAATTGGTTGGTAATTAGTTTAATTCCGTTGTTTGCTTTGTCTCCTGGGCATGGTTTGGTGATGGAATCCATTCTAATTCATACACCTCTCATCTCTTGAAAACTATATCAACATCAGTTCATTTAATTTCCATGATTTGTGATACAGGCATAAGATCTCCCTGATCTCTACAAGTGGATCCTCTGAATCCCTAGTGTTCCTTCTCTAAATTTTCTTCTCAGTTTAGATTAATATTTCATCATTATTCACACTTATTCACTCGGTTTTTTTTCATCTTATTCTAGTTCTAGTTCTACTTAGTTTCAGACTACGTACAGGTTTCAGTCCCTGTGGATTCGACCTCGGTCTTACCGAGATTATTACTACATCACAACCCTATACTTGGGGAGTGAACACTAAGTAGGGTAAATGAGCCATTTACCCTTATTTTGATATTGAAGAGGAAATCTCAAGCTTTTTTAAGGACATAAGTGAGCACAATAAAGTTCATATACATGCCACACATGTGCCTCTATGGTACATACATGCGAGGTCTAATCCATCCATCAGAAACATTTTGATGGGATGAGAAATTTTTCATTCAAGTTTTTCAGAGCCATGCTTTTTTGTGTGCAAACTGTAGCCCAACTAGTGTTGAGACTTAAATATTACATATTTACTCCTTCGATTGCAATATTTTTTACTACATTCAAGTACTAAATTAATCTAATTAGATATTATTTTTTTAATGTGTAGGATAATTTGAAAGTCTAAGTCGAATACGAGCTTAAACTGACAATTTAAAACCCGATATCATGAAATATGAATATTTGAAGAAACAAGGATTCTAGGATGAAGATTTTAAGTCATGAATATCTAAGAAAACCAAGTGCTGAAGATGGAAAAAAGTCTGAAAAATCAAATGGTTATATAACAGAAACAACATCTTGTTTGGTCCCACTGAAGGAAGGTTCGGTTCAACCGAAAGTACTAAAAATAATCTAACAACAAACTGTGGATTTTAAGACTAATTCGGTATAACCGAAGTTATGTTTTGTACGATCGAAAGGGGACAAAGCTTTTAGAGACTTTTTAGAGAAATTTGGCTCAAACCGAAGGAACATTCGGCTGGCTTCGGTGCGACTTTGGTCCAACCGAAGGGGATCGTCGGTGTGACTGAAGCATAACAAAAGTACACAATTTTGAAGTTGGTTCAAAGTCAGTATCGGATTTTCAAATTTAAGGAGGTGTTTTATGCAATTTTATAGACGAATTAGGGCTTGGGAAAAGAGCCAGGGGTGAAGGAGCTTTCATAGAGAAATTATTCTTCTTTAATCTTTTCAATTTTAGTTTATTTTTTATGTTTTTCTTTTGTCCTAGGATGTTAGCCATGCTAGACTAATCTCATAGCTATGTCGAATGGATGAAGCTTGTATTTAATTACAATATTTAGTTTATTTGATTCATCGACAATGGTTTAAATGATGATATTAGATTGAATTGATTTTAAATTTACTTTATACAAAATATTTGAGTTGTTTATTTCTTTGATTCATTGTGAACTTCAATTATATCGGATGTTTTGATTGAGAAATTACTTAGCTTGATTAAAGAAAGAATCAATTTGTACAATTCATTTATCTATTGGAAACCTTAAGCGCAATAGATAAATAAATTCTCTGTGATTGAGATCCTAGTGCTTCATAAAAGGATTGTTCAATTGAATTCATGTTTTGTCGGTGTTTGTAACTGGTTTTAAAGAATTATTTTCCGATTCGATAGGATATAATTTGATTCCAATTGACTTATAAGAGCTGAAGCAATGAATTAGATTTTGTGATTCATATAGGTGAATTTCTGGATCCTTAGTATTTTATTATTATTATTTTAACCCTTCTACATCGTTGGATTAAAAATCTAGATCACCCAAATTAATTCTAGTTGTCTTCTCACCAATTCCCTATGGAATGATCTCAATCTTGTCGAGTTTATTACTATAGTGCATTCTTGCACTTAAGATTGCCTAACACCTAGCATATGGATTAACCTGATTCTTGAGCTAGTGATCAGAATAAACCCCAAGTGCAGGGTTGCAATGTAGTAATAACTTGGTGAGACCGAGATCGTACCCACAAGGACTTGTACTTGTGCTATTTCTGAAACACTTAAAAACTAGAACTAGAACTAATTTATGAAATTCGATTTAAGAAGTAATGGTGTAATTGAGAAAAAAATCAATAAAGATAAAGCACTAGAGTGCCAATGATCCACTGATAATCATTCTTAATGTTTAATTCATTTGATTCATTCATATAATTCAACTGGAATATAAGTCTTATCCTATCCAACCGGATTATAGAGCGGTTAAATCATCATTCACATACTAACATAGATTTGAAGTTCAATTTAATTGGTTCCCACATAAAACATCAGAGTATTGATCATTTGAAATTTAAAGCATCTGTCGCGCCATTAGTCTATAATAGATCAATATATGTTATAGATCAATCCCTTACAAAATAGATAAGCAATTACTCTTAGCTTCCCTCGGCATCTAATGTGCCCAAAGTAAACTAAAAAGTAAATCTTCATTCAAACCATTATCAATAATTTATTCAACAATTAAATCAATAACATAAATTAAAGTAAACTAAGACATTAAAAATAACTACATGCTTCACCTCTTAACCAAAGGATTGGAGAATGGCTCCTTAGAAGCTTTGCAACTCCTTTCTCTTTCTCTTCTACCCTAATTCATATTTAAGAAGGCTAGATTCACCCCTTTAAATATAAAAAATTCACACTGACTTGGAACCGACTTCAATTATATGCGCTTATATTACACTTCAGTTGCATAGAAGACAGCCTTCAGTTGCAGCTGAACATACCTTCGATCACACTAAACCTTCTTTCAGTTATAGCTGAATTCTCCAAAATAGACTTGAAGTCTTTGTCTCCCTCAAGTCACACAGAACTCTCCTTCGGTGGCACCGAACATGGCTTCGATCGCACCTAAATGTTAAGCCGAATTGTCTCTGAAATCATAGTTTCTCGCTGGACTATTATGTGCACATTTGATCAGACCGAACCAACCTCAAGTGGGACCGAACAATCTGTTATTTATGTTGATTTACTTTGTGATTTTTTCAGTCTTCTCTCTGCTGCACTTAGTTTTCTTGGATCTTTGGAACTTGAAATCTTCATTAATCACCTCCAAATATCTAAATATTTACTTGGTCATTATTTGAGCATTAAATTTTCTCTTTAATCGTTCTTTTAATCTTAGCTCCACAAATCACCTCGTATAACAAAACATACGTAAATAGATCAATTAAACACATTTATGCATATAAAACTAATGCATAATAAGAAAGAAATATATAATATTTCACACCGAATAGTTAGGTGAGGCATCAATATAGTAGTATGGTTTTGATGGAAGGATTGCACCTCATACCTCTGGCGCCATTCTAGCACGTTTGGCATTTACATCAGATTTATTTCACATGATTTGGGGCTTAGCAAAGCTTGGAAATTATATTTAAAAGAGGAGTTATATGATACTTAGGCCGAAATAGGAAACTAATTCATGAAATCGGATAAAGTTAAGTTGAGTGTTTGCTCCTGAATAAGCTGACTCAAGCCACCTATAACGGTTAAAAAAATATCAAGAAGTACATTGATGGATTATCCAATGTGGTGGCCAAAATTCGCGCATTGGGTCTTAAGATTGAGGATTAACTCCTAATTTTCATAGTTCTAAACTTCCTATCTCCATTGTTCGGTCATTCCAAATTAATTATAACAACTACAAGGAAAAGTGAGGATTAAACAAACTAATATCTCAGTATGTTCAGGAGGAAGAGAGACTCAGAATGTTGAGAAAGACACAAAATGCACACATACTGACATTTGCTCAAGGACGAAAAGGGAATAAGAAAAGGAAGCACAATTCAGGAAATCGTTCTATGAGTCCCATGGGTGGCAATCAACTTAACTCTGAGAGAAAAGATAAGAAGAAAAAGTGGGATCTTAAAAATTGCTGTTTCTTCTGCAAGAAGCCTGGTCACCAGAAGAAGGATTGCACATAATTTAAAGAACAACTCGTTTCTAATGGTAAGAATAAAGTTTTAGTCTGTTTTAAATATACTTTAGCTGATATGTCCATAGACTCTTACTAGATAGACTCTGCTATAACTATTCACATATGTAATTCCATGCAGGACATGCTCCAAAGACAAACACCAACTGATGTAGAAAGGCCGATATATATGGGGAACAATATTAGAGTAGACGTAGAAGCTATTAGAGTCTACAGGCTTAAATTATTGTCAAGACATATTTTTTTGATCGAGTAGATATTGTTTGTATGCCTTCTATAAGGAGCAATTTAGTTCCAAGATAGATATAGTAATGAGTTTAAATTTGAAAATGAAAAATTGAGTACTTGCTATGATTCAGTTATAATTGGTTTTGAAACTTTACTTAATAACTTTATCAGCTAAATTTGGATAGTTCACATGTATATAGCATTAACTACTCACATGAAAATAATAAAGGCATTAACCAAAGTTTGGAGTGAAAATTCATTAACGTTGTGGTATAAGCGATTAGGTCATATCTCTTATAAGAGACTGGAAAGACTTGTGCATGAATGCATTCTTCGCTCTCTAGACTACATAGACTTTAGGGTCTATATAGATTACATTAAAGGTAAATAAACTAGAACAAGAAAAAATGATGCCATTAGGAGCGTGTGACTCTTAAAAGTGATTCATGCAAACATTTGTAGACCGTTTCCTATAATATCTTGGAATGGGCATAAGTATTTTATCACTTTCATAGACGGCTACTCTCACTACAGGTACTTATACTTTATAAATGACAAATCAGATGCACCGGATAGATTTAAGATCTATACGGCTGAAATCGAGAATCAACTCGACAAAAAGATCAAAGTCGTCATATCTGACCATGGTAGTGAGTACTATGGAAGGTATGACAAATTTGGGCATAATCCAGGGCCATTCGTTATAGATACCTACAAGATTGTGGCATCGTCGCCAAATAGATCATGCTTGATACCTCATAGTAGAATGGTATAGTGAAAAGGCGTAATCGCACTCTAAAGGACGTGGTGCGGTGTATGTTAGTAATTCATCATTACCAGAATCTTTGTGAGGTAATGCATTGAAAGCAACTGTGCATATCCTAAATAGAGTCCCTAGTAAGACTACAATGAAAACTCCATATAAATTATGGATAGGGCGAAAGCCTAGTTTACAATACTTTCATGTATAGGGTTATCCTACATAAACCAAACCGTATAACCCACATGAAAGAAAGCTTAACCGTCTTCTTTATAGGATACCCGAAAAAATCCAAATGATTCAGATTTTATTGTCCTTCCTATTCAATGAAAGTAATTGAGACAATGAATGAAAGATTCATTGAGAACGCTGAAGATAATAGGAGAACAAACTTGAGAAATATTGTATTTAAGAAAGAACCGATTGTGATTCTCACCACAATCATTTAGAGTAGTATGGTCATCTATGCAGCAAAAACCCTAAGATTCTTATATATGACCATGTAAAGCCTTAAATACAACCCACTGATGAGGAAATAGAAAATCAATTCAGAATAACTAGCCCTTAAGACGATCACATAAAGAAAAGATCTACGATTCTATACGATTATATTGTATATATATATAGGAGCATGAATTTAACACTGTGGTTAAAAAAGATCCTATATCTTTTTGACAAGTCGAACAAAATGTGAATTCTTTTCATTGATTTGATGCCATGAAGGATGAATTGAAATCCATGAGGGATAATAAAGTGTGGAACCTATTTGAATTATCTGAAAGGATTAAGCTTATTGGTTGTAAGTGAGTGTTCAAAACTAAATGAGACTCTAAGAGAAATATCGGAAGGTATAAAGTCAGACTAGTTACAAAGGGTTTCAATCAATGTGAAGATATTAACTTTAAGGAGACTTTCTCACCTATATCTAAGAAAGACTCCTTTAAAATCATTATGGATCTTGTGGATCATATGGATTTAGAACCACATCAAATTGATGTGAAAACTATGTTTCTCAATGAAAATATAAGTGAGAACGTATATATGTTTTAAGCAGAAAGTTTCAAAGAAAATGGATCAGAACATCCAGTCTGCAATCCTAAGAAGTCCATTTATGAGTTCAAATAGACATCACAACAATGGTACATAAAGTTTCATTAATTCATTTCCTCATATGGTTTCATTGAGAACACCGCGAATGAGTGTATATATGTGAAAGTCAGTGGCAGTAAGTTTATTATTTTAGTCTTGTATATTAACGACATTTTGCTGACCAGTAATGATATTGAACTGTTGCGCGAGATTAAGAAATTTCTATCTCAAGACTTTGAGATGAAAGATCTTAATAATGCATCATTTATCATCAACATTTAGACTAGCCAAAACATCACGTGGACTGCTTAGCTTATCCCAGATAACCTATATTGATAGGGTTCTCGAAAGGTTAAACGTGCAAGGTTGTGCTCCTGGTCAAGCACCCATTGTAAAAGGTGACAAGTTTTGCCAATTTCAATGTCCTAAGAATGACTTTGAAAATGAGAAGATGAAAGACATACCGTATGTGTCAGCAATAAAGAGCATCATGTATGCTTAGGTTTATACGCATTCAGATATTGCTTTTTTGGTTGGAATGTTGGGCAAGTACCTTAGCAATCCAAGAATGAACCATTGTATGGTTGTCAAGAAAGTGTTGCGTTACCTGCAAAGGACAAATGACTTCGCATTCACATATAGGAGATCCGACCATTTGGAGTTAGTTGGATATACGGATGCAGATTTTACAGGTTGTCTCGATAGCAAGAAGTCTACCTTGGGCAATGTATTCATGATGGTCGATGGAGTCGTATCATGGAAGAGCATGAAATAGTCTATTACGACATCTTTTATCGTGGAAGCGGAATATGTAACTTGTCATGAAGCCACGCGTCAGACAATCTGACTTTAGAGTTTTTTCTCTGGTTTACAGGTATGCAAATGATCCCGAAACCATTGAAAATCTAGTGTGATAATTTAGCTGCAGTTAATTTCTCTAACAACAACAAGCATTCATCTAGTTCAAAGCATATTGACATCAAGTACCTTGTTGTGAATTAGAGAGTTCAAAATCATCAAGTGTCTGTAGAACTCATCGGCACGAGGCAGATGATAACGGATCCTCTCACTAAAGGCCTTTCCATCATAGTCATTAAGGAACATGTGACATCTATGAGAGTTGTAGATCTCAAGGATGTATGTCAATGGTAGGAGTATTTTTCTTGTTTTGATCTGATTATATTCAGACATTTTAGAGATTTCTGTTATATACATTGATAATATTGTTATTTACTTTATATCTTGCTTCTACTTCAATGTACACACTCAATTTTGAATAAGCAAGAATTTATTTTGTGTCTTAGAGACGCATTCAGTAGGACCACTTGAAGATAGGCACATATGATCATATTTAAATGTGTAATCTTCATACCACACCACATATCTTTGATTCGTATCGTTAAGGCTATTAGTATTCGTGACCATGGTTCGTCGCACTTTGAAAAGTATAAATATTATGTTGACTACCATGATCCAGTATCAGTGGTTTTGATGAACCGGATCTGACAAGCACTGTTCATAATTATCTAATGGCATTATTTTGAAATTTAGTAGGGTGCCCATTAGAAACTTTGAAATAAATACATTTTGTAAAATATTTTTCACAAAATAAAATAAAAAGTTTTGTTTTGATGCATAAATGATCTGTTAATTCCGCAATATAGAAATAATACATTTCGCTTGAGTTGCTTAAGAAGTCAAATTGCCTTCCGAGTGATCTTCGGCATCAAAAGTTATCATCCCCGACTGCTTAGACGATTTTCATCTCCTTTACATCTCTACAAGCCATACACACACAGCTCAAACTGTTAGAGTATGGCGAATTAATCCCTTTATCTCATAGCCCAGCGCACATCTCATTGCTCAACACACTCATGTTGATCATATCATCATTGCTCACATGTATGTCTACCACACTTCAGTTAGCTTTTACACTCACACTTCAGTGTTAGCCACCCCTAATAGGGAATCGATACCAGGACCTCAATGTTGAAACGAGGTATCTTTCATTCGGTCTACCACTTGAGCTATGGATCAGTGTGTAAGTCTATTTGTCCTTTATTTCTTGTATATCGTGAATACTCCATGATCGACTGTGAAAGCTGCCAAATCGAACACCATGCATCCCGTGTGCGAATCTCAAAATGGGGTTAATACATCGATCTGAAAAAACAATTATAAGATCAGTTCCCATGTAGGAAGATAAGATCAGCCATTGAATGGGATTTTCTGACAAATGAGAGAAGTTTCTGGTTGAAGAGATGGAGCAGAGAGAGAGAGAGATGTTGAAAAGGCCAATATGCAACTATGAAAAAATCCCTTGTAATAGAGGAATTGGAATACACTCGATTCTCATCTCTCCCTTGTGTTTTCAAAATCAGCTAATTAAAAAGAGGAATTTGCATTACACTCAAATCCATATCCCTCCAATTCAACGCTCCCAAACGCACATCTGCCTCATTAACCCACAAATCCCTCTGTTTCAGCACTGCCTAATGACTCAATTTGATTTTGGTCCATATTGCATCGACATCGAACACCATGATTTTGATGGTTTGGATTAAGTTACAAGCATTCCATGTGTACGGTGTGCCTTGTGGAATATGGAAACGGATTGGCTACTCCCCCTGCCACCGGCGGTGCTCTGTGGGCCCCACCATGATGTATGTGTTTCATCCATTCCGTTCATATATTTTTACAGATCATTTTATGGCTTGGTACCAAAAATGAGAGGGATACAAATCTCAGGTAGACCACACCATATGAAAACAATAGTGATTGGATATCCACCATTAAAATCCTCCTAAGGCCCACTGTACTGTATATTTGACATCCAATATGTTGATTAGGTCATACAGGCCTAGATGAAGGGAAAAAACAAAAATTAGCTTGATCCAAAACTTTTATGCCCCCAAAATATTTTTAATGGTCGAAGCTCATTCAACATTGTTTCTTGTAATGTGGTCAACTTGAGGTTGGGATATACCTCATTTTTTGTCTTATATTATAAAATGATCTGGAAAAATAGATGGACGACATGGATGAAACATATACATCATGGTGGGGCCCACGGAGCACCGACCATCAGCCATTGGCTGGTGTCTGGGGGAGTAGCCAATCCGTTTCCGTGGAATATGGAATAGTAGGCTGTGGATGCGGATTGCGTCCTACCCCCGCCCGTATGGTACTCCGTCCGGGCAGGGATCTGTGGGGCCCACCATGATGTAAGTGCTTTATCCATGCCATTAATCGCTTTTCTCATATCATTCCAAGGTATCATCATAAACATGAAGCAGGTTCACATGTCTAGTGGACCACACAAAAGGAAGCTGCAGTGATAATGACACCCACCGTTGAAACCTTTCTAAGGGCCACCGTGATGTTTTTTTCACCTTCCAACTTATTCACAAGGTCATGTAGACGTGGATGAAGTGAAAAAAATATATATATATATATATATATCAACTTGATCCGAAACTTTTCCGGCTCCCAAGAAGTTTTAATGGTGGAAATTCAATTACCATTTTGTGCTCGATTAAGCTCTTTAACTACCTCATTTTTGGTCTCATACCTTAAAATGATCTGAGAAAAACTATTAACAGTGTGGATAAAAAAAACTTACATCACAGTGGCCATACAGAACCCACCCTGGATGGATTACGGTCCGGGCGGGGTAGGACGCAATCAGCGTCCGTAGGCTGTACTCTGGTAGAGTGTGATATATGGACGCGGATTGCGTCCAACCCCCACCCGGACGGTAATCCATCCGAGCAGGGCTCTGTGGGGCCCACCATGATGTAAGTGTTTTATCCACGCCGTTCAAAGCTTTTTTCAATAATTTTAATATGTGAACCAAAAAATGAGGCGGGTCCAAGGCTTAAATGGACCACACCAAAGGAACTACACTCATAATAACACCCACCATTGAAACCTTTCTAAGGGCCAACGTGATATTTTTTTACCATACAACCTATTCATAAGGTCATGTAGACGTGGATGAAGTGAAAACACAAATATCAGCTTCATCCAAAACTTCTCCGGCTCCTAAGAAGTTTTTAATGGTGGACGTTCAATCCCCACTTTGTGGTCCACTTAAGCCTTGGACCCGCTCATTTTTTGGTTTACATATTAAAATTATCTGAAAAAGCTTTAAACGGCGTGGATAAAACACTTACATTATGGTGGGCCCCACAGAGCCCTGCCCGGACAGATTACCGTCCGGGTGGGGGTAGGACGCAACCGCGTCCCGGTATTATCCTCGTTGTCGTCCTACCCCGCCTGTCTCCAGCTGGGAACGGGCAGCAGCTTTGAGTGGCCATCTTGATGTATGGGTCTTATCCAAACCGTCCATCCATTTTTTTTATTATCGTATTAATGAATAACATATAAAAAGAGGCAGATCCAAGGTTCAATTGGACCACACCACAGGAAGCAGCGGTGATAATGATTCTCACCGTTGAAACTTTTCTAGGGCCCACCGTTCTTTTTATTTTCCATCCAACCTATTCATAAAGTTACATAGACCCGATGAAGAGAAAACACAAATATCAGCTCCATCCAAAACTTTTGTGGCCCAAGAAGTTTTCAACGGTAAGAGTTTAATCCTCATTGTGTAGTCCACTTGAGCCTTTGATATGCCTACTTTTTTGTTTAATAACCTAAAATGATACGAAAAAATGGATGGACAGTGTGGATAAGATCCATACATCACGGTGACCACTCAAAGCTGCTGCCCGTTCCCAGCTGGACACTGGCGGGGGTAGGACGCAATCCTCGTCCGTTTGTTAGGCACTCTTCAGGATGACCCTTTTTCTCCGAGAACCACTTTGATGCTCTGGCGTAAAGTGATAGATGATACGCAGACACTTAGTAATTTCTTAGAAAATGCACGTGTAACTCAAGTAAATCAAATTAAACTATCCAAATATCATACTATCGAATTGGTGAACATTTACAATTTAATGCCCAATTTCATCCAATAAATGCCCATGAATCAAAAGCTATAATTCTTCAATCAATCTGATATTGAGATTTTGATTTAAGACCACTAAATTTCCATAATTTAGTTCAATTTAATTTGATTTACCGGATGTCACATGATAATTTATAAGTGCTTGTGTATCAAGCATCATTCATAGCTAGAGTATCAAATAACTCATCTTTTTCTTTAAAGAATTCAGAATTGAAGGGTTGGGTTAATCATACCGGTAGGTGACCTTTCCTTTTCTTTGTTTTCATTGCTTTCTGCCTCGTCCTATCACGTTTTGTTCTTCAATATTTTTCTTTATTTTTCAGTGAAAAGGGCCCAGTTTATTATTTTGTTTCCATGCTACGTTTCATTTCTTAAAGGGCTAAGCTTTGTCAGTCACATGGGCAGCACCACACGAGGCCAGGCACGGTTATGGATCGTATAGGAAACATCAGATCCGTTCATCACATGGGACTCTGCACATGGAAGCCAGTGTAATGATTTATCCCATAAGTCAGGTAGCCAACTCACCATCTCAACCACTTTGTAAAAACATCAAATTATAGACTGTCCACAAAATTTTCTTAATTGTACATGTTTTCATAGATTGAGGTCCAACAAATTACCTAAACTTAATCATCCACATGCCAGGTTATCTATACAGTGGAACCCACCTAATGCACGGCTAGGATG
Organism: Magnolia officinalis; assembly: GCA_021015155.1. Lineage (NCBI taxonomy): Eukaryota > Viridiplantae > Streptophyta > Magnoliopsida > Magnoliales > Magnoliaceae > Magnolia > Magnolia officinalis. Next base: position 94,162,010 of record JAJHSJ010000004.1, read on the forward strand.
TCCAAACAAGAGCAAGGTTTGCATGTGTGATCAAGAATAGAAGTAGGTGTGAGGAAAGCTCAAAAGCTCCCATTCTCAATACTATAAATACCTGCATTGCGACCATATCACCCAGCCATCTTAAATCACTTGTGCAGCTCTTGATCAACATGGCCATAATTCCTCCCAAGTCCTCTTCTGCACCCATCATTCTCTTCCTCTTCTTCTTCGTAATCGTCGTCGCCGCCGCAAAATCTGACCGATCATCACCGTCCATCTTGCAGCCCGTGACTGGATTCGGTAAGGAGAAAATCTCCCACATAAACTTTTACTGGCATGACACACTAAGTGGTCCCAATCCCACTACAGTCCTAGTTGCCAGTGGTTCATCGGCAAACAAATCGAGAACTGGGTTCAGTACAGTATTTGTGATCGACGATCCGTTAACGGTGGGCCCTGATCCGACGTCGAAGCTAGTGGGCAGAGCTCAGGGGATGTACGCTTGCGCATCACAGGAGCAGATTGGATTGATCATGGCGATGAACTTTGCATTCTTGGATGGGAAGTACAATGGGAGTACAGTTACAGTGCTCGGGAGGAACACTGTACAATCTAAGGTAAGGGAAATGCCAGTAGTGGGAGGGAGTGGGCTGTTTAGGTTCGCCAGAGGCTACGCCCAGGCTCGGACTTACAAGTTCGACCTTACAAGTGGAGATGCTATTGTGAAATATGATGTTTTTGTCATGCATTATTGAGGCTGAAGAGCTAAGCTGAAGTGGGCCATTCATTGGCACGTGCGAAAGTGGTGCATCGCTCCACCTATCAAGTGGGGCCCACCGTGGACAGATGTGATCAATTATCTATATTGATACAATGGCCCACCTGATGAGTGGATCAGATGAATTTCATGGTCAGGGCGTGTAGTGGTTGTCCCCACTAGGTGAGCGGCCCAAATCTCACACGTGCGACATGAATTGCCTCTTCAGCACGGAGCTCTTAAGTTATTTGCAGTAACCAAAGCAATGATGCTAATGTATTTTGTAATGAATTCATATAATAACGTCACACAGACGTTATTTATATTTGCTTTAAACTCCTATATTAGTTAAACGAGGTGGTGACTCATCCTCTTAGCAAGTGGCACTGGCGTAGAGCTTTCTGGACCATCCAAATTGTGGGTCCCATTGTGAATGGAATGCATCTCTGGAATCACGATAACCATCCAATCAATGGGTATCAAATGGATGGTTAGAAGTGAATTGTGAGTTGTCCAAATTTGAAGGGGAAAAGCCAGATTTTTACATGAAAGCTGAAGTTAGTTTAAATACATTGCCTACCCACATTTAGTTTTGATTGATTGATTGATGGCTGAGCATCACATACAACGCATTTATCTTGAAGCTGTGACGCGGGGATGAACGTGATGAGGTTGATCACCGTCTTCCTATTAGTTTTGGGGGGGGGTGAGTTTATCTGGATTCCTCACATAGACTTCTCGAATCCATGGTAAAAAATAGAAACTAAAAATAATTCTACGTACAAAGTCTAAATAAATTTGTTGAATATTGATAGTTGAAATAAATGAGTCCACGACCCTTTAAATAGGGATGCCAAAACTTGAAAAGAGTTTAGGAATTAAACTATAACTAAAACTCCGTAAATTCGTGACTTATTATAAATATTAAATTTTCTATTTATAGTAAGTGTCCTATGTGGCTTAACCAGGTTATTCTCCTAATTTTTCTAAACACTTTTCATGTTTGGCGCAACTCTTAAAGCCTAATGGATGAAGAGTTATAATCAAACTAAAACTTACTATTTATAGTAAAAACATAATTAAACATGGAATTCGATCGTCGATATGATGGAATCTCACAAATTTGGCGTGGGAAACCCGACAAAGCTAGGTTAGTTGGCTAAAGTAGCTCGTCCTACCCCAAAATCATTTATGGTACGTCGAGTAACTCATTCGGGTTCGCGAGATATGCCTGTTTTAAGGTTCTAACAGTCTCGATGACTTCTGCCTCCGATCGGGCCTTCTCTGATCCATCTTGGACATGAAAGTGTCCGTGACCTGATCTACATCAATCCCCTCCACTTCAAAAAAAACTCGTCCTCGAGTTCTTGTATTACTTCGGTTCTTGATACTCGGTCAATGCACCATAACAATACCCGGATCAAAAGTTATGATCAATTTATAGTCCACCTTTTGGTCCAACCATGCTAGGAATGTATCTGTGATACGTTCTACATCAAACCCCTCAACTTGAAAAAAACTCGTCCTCGTGTTACTCAAAGAACTTGGCTCATGATTCTGAGATAACTTCTGACGCCGATGTTTATTAGCCATTTTCTTGTACTTAGCATGAAGATCTTGAGCTGACACAATACATATACTCATGTTTTCTTTGACTTGACTAGTATCGATCAGTTCCTTCACTCCTGCCTTCAAGATCTGACATTCTTTCTGACTCACCCGACAGTGAGAGTGGTTGGGCAAGCTAGCCTCAGGGACAAGGCCTATGTGATGTTAGATAATCCATCGAGTAAATCTTCCGGCCAGACTTCTTTAAATTCGTTCAGGAAAATCCTTAAACTTGGAGGAATGTCTAAGGGTCTCGATTGAAACGCTCTACCCAAGGACACAAAATTATCCGCTTTGCCCGGAGGGCTCACGGCTTTGTTCTTGAGGTTGACCCCAAAATGCGTTGTATACTTAAGGTGCGAACCCCACGTATAACCACCACAACTTCCTACGACTCTTCCGATGTAGGACAAGTTCAACCCCCACTGTGTACACAGTAGCCTGCCAACCACTGGTAGCTCGCCCAAGCCCTTAGGCCCTACCTACATCAGCGTCCGCCCACGTGTGCCCGCCCACATGTACAACAGTGATGGGGCGTCAAATCGATTCATCTGCCTTTACCACTGCGGCGTATACCTCGCCGGCTTCCTTAGATTCCTCCACAAAACCTCGAATGGTCAAGAGGGAGCTCCACTCCACTTTAGAAGCTTTAGGGTGTTTCTCTGGTGTCATAGGGGTAAGGATTATCTTTTGACCATCCTTAACAAAGACATAAACATTATCTCATCCTCGGTGGGTCGCATCACGGTCTAACTTTCATGGTTGACCAAATAACATATGGCATGCTTCCATGTCTACCGCGTCACAAAGTATCTTATCTTTATAACTTTTACCAATTGAAAATGAGACAGTACATTGTTCAATTACCTTGGTCTCATTCACCCTTTTAATGCATCTAATGAGTAAGGGGAAGGATGTTTTGTCATAAGTAGCTGCAACCTGTCCACTATCACTTTCGAAACGATGTTCTCGCTACTACCACTATCTATGATCACATCACAGACTTTGTTGTTGACAGTGCACTGCGTACGGAATATATTATGTCGTTTGAATGTAATTCTTTCCATATGGTGTACATTAATCGCCTTACAACTAGCGATTCGCCATGATCCTCGCTCATCCATTCTTCGTCATGTGCTCTTTCCTTGGTGGCTTATTCATCTTCATTAAAGTCAGGGTCTTCTTTTGTGGCCTTACCTTCAGTACCCCCTTTGTTAATGGTCAAGTAGGTTACGGGGCGTTGAAGCCTAGATGGGCCGCGCCCACTGGTTGCAGAAGGTTGAGGATGTCCTGTTACTAGTTCTTTTCCTCGTGTCAGTTCTGAATCCTGAGTGGGACCCGTTATGGGAGGCTGAGTTGAAAGGTAAGGCTAAATAGGAACTCTTACAAGTTGTGTTTCTACTCTACCTACCAACTGAACTACTTCATCCATGGTCTTGAATCGCCGATCATAACCCATCTATAAATCGTGCTACCTTCTGTGATTCTGTTTTTGACAGATTGTTTCATGTTGCCAACCGCTGAAATTCTTTAGTATAATTTGTAACAGTTCGATTCCCCTATCAGTAATTTTGGTATTGCTGGAACAATACCTGCTCGTAATCACTAGGGAGGAACGGTGATCGAAGAAGGCGTTTCATCCATTACCATGATTTTTTCGTGCCTTGTTCTGTCGGGCACGTTAGAGTTGTAATGGCTCCCACCATGCAGAAGCACCGGATTTTAATTTGAAGGCTACCAACTTCACCTTTTTGTGATCTGGCACATCCATGTAATCGAAATATCATTCTACTTTGGCAAGCCATTTGAGGAAATCTTCTATACATAATAATCCATTAAAACTAGGAAGTTGGGCTTGATGACTTCTGTCTCCGATCGGGCCTTCTCTGATCCATATTGGACATGAAAGTGTCCGCGACCCACTCTACATCAAACTCACCTACAGCCTAATTGGATGTTACTTCCACGTAAGGGATTTTCTCTGAAAAACAAGCCCAAATCCACTTTCGTCCCTTAATTTTCCAAAAAACAATAAGGTTGGGTTCCGGTGATTAGCTTTTCAGTCCTTATTTTGACAACTGGGGAATCCAACAGGGTTTGTGAAGATCCCCCTATGAGGTTTATGAAAGTGAATACAAATACACAATAGCATATTCATTATTATAGTATGGTCAAATTCTCGAAATGAAGTTCTAAATATTCTGAGGGTAGTCGTATGACATGCCTTGAAAAAATTTTCAGACCAAATTGCCTTGCACACCAGAAAAAGTAATGATGAATGAAGAGAGGACGGTGGCTGTAAGTCCTATGCTAGATGGTAATGTATCCAGTTGTTGGCCTATTATGATTAAGTTTTAATATACACAATCCATCAATTATATGAGCTCATCATAATATATAAGCTAAAAATTGAAGCTTACTTATAAATGAAGTGGACCACACCACGATAAATAGTATGAGTTGCATGTAACCATTGAAAACGATCAGGTGGGCTATAAACCTTTTCGATAAATATGATATTTGTCATTTCCCGTCAACCATGTATATGTGATGTTATGAATAGGTTAGATGACATATAAACATCATTATGGGCCTCACAGAGCTAACTTTATACCGTTCTTGGTTAATAACATATAGGTACAACAAAAACTTGCGTGAGTGAGAAACTTCAACCATTACGATTCCCGATGCCCATAAAAAAATGTTGATCTAATCTGTTTGATCACAAGGCCCATCAAAAGGTAGATCTAATCCATTGATAATATTTGTGGCTTATGATTTTCATAAGAATGTGTGAAACTTCACACTATTTTGAGCTATCAATGGCCCATACTAAGAAAAAAATATCAATGGCTTATTGGAACAATACCTACTATCTTGTTGTGTTGTAGGCCATCAGATCTGAAGATTTTGGTCATTCTCTGGACATTTACCTTCTTCAAATTTTCGAAGAGAATGGATAGAGCGGATTTGACCAAAAGCTGTAAATTGGACCTAGAGATGTCATATGGAAAGGAGTTCATAACAACAAAAATGATTATAAGGTCCCATTTCAAAGTTTCTTCTCTGGGACCCACCCCCACCCCTTCTGTCTCTGTTATTTCATCGTGATTATCTACGTCATCATCTTTTCGGCTCCGACTTCTTATACTTTTCGTAAAACACTTTCTTTTACAACCGAAAACTGTAGAAATGGCAAACAAATGTATGTGGACAATATTTGATTTTTTTTTTCTCTGCTATTGTGGGTTTTCAATAGTTGGCATGGTCGAGGTTATCAATAATTAGCACGGTTGAGGTTAACATATAATAACGCTCAAGGTTGTCAACATTTTCTTCAGATCGAGGTTAGCATACAATAACAGTTGTGGTTGTCAATATTTAGCACGGTCAAGGTTGTCAATATTTGGCATAATCGAGGTTGGCATAAAATAACAGTTTAGGTTGTTAATATTTAGAACGGTTAAGGTTGACAATATTTGGCACGGTCGAAGTTGGCATACAATAATGGCGAGGTTGTCTTACAATAATGGTCGAGGTTGTCAATATTTGGGACGGTTGAGGTTGGCATATAATAATGGTCGAGGTTATCAACACTTGGCACGGTCGAGATTGGCATCCAGTAACAATCGATTATCAGCATGACAACCTCGACCTGAACAGAAGATTTTCAATCTCGGCCCTTATTAGATGATAACCACGACCTTAATATCCACTGTCAACCTCGACCTCGACCCTTAGTGGATGACAACCTCGACCCTTAACCAAGTGGATGTCAACCTCGAGCCTTAGTGGATGACAATTTCGACCCTTAGTGGATGAAAACCTCTACCCTTATTGGATAATAATCTCAACCCATATTGAAATGCAGGTTGAAAACAATCAAAAAGTACAACTTGCTTGGACTATGAGAAGGTTGCTATCTCTCCAAATTGTTTCATTCAGTTTTTAAAGGAATACATGTTAAAAGATTTTGACAACAATCCTACTAGAAAAGAGATGTTTAGGAAGAGTCGTTTTGAAGATCTATTAAATTTTTCGGTGGCTGGGTGGATGGCCCATGGTTAAGTAATGCATTGTTCAATACAGAGGCAAATTGGTGACCTGACTTTCAACGTTGAAGGCACCATCATGAAATTAACTGAGCTTGACTTTGCCCTCATTACGGGTCTTAGGTTTAGACCTGCTAGATCAAATGAGTCGAAGAGGGTGAAACAATAAGGGAAAAGAAAAGAAATGGAATTAGAGATACATACTTAAAAGAAGAAAGTGTGACAAAAGACGATTTAAAATAAGCTAATCTCTCGCTCACCGAAAAAAACAAGATGACGATGCAGTGAAGTTGACACTTCTAATTTGTGTGGAGAATCTATTACTTACATTTCCACAAAAGAATAGCTGTGTAGATAAGTACATTGAAATTGTTAATAACTTAGATCATTTCAATAGTTACCCCTAGGGCAATGTGAGGTATGAATATTTAAAAGATGGAGTTAATAATACAATTGATGGTGTTGTCAAGAATGATGAGTACCCCCTTTCATACAACATTTGCGGATGTGCGTATGCTTGTATGCCATACAGGTAACTTATTATTGTCCCCATTCAGAGAGTATGTTTAACTTGTTGTTTCTTATTTTTTAAATATTTAATACATGTCCTGACCGATGTTTAATACATCATATTGGAGTTTAAACATATATGGGCATACGAGCGATTCCCTAAGCTAACGGGTGATAGGGGTGACCTGCAAGAAGATTCCCCATCTGGATTCCTAGAATACTCAACTGAAATCCTTACAAAGTAGGCCGGTGTGAATCAATTTCAAAGATCTTCAAAATCGTGCCGGTAAGTGTGATTCATTATTATTACATTATAAGAATGCATTATGATTATAAATAATAAATCATTATTGCTCATACATGTGGTGATTGCTCCGGAGATTACACCAACGAAAGAGGAAAAAGAGACCGGGGTTGTTAAATCCCTAGAAGATGAGACTACACGAAGGACAAGGCTTTACGGATGAAAGTTATCACAGAGGAGTTGGTGGAGAAGGTTATCCAAAAATATGTTGTCAGAAAGAAGTTGGAGAGAAAAGAAGTGAAAGTAAACCTGTAAAATGAGCAGAAGAAGTTCGAAAAAAAGAAGTTAAAGAGGAAGGAAGCGGATGTGGGAGAGAGATGGGAAATGAGACAGGAAGAAGTTGAGAAAGTCAAGGGAAAAGGAAGCGAGGGAAATAAACTAGAAGTGGAATTTTGTGTCTCAATTAAGGAACTTGCCACAAAAATATTCAATTAAAATAAGAAAACAAGATTCACTCTCAAGAATTTTTACCACAGACTTAAAAATATTGGGAAAGACTGCAATAATTGAGAAAGGAGATGAAATACATCCACACTTTGGGAGAGAAAATTAAGCGTCTCAAGAAAGAGAATGTTTCATTGCATGAAGAGGAGTTTCATGCTAATAAGGTATTTAAAATTACATTTGGTTTTATTTTTAATAATACATTATAAATTACATATCTAATATGTGATTCTAATACAGGCTACCAGCACTTCATCGTGATTCATATAGAAGGCTCATTCTATGATACCCATGGACACAGATGAGGCTGTTGGTCAGCCTACTACAGATATGGATGAGGCTGTTGGTCAGCTTGTTTTGAAGGACGAGGGAGGAGACCCTACAGCTGCGAGCAAAACTATAGTAGATGAGGCTATTGGCTAACCTACAGTTATGGTGATGGAAGTGGGAAAGCCTTATATGTGGGTCATTTATCATTAGGGGTCGACCTTTTATGTGAACCGTCCATCATGTGGGGCCACCTCTAAAATTACATAGAATAGTCTACCACGACGTGTGAAAGTTTGGCGGAGCTATGGAATTACGACTAAGTCCTAGAGGGAGTGATTAAGACCAATTAAAAATTCTTTGCCTAATATATATAATTTACTAATTAAAACTAATAAGGCAACTTAACACTAAGGCTTCCAAGCCAAAGTAGATCTAATCACATAGACTACAAGAAATATGTCAAGTAAGCAACTAGTCTATAAGAATAGTGAACTTGTGTGTGCTTAATAAGTACAGTACCTAGCATAATGCATTTGAATAATTCAACTAATCAATTACATAAGCATCGATACAAATGTATGCAATTCACAATCACAAACACAAGCATATATAGTAGTTTGGTTTCCCTACTTCACTCTCAACGGACGCACTCTCCCCGAGTGTACCAGTATTCAATATCTTAGGAGTTTTCAATACATTGACCTAACATTTATAGTCCTATAAAAGGACCTAAATGTATACTCCTGTCAGAAGGTCCCTCAAAAACTTAGTTGATTTTCTATTGGCTAACCGACAACCTCGATCCTAATCCAATGACTACATTTACTCCCACCGGAGGCTCCCATGAAGACTAACACATACGCACCTATGTCTGGTAAATTCATACATACACAAGAGCCCATGTTATACACAATAACCTATTTGAATTTAGGTAACAAACTCTTACACTCAATCCTACATAAGGAGTATATGGACTCACACTTGACAACTTGTCGGATTGAGCCCCTTTGTAGCCTTTTGCTTAAAATGTTTCTTCAGTGCTCTTCTGTGCATGAATCGGCTTCTCAATTGTTCCCACTATCATTGATGTCGATAGTTCAACTCCTACTTTGCCTTGCATGTGATGTGCTAATGAGATGACCAAGGCATGGGAGAATGGTGGAATCTCCTACAACTAATGGAAAGTTAATTTCCTATGGGATTCACCTAGGTGGGTCTCTTAGAGGATTTAGACATGGATATACTAATAGGCTTAGTTTCTAATCTCTAGATAATGGTGGAGATTAAGAGCATCTTCATAATGGAGGTTGGAATCCTCATTAGAGTGGTAATCTCAAGGAAGATGTCTTAAATCTCATAGGATTAGAGTCATAAGATGAGGGATATGAGTGAGGAATCACTTAAGCTTTAAATGCACCAAAAATTTATTATTTTGCCCAAGAACGGAATGCTCATTGTATAGAAAAAGATTTACAACAGTTATAAAATGGCTAGTTAATGGCTTTGTCGATATGATCGAAAGTCCCCTCGCTGGGATTAAAGGTCCTTCGATAGGATTAAACTGTCATTCAATCCCATTAAGAAATTTTAAAAAAATTTTATTTGGTTGCTAGAATATTTCTTTGATCATATCAAGTTGGTCTTCGATGTCATCGAGACCCACAGACATACTGTTGATGGGATCGATGACCACTCAAAAGTTGTTGCTTTGAGTTGTTCGATTTACATCAACTTCGCACCTCTTTTAGCCTAACTTGTCATGTTCCATTAAGGCTCCTAAGGCTATATGATGATCAATCAAAGTTTTCATATTAAGTTTAGGATCATTTAAAAGTTAAGTAATTTAGATCTAAGATTAGGGCCACCAAGGTAACTCAATTTACATATTTCTTCAGTCCTTAATGATCTAAGTCTTCATGTATCTGAAATTGTATTATAGGAATAAGAGTATACCATGGCACGTGCGAAAGCTTGATGGAGCTATAGAGATATGGCTATGTCCTTGGGGGTAATTAAGACCAATTTAAAATTTTACAAATAAAATACAAATGCCTACTTAAACAATTTACCAATTTAAATAAGTAAGGTAAATTAACACTAAGGCTAGTAGGTCCAATCACATAGACTATAAGAGATATGTCAATTAAGTTGATGCGACTATTCAACTCACATAGATAATGTACTTGTGTGTGGGATGTGCGAACTATTCAACTCATAGCATACATCTAATCATACTACATAATTCAACAAATTAATTTTACAAGCATAATTAGAAGTGTGTTAAAATGACAAACCTAAACACGAGCATGTATAGTACTGGTTCAATTTTCCTACTCCACTCCCAGCGGATGCACTCTCCTCGAGTGTATTGGTATTCACTATCAGAGATTTTAAATCAGGTTTACCTCTAACCTTTATATGGTTTCTTTTATACTAACCACTAACCTACACGTACACTCCCGTGTTGGAGGCACATATTTCGACCCATGTCGGTGGCTCCTGCAAGAGACTGTAATTGGTTTTCTATTGGCTAACCAACAACCACTAGTAGTCATAATCTAAAGACCTACGTACACTCCTACCAAGGGCTCCAACGGAGACTAACATGTTGGCACCCGTGCTCAGTGGATCATGTAACACTCATGTCGGTGAATTTAACCCTACATAAGAGACTAGGTTCTATAAAATAACCGATCAAGTTTAGGTCACAAACTCTTACACTAATCTTATACAATGAAAGAGGGTATGAACTTACACTTGACAACTTACCTATCGAATTGAGCCCCATTGTAGCATCTTTCTTGAGTTACTTCTTCATAGCTCTCTCATGCTTCAATTCGCTTCTCAATTGCTCACACGTCCATTGATGTCGATGGTTCAGCTCCACAAACAAACACGTTGCATGTGATGCTCCATTGAGGTAACCAAGGTGATGGGTGAATGGTAGAATCTCATGCAACTTATAGGAAGGTTATAATCCTATGGGATTCACCTAGATTGGTGTTCTAGAGGATTTAAATAAGGATTAGTTGTAATCCTAGGGGATTCACCTAAATGGGTATTCTCAAGGGTTTAAATAAAGATTATACTTATAGTATTTGGTCTAATCTCTAAAACTAGGTGGAGATCAAGTTCATCTTGAAGAGGAGCTTGGAATACTCATTCAAGTGATAAATCACAAAGAATATGACTTAGATCCCCATGAGTTTAGAAACTTCGGATGAGGGATATGAGTAAGGATTCACCTAGGCTTCTATTGCACCAAAATGCCTAAATGTCGAATACCCTATATATAGGAACCAAGTTTCAATGGTTAAAAAACGAGTGGAAAATGGCATCGCGATTGATTGACCGAGCTTTCGATCCATTGATAATATTCCAGCATTTTTCCAAAAGCTTACTGGACAATTTGGGATATGCTTGCTGGACATTTCTGGCTCTCATCAATCGATCGACTACATCCATTATCGATCGACTAGGACTACCGATCAATTGAACCTTCAATCAACAACATAAAAAAGCCTGTTGCTTTGGGCAGTTATGTTTCCGGCATATGAAAACCTCTATAGCTTATCTAAGTATGTTCCAATTGAGCTCTTAATATTGAGGGATAATGAAACAAGGGTTAACCTATTAAGGCATGATCATCTAGAGGTTAAATTTTATTTTAGGTCTAAGGGTTGGGGTCACCAAGGCAGCTCATTTACCTATTCTTTTCTCATTGATGGTCTATGTCCTCATGTCTTCAGTCATCAGCTTCCAAGGGCTCAACCGAGTATATGACACACAAATTCATGTGATTGATAAACAATGTGCACAAATCAATGCACTAACAATGTCTTCAGTCTTCAGCTTCCAAGGGCTCAACCAACTCACTCACATACAGACGCACATAATTGACAAATAGGTGCACAAATTAGTGCACTAACAACCTCAATATGGGTCATCCATCATATGTAGCTAGCTTCAATGTGCACTACCCATCATGTGGATCCTACCTTTGATGTGAACCGTCCATCATGTAGGCCCCACCTTTGAAGTAAATCATCCATCATACCAGCTCACTTTGGTCGTGGGATATTTATCATAATGGGCCAACCTTTGATGTGGAATCCATCATGTAAGCCCACATTAATATAGGGTCATGTGGGGGTAACTTTGCTCTGAACTATCCATCCTGTGAGCCCCACCTTCAATGTGGACAGTCCATCATGTGGGTCCACTTTGATATAGACCATGAGAGAGAACTTCCTTTCCTTTGACATGGACCGTGAGAGAGAGAGGAAGAGAAGTGGAAAAGAAGTTGAAAAGCTCAAGGAAAAAACAAAAAAACTTTTTTGAGATAAGTAGCTTTCAGAACGTGGAGTACATTTACAATAATATTTAAGAAACTAACTTAAGTGAATAAAAAATAAAAAATTACCTTAATTACTTAACATAAGTTAAAAAGTAACTTATTTGGTGGTATCCAAACAGGCTATTAGTATCCAAAAAGTAAGCTACAAGTTGCTTATAATATAACCACGGATAATTGTGGATTATCAACAATTACCAAAACAAGTTGATAGAAAATAGAAATTCTTGTGGCCTCCATGAAGTTTTCAATGATGGGGATTCAATCATGATTGTTTCCTGTGGTATGGTCCACCTAAGGTTTGGATCTCCTTCAATTTTGGGATCATGCCCTAAAACAAGTTGTCAAAATGGATGAAGGGTGTGGATGTAAGGCACACATATCACAGTGGTCCCCACAGGGATCCACCGACGTCGGTAGATGCGCCCATGTCCTAACATGAGCGGGCAAAGGATGGACGGAGTGGATTTCTCGCAAACATCATGGTGAGTCCCACCTAAGTTCTGACTGCATGAACTCCCTATAATCAAGGGTAGTCACTGGCAATCCGACGTTTGGGAAAATGACTTTGATAACTATATGGCACCAGAAACACAAGCTTTGAACCGTCCAATTAGGGACGCTTGAAATCAGCTCGCGTCTGCTCTATTCCTACTCACCAGCGCTGCAAGCTCTTGGAATTGAGGTGGCAGAATCCCAGAAAACAGAATTTAGTATTGCTCATTGGATGAAGCCCAGAGAAGGGTGGATCAAACTCAAGGCTGATGGCTCGTCCAAATCTAACCCAGGCCTCAGGGGTGGAGGTGTTTGTAGGGACAAGAAGAGAGTTATTCAATTTGCATTTAGTAGCTATAACAGAGGGCCTCTCTAATGTTTGGAATTTAGATTCTCCAAAATTGAAAATGAAAGTGACTCAAAAATGATGGTTGATCTGCTCAACCCGGCTTCCACACCTCTTTGGGGTGGGTGAATGCAAAGGAACTTATCCGTAGGCCTAATATCTATTTGTCATATGTGCTGAATGAAGCAAATTATGTTGCTTATGGTTTAGTCAGATTGGATAGTTCAACCCAATGCCATGGTTTTTTTTTTTTTTTTTCAATACAAGGCAGATCTCCCCTGTGAAATTAGAGGTGCAGCCTCTCTTAATAGTCTAGGCTTTGGTTCCGTCAAAAGAAATTTTAGCTACAAATGATATGAATCAGCTAAAATGGGATGGCAAAAAGGATGAATGTCATGGATATACAACACAAACATTAAGGTGGGCCCTGCGGTCTGGCCTTGTCCACTAAGCTATTACCTCTTCCTCACCTAATTGTCTGCCGAAACCCCCGCCCTCTATTATCAATAGACATGCAAAACAATATCAATGTCACTCATGCATTACTCATAATAAATGTGAAAGTACAAATAGACTCCTAATTAAGTTATTACATAAAATAAAGCTCATATAATTAAATTCTATTCTAGCATGTTATCCTAAGGACTAAATGGAGAAGTAATAATGTGAAATTGAAGTGTTAATTGTTGGGGGCCTTGCACAAAACCTTAGGATCTATCCCTCCAGAACAAACCAGAATTATGGATAATAATACAAAGAAAACAATCAATGCATCAATCACACACCACACAAGAGATTTTCTACGTGGAAAACCCTCAAAGAGGTAAAAACCACGGCACCTTGTCCAGATCAACAATCCACTATGAAGTAGAACGTTTACAACCTTCTTCACTCACGCAGGAGTGGATGAACAATGAAAGAATAAAGAAAACTAGAGAGATCTCACAGATTACAAGGACGTAGAAGCGCTGAGATGACAGCTCCCTTCCACAAGCTTCCTCTCTCTCTTTTCTCTCTCTTTCTCACACCCTAAACCCTTTAGGATACCCTCTTGTGTTTTTCTTATCAACACAACATACCCTAGAAAAACCCTAGGGACCCTTTTTTTATAGTTTTAGGAAACTCCTTTCCGCATCCCAGTTGCGAAAGGACTTGCGCATTCCAGTTGCGAAAGGACGACAGGTCAAAAAAAAATCCATCATTAATAAATGACTCGTATTTAGTCAAACATGTATGATTAAGATCACTTAATAAAGAGCTTGAAGAAACCAACCAAGTCAACTCACACAATCTCTTTCACAGCGCAATGTTACTTATCTTTATTTTCCTCTTAATGAAAAGCTAGAAGTGACCAACCAAGCCAACAGTAACCATATCTCATGTAAAATGGGCCATATGTGTCTACATGTGAGATCATCATGGTCCATCACCAAGTACAAATAAATAAATTCTTCTCCGAATGAGTTAATGCTTTGAACTGTGCATTGGCACATTTGCAGATTGACACATTTGACTCTCAAGATTCATCAAATGAAGTAAGGACGTTCCACCATGTAGCTTTCAATTAAAAACTTCTTGGGGCCACAAAAGTATTGGATCGAGCTTATATTTATGTTTGCCCTCCGTCTAGGTCTATGTGACGTGATCAACAGGGTAGATGACAAATAAACATTATAGTAAGCCATAGGAAGATTGTAATGGTGGGCATTCAAACGCCATTGTTTCATGTAATGTGGTTCACCTAAGATTTGGATCTACCTCGTTTTTGGGCTGATGTCCTAAAATGAGCTAGCAAAATGGATAAACGGGGTGGATTTCTCACAAACATCGTGGTGGGTCCCCTTAACTTCTGACCACATGAACTCCTTACAATGATGCATGTGTTTTATTTATACCATCCATATGTTTTGCCAGCTCATTCCAAGCATTAAAAAAAAAAAATTAAAAATTAAAAATGAGGTATCTCCAAATCTCAGGTCAACCATGCCACAGGAAACAATGTGATTTGATCCAAGTCTCTGTGACCCGTAAGAGTTTTGGATCAGGCTAACATCTGTGATTTGATCATATGTGATTTCCTTCTATCTAAGTCTGTGTGAACTACTCAATAAGTAGATGGCAAATAAACATTACAGTAAGCCGTAGGAAAATTTTTAAGGTGGACTTTCAATCACCACTGTTTCATGTGGCGTGGTCCACCTAAGATTTGTATTTGCAAATGAATTGATAGCAGAAAACATGGATAAAACACATGCAACTTTGTTGAGCCCGTTACAGTGAGGTCAACTACCTCGGTGCTGGAGGGGCCACTACAGAATCCAATTCCCGGTCAAGGGTCACGGGTAATACTACGTCCTGATTCTGTTTGGGTGAATAAGTAGGACTTGGATTGCGTAACTTTACAAGTATATTAAAGACGGTGCTCTATGTTGTATTTTTGGTGTTTTAAAATAAATACATAAATAATTTTAAAATGATTTGAAAAATTCCTTCCAATTTTTCAAAAAGCAACAAAAGATTTTTTGTCTTGTAGTGGTGTGAGTTTAGTTACACATCGGATAGTTAAGAAGAAAATTAATTTGAGTTTAATTATAAGATGAAGATTTTGCATAGGACTTAAGCCCCTTTCAAGGGGCATGTGTATTTGGTTGTTTAGGGGGGCTATGCCATGAACCACACACGTGTGCATGCGCCGGGCCGGGCCGTGGCGTGGCGCGGTATGGTGTGGTGTGTTGTGCGTGTGGTGTGGCGTACGCAAGTATACTTGCAAGCCTAAAAATTTTGTTACCTTTTCTGAAATTCCGATTTGAAACATTTATTTGTTTTGTATTTCCGAACAAAGTCGTACGAAAAGGTTTCTTCTTCAGAAAACCCAACAGCCATGTCCATTGGCAGGGGTGTATACACACTCATTCGAGGCAACCTTTAAAGTTTATATAATGAACTCCTCTAGTTCCGAACTTTAATAATAATGAAGTTTAATCTTTCGGCTCTCTCTTTTCCTTCAAATATTTGCAACGATTTCATCTAGTTCAGTCTTCAGATTAGACGTAAGAGTGATTCAGGTCTTCATACATCGAGTGCGCCAATGAAACGAGACAGCATTCGAGTGTATCCTGGAGATTGATTGTCCAATATTCCTGTTGCACTACAGACATCGTCCAAATGAGGACAAATCAATTTCAGGTCGAGTAACTTTTGTCGCGCCTCAAATCAAATAAGTTTTCAAAATTCCTCCTTATTCGAATTTCTAATTTTCTTTTAATTTTTTTAAATTTTGAATTTTCATAATTACAGATTTACATATCCAAAAAATTCCTACATTCTTGAAATTGTACATTTGTAACAATGGCAAACATAACAGTAAACCCAACCACCGAATTATCTAAAATCGAACCATTTTCTGGGAACTATTTTAAAAGGTAGAAACTGAAACTTACATTTGTTTTAAATACATTAAAAGTATCGTATGTGCTATCTAATACCTTCCAATATGAAGTCGATAAAGAAATTGTCGTAAAGGATGACCACAACTGCGAAAATTATATTATAAATTCTCTTTCTAATGAACTGTATGACGTATATGCTACATATGAAAGAGCCAAGAATATCTGATCGGCATTGGCTAAGAAATATGTGTTAGAAGAAGCTGGTGCCAAAAAGCGTGCTATTTCCTCCTTTCTGAAATTTTATATGTTAGATAATAAACTTATATCTGATTAGATACTTGAATATCCAAGTTTAGTACACGAGCTTATATCTGAATGATTAAAAATGAATGACATTTTCCTTAGATGTGCTTTAATTGAGAAACCCCCCCCCCCCCCCCCCCCCCCCCCCCCCCCCCCCCCCCCCCCCCCCCCCCCCACAGAGAAAGAATACAAAAATAAGATGAAATACAAGAAAAATGGAATTTCTATGGAAAACATTATCGTACATATCCAAAATGAGGAAACCAATCGTATAAAGGATCAAAAGGAAAATGCTAATGGCACTGTTTCAGATGTTAACCCGATTAAAACAAATCAGGAGAATAAGATGATCAAATGATCCTGTTCTCACTGTGGAAAGGCAGGTCACCTTATTGATCAATGCCGATACTTAAAAGGAATATGTTTCAATTGTGGAAAACCAGGCCATCATGTTGAACAATTTAGGCTAAAAATAAGAAAGGAAAATCGGTCAAAAAGAAAAGAAAATGTTTTCATTGTGGCAAACACAAACATCATATTGGAGAGTGCAGGCATAAGAAGAAAGCTTCTCAAGCTCAAGACAATCTAACTGAACAAAATAAACAAGATGAAATAGTTGCAGTAGTATCTGAAATTAACCTTATCAACACAATATATTGGGTACTAGACATTGGGGCTACTCGTCACATTTATAAGGATCGAAGTATGTTTGCCTCCTACCAAGTTGTAGAAGATGAACAAGTGTTCATGGGAAATGCTCGAACTTCCTCACTAGTCAGAAAAGGAAAAGTGTTTTTAAAGCTTACTTCTGAAAAGACTCTTGCACTAAATAATGTTCTACATGTGCCTGACATCAAGAAAAAATTTAATATTCGGGTCCCTCCGGAATAAAGTTGGTATCAAATTGGTTTTCGATCCAGAGAAGGTTATATTGTCCAAGAATGGGACATTTGTTGGGAAAGATTACTGTTGTGATGGACTGTTTGTATTGAATGTATCCTCTATTGATATTAATAAGATGAATTCCAGTTTTGCTTACTTGGTTGGGTCACTTGAGTTATGACATAATAGATTATGACATGTAAATGTAGATATTTTGAAAAAGAATGAAGAAATTAGGTCTTATACCTGATTTTTTAAATCAATAACCAAATAAATGTGAAGTGTGTGTAAAATCTAAGTTTCATAAGAAACCATTCAAATTAGTATTTAGAGAATCTGAGGTTCTAAAACTGATTCATAGTGATTTGGGTGATTTTAAGAATCACATATTTAGAAATATAAAAAGATACTACATAACATTCATAGATGATTTCTCAAGGTACACTAGGGTATACTTACTAATAAGTAAAGATAAAGCCTTGGAATTCTTTATCAAGTATAAAACAGAAATTGAAAACCAGATAAATAAGAAAAACAAGATAATTAGAACATATGGGGGAGGTGAATATGAATCATTACATTTTAAGGAATTTTGTGAAAAGAATGGCATTATACATGAAACCACTGCCCCTTATACACCTGAACAAAACAGTATAGCAAAACGAAAAAATAGAACTTTAAAAGAAATTACGAATGCAATGTTGAATCATTCTGGTTTACCCTCAAACATATGGGGAGAAGTCATTCTTTTTGCTTGCCACATCCTAAATAGAATACATTATAAAGTTACAGGTAAGATGTTGTAAAACAGATGTCTTAAATCTTCTGATCACCGCGCTGCTTGACCAGTCGAGGGACTGGCTCGACCGGTCGAAGGGGTCCTTCGACCCGTCGAGGCCCGCTCGACTCGAAGTCTAGCGGCTATATGTTATTCCACACTCAACCAATCGAGGGTCAGGCTCGACCAGTCGAGGAGGTCTGTCGACCAGTCGAGAACCTGGCTCGACTAGTCGAGGGTTACGCAGATTCTACACGGATTTTACGCGAACTGCGTAAATTTGAGGCGGTTTCAAAGATGTGCATAAGTGGAGTTTCCTAAACTATAAATAAGAGTCTCTAGGGCTATTCTAGGGTATGCTAAAGGCTTTCTAATGGGGTTCCTAAAAAGATTTTAGGGTTTCTAAAGGGTGTGGCAAGGGTGAGATTCGAGGTTGTTCGAATCGGGTAAGTCCTTTTCTCTTTGTAATTTATGCTTTCATAGTGGAATTATGTCGCTTTGTGCCGTGGTTGTTTTTCGCAAGGGTTTTTCACATTAAATCTGTGTTCTCTTGTGATTACTTGGTGCCATTGGATTGCTATCCTAGATCTAGGTTTGTGTGATTCCGCAGCATAAATTCCCAACAAGTGGTATCAGAGCAATCGTTGGGGCACATATTTGAATCTGAGGGATTAGCATCAATGGGAAGCACTAGGTATGAGATTGAGAAGTACTCAAGGAAAAATAATTTTGAGTTATGGAAGATTAAGATGATCAGTTCCTTAATCAAGCAAGGCGAAGATGGTGCTCTTGAGGAGCGAAAGTTTACTATAACTGATGATGAATGGAATACTCTTGATAAGAAGGCTTTATTATCGATCCGTTTATGTCTCATGGATGAGGTTCTCTACAATGTCATGAGGGAGAAAATTGCGGCTAAGTTATGGGCGAAGTTAGAGGATGTCTATGCGAAAAAATCCTCTGAAAATTGCTTACACTTG
This sequence comes from Magnolia officinalis, assembly GCA_021015155.1. Classification (NCBI taxonomy): domain Eukaryota; kingdom Viridiplantae; phylum Streptophyta; class Magnoliopsida; order Magnoliales; family Magnoliaceae; genus Magnolia; species Magnolia officinalis. The sequence continues at coordinate 94,181,461 of JAJHSJ010000004.1, forward strand.
AAGCGGCAGTGGTATAACTTCAAGATGGCAGAGGGTGGAGATCTGGAGGCTCACATCAACAACTTTAATAAATTGGTTGGCAAATTGTTGGATATGGAGGAAGTGATGAAAGATGAAGAACAAGCATGTATGTTGCTTAATTCTCTTCCGGCGTCTTATGAGTCATTTAAGGACACAATGCGCTCCACGAATAAAACCCTGAGTGTCGACAACATTATCTCAGCCCTTCAAAGGAAGGCTATGAGAAAGCTTAATGTTGACATGGGGATATCTTTTGATGCACTGCTTACAGGGGGTAGGAACTCTGAACAGGGTATAGGTTCTTCAGGTTCCAGGTCCAAATCCAAGGGTAAGGGCAAATGAAAGGTAAAGTGTTGAAATTGTGGGATGGAAAGACAAGTGAAAAAGGATTGTACAAATCCTAAATCTAAGAGATAAGAATCTGAGACTTCGTACAGGGAGGCCAATGCTGCCACATCAGATGGATCGAGTGGATGTGATGGTGATGTTTTGTTTATGTCTACGATCAAACGGTCATATGATGATCGTAAGGGCGAGTGGATTCTAGACACAGTGGCATCTTTTCACATGACTCCTCATTGGAGTTGGCTCACCAACTACAAGGAGTACGATGGTGGACAGGTGTTTATGGGTAATGGCATTGCCTGTAACGTTGTGGTTGTTGGTTCGGTGCGCATCAAGATGTTTGATGGGACAGAGCGTTCCCTGACTGATGTGAGGCACGTTCCTGAAATGAAGAAGAATCTGATTTCTCTTGGTGTACTTGAGGCAATGGGCTGCAAGTTCACAGGTATTGATGGTGCTCTTAAGGTATCTAAGAGGGCACGAGTAATCATGAAAGCGCAACAACTCGGTAACATGTACAGGTTAATTAGAAGCACTTCAAAATGTGGAGTTACAATGGCTGTAGCGAATTCCACCTCTGCACGTGTGTGGCTTGCTGGGCATGGCCATATAAGCGGGCAAGGCAAGAGGCTAAGACGTGCAAACAGAGATACAGAGCATGTGGAGCTTCCACCTATGAGAAGAATCACACAGCATAATCGCAGAATATCGGCGAGGTACATGGACAACTCCAATATTGCAGAGGATCCGTCTTCCATTTAGATGACTCTGGTGAGCCTGATGCTGAGAAGTGGAAGGTGACTATGGGCGATGTAATGGACTCGTTGTACCAGATCAACACATGGGAGTTGGTGGAGCTTCCAATGGGCCAAAAAGCGGTTGAATGCAGGTGGATCTTCAGGAGGATACAGCATAAATGCAAAGTGAGGTTGGTAGCGAAGGGTTATGCTCAAAGAGAAGGGAACGGGTTCTCAGAGATATTCACGCCGACGGTATAGCAGGTGTCTATTAGATCCGTGATTGGCGCTGGTTGGCCAATATGATCTTCAACTGGAAGGATGGATGTGAAGTCTGCACTTCCGCAAGAAAAATTAGAAGAACAAATCTACAAGAAGCAACCAGAGCAGTTCGAAGTTAAAGGGGCTGAGAAAAGAGTTTGCAGGAGGTCGTGGTACGACCTGTCGCCTAGGCAGTGGTATAAAGTTTGATTCCTTCATGGTGAGTCAGGAATTGTATGTTGATGACATGTAGATCGTCAATTATGACATATCTGAAATCAATGTACTGAAGACTCGGTTAAGTGGGACATTCAGGATGAAGGATCGAGGGGCTGCAAAGATGGTTCTCAGTATTGAGACTGAAAAAGGAGTAGGCTTTGGTTATCTCAGGAAAAATACCTCGGGTAGGTATTGATCTAGTATGTGATGGACCAGGCAAAGCCGGAGAGTGTTCCTTACGCATCTCTCGTCAAAGTTTTCCTCAAGACGTGTCCCAAAACAGATGAGAAAAAGCAGGATATATCTCATGAGCCTTATTCGAATGCGGTTGGCAGTGCATGCCATGGTCTGGATTAGACCGGTTATTTCACAGGCTATCAATGTTGTAAGCAAATACCCCGGCAAGTAATATTGGGTAGCGGTGAGATGGTAAGAAGACTACCTCTTTACTTTTAAGAAGAAGGGAACAAAATTAGAAGGGTATATGGATTCAGATTACGCAGGTATTGTGGATTCCAGGAAATCGACTTCAGGTTACTCGTTTGTACTAGTTAGTGGAGCAATTAGTTGGATGTCCATGTTATCCGACAGATGTTTAACGAAGGAGGCGTATCACTGGAGAATATTCACGCTAGCATGAATCCAGAAGACATGATCACCTAGAACGTTCCTACAGAGAAGTTCAAGTTCTTTGCAACTTCTCTGGGCTTAGCGATGGCATAAAAGAAGGACGGAGTGTGCACGAGAAGCTATGATGTGATGCGGAGATAAGAGAAGATGTCAAGAAGCTATACGGTTGAAGATTGAAGACATGGTGGAGATTGTTGTAAAAAAAATGTCTTAAATCTTCTGATCACTGTGCTGCTCGACCAGTCGAGGGACTGGCTCGACCGGTCGAAGGGGTCCACCGCTTCGACCGGTCGAGGTCCGATCGACTCAAAGTCCAGCGGCTATGTTTTGTGTTATTCTGCGCTGCTCGACCAGTCGAGGAGGTCCTTCGACCAATCGACGACCTGGCTCGACTAGTCGAAGGTTATACAGATTCTGCACGGATTCTGTGTGGACTACGTAAATTTGAAGCGGTTTCAAAGAGGTGCGTAAGTGGAGTTTCCTAAACTATAAATAAGGGTCCCTAGGGCTATTCTAGGGTATGCTAAAGGCTTTCTAAAGGGGTTCCTAAAAGGATTTTAAGGTTTCTAAAGGCTGTAGTAAGGGTGAGATTCAAAGTTGTTTGAATCGGGTAAGTCTTTTTCTCTTTGTAATTTATGCTTTCATAGTAGAATTCTGTCACTTTGTGCCGTGGTTTTTTCCCGCAAGGGTTTTCCACGTTAAATCTTTGTGTTCTCTTATGATTTCTTGATGTCATTAGATTGCTATCCTAAATCTAGATCTGTGTGATTCCCCAGCACAAATCCCCAACATAAGACACCCTATAAACTATGGAAGAAACATCCTACTAGTTATAAATATCTTAAAGTGTGAGGGTGCTTAACAAAAGTAGGGTTATCGGAAACTAAGAAAAGAAAATTAGGTCCGAAAACAACATACTGTGTGTTTATAGGATATGCAAAAAATAGTGCAACCTACCGATTATCAGTTTTGAAATTTAAGGATAATATCCTAGACTCTAATATTATCATTGAGGCAAGAGCTGCAGAATTCTTGAGAATGTTTTTCTGATGAAATCTACATCTAAAGAAATTAAAAATAATGATGCTTCAAATATTGCCTCAAGTAGTAAAAATGTAGAAAGAGAAAACGTAGAAGAAATATAACCAAGGAGGAGTATAAGGGTTAGGAAAGAAACTAACCTATGAGATGGATTCTGTACATTTGTCCTTGAGGATGATCCTTTAACCTATACAGAAGCTATCAATTCACCTGATGCATCCTTCTGAAAAGAAGCTATAAATGATTAATTAGAATCCATTTTGTTTAATAAAAGTTGGGAATTAGTAGTCTTGTCACTTGCGAATAAGACAATAGAATGTGTTGATGCGGAAATCTGGCCACCCTCGCTGGATTCCCGAGTACCTGCACACGAAGGAGACAAAGGAGACACTGGCTATAGCAAGGGGACCCTCTGATGCCTAAGTCGGAATTAAGCAAACCGAGTCCAGTAGAGTTGAGGGTTCACTGGTGCGTACCTTTCACTGTAAATGGGGTATCTATTTATAGGTCATGAGTTGATTGTGTGGAGAGAAATGCTTCATAAATCATAGGCACGCGTTTAGTAGACGTTTCTCAACCGTTTCGCAAGATCATCGATGATGATAAGATCAAGTGATCGAGATCTGAAATCACATGGTGGGAGACAGAGACCGAGGTTGAGCAGCCAAGCTGAGCTTCACAGCCGTCCCGATAGAGAAGTCCTTGAGCTGGCCCTTTGGCGAACTATGGTCGAACGTCTTGATCATATCACCGACCTGCTCATGAAGGTTGTGTTCGAGCACTGAAGCCGAGCTCCCTTCCTTATTGGATAATAAATGACATCAGGGATGACCATCATATTCATCTTATCGTACGATGCAAGGACTCCTTGGCAGGTCTCCGAGCAGGGCGCGCTTGGTCCTGTCCGGGATCATGCTTCGGAGGCTTCTCCAGGAGATTTGAACAATAGCTTGGGCATGGATGGGGCCACGGGAGAGCTTGGAACCCACCCTTTTCTAAAGGAAGCGGAAGTACTACATCTCTTGGCTAGTAGGGCTGTCGAGTGAACAGATCTAATACAACAGATTACCGTTTTATAGCCGTCGAGGAGCTCCTTGGTCATGACTGCGACTAGCCAACCACGCGACGCGCACAGATGTCCAAGCCGACCACATACTTCTGACCAGTTCATTTTTATCCATAACAATAGGTCAAGAACCAAACAAATGCCTTGCCAGCGCACGTCGCCTCGAGGGAGACATACCATTATTGCAGATCCTCCTCAATCTCCGCACCTGCCACCTCTCTCCGCATTAATGACTAATTGACTTGACCTCCCATGCGAAGATATCATTAATCCTATCTCACTACACCGACTAACTTCCCCAGCTTACACGGTCAGCTCCAAAGTAGGGCCTACTATTATAGTTATGGGTCGTACGCTGGCGCATTGCAGGAGTATTTCGGATTGCTCACGGTTATGAACTTTACATTCATGGATGGAAAGTACAATGGGAGTACACCTGCGGTTCTTGGGAGGAACAGCGCAGAATCGATGGTTAGGGAGATGCCAGTGGGAGGGAGTGGGTTGTTTAGGTTCGCCAGGGGCTACACCCTGGCTCAGACTCGAATGTTCAACCCTGACAATGGAGACGCCACTATAGAGTACAATGTCTTTGTCATGCATTACTGATGCTGATTTCACTTGAGAGTATAAGCATCAGGTGGGCCACATGCAATAAAGAATCTGAAGCCACTTGTCAATTTATCTTGACCCTTCATTTGTTAGCACAGGGCGTGGCCCAGTGATGAGGAAAGTGGAATTAGCATTTCTCCTTCTAATCGTTCCCAAAGAAAAGATGTTGCTTTTTTTCTCTTATGTACTTTTTTTTTTTTTTTTTTGAATAGACCCTGGGATGTCCACAACCAGTAGTGAGTGTGGTAAGAATAAGATGCTTTCAGTACAGTCTTCACGTGTGTACAGGGTAATCCATCTAGATGACGCTACGTATGCTGTAATCTCACACGGGTTTAAGATGCGAGCCGTCCATCAGGTGGGTCTACTGAGAGAGTATTGCGTCTAAAATCAGAGCAGTCCACTTAAGTCCATCATAGTTTAGGAAACAAATGGGTGGCTGGAAAACTTTTTCTTCGCCACCAGCCTGGCACGTTTCTTCTTTGGTATTTTTTTCTTTTTGCCTTTTTTGCTTTTTTCTTTTTCTTTTTTTTTTTTCATCAGCCTGTTTCTGACACTGGGACCCACCGGAAAAATCTAATAACCTGATATTGGACGAAATCATCTACATGATCGGAACCATCTGATTGATAGCTTGGGTCTTGCTCGGATGAGCCAAACTAGCACAGGTATTAGCGTGTGGACAGGATGCCTGGTACAAACATGTTGCCTTTGCAAACCTCACAAAAGAACACTCGATAACAAAAATACCATCAACTTAGAAGGTGTTTTTGCCCACTTTACAAACAATGTCCAATCAACTCCACAATATTTGCTTTTTCTTTTTCATGTTATAATTCACCTTGAATATGCTAAAATGAAGTAGAAAGTAATTAATATGAGATAGATTATCATGCTCTCATTTATGGCTGTGCATTATTTTCCCATTATCAGCAATGTTAATGTGGTGTTCTCCCCATCTTTCCGGAAAAAAAAAAAAAAAGGATAAATTACAATGCTCTCATATATGTCCAACTTGAGTGCACTCACGGAAGAAGCAAGGTCAGACATCTTCATGATCCGCCACTTTATATTCTCGACTTCATTGTAATTTAAGAAGACAAATTCGCTGAGATGCATTATCATCTCCACCTTTTCCAATTTAGGACTCGTTTGGCACCTTATATTTGGAATGCATTGGAATCCAAATCACAAATACACTGGAATAGAAGTGACTCGGCTTCTTCACTGGAATAGAATCCATTGGAATCCAAATCACAAATACACTGGAATAAAATTGTGTTTAGCGGGTTAGATTTTGGATTAAGGGGAATTATGTTCCTTGTTCATAGGAGCCTGAATTTGATTTAATAAATCATATTTAATATTCCAAAGTGGTGCACCTGTGCCAAATTATAGATTATCATTGTAATAAGCCCATTGAAATATATACTTTGGGTAAAAATATATGTTCAAGATTATGAAATGGCTCTCCTCTAATGTGATGAATAATATATTGCTTTTCCTCCAACCCAAATATTATATAACCTTCATAATATAAAATTTTATTATTTTAATATGAGAGTGCATTTAGGCTTGCAAATGAAGGTCGGCCACAACATTGGAAAGAGCCCACTCACTCGTGGCCCACCCATTACTGTATAGTGTGCTCGTTATTGTCAATGGGCAGGGCCCGAGCTAGGCAAAATCAAATTTTTCAATAGGTCTGGCTCCTCAAGCCTAGTTCAAACGGTTTAAAATCCAACCCTCTACCAACCTAAGCCCAACCCATTGATAACCCTAGTCGTCATTAGCCTTTTCTATAAAAAGGAAAAAAATAAGCAAAAGAACAATGGAGAGGAAAGGCGAGGAGGGAATATCTGAAAGAGCTAGCTGCATCAGAGGATTTTGGAATCAATATCTATGATCACCAGTGAGAGGAAGGTAGAGGTGGGAAATCAATGTTAGAATCAATATATATGTTGCCTAAATTAATTTCTATGCTATCTGAATTAATGGAGCAAGTCACCGATGAGAGGGAGGGCTTTTAAGGGGTCGTGAGAGGGAGATGGGCCATGAGAGGGAGGCACACTGCCAGAATCAATGGAGTCGGTCACTAGTTAGAGGGAGGGCTTTCTAGGGGTCATGAGAGAGAGAGAGAGAGAGAGAGAGAGAGAGAGAGAGAGAGAGAGCTGTGAATATCTCCGCTATAAATGAGAGAGGTAACGGTCAAAACAGGAATTGTTGAGGGGGCTTGCATTGAAATCTCAGTGAAATGTTGTGTTTACAAAATCACCGGAATGGGGGATTCAGATTACCTCTGAATCCACATACCATCAAATCCAACCTACCAAATGCACGCTAAACGAACTCTTAGTGAATCTTTTTCCAATTTTGGTTAGGAATTCTTTCACATTCTTTCTCTGGTATATTTCCACTAATAGATTTGGATATGAAATGCCTTATGATCATTATACTAAACGTATTTGATCATTCACACTTCTTGTACTTGTTAGTTTCTTACTTTGTTAATGAGGTGAGTTAGGGTATCTTGAGTCAGTTGAACCTCTATAGGAAGACATTAAAGACCAAAGATTCGAAGACTTGAATCATCAAGGTCTGAAGACTCAGGTAAACATGAGGTGCCTTGGTAAACTTATCCCTATACTCCTTAAGTCCCAAAACAAACTACCCCTAGATGTTTCATTCCATAGGCAAACATTTGATACATCTAACCCAAGCCGTAGACCTTAAATGAACATATTTAATTAGGCTTAAAAGAGGTGCAAGGCTGTTGTGAATCCGAATTTTTAAAAAAAAACATCAAGTTTTTTCACTGTCAATCGAATCAAGAGTTCATCGATTAGACTCGATCGATTAAAGGCTCATTGCTCGATCAATCGAAAATGGTCAAAAACATCCAACAAGCAAACTATTTAAATATGGAGTATCTCAATTGTATCGAAAGTACACCCAATCAAATCAAAGGTGCATTCAATCAAAGATCTATCCGTTATATGTGTGTGTGTGTGTGTGTGTGTGTGTGTGGGGGGGGGGGGGGGGATGCTCACCTGCGCACCAGTTCGCACGGAACTGGTGCGAACTTTTTTGAGAACCCATCATACGTGATGTGGATCCAAAATCTGAACCGTCCATGTGAAGCAGCACCTCATGAAACCTCCCGGGCCCAAGTTTTACTTTGATCCAAAACTTTGGTGGGCCATGAAACACGAAAACAGTTTCCTCCCTTGATTTGCATTTCTCTTTGCTATGGCTCACCAGAATTTTAGATCAAAGTGAAAATTTGTCCCTTGGGGTTTCATGGGATTTCGCATCACATGGACCGTTCAGATTAGACACCCATGACACGTGTGCAAAGGTGCGCACGTGCATATATATATATATATAATATATATATATATATATTATATATATATATATATATATATATATATATAGTTGGAGTTTTTTTTCTATAAATCTAGCAACTGGATCTTTATGCAATGGACAATTTTAGGTGATTTAGAAGCCCTAGTGCATTCCAAGCTTTTCCAACACTCCTAAGCTATCACCCAAAGATATCAATGTCTTCCTCCTTGTGATTCATCACTCTAAAAAGCATTCCAAGCTTCATTTGAGGAAGAACATGGTATCTTGCATTCTTTAGAAAGTAGACATCAACCCATAGGTAAATCTTAATGTCTATCATCCTCTAGAATGCCCATGTAGGTAAATCCTCAATTAGAATCAACTATCCCATAATTGTAGGTGATTCAACCTCTCTTTCGTTACCTTGGTATCTCAATAAGAAGATCATTGCCGGTAGCTGATTTGAAGAAGCGGAAGAAGATCGACTTTAAAGATTGAGGGAGTACAAGAGAAGCAGATTCAAGTAGAAAAGATGCATCTCAAGAAAGGCGCATCAACGGGGCTCGAACAAACAAGTAAGGTTGTTGTTTTAGATTCCATTGAGTTTGATATCCAAACTCATACAGGTTCTTGTGTAGGACCATCTCCGACGAGAGTACATGTAGATTCTAATGTAGGACCACCATCGGACATGGGTACTTGTTAGTCTCCATAGGAGCCTCCAACGGGAGTATATGTAAGTCCTTGGATTAGGACCGTAGTGGATCTTGATTAGTCAATAGAAAACCAGGTCTCCACAAGAGCCACCCACACAGGTGAAAACGTGTTCCACCAACACGGTTGAGTACGTGTAGGTATTTGTGTAGAACCGTCACCGACTTGGGTATGTACGTGGTCCACCAACATGCGTGCGTACATGTAGGTTTGTGGTGAACTTGTAAAATGATTGTAAAGGTTAGAGGTCAACCTATTAGAAACCTATGATATAGTAAAATTCGGTATACTTGAGGAGAGTGCGTCCACCGGGAGTGGAGTAGACAATTATTCAAACCACTATATACTATTGTGTTTGCAATTATGATTTATGCACATTTTTATTTATGCTTATGAGTTGAATTGTTATATATGAATGCATTAATAGATTGTATGCTTAGTATTTAATTCAATTGCACACACGAAATATCTATATCACATGGACTAGTTGCTCATATAATTATATTATTTGTACTTGAACTCAATTGTCTTGGAAGCCTAAGTGTTAATTGCTTTTAATTGGCATATATTGTTAAGTGGTCCCATCGATTTAGCCATAATTCTAAGCCCTATAAGCTTCCACATAGCATGTTGTCGTATTAGACAACCGATGTAATTTCAATTGGTATCAGAGAATGTCACTTTTCAAGGACATAACCGTATACAATAAGAAGAGCTTTAGAATCATGTTTACTCATGAGGGGAATGTCATCACACAATTGCCTTATTTTGGTGGGTCTAACTATGCCTATTAGAAAGTTAGGATGAGGGTATTCTTGAGATCCCTTGACCCTACAATTTGGGTTATGATTGAACAAGGATGGACTATGCTCGTAGAAGAAGTCGTGATTGATGGTCTGTCCATTATCACACCCAAAGATAAATTCAAATGGAGTGTTAATGAGAGAGCTTGGTATGCCTATGATGTCAAAGCTCCCCATACTATTTATTATGTGGTTTCTCCCAATGAATTTAAACATATTTGTACATGTGAAATGGGAAAAGAAGCGTGGGATGTTCTAGAAACCACTCACAAGGGAACTAGCAAAGTAAATCATTATAAGCTTCAACTCTTGACCACATAATTCGAGAATATTAAGATAAAAGAGTTTAAAACTTTCATAGAGTTTTATAGTAAATTGAATGATATTTGTAACTCCATGTGGAGTTTGGGGGAGAGAATTTTGGAGGGTCGTATATGTAGAAAAATACTTAGATCCCTCCCGATAGGTTCACCTCCAAAGTAATCTCAATAGAAGAGTCTAAAGACATATATGAGATAAAAGTACAAGAACTTGTAAGGTTCCCTACATACATTTAAACTACACTTTAGAGAAACTCCATCTAGTAAGAAGAAGCTCACCACTTTTAAATCTTCACACAAGCACTCATATGAGCAAAAGAAAATTAAATTTGAATATGATGGTGATGAGGAAGATGAGGAGGAGGAAATGGCTAGAAAATTTAAGAAATTCCTCAAGATCAGTAGAGGAAAAGATTGTGATAAAATGGAGAAATCTCTTGAACCTAGGCGTACAGGTAAACCCTTCAAGAAATCGAGAGAAATCTGATGTCACAACTATAAGGGTTATGGACATATTACCTCTGAATGCACTAGCAAAATAAGATTAAAAGATAAAGCTATCGCAACAATATGAGATAATACTGAAAGTCCAACTCCGATTGTGATGACTCCCAAAGTGATGAAGACCTTGGATCTCTTATAGTTCTAATGACCTCCACCACTACTCTCCCTAAAGACTTGGGAGGAGATTCTGACCATAACACCTTGAAACAAGACGAAGATGTAGAAGAGTCCTCATCCAATAAAATAGATGAAGATAGAAGAGATGGGGACTTGCAAGAAGCCTACGACCAACTACACACCAAAAGTCTGGAGATTCTTAAAAAGTTGGGTTAGGTTAGGGTGGAAAAGAATCAATTGGCTAATGATCTAGAAAATGTAAAATATGATAATTTATCCCTAGTGCAAGAAAAGGAAAATCTCAAGTCTGATTTAGATGAGACTTTAGAGAGATATGCAGGTCTTGAATGTGAGCTTAAAATAGTTAAATCTATAAATCAATGCCTAAGACAAGAGGTTAGCCAACTTGAATATCTTCTTGCCGGTATCAAGGCTAAGGTTACCCAAAAGGATCAAGTAGGTAACTCGGTTAGTACAAGTAAGCCTTTGGGGGAAAAGAGAGGTTTTGAACTTAATAGTCACATCTTTGCTACATCCTCTACCCCTCCGGTAATCTAAAAGGACTCGCCTACTTCAGGAAGCAAATTGAAAGCCTCTTATGTGGGTCATGCTTGTGGAGAACCTCTACCCCTATGCTCATAGTTCTTCAGCTATTGTGACGCATACGCAACCACTTTCTCTTCTTGCATAAGTATACAACCAAGGCCTAAGATTAATGCGTCAGTGTATAAAAAAAACTTCACTCCCTCCTTAAGAAGAGTAAGAATATGAGTAAAAGTCAGTAGACTCTTCAACTTTGTGAATGCGTCTACACATTTATCACTCCATGTAAACTCTACACCTTTTCGAGCCAGATTAGTTAGCAGACCCAAAATCTTTGAGAAGTCCTTAATAAATCTTTTGTAATACCCAATGAGTCCAAGGAAGCTTCTAATTGTAGTTAAATTCTTGGGCTGTTTCCAATTTATCACCGCTTCTATCTTAGTTGGATTAACTAAAACACCATCTTTGGTTATTAAACGCCCTAGGAATTTAACCTCTTGCTTCAAAAATTCACACTACAAATATTTTGTGTATAGCTGATTTTCCTTCAAAGTTTGCAACGCACCATCTTTGATTATTAAACGCCCTAGGAATTTAACATCTTGCTTCAAAAATCCACACTTCAAATATTTTGCATACAGCTAATTTTCCTTCTAAGTTTGCAACACAACTCTCTAATGCGCTTCGTGGTCCTCGCGAGTTCTTGAATAGATCAATATATCATCAATAAATACGATAATGAATTGATCAAGATGTGGCTGAAATACCATGTTCATCAAATCCACGAATATTGTTGGGGCATTTGTTAGTCTAAACGACATAACCAAAAATCCGTAGTGCCCATAGCATGTTCTGAAAGCTATCTTGTAAACATCCGACTCCTTGATGCGTAATTAATGGTATCTTAACCTTAAATCGATCTTAGAGAATTAACATTCCCTTCAACTGATCAAATAAATCATCGATGCGTAGAAGATGATACTTATTCTTAATCGTCACTTCATTCAGCCGATGGAAGTCTATACATAGCCACATACTTCCATCTTTCTTCTTCACGAAGAGTATCGGTGCTCCCCATGGTGAAATGTTGGGCCTTATGAAACCATGATTCTTCATTCCTTCTAATTGTCCATTCAACTCCTTTACTTCAACTGGAGGCATCCTATATGGCTGCATAGAAATTAGAGTAGTGCTTGGCAATAAATCGATATTGAAATCCACTTCTCGTCAGGTCAGTGGACCGGGTATGTCCTGAAAAACTTCGTGATACTCTTTCACGACCGGAATCAGCTCCATATCCAATTCTGTTAATTCATTTTCCTTTAGTACCATGATGCACTCCACATTCATATCTTTATGTACCATCGAAATTTGTAAAGGTTCCTTTTCAAGGATAGAAAATATAATAGTCTTTGCATGACAATCGATCTTTGCATGGTTAGTGATGAGCCAATCCATTCCAAGGATTACGTCATATCCCTTCATATCCATCACCACCAGATCAACTAGCATTATCGTACCACAAATATTTACTTCACAGTTTTTACATATTTGGGTCAAAGTAATTGTTTTCCCCACTGATGATTCTACAATGATCGATTTACTAAGGTTCACAGGCTTCAACCTAATCATTTTACTATGGTGCTTACAATAAATGACATAGTAGCTCCAGAATCAAACAAAATAGCATTAGGTTTCTGATGTACATCGATCGTACCTTCAATGAAGTTGTTATCAATTTTTGGTTCCTCCACAGATGTGATGGCATGTACTTTAGCTTGAGTAAGTTGTTGCCTGAAGACTTGCCCTCTTCGATTTTAAGATACCGAAGGTCGCTCTAATGTGTATGAGGCAGGTTCTGTGGATACTATGGTGGCCTAAGAGGCTAAGATCGTGATGCATGCAGATATGTAATTCATGGTCTAAAAGCTTGTGAAGACTAACTAGACTAATGAGACGATGCAGGAAGTTGCAACTTAGGAAGAATCTATTGTAGCAGTTGAATCTATCTAATATCTCTGAGTCGGGTTCTACAGCTTTGGGCTTTGTGTCCATTCTTCCCACAATACGAGCAGTTCCCGACAAAGAACTGGTCGTGACTATTAGGCTTACATGACAGCTTAGCGAATTTTTCTTAGTGAATTTTGCTTCATATTGGGCTACTATCATCATACCATGTTATAGCTTTGAAAATTCAACCATCTTCTGATTAAGATAAACTTTAAAAAATATATATATTTTTCATTAAACTTGTCTTGAAATTCATTCTGAGTCCTTACATGTAGAGCTGGGCATGTTGGACTCGATCTGGTGGATCCGACCCAATCTGACCCGTTCCGAACTGAACCGACAGCCTGGATCGGGCCTGATCAAGTTTGTCCATCCAAATCCGATTGTTTTTCGGGTCGGGTTCTAATAGTGGTCTATCCGAACATATCCGATCCGAAAACCCGAACCGAAAGGATCCGGACCGATCCGACCCGACCCGGAGCCTGAGGTTCCGCTGGATGCCGCCGAGGAGCAGAGCATTCCTAAGCCTGAGGTTCCGACGGACGCCGTGGAGGAGCAGAATAGTCTCGAACCTGAGGCTCCGCCATGTGTCATAAAGGAGACGGTTCCCAAAACCGAGTTTCCGTTGGGTGCAGCTGAGGCGGAGAAAGATCCTGAAGCAGATGCCACGGTGGAAGTTCTTAGAGAAGAGGTTCTGCTGGAACCGGCAGCAGCAGAGACCTCTGGTTCACTGCTGACAAGGTGAATGCACCACCTTTGGATTCAGGAGATCCTGCTTCAGAAGTTACCAGTGATGAGAAAGATGATGAGATGCTTGAAGGGCCTAAAGAAGCTGCATATGGAGAAAATGAGGGTGAAGGGGATCAGATGGATCAAGAACAAGGTACAGATCCCTTTTTTTCTATTTTTTTCGTATCTTGCTTTTTTTGTTGACTGCCTATTTACAACACAAAGATTGAATGGTTAGGATTCTTCCACATGTGAGAAATTCCTTTTTCTTTCTCTGGGGCATGACTTATACATGGCTGGTCCGCTAGATCAATGGTCTGAGTAACAAAATACCATGGGCACTACATGTACGGTCTGAACCTTGCCCAATCTAATCCAACTCGATTTTCCTGACCGAGTCAAACTCGGATCGATTCAGGCCAACAGGGATTCGGGTCTGTCACGCCCCAAACTTGGAAAACGGGCTCACAAAATTTTCGATCGCCGAATGCGGCGCCGACAGCCTCCGTAGTGCTCCATTCTCGGATCCCGGCACTCATATGCCAGATTCCGATCCTAGAATCCTACAATGAGGATTTTCAGTGTGAAATTTTTATTTTTTTTTTGTAATGGAGCATAACCACAAGCATAACCAAGTTACAAAACAACATCACCACATATCCACTATATCAAAAACTTTAAGTACAATGCGGAAAGGAAAATATAAGGTGATCAAAAGGCTCCAAAATAGTATGGTACGCACTCCTGCCTCAGCGCTGCTGCGAACCAACGTCACCTGCACGCAATGGTTGTGCATAAGCTTACAAAAGCTTAGAGGGTGGTGTAAGTGTGTGCGTAAGGCAAACGCCAAGTATACAATATCAAAGTAATGCGGAAATATGCGGGTAAGTCCATGAATGCTATCAGTTGTACCAAAGCTATGTGATGCAAGGCATGAATGCTATCGGCCATACCAAGGTCATGCGATGCGAGGCCTATGTAGCCAAATGTCAAATGCAAGATACAAAGCAAGCATGTCAGTCCTCACTAAGTACACATATTAGTACAGTTTCTCTCGAGGATATCACCGGGGACTAATACACCTCACACTGACTGCCGCCTCTCTAGCCGCATAGCCCGGCAAGTGGAAGAGACCACACTATCTGCCTGACCAGTAGTCTACCAATACCTACCCGGCTCATCGATAGCGAACTCATTTGCGAGCTGGTCAAACTCGGCCTAGCTTACAACCCCCTCAATCGGGCGGATAAGGCCACACCCCCTTCCAACCGACCACGACACAGTGGGAGACGCGGCATACTGGTATTCGACACTCCTGCGCTCGTGTATCCACTCGGTCTAGACGTTGGAGCATCTCCTGGTACCAAAAAAGTTTTGGGACTTTCACCCAAGGACATCCTAAGTACCCACAATGCTAGAACCAAGTATTTCCGGTATCCGATACGGCCATCCACAATATGCATGTGGAGGCCACGACCCTGATGTCGCTAGGGCGTACAATGATCATGTCACACATATGCGAGATGCATGAGTCATACTATCCAGTCATGCGGCAATCCTACGCGTACTATGCGCTCATATGGGTAACTCCTATCAGTGAGTCCCATAAATAATCTGCTAAACGGCATATGTTATGATCAATCACTCCTCATATCAAGCATACATATGATGCGTATGGGCATAAATCATGAAGTTATACTAAGCATGTTATCTGGTGATGAATTATCTTCATACCGAGGATGGGCCTAGACGGCCTATACACAACAAGTATGAGCCTATCAATGGGCCTTAAGGAGAGTTACAATACGGACATTTAACCAACATTGTTCTTACAATGTGGGCGTCAAACCATCATTGCTCCCAAGGTGTAGCCTGTCATAAGCACCATTACATAAACCATAGTGGAATCATACATTGCAATGGACCTTATGTACATCCTATTGGGCCTCAACCCATGGGCCTCAAGTACATCTAATGGGTCGTATCACATGGACTATATATATCAAAGTGGGCCTTAACGGACGGACCACAAATACATCAAGATGGGCCTCAATAATGGACCTCATATATATTAAGGTGGGTCGCGTCAATGGGCCGAATCAATGGGCCAAGTCGAAATGGGCTAAGTGGAATGGGCCAATTCAAATAGGTCGAACCCAACTCATCTATTTTTAGAAATCAATATATAATATATAGATAGATAGATAAAAATGAATCACATCAAAAGATCAACTGGACTGTACTCCAAATAACAGTGGTGACAATGATTTCCACCATTAAAATTTTCAAGGCCCACCATAACATTTATTTTCTATCCAATCTGAACATAAGGTCACACAGACCTGAAGTAAGATTTCCTAATGATCCAAAACTTCTGTGACAACAAAAGGGTTTCAATGGCAGACGCTCAATCCCCACTGCTTTTTGCTGTGTGGTCCACTTGATAGGCAGATCTGCCTCATTTTATCTCAAGCCTTAAGACTAGCTCGCCAACTGGATGGACGGTTTGGATGTAACCCATACATCAAGGGTGGGGTCCACTGGCCGTCCAGCGGATGGACGACCCAACCAAAATGGCTGGACAGCATTGATAAAACATATACATCAAGTGGGTGGGTCCCACTGTCCAGTGGGGTGGACAGTGTGGATAAAACACATACACCATGGTGGGGCCAGCGCTGGGCCCACGATCCCTGGCCGTTCACGCCACAGCAACGCAGGACGCTGTTGCACGTCCTGGACGTTAGCAGCAGCACCTGCTGCTTATTTTTTTTTATTTAAAAAAAAAATGATTTTTCTGCAGTTTTTCACAGGTGGGGCCCGCATCAGGAGAATCCACCCCATCCACTAGATTCTATGGCTCAAGACAGACCCATCAAGCCCAATATTCAATGCGTTTTGGCGTATAGAAACATCAAAGGAGATTTTAATGATAAAAACAACTGTTTTCTATGAAATGGCCCACCAGATAATCGGATTGGCCTCATTTTTCAGCTCAACGCCTAAAATGGGTAGGGGAATGGGATGGACGGCGTGGATTAAATCAATGCATCAAGGTGGGGCCTGTATGAGTGGCCCACCCAAAAAGTTTAGAATCAAGGTGATATTTTTTTTGTTAATACAATCCACTATATGTTCACACTTCACTACACGTCCAGCGTCCAGGGACGCTGGACGGTGTGAATATAACTCATCCAGGTGGGTCCCACATGGACGTGGCCCACTTGATTTGTATCAATCTGATATTTGTGTTTTCCCATCGCCATAAGGTAAGGCCCACATGGTTTGGGCGGTGTGGATCTAACACGTACATCAAGTGGGTCCCACGAAGGTGGACATCTTGGATAAATTGCATACATCATGGGGTCAACAAGAAGAGAAGAGAGAGAGAGAGAGAGAGAGAGAGAGAGAGAGATCGAGTGATGGAGGGACCTCGGCACTATGGGCCCTCCCTTCCATGATTTACAACATACATCAAGTGAGTCCCATTACATATGGATCCACCGATCAAAATCAACTGTGGAGATCCTTTCTCCACCGAAATGCAAAGTCTAGATGACCCTATCCATGCAAGGAAAATAAACATCATGATGGGGTCCATGGAGAATGGCCCCATCATGGAATGATCATGAGAATCAAGGTGTGTCATCGGCCACACCTAGTGTCCAAAGTGAGATCCATACCATCAATCGGTAGGCCTCACTTGGCCCATCATCAAAAATGAAACCTAGGCTTATAGAAACACTCACCGTTCGATCTTCTTGGTCTGATGGAACGCCGAACTCCTTATGTCTCACTTTGATGGAGGGTGATAAGAAATGAAGGGCTAGGATGATGGATCTTGGGGTGGGAAGTGGGCCACACACAACACACTTTCTCTCTTGGAATTACTTGGACATGCACCTCTCTTTTGCTTGGAATTTGTGTTGAGAAAGAGAGAGAGAAAGGGTGGTTGTAAAAGAGGTGATGGGTGTGAGTGATGGATGTGAGTGATAGGTGTACTTGACTTGAGAGTTGACTTAGGGTGGTTGCTTGACTTGGGGGGAAATAAAGCATGGGTTGTGTACTTTGATTGATTGATTGATGGAATGGGTTGTAGAGATTCTCTTGGGTTTGCAAATGCATGGTGTTTCTTCGAAATAAACGCGGGCCCACATCTCCTGGTCAGGGTATCGAATCGGTGTGCAAGACACGGCATTGGAAGCGCGGCGATGGTGCGGTCGCAATAGTACAAGTCTCGAATTAAGCCGACTCAAATCTATGGGATACGACTTAGGGTCACGCGCAAACGTCGATTATAGGTCGCGAGTTGCCGAAATTCGACGGGAATGATCGCGAGAATTGACGGAACAGTACGGACTAGGATACGGGCCTTACAGGGTCCGTCCGAGTCAGATGACCCAGACTCGATCCCGGATCGATCCGAGTTCGGGTTGGGTCATGTAGAATCCGGACCGAGTCGAGTTGGACCCAATCCAATCCGACTCGGTCCGATGCCCAGCTCTACTTACATGACCTGTCGTAACCATTCATTTGGCCAAGCTCCACTAAACATCCGCTTCACTTTGTAAAACAAACAATGTTAACCGAACCTTCTGTTTCTCAGTACAATTCATAGCTTCTAATATCTTTTCGACATGTTTCATCCAATCATCTACGATCGTAGGATCCATGACACCTTTAAATATCGGAGGATGAAGTTTTGTAAACTTTTCGAGCTAATATACCTAATACATCTGTCCGGCCTTAACTGACGATACTTGTGGATAACGTTATAGTGCTTGCTTACGATTTGCCAAGAGGTTCCATTGAATCATCAATTGATCACGTTGTTGTTTCATCATAGGCGATATCTGATTTATCAATCCAAACGCGGTGTCCCAAGGCTGCGAGTTAGCTCGTACGAAATTGGCACGCATAGCATTCGGAGACAAAGGCAATTATGTACTTGGTCTAGCCCCACCTTGATTTGCCACAAAAGGAGTATGCACAGGAAACTGTGGCACCTCTTTGCCCTCATCTTCATTCACTACATTTTTATCTTATTCTCTTTTTGTCAACTCTTCTTCAATCGAAATAGTAACGTCTACCATTGGTTCAAAAGGAATGGTGGCACTAGCAAATGGGATTATATCTTGGATGTTACGCATCTTTTTAGATATCATAATTTTTCTATAAAGAGGTTTAATTAAGATTTAGTGAGATTATAAAATAGGATTTGAATATTTACATTTTGATTCAAAGGAATTTCTATGTAAGAGGATTTTACTTAATTAATTTTTTTATTAAAGTTCAAACTGAATAGACCAAATCGTTGTCGTTGGTTACTGTTCTAATTAGTAGTTCACCTATTTATAATTTCTATTTTTGCCCAAAAAAATTCTAGGTACATCTGCTTAAGTGTATAATGTAACGGTAAAATTCTAGCGAGTTTCTCCAACTACAGAAATTCCAAGAATTCCTATAGCTGAATTTGCCTAGAATTTGTCAATTTCTGACCAGCCTGCATTAACTCCCTGAATTAATATAGTGACAATTAGATCCGATTTTTCCAATCATTTTTATTTTAATTTAGACATATTTATCTTCGATCAGGCTTTTGAATAACCTCAATCAGAGTAGTACTTTTATAGTTATAAATTTTACAATCTACTTAATTCTTGCTACCCATCATTGTTGAGCAGGACTTTGTGGACTAAATATTCTTAAAATTTATTTTGGTTCAAACTAACCCATCTCAATCTAAATTGTATTAAAATCAGAGTGCAAGGAACCTAAATCTTAATTTATACGTTCCAAAACAATTAATAGGGGATCTAGTTTTTGTTCTCTATGTTCATCATTTCATACATCAATTAAGAGAAAAATCTAGATGTCATGTTTCTAATTCCAAGGGTCTATAATTTATAAAATTGAGTGAGATGTATAACCTACAAGTTACTTTAGGTTTTAGAAAAAACCTCTTTCTGATACCATTCTGTCACGCCGCATAATTCGAATACAAAGCGTGCACCCTCATACTCGAGTTACGGACTACGACTCATACGTCAAATGTACTAAAATCATATGTTCATATTGTTTTCTAAAAGGCTTAGTTTACATATACTCTAAGTCCACAATCTCAAACATTCAGAAAAATATCTCACATTCAATTATTCCAACCATTCACATGTACCAACCGCTAAGAATATTTATAGGCATTTAGTCTACATGTTTATAACATTCACAAAACCTAAGCATTGTACTAACTAATATATGATCCAATGATTTACATTAGGAGTTTCATTTAATCAAGGTATAATATTTGATTAAAAAGTTTAATGGATAAAATTGTTTTCTATTGTGGCACCATGGGAAGTGTGTTTTTTAAATGTCTGAATCTAATAGGATTCTGTTTTGCAAAATCAATCATTTAAAAAAATGAATCACTGAAAAAGTTCACATATTATAATTATATAAGCTAAGTAGGAAAATATTGGAATATATAAGGATTGGCCCATATGACCACACTCTTTGTATTCCAATGATGACTATTCCATGCCCTTTATTTTCTGAAGATGACAACTTATATTCCGAAATGTTTTTATATTTTGAGGACACATTTCAATAAATGACTTTTCAAATTCCAACACTCTTCATATACCAAGATGTTTTTTTTGTATTCCAAAGGAAATCTCTCCACATTTTGAGAATATCTTTTCACATTCAAAAGATATGACTTCTTTTATTTTTAGAAGATTCCATTTTAAATATAGAAACTTTTGGAATTCCATAATACTATTGAATTTTCTAAGTAATTGACGAAGACTAAGAGTTACATAATTAATTGATTCCTTTGTTGGGTTGAAATTAAACCACCTATATATACTAGGTCTCTTGGTCCCTTTTCTCAATATTGCAGTTGATCCACCATCTTCATTCACACATCATAGCAAGTTGAGGAGAGAAAATCAAAGTCTATTGATCTCAATTGTAAATCGAGCTAGAAGTGCTGCGTAATTAAGATCTAAACCATTGAAAGCATTCAAACCATGGCTCATCACTATCAAGCTTCATTATCTAATACAATACAAAGGTGCAAGGAATGCCATTTAACCTGTAAATATTTTAGTTTTTATTGAATAAATCAAGTCAAGATCATATCAGTTTATCTTGCTGAGAAAACTGCATAATTACTAACAAACGGATCCCTCTCTATATATTTCCACATCCATATGGAAAGGAAAACTGTAAGCCAACTTTTAACTCTCTTCTCATGAAGTGAGGTGAGGTACTCGATGGACCTGCGTATTGTACAAAACCACATCTGTACAGGCCCAGCAGTCGCTAGCTCGACAATCCAAATCATCTAAATCCACTATTGGAACACAAGTGACACGTGCGGCCCATCATAATAAAAATGCTAACATATATTATATAAATAAAGTTAAAATACAAAAAACTTTAATTAAAATATTTAGAATGCTTATATATGTGAACAATAATGTAATCCTTATATGAATTATTTCGTCAGTGTTAAAAAATTTCACCTACTACTTATCAATGGGTGGTGACCACCCCCATCTCTATTTTTTAGATTACCTCCAAAAGGTTTTTTTTAATAAAATATGTATTTTTGTCACTTAGCAATGGGTGGTGACCACCCATCTCTATTTTTTAGATTACCTCCAAAAGTTTTTTTAATAAAACATGTTTTATTGACAAAAAAATTTGTGTTTAATTCGATTTGCCTAAAGTTTTTTGCTTGTCTTCTGCAATACATTGAGTTTAAAACATTTTATTAGAGTTTAGAGTTTAAAATGGAGTACAAGGATTAGGACTTCATTATTAACCTAGTGAGCTGTGTTTGGAAACCTTTTGTGCATATAGTTGCATTTGGAGAAATTGGCATCCACATCACCTATCCAGACCTTTAGGTCCAGTGCACTATTCATAGGCTGTCTTGAAAATACCATACTGGTTGGCTGATCCAAACCATCCTATCAATGCTATTGGATTTGGGCATTTTTCAGTTACACAAACCGTTTATTTGATAGGGGTACTCTTGATGAGGAATCCCAAAAGAAATTTGATTATACAAAGGTTACGTTGATCATTCATGTTCAAAGCAAAAGAGCTTAATTACCAATGGGTCGAAAAATTCCAACTGAGAGCTTTTATTTGTTATCTTTCCACCGAACAAAGCTGGACTTGTCATCTAAACAGTTTGAATCACCGGTGACTGACAGAAATTCAAAGGCCAAAGTCCCGAGTTGCAATCCATCAAGATGTATTCAAGCAAGCCTCAAAGAAAAATTAGTAAATAGTCCAAATTCCAATAGTAAAATTAGACCGTTACCATCATCTCATCGATGTCATTTTCGGTTATGCTCATTCCAGAATTGTGTCGGCGATGAATTGCCATACCAACTATGTCGTGAATGGGGTTCGCTGCATGCGCAGGTGAGGCACCTGCAAGGAGATTTTGTGACCATGAAGCCAAAGGGTTATCGGCAAATCATACAGTCTGTGGATTTGAGAATCAAAGAACCACATTCAATGATTGTTGGCTTTAAGTTTAGCACATGTATGGAGCGGCTTGGTTGTGCATGCACAGGTTGAAAACCTATGGCTATGTGTATGGAAGACTGGATTCCACAGGGATGCGTCTGGGCAGCACACAGGCCAATAGCTACAAACACCATAGCCAGTCGCACCTGGCCTGGCCCAAACATAAGCCGGTCAGCTCATCTAGTGGACCATGCTTGAATGTTAGTTTTGACCATGGAACAGAGGTGGCTGCTGGTCAGTTGACAGATCCTAGACTAACCAAGGCCGTGCACATTGGCAGCCCCATCCTCCATGAACATTAACCAAGATAATGACCTTTCTGAGGTTCTTAAAAGCATGCCAGAACACTAAATCCAGAATTTTAACACATTGCAAGTTCATTTCCTCATGCATACAAGGAGTTTGATAATTTCGTCATTGTGAACACAGCATACCATTTATCTTTGTATGACATGCTACTCCATGAATGGGTTTGGATGGATAACCAATGATCATGGAAATTCCATCTTCTTCAGCTCTGTTCTATTGCAGTTTCTTCGTCTAAGTGATTTGGAGTGCGTTTAGAAAACTTCAAATATGACTTAGAATCCAGTTACTGTTTCTCTGTTTTCTCTGCCCAAAGCATTTGGGCCTGTTCAAGATGTTTTGTAGGAAAAGCAATTTGCTTGTCCCATTTTCTAAGGTAATTCCTACTGCCCCTCTGGAAATTTCATGAGGTCAGGAAGACGAATATAGGATTTGCACCCCAGACTTATTGTAGTATAGGTGGGTTTTTCGGCTTTGATAATCCTGGCCATTGTTGTTCTGTTGCATCCCACTGTTGATGGGCAATGCCCAAAAATCCCCCCGGATTGGAAGATTCTAACCACCAATCTCTGGACCTTTTTACAGTTACAGAGTGCATGATCACAGCCACCAATCTTTAGACATATTTCAATTGAATGCAGACGGTGGATAAAGTTCACTCATCAACCGTCTATCTGTGGGCCACTAATAAGAAGACTATGATTGCCCTATCAAAGGAGACTTTTTGGGCACACCATCTGTGGTGGGAATATTACTGGGTTGCATGCATATCCTCCAATCCCCCAGGGAAAAAAAAAAAAAAAAAAATAGTATCGGAGAAAATAGAAAATAGAAAAGCCTTTTCTTTCTCTTCTAGTAGGACAGACTATTTAGAAGGTTTGAATCCATCCATCCAGGATATTCTGAACTGCTCGGCAGGCCATATCATCAGCAAAAAGTTTGCATTATAATCCCCTCAAATGTCATGAAAATTCACAAGATTGCTTAACATGTCCTAATGTCATTAACAAATTCACAAGGGTGTTCTGTTAAAAAAACAGTGCCCATTTAGGCAACTGTCATTCACCTGTCAAAATCTAACAGGATGAAACAACAGAGAGACCCTCATAAATCACGGAATTTTCCATCAACAAATTGTCTTCTCTGAACTGAAAGTTATATGACGAGAGATCTGATATGACCATAAAATCAGAACTAATCCTTGTGAGTCTGAAATGCCATCAGATACTTCACCATGGGATTTCTCCAATTTCAATGAATTCAATGTTCAACGACTTCACTTTGCTGAATGGCTCCTCCCTTTCTGCTCGAATTTCATGAGTATCAGTTGCTCGCTACACCTAGCCGATAGATAATTGATACAAAGGGCCCGCTCCAGTGGTGCCGGGGAGAAGTAAGGCACAGTGATGCATTCACGGTATCCAACCTGTCCATAAGATGCATCACCTCAGAAAACCTAGTCTAAAAAATCAGAACGATCCAAAAATTCAGATGGATTGCAGAACGGAACATATTGAGTGGGAATGCCCACCAATGAGAAGCATGGGGAATCCGCGGTGCTGTGTATACATAATCAAACTTGTCCAGATGAAGGATCATGCCCAGAATCAGGTTGTTTCGCAACTCGGGTGGGCCCGTGTAATCAAGTGTGGGCATTCCCTCATAGCTTGTTCCCTTTTCTGTGGCCCACATTAGTTTTGGATCACGCCAAGTTTTGGGTGTTTTCAGAGGTGACATGTCTGATAGACGGCTTGGATGGTGAAAATACATTGCACAGGCCCTACATCTGCCTGGTACCACCAAAAGCTTATGGTGGTACCAGTACCACTGGAGCACACCCTTTGATACAATCATATGTACCCTTGGAAGATGGAGGATTCTTTTCTACTGAGTGCAGTTCATATGTATAAACATAATGCTACTGGTTAGAGCAGACAGTATTTACCAGATTTGAGCTCCAACTCTAGCAATTGGACTTGGAGATGAGTTCTTCCAGTTCATCAACAATGGCGGTATAGCAAAAGAAGAATTGATCCTGGTAATCATCAAACATGGAGAAAGATTGGTAGTAAACAGTTACTGGACGAAGATCCATTATCCAATTTTTAACACGGACTCTATTCAGTAATATGCTGTTCAAGCCAAAGCAAAAAGAAACATGTGTTCGCTTCTAATCCACAATGACCCAAACATAAGACAGGCATATGGATTCACAACTAATATTAGGACAGCACCGATTGGTACAGGTACCTGATGAATGCACGAAATCCAACTCATCCAACACGTTGCAGCACATCTTACCCAAGAGCCACCAAAAGACATGCTGATCTGCGACCCAACCACTTGTTCCCTTTGGTGTGACACACCTCAGTTTTGGATTGGTTTGATGTTTAGAACTAGAGGGAAACATGAGGTCACCCATCTGATGGACAAGTTGGATGTCCTGCATGCATCACATGGGCCCCATATCTGCCCAGTACCACTGTAATCTTATGGTGGTAATGGTACCACTAGAGGGCACCCGTTAATATTAATGCAATTTGTAGCCAGGCATGTCAATATGTGAACCATTCACGGTTTTTATTGCCATCTTTAGAGAGACGAAAATGAGTTTGCCAATGCTCTTGTTGGAGATGGAGGGCAAGAGAGAGCAGGCATCACCATTAGAGCATTGCTCATCTCCTCTCTTTCTGGTGGCATTCATATCTTTTTGTTCATTTTAACAAAGTTCTAGTGATTTGCAAATATTACTGGAAAAAAGGACACAGCTGAAGTGATTTTTCGATTTTGCTTTCTTTCCAAAATGCCTATTCATTGGTCAGTATCTGTTGTAGTAGTTTTCATGAATTAGTATATAGAACATTGTGGAATTATCTGATCGTAAGTATCTACGGCAGCCCTTTGGGTTTTCTGGCCAGACTCAACAAGAGATGGGCTTATGCCTAGTGACTGGGGTCCTTATCGGTATTACTTGGGCTGTGCATGGACCTAGGCTAGGGCTGGGCCCAGTATGCCCATCCTATATTTAGAATACAAAGCTAAATTAAATCGCTTTCTATAAAGGTGAAACAAGCGTTAAATGGGCACAAACTTAGGCTCAAGCTCGGGCCTATTAACTGGGGCCTGGGATGACGGGCCCATAAGGGACTCAGGTATGAGCTCATCATACATATCGGGCTTGGTCAGAACCAGCCCAAATCCATGGACCTTGAGTCTTTTACAAGTGAGGCCATGGCTCAGTGTTCCTGAACACTGACCTTCATGGATGCTTACCTGAAAAATCTCTTGGATTGGAAGATCCTAAATCCTTTCCATGGATTCAGGGCTGTTCTTTTCTTTTCAGAACCATCTATTTGCAGGCCACTGAGCAAAGAGGTAGGGTTTCCATCAAAGGAGATTCTTCAGGCATTATCCAGCAAGGGTGGGATCCAAACTCCAATCAGCAGTCTGGATATAGACCTGTAGGACATACTTGTACAGCTCAAGGCCCAGGAAATGCACATCCTCAGGCCAAGGATCATATAATTTCTAATAAAATCTAACCAATTAAGAAATGAAGCTTAGCTGAAAGGGAAGAAAGATACCATAGTCTGAACCATCCCGATACGCTGAGATCTGAAATCTGTGACTGTATTAACAAGATCTAAAGCTGACATGTCTCCAGTAAGGATTCTTTGGATTGTATGGTGAATTGTACAAAATGCACCAGTCCTCCCAATACCTGCACTGAGAAGAGACAAATGCAGTTTTAGATTTACATGAATAGAGCGTGCTTCTAGGAGGGATTCGGTTACGATTATGAATTAAACCTGCAGTGCACAACTATAGGGCCAAGATCAGGTGGAAGATGATATATCCTTTTCAAAATATCTCGAACAGCGAGAGTATCCTCAGGCACTCCATGATCAGGCCATTCAGGATACTGAATATGGAAAACAGACATGGGTGGCTCCTCCGACTGCAACATGGGGAAATGAAAGTGGGGAAAACATCAGAATTATTTTCCACTGATGAAGCCGTCCCAATGTGACCAATCAATATAAGAAAATGAAATAAATATAAGAAAAATGAAATTCTGATGATAACTAAACATCCGCTACATCAAACTAAATGAGAAGGTGAATATCCCAAGTGTGAACCATTTCTAAACATTCAATCCTTATGACAAATATTTCATTTGGATGCATTGAGAACTCCACTTTAGACAGAGATGTCCAAGGGAGCCGAGGGAGCTTTCCAGCATTTTGATGCAGGCATGCAGCTACCACTTAAGATGGAGGCATCCAATTGGACAGGTTTGCCTGCAAAATTTGAATATTTTGGAATGGATCTGGGAGGCCTGAATGCAGTCGTCCACAAAAGGCTTCCATAATAAATGCCCTCTACTCTCATCCCTACTGCAACCATATTCAAGGGGATGCAAGCTAATGGTACATGCCTCATGTTTCAGGAAAGCATGTTCACATTTTATTGCCCAGTTATTACTGGGCCCAGATATTGCGCAAGTGTTCCATGTTGGGAGTTGAGGGAGGGAGGGAGGGAGATAACGATGTGAGACGACAGCAAACAGAATTTCTTGTAAAATTGGCCACGCATGACCACATGTGAGATCATCACACTCCATCAACAAGTACAAATAAATAGATCCTTGTCCCAATGAGTTAACATTTTGAACTCAAAGTCTGTACATTTGCGCATGGGCACATGTGCAACATTGACGCATTTGACTCTCATGATTCACGTATATGAATTAAAAAAGACACTCCACTCTGATCCATTAACAGAAGTAAAATGCTCAATTCATCTGACTCCACAGCAGTATAGAATGTTTGGCATGCATTTATAACCAATGGTCGGGCTACAACCATCATAAATTCGAACTTCTGTGCAAGATTTTCATTCCCACCCGTGTTACACATGATACGCTTTTGATTACATATTTCCTATCAGGCATTCTCAACATAAATAATTAGTTCCCTATAACTGTGATAATAGGATATAAAATGTATCATTTCCCATTTGCCAACGTGACACTTTCTGTGGAGTTCAGGGATTAGTTTTACCAGTCAGCAGCATTACCCAAATCCCATGTTATCTATTGCCTTTCCAGTTGTGTTCTTTCTTTCTTTCTTTTTCCTTGGTTATCAATAGAAATGAAATTTGCCCTGGGGTCTATTGATAACTTTTTGATGTGACATGGCGGGGGTATAGAGAAGATCGAGAGGAAAATTTGGCGTCTGAGTTTGTTAGCAGGAATCTGGGCTCTATGGTTGGGAGAGGAATGATCGATGTTCTAGGAATTGTAAGATGCAAGTTTTGGAGGTCTTCTGAAGGGGTAAAATTCATGTATTAGAGTGGTCGTGAGCATTAAAGATCATCTCTTGACGGCCAGAGTGTTGGCAGAAGGTGTAAATCTGTTTCGTTTTTATACTTGTAAATATGTGGCTTCAGCCTTGAGGAATAAAATTGTCAATGTTAAAAAAAAATAGAAATGAAATTTGGCATTTAAGCCCCTCGTTGACTCTTTTTGAATGCAGATTTAAATCCTTTCTATGGAGAGGAAAGAATAAAGCCGTTTCCTGAATGGAGAACACAATGAAATAAAAAATAAATAAATAAAATAAAACTGTCTAAAACTCTCAGAGTCACCTCACCTCCTTATATTTCACCTCCAATTTGCGCAAAACTAATGACGTGTCAGTTGTTTTCATGCCCTTACAGGTGAGAAATATTTCTCCAAATTCTCTAGGTCCATCCTCTGCTTGAAAATAATCATCACATTTTACCACCTGCACGAATGCTATGATATAAGAGGACATTCGAACTATTGGAAAACATGAGTACAAGAATTCTCTGTGCCTCAAAAAGATAGAATCTGAACAAATTTCAAGAATATGATGATGAAAGTTTCTCGTGATTAACCTGGGGCTAGAGGCAAAGAACTTCCAAGACTTGTTAGAACAGAAAGCATTGAGCATCAAGATAACCATGAAAGAGGGAGGGGGCAGGCAAGAGAATGCACACAAACAGCATTGTTCACATATTCTTCTACAAGATGATTTTAACCAATATCAAAGAAAGAAGAAACTCCATGGTTGAGCAACAAATATGGTGCAGAGATGTAAAACAAGAGTAGACACAGGCAGAAATACTTTAAAGAATACTGAGGTGATCACTGTATCAATACTGCAGAAAATTGACATAGTAGTATGCTAGGTGGGCCCACCTTGAATTGCTTTTGGTTCTCAAGAATCATTTCGCTTAGATGATGCTTACCATTTGATTCTTTTTTTTTTCTGTTTTTCTTTTTTTATGACGATAGGGTGTCCCCGCCCCATTAGAGGCGAGACTATTCCCTGCTTACCATTTCATTTATGGCTTCGGAAATGCAAAAAAGGGGCCAGAGGACAATGTTTAGTGTGACTTTTACAAGGTGGCCAATGAATTGGTGAGCCAGATCAATACCTGGACCATCCCCATGTCCAAACACAGTTGTATACAAGTAGTCAAGAGGATAGTGAAAGCTTTTTGTTTTTACTGGGCAAAAAGCTGTCAAATTTGAAAGTTTAAATATCAAAATGCAGATTGTTTCTATGACAAAGGGCTGGAAAACCCACTACAAATAAAAAAACTTTCGCTACTTTTCCTAAATTGAAGTCCAGAGAACACAAAATAGAATTCTTCTCTCCGTGGACTAGGGATCAGGTGATGATGCAGTATAGGAGCCATACTGGTACCTAAAACAGGTCTGACATTCGTACAGAACACAAAATATATGCCTGGATAATGTAGCAATGATCTGTATACTATGAGCCAACAGTGAAGTTTTTATTTTATGTTATTTTCACTTGGCATAATTTAACAAAATTTAATCAAGAACACAAGAAATTTTCCAATGGCAATGAATAAATGAGCTTCTAATGTTATGCCAGTGTGGTATAGATAGTTAGACCTTGTAAGCAAATGTAATGATCTTTCTGTCATTACATTATACATGTAAATATGGAACATCAAAACACAATATTGGTTGTCATGAAATGATGCACAACATTGGCTATATAGAGAACAGTAAATCCAATAACTCTTTGATGTAATTGAGAGAGAGGTGGATATTATACACATCGATGTTCTAATATGCATCAGAAGAAATTTAACTTCAGAAGGAATCGTTTGAACAACCTTTTAAAATAAAGCATCTACCCATCAACAGAACATTTAAAAAGACAGGATGGGAGCAACTTCAGAAGCAGTCTGAAGCATCCTTTACACCACTTGCTCAGGCGTTTTAACAATCGCACTACAAAACTATGGCTACCTAAGGAAAATAACCTTGAATTTCCAACAGTAAAGTACCTTGTAATTGTCAACTAGCCGCGTAAGCATCACAATTGCAGGGCATTGATATTGGATTACCATCTTCCAGAAGTCCTCGATTGTACACGGTAATGGACCTTGGGTGGCTATATACTGAGAAAGGCTTCCAGCAGCAGACTACATTAAAGAACGCATTCCTGAGTAGTCAAAACATCGAAACAGAGTCCCAAAAACCTGACACAAATTCCTACATAGAGGTGATAAGTGCTCACAGTAGTTCAACCAATTCTCGGGTGGTAGATTCTTAGGAGTGTCAAGACCCAGTCAAGGGTTCGAGTACCCATAGGTGGTGAAATTCCACTAGCGTGAGTGTGTGGGGTGTGTGTGTGCGTGTTTTTTTTTTTTTTTTTTAAAGTAGTTTTAAATAAATAAATAAAAACAGTAGTTCAACCAATTCTCTAACATTGTCATAATGCATTTTAAAGCAAGTTTGTACCTTAATCAAACTTGCATTGATATAGCCACTGCCGGAAGATTGGCCATCCTTGGTAGAGTCGAGGACAATCCTAGTATTGTCAACTGAAATAAATGATAAGAAAACGATAAATCGAACAATTATTGCCTCTCCTATTTGCAAAAGGGACTAAAAAGAACTACGTTTCTTTGGCATGATAATTATTTTAACACTCTCAGTTAGAGGAATTTTTGTGTAAATCATACATGGTAAGACATCTGTGAAGCGATTTTTATACAAATTGGTATTTTCAAGAGCTACTCTGCAGCTTCGTGTCGCATCACTCTTTCTTATCCTCTTGGCCTGGAATCAGGGAGCATAAAGATTCAGTACATAAACCAGATATTATGGAGCTAAAACATTTTTTTCTTTTTCTTTTTTTCTTCTTTTTTTTTTTTTTGGTTGAATGATGGAGCTATGACAAGGTTCAAGACAACAAGATACCACCAGCCTGCGTTATGGGGGGATAAATTAGGAAAATATGAAAATTCCAGCAAATAAATCTGTCACAAGTTCCAGAGCAAATCCTCTCACTGCTTTGATCCCAAAATTAATAATGGAAATAATGCAATATATGGAACAATCATTCAGGTGACAAACCATTACTCTGTTGTTGTTAGGAGCATATGAACCCAAAATGAAAGTTAAGGAACTGATGGGCACTCAAAAAGAACTTCTAGCCAGATACTTGTCTTCTCAAATGCAAACACCAAGGGCAATGAAGGACAGATGAATCAAAGCAATAGACTCTACCACCTTGCAGTTTTAGGTGGAACTTTCAGTTACCACAAAATAATCCAGTCACAATGGATACAATAAACAAACTGTTTCATACACTACTCATCATCCAGCCATGCTGCATCTAAAAATTGTGTATATATGAAGACTCGAGACCCTGATCAAACTGCTGTCATCCATTAAACCTAACCATCTATTTTCATAAAATATTAATAATAACTCAGATGTCCCTCCAATCATAAAATATAGCCATTTCGTAAATCAGTAATACTCATGTCAGAATCGGGCACATTTGAAAGCCAACTCAGCAAGCTTC
This sequence comes from Magnolia officinalis, assembly GCA_021015155.1. Taxonomy (NCBI): domain Eukaryota; kingdom Viridiplantae; phylum Streptophyta; class Magnoliopsida; order Magnoliales; family Magnoliaceae; genus Magnolia; species Magnolia officinalis. The sequence continues at coordinate 94,213,216 of JAJHSJ010000004.1, forward strand.
AAATGGGACAAATTTCATGTCATTCAAAAGTCTTTTAATACACAAAAAGTGGCCCACAAATAAGGGACAAAAAGTAATCCTTTAAATAGGTCAGAGTGACTTGTGGGCCACTTTTTGTGTATTAGTGGCCCACTTTTTGTGGCTGAAACACGGAACAAAGAAGCTCCTCCTCAGGTTGGGCCTAGTGCATCAGTAGAAAATGATTCCGATTGAGATGTCCATGATTTCAATTTCATGTCGTTCTTACAAAATGAGAAAGTAATGGAACAGACAACTGAATCGGAATTAGACTTGTATCTTAAAGAGCCACATGTATTAACTCTAATTTAATTTTGATGTTCTGTGATGGTGGAAGCAGAAACAAAGTGAGAAGTAATACCAGCAATAACGATGATGGCATGAGATATATTGTCAATTCCAATCTCAGTTGTGCCATCAGAAGTTGCTTTTAGCACAAGGAGTAAGGTCGTGAGCAAGCATCGTAGCTCACTTACACCAAAAAGAATTGAAGCCCTCATATGTTGCCAAGATTGGTTGCATCAGATTTGGGGAGGTAGTAGTTATGATTTTGAGGATGGCAACGAGCACGAGAGTCAAGGCAAGACTGCGTCTATATGAAGGTCCCTTTTTTACCTGCATTGATATGTTCCTTCCATGTAATTATATTACTTTGGTCATGGCCTTCTGTGATTGGGAACTTAGAGACTCATATATGCTTGTATTTTAAGTCGTAACTTTTTGTTCATTGTTATTGTCCTATTAAACTTTCTGTTTGTTTTTTTAAATGTTGTTACTTTTGTATTAGTCCTTTTTAATGTTATTTTGTAGTGTTATCTTTGTATATATAAAAAGTTCATATTATGTATATTGTTTATTTAACCATTTAAAAATAAAATAAAATAAAAAACAAGTTGGCCCCTGTTCGAACTCGGCTCGGCTCGGCTCAAATATTTGGACAAAACCAAACCAAGATCAAGCTCGTATAATCAGGACCAAACCAAGCTCAAACAGTAGGGATAGGCTCGAAGCTCGGCTCGTGTAAAGCTCGAATAGGGGGTGTCATATAAACAAGCCAAACCAAACTTAGGTCAAACTCGATTCGACTCGGCTCGTGTACAACTCTAATCGTAAGGACTTTTCCGCCCCAGAAGCCAAACAAAGGCCGCCACTCGAGGGGGGCACCATAGAACCAATGCAGGTAAGGGTACAGCAGATCATAAGAGGAAGGCAATAAAGTAATTAATTCGTGGAGCAAGCAAACTAAGAAATTGTCAGATCGATGTAACAATCAAATCAACGAATCGGCTTCATTAGTTGAACGATTATATAGATTAAGGCATCTACATCTTCGGTAAAGCCATTTAGATGTTGGAGCCTAATGGTAAGTTCCAGAAAAGAAAAGAAAAGAAAAACCATTATGAGGATGGGGATGCAAATCTCATTGATGTTGGGGTGTAAGGCATAATCCCTCCCCATGAGTTAATTGGCGCTTCCTTTGGACGTTAATCCAAGAGCTTCCTTGATGCAGGACATGAAATTAAAATATGATGGGCAAGATTTTCACGCATAAGATCACGGTAGTTCAAAAACAATTACACAAATTCCAGATCCCACACAAAAGTTCAACATTCAATCAAGGGGAATCTATGCCGGTCCAGACCTACACATGTTAAGGCTGGATCAATAAAAATTATGAACCAAACGACACTCGAAGGGAAGTAAATTCATCGACACATGTACAGCAATCTTTCCCTAATCCAAGGGATTCACAGGTTTCAGTTCAGAGAACCCTAGGATTAGAAAAAAAGGTCAAACAAATTGAAAATAATGCAATCTAGGGTTAGGGTTATGAAAAATAAGTACAAGAGGGATGAGAGAAGTGGAAAATCTAACCCTGATGATAGTCCACGCGCACGGACAGCAGGCCAGACCTGACACGAGTGCGTAGGGGCCTGGCCCCGAATCTGGAAACCGACTCCTTGAGTCTGGTCGGCCAGGGGTAGGCTCTAAAACCCCCGAGTTTCAGCTGTATCTGATGTGCGGTCAGTGCGTGGTACTCCGCCAAAGTTTCAGCCCTCCTGCAGGGCCAGATTCTGGAATTCTGTTGTAAATAGGAAAATTGCTGCAATAAAGGACGGATTTGAAGCATAGATGATTGTAAGAGATGAGAAGTACGGATGGTAGAAGATGGAATTGAATTAGGATAGATGTGGCTTCGCACCACGGTAGTCAGCCCTTCGAGGAAGGGAGGGTTTCACACCCAATTGGATTTCCACAACTCAGAGGCTCAGAGGAGTAGAAAAACACAGGAATTTTTTTTAATCTTCAATGAGGAAAAAAAAAAACCTACAAGGGGCGCTTATTTATAAGAAAACCTTATACCCCAAAACTCGCGCCATGTGTGCAACCTATTACTTGGCGATGAAGTAATCAAAAATAACAACTAATCAAAGTAATATAAACCGTCCATGATATTCTAAATAACAATAATAAGCAAAACCTAAAATACGGGATTAATTAGACTAGTGGGCCACGATCATGAGAACCCATGGTGAGCTTTACATGGCTATCGGGTCCACTCCAACGAACCAAAACGCAGTCTTCTAACTAAGAGGCCCTCCCTGGACGTCGTCATCAATCCAGATCGATGATGGGATCCTCCTCCTCCTTGCGTACGTGCGTAGCATGTGATGTCCCCATCAACTCTCCCCAACTGCGAAGATTTCGCCACTGGCGAAACAAAACTCCTAAACCGCTCCAAGATGTCAAGATCAAGTCTCTGAAGATCCTCCTCAGTGAGTCACGTACTATCTGAAGTTGGGCGTGACTTCCACTTAACCAGCTACTGAAACCCGCCGTCCGACGTTGATACTATCTAATGGTCCAGAATATCCTCTATTTCCTCTCTGGGTGTGGGAAGGTTGTGTATGAGAGGTAAGGTTGGGAAGAAAGGTCGGGAAGACGTCATGGATCAAGGGACAGTTCTGGGGAATCAAGATGGGTGAGCAAAGGGCTGGACAAAGTATCAGTGGTCCCCTTAAAAGTAACTAGATCATCCACATTGAATATGGAACTAATTCTCATAGAAGGTGGAAGATCTACCACATTCGCATTGAGACCGTTTCGTTTTATAATTTTGAAGGGTCCAGCACTACGCGCATGTAATTTACGAACGGCCCCCTGAGGATATCGCTCGGGCCTAATGCAGACCATCACAGAGTCTCCTACATTGAATTCCTTGAAACATTCATGCTGGTCTGCAAAAAATTTGTAATGTTTATTACTAGTAGTGATCTTTCACCTGATTTCTTGATGCAATGAATGAATGTGATGCGCAAAAGATTCTGCAGACTCTGACGGCCTATGGTACAGTGACATAGGGACAAGATAAATAGACTTCCTAAGCTTATAACCAGTAACGACCTCAAAAGGACTTAGACCTGTGGACCTATTGACAGAACTATTGAACGTAAACTCGGCGATAGGGAGTATGGTGTCTCATGTCCTGGTGTGCTCCCCTACTAAACATCTAACCAAACTTCCTAGGCTTCTATTAACCACCTCAGTCTGACCATCGGTTTGAGGGTGGTAAGCAGAAGAAAATTGGAGCCTAGTGTTCATCATGTGTCATAGTGTCTTCCAAAAGTAACACATGAATCGCACGTCCCAGTCAGACACTATGGTTTTTGGTAACTCATGTAGTTTGACGACCTCACTAAAGAACAACTTGGCAACATGAGATGCGTCGAAGGTCTTAGAACAAGGAATGAAGTGAGCCGTTTTAGAAAAACGGTCCACGACAACAAATATGGAATCGTGTTTCCGAATAGTCTTGGGGAGTCCATACTGATGTCCTGCCAATGGATGAATGGGACTGGCAAAGGTATGTATAATCCTGTGTTTTGTTTCCTTTGCTTTGCTAGTTGACAAGTACGACATTACCCTATAATTTTGGCCACGTCTCGCTTGAGGCTTAGCCAATGAAACCTATCCTCCACTAGGGCAATGGTCTTGTCTCGACCAAAATGACCCGCGACCCCTCCTGAATGTAACTCCCAGACTAGAAAATCGCGGAGGGAGGTGTGTGGTATGCGCAAGTGGTCACTCCTAAACAAATACCCTTCTAAAATCAAGTACTCACTGCTAGCTCCTGACGGACTCTCTAACAACGTGTATACAACTCCAAAATCTAGACACTCAGAATAATCTTCATTGATACGCTTGAAGCCCGTGACTTCGACACTCATGAAATTGAGTAACGCGACTTAACGACTCAACACATCGACAGGCTTATTCTCTACACTAACCTTGTGCTTAAGCACAAAAGTGTACTCTTGAAGGAATTGAACCCACTTGGCGTGCATAAGGTTTAATTTCTTCTGAGAGTTCGGATATCTCAAGGCCTCGTGATTCGAGAATAAGACGAATTCTTGCGGCAATAGGTAATGACGCCAATAGCACAGTGATTGCACTACCGTATAGAACTCTTTGTCATAGGTGGAATATTTTTGCTTCGCCTAATTCAGTTTCTCACTAAAAAAGGCGACAAGGTGCCCTTCCTGACTAAGTACTCCTCCTATGCCGACTCCTGAAGCGTCAGGAGCAACTTCAAAAGCTTTTGAAAAATCCGGAAGTCGCGTGACTGGAGCTTCAATCATCTTGACATTTATCTCCTTAAAGGCCTTCGAAGCTGCCTTTGTCCATTGAAACTCTCCTTTTTTATGCAATCCGTGATGGGAACCATAATGGAACCGAAACCTCGAATGAACCGCCTATAAAAGGTGGCTAGGCCGTGAAAGTTGCGCACATCGTGAATATTGCGGAGTTCAGGCCAATTGACGATGGCCTTGACCTTCTCGAGATCCGCCGATATGCCCTCAGCTGACACAATAAAACCTAAGAAGATAACACTACTAGACAAAAACACGCGTCTTTAGGTTGGCATATAATTTCTCAACTTTAAGGATCCCACAAACCTGCCTCAAATGGTTGAGGTGTTGTTCCTTGGTTATGCTATAAATCAAGATATCATCAAAGTATACGACCAAGAACTTCCCCATGAAGGGCCTCAACACTTGGGTCATCACACACATGAAAGTGTTTGGGGCATTAGTTAACCCAAAAGGCATAACTAGCCACTCGTATAGCCCATCCTTCGTCTTGAAGGCCGTCTTCCACTCATTACCAGGGCGTACACGGATTTGGTGATAACCACTTTTGAGGTCAATTTTTGAGAAGATAGTAGCATTGGCCATCATATCCAACATGTCATCAAGACGCAGTATGGGAAACTGATACTTGACTATGATTTTGTTGATGGGCCTACTATCAACACACATCCTCCATGTGTCATCCTTCTTAGGTGTAAGAAGGGCGGGCACGGCACACAGGCTCATGCTCTCTCAAATGAAACCCTTCTCTAGGAGTTCGTCAATCCGTCTCTTCAACTCAGCATGCTCCTTTGGGTTCATTCTATAATGTGGGAGGTTTAGTAGAGTCGCCCAAGGGATTAAATCAATGACATGCCATATATCCCTCATAGGGGGAAGCTCATTCAGTAGATCAGCAGGAAAGGCATCACGAAACTCATGCACTACCTGAATGGCCTCAGTGGGTAACTCTACGCTAGCCTCTGGTACACCCTCTCTAACCACAAGGGCGTATACCATCGAGTCCGCCTCCATTTCTCGCTCAAAGTCCTTGGCATTTGGAATATGGAGTGGTTTGGACTTGGACTTTGATTCCTTCAATTCTTTTGAGCCGCTCGCACCACACTGTGTGGTGGACTCCTTTCCAGTCATGTTCTTGGGTGGCAGTGGATTTAGCTTGACTTTCTTGCCCTCAAACAAGAATGTACACACATTCAAACGACCAAATATGGTAACAACCCTGTCATAGAGTCACGGTCTACCCAAAATGATATGGCCAACATCCATTGGAACAACATCACACCAAAGTGTCTTTATATGATCCAAACTGAATAGGAACAAGACAACGGTGCGAGACTGGAATGGACATTTCATCAACCTAAGAAACTCTATAGGGTTGAGAATGGGCTTCCAGCTTCAAGCCCAAACAGATCATAGTGTTAGTCGATGCCACGTTGGTGCAACTACCACTATCCACAATCATCTTACAGCTCTTTTCCCCACATTTTGCATAAGTATAAAAGATCATGTTGCGGCGCCAATCATCAGTGTTCTTGGCCTGAACCAATGCGCAACGTACAATCACGAGGGTCGCAGACTCTTGCACTCTCTCTTCCTCATCATTAGGGGTTTCTACTGGCTCATATTCTTCCTCTTCACCGTCACTCTCTGGGGGCACTACTTCTACTTGTCCATCAATAAAGAATACTTTGGTGCCCTCTTTCGTGCCGCACTGGTGGGCAAAGTGACCAAACCCCTGACACCTAAAACACCTAGTTGCCCCACTTCCACGCGAGCTAGACCCGGCAATTTCTTTACCCTTATCATCCTTGGGCTTGGGCTAAAAACTGTTGGAAGTTTGTTCTGGTACCCAGCGTCAGGTTTAGCCCCAGAGGGGTTGGCCTTAGCACTAGAATTGCGAAAGTCAAACCACCTTCCCATAGATGCTTTGAAGTATTGCTTGACGTCTAACACTATTTGATACAACTGTTCAATAGTGTCTATGTCTTTGGCGAGCAATTCTCTCTTAATATCAGGACGGAGGCCCGTCTTAAAACGAGCAATGGTGAGTACGGGGTCCTCATCAACCTCGCAACGGGTCAAGAACTCTTTTAACTATTCAATATATTCAGCAACACTCAAGGAACCCTATCGAAGAGACTGTCATTCCTCAGTCAATCGTAAGCGATAAGAGAAAAGGAGGTATTTCTCCTTAAGTGTTTCTTTCATTTCCCCCCAATGGACTATTGGGAGTTCTTTCGCTCTTTCTTTCTTCGCTCTACCGTCGCCCAAAACCTCTTTGCTTGGCCCACAAGCTTCATCTTCACGAATCAGACTCAACGAGCATCCGACATGTCATACCACTCAAAATAGTGGTCCATATCTGCCAACCAATCTAAAAAGGCTTTAGGGTTCAAGTAGCCATCAAACGTAGGGGCATCTACTCTGAACTCCCTTGAGGAGTTGCGCATCTGGGTCATATTAATCATGATGTCCCTCGTAGGGTGGGGGCACGGGTGCACGCCCATGACCAATTCCTTGGACACTTCCATTCCTTAGTCTATCCTCCTGACCACCTACCTAAGATTGAGCATCTTCCCCAATGGTGGGGTTCGCCCCGAAGGTCTCTAGTTGGGTAATGCGCGCATTAAACTGCTCAAGGCGTTGGTCCATACGTTGTTCCAAGCGCTTACCCAAATAATCAACCTGTTGGGTCAACTTGTTCACTGATTCTTGCAATTGCTCCATGTTTAGTGTAGGGTGCAAGCCAAAACCACGACCCGTACGTGTGGGCAAACAACTACTAACTCAACCTAAGAACCTTTTACTGCGACAATGTGTCTAAATGAAACTAAATGATCCTATGGGACTCGATATGAGGGAAATTACATAACGTCACCGAAATTCAGCAAAATAGTTGTCAAACTAAAGGGATAACAGAAAATTACAGCAATGTGAATTGCTAATTTTCTGATAACGGAAATTTCAACAGCTTATATCAGGATTTATGGACCTCTAAACAGCTATATATGATGAGAATGGATGCATAATGGACATAAACAAACTAAGCCCTAAACATGTAATGCATTCCGCTATAAGAACCCTAAGCTCTGATACCAAATTTGATGCAGGACATGAAATTCAAATATGATGTGCAAGATTTTCAGACTTAAGATTACGTTAGTTCAGAAACAATTACACAAATTACATATCCCACACAAAAGTTAAACATTCAATCAAGGGGAATCTATGCGGGTCCAGACCTACACATGTTAGGGCTGGATCAATAAAAATTATGAACCAAACAATACTCAAAGGGAAGTAAATTCATCCACACATGCACAGCAATTTGTCCCTAATCTAAGGGATTCATAGGTTTCAGTTCAGAGAACCCTAGGATTAGAAAAAAGGGGCAAACAAATTAAAAATAATGCAATCTAGGGTTAAGGTTATGAAAAATAAGTACGAGAGGGATGAGAGAGGTAGGAAATCTGACCCTGGCGACAATCCACGCGCACGGACAGCAAGCCAGACCTGACGCACGTGCACAGAGGCTTGGCCGCACGTGCGAGGGGGCCCCGAATCAGGAAACCAACTTCTTGAGTCTGGTCGGCCAGGGGTGGGCTCCAAAACCCCCGAGTTTCAGCTCGATCCAATGTGCGGTTTGCACGTGGTGCTCCGCCGAAGTTTCAGCCCTCCTGCAAGGCCGGATTATGGAATTCTGCTGTAAAGAGGAAAATTGCTGCAATAAAGAACGGATTTGAAGCGTAGATGATTGTAAGAGATGAGAAGTATAGATGGTAGAAGATGTAAGCGAATCGGGATAGATGTGGCTTCGCATCACGATAGTCAACCCTTCAAGGAAGGGAGGGTTTCACACCCAATTGGATTTCCACAACTCAAAAGCTCAGAGGAGTAGAAAAATGTAGAAATTTTTATTAATCTTCAATGAGGTTAAAAAAAACCTACAAAGGGTGCCTATTTATAAGAAAACCCTATACCCCAAACCTCGCGCCATGTGCACAACCTATTACTTGGTAATGAAGTAATCAAAAATAACAACCAATCAAAGTAATCTAAATCGTCCATGATACTCTAAATAACAATAATAAGCAAAACCTAAAATACGAGATTAATTACACTAGTGAGTCACGATCATGAGAACCCATGGTGGGCTTTACATGGCTATCGTGCCCACTCCAACCAACCAAAACACAGTCTTCTAGTTAGGAGGCCCTCCCTGGACGTCGTCATCGATCCAGATCAATGGTGGGGTCCTCCTTGCATACGTGAGTAGGGGGGCGTGCGTATGCGCGTGATGTCCCCATCATTCCTCTATTTAAGGACTAAATGCGAACAGATTTGAGAAGATGTACATTATTTCAAGGGGACACATTATGCTCATGAAATCTCCCTTAATATCTTCCAACCAATCCATCAACATCTTCTCTCCTATTCATCTTCAAACCTATTGCACAATTCAAGATCCCACAAAAGTGTCAAAGAGGTTGGAGAGAATCTAAATACATTATTTTATAGAAAATTAGATTTCTCATGGATGGGTAGAGGATGGAGTGGTTAGAGGGAGACGTTCTTTCATGTGGAATGCCATGACAAAATTTGGAGATGAATGAAGAGGAGTCGAGGGGGGGCTTCCACGGAAGGGATGTAACTTATAGTTGGTAATGAGAAGAAATTCCTCTTCCAGGCGAACAATTGAGTTGGTTTTTTTTTTTTTTTTTTAAGGGCAACAAGTATATTTTATTTAGAGAAGAAAGGCATACAAAAGAACAAAAAGCACCATAGAGAAGACAAACACAAGCATCCCATAAGCCAAAAAAGCAACCAAAACAAAGGGGGAAAAATAATAATTACTTATCTCCAATCCTTAATAGAAAAGTTTCACAAGTTTTACAAGGGCATCTGTCATCTCATGTACTTCTCTAGGGATAGGAGAAAAACTCACATCACGGCTTTCGCACAGATCCGCATCTTCTTCAAGAAAATCGGCAACTCACCAAGGAAACTCCCCGCCTCTAGCCCATGAGATTACATTGGAGGAGTCTCTTCCATCATTATCGGGGAAAAATGGAAATCATCAACCACTTTGATGGTCGAAAGAAATATCATTGCTTCGATAAATTGGAATCTCTTACCCCAACAAGGTCTTAAAACTCCGCCAATACACTGCCATTACTATCCCAAACTACAAACCTAATACCTACAGGACCAAGGTTGCCAAGAGAACACCCATCAAATTTACTTTAGATGAGCTAACAAAGGGAGCTTTCCACTTTGTTGTGGGCTTTGGGGGTTTACAACCGCAATGATAATATCCTCTCAATTACTCACAAAAGTGGATAGAGTCAGCCCTTCAAAATTGTTAGTTGTCTTAGCCCACCCCACTGTAAGAGAAGATCTTATTCACAGTAAAATGAAACGGGGGTGACTTAACTAGGAAGATCCTTTTATTCTGCTCAAGCCATATATAGAACATAGGGCAACTTGAGCCACCATACTCCAAAGCAGTGTTTTAAATATCGACGATATCGGCCGATATATCTCACGATATTTCTTGTATCCCACCTGTGCGATACGAAACACACAAATAGTGGGATATATCCCACATGTTCGATCCGATGAGCATTTTTTATTTTCGATCTTTTTTTCCCTGTAAATCATGTTAAATCAGTGTCAAATTGTTACAAATCCATGTTTTTTCATGTTTTGCATGAAAAATCATGGAATGAGAGCTTCGATTTTGAGATTTGGAGGAGAAGGATCAAGTTGCGGAAATTTGAAAAAATTAAAATTTTCCCAATTTCTCGCAAATCGATTGCATTCTTTGTGTCCAAACATAAAATCGAACATGTATATAACCTGATTTACTAATTCTTCTTTTGCCTTTGAATGTATTGCTTGTGTTTCCACACGTCTTCTTACAATTATAAATTATATGAATATTCTTGCGTCAATTCAGTTAGAAAACGCATAGATTAGGACCCCATATAAAGAATACCTATCATGTGCACTTGTTTTTTGTAATGTTTTGATTTCTAAGTGTGTATTGATGTCTTTTTAAATAATCACTGATATTTCATTGAAAAAATCGACCAATTTCCAATGTTTCCCCATGTTTCAAACAATAGCAATACATTACACGATACAACCGATGTATCCCATGCATTAACCGATACGTATCTGTATCCCAAGGGTGCGATACGTAACACGATACCGATATTTCAAACACTGCTCCAAAGATAGCAACCATTGGGACCCCAAGCCAACAAATGCCCACCCCTAAATCAGCATGGTAACAGTCTTCGGAAACAGTTATGACATATTAAATCTACCAACAATAATTTCCCAAACCCCTCTTGCATAGGGGCGGGAATGAGTAAATGATCAACTGACTCTTCATTGGAGCAACACATGCTATATCTGTTAGGAACTGTCAGGCCCATGTTTCTTAGATGGTCCACTGTTAAGACTTTGTTGAGCCATGCAAGCAAAACAGAAGCTCGACAAAAGCTCTAACCTTGTATGGCACTGTAGCTTTCCAAGTCTTGGAAAAAGACATCATACTGTTAGGGCTTCTACTCCCCCGCAAAGTCAAGAGTTAACTGAAAAGTACCACTCAGTAATTGAGAGCAACTATTTGAATGCAGTTATATTAACAGGAAAATTGATCCTCCGTAGTCAGCATGGATTTGGTGGTGGGAGATCCAACAAATCCTCGATATCACACGATGCATGGCATACCATGTGCACAGATAAGCAAATCATGTCCCGGTCAATCAAGCGAACCCTGCATGGGTCAAAACATAATACTTTATTCTCAAATCATCTTCTCCTTCCCCGGGGATTCGTCTCCAAAACCCAAATATGCCTATCCACTCCGAGGGATATAGACCCGATTTAGGGAATCGGGCATCTGCAACAAACTGGCAATTTCGTCATCTTTACGGTTGTGCATAAACAAAGGGTTCCACATCAAAGTACCGGCTCCCCTCTGAAACGTCTCCCCAGAAGCGAACTTATAGTCTTTTGCTATTCTGAAACACTAGTAACCATTATAAAAGCATGGGCCCAAGAAATAGCTCTCTGTGTACTCCAATCATCCTTCAAGACGCACATTTGATGTCCTAACCATTATCAGCCACACCATATTTTGCAATCGAAATACTCCTAATCAGTGAAGCATCACCAATCTCCACCATATCGAAATACTCCTAATCAGTGAAGCATCACCAATCTCCACCACCACTTGCATGTGGATCACCAAAATAAATAAATAAATAATTGTTGAATCCCATTCACCCCATGAGATATAACAAGAATTGCCAATTAACACTATCATAAACGTTTTCCATTCGACTTAGAAAAGAAAACCTAAGAAGCCTTATTTTCTTACATTCATCCACCAACTCATTTGCGGTAAAAAGGACCATCAAGAACTGAACTCCCAGGTTAAACACACTTTGGGACGAAGAAATCATCCCACTAATCACCTTGTAAAGCCTCCCAGCAAGGGCTCTGGAAATCATCTTGTATACATTTCCAATCAAGCTAATTGGATGGAAATAAGAAGCTGCCTTATCACCTTCCTTGTTTAGGATTAGTGAGATAAGGACACCCCCAAGAGATTTATTCCATCATAGCTCGGTCGTGAAAATTCATTGAACACCAACAAATCAGTGCTAGTGATTTCCCAGCACTATTGAAAGAAGGAAATGGGAAAATTGTCAGAGCCGAGAGTGCAGTCACCCTTAACCTTGAACACAGCAGTCTTGACTTCATCGAGGTTGAAAACAGGATCCAATTCAGCAACTAAGACGCCAATATGGACTCAAAAGGGGACTCAAAGGAAAAAAAAAAACCTACAAAAAAGATTATCTGAAGAAATTCAAAAGGCTATTATGGATCTCCTCTTTACCATGAACTATAATTCCATCAGATGTGACAGCAATTCATTCTCCCTCAACTGTTAGCAACTTTATGAAAATATGTAGTGTTTGTCTCCTTCTTTAATCCACTTGTTCCTAAATCTCTGCCTCCAGAATGTTTCTTCCCTCCTCAACGGTCTCCAATTACTAAGACAGATCCTCTCCTACACACAACTTCCAAGGAAAGAGGACCATTGGACTCCTCAACCCTATCAAGCACCACCAGCTCTTATTGACTGGAAACCTTGGCAACCTTCAAATTTCCAAAAAATATATTTGCTCCAATCTCTGAACCTCATCTTCAACACCCTCAACTTCGAATAAAATTAACAAATAGCACTTCTTGCAACTTCAACTGCCTCCCGCCACCCATGTATAAGAGAAAGAAACTCAAGTTGATCCGGCCACATTTACTCAAACCCGAAAAGTTTAGGGCCCCATGGCTCCAACCGAGGAGAGAAGCAGATAGATATGTGATCAGATTCATCAGACAAATGTTTCACCTAGGCCATCTGACTTTCCTTGAGAAAGCTTCCTCCCATAAATGGGAAATCAAAAAATTCTTCATCTGCCACATAACAAGGAGCTCTTGAATGCTCAACCATGTATATTTGGCCCCTTGCAGAGAGAGATTGAGCAAACCCCATTTGTCTTCAAAAGAAACTAATGAGATTGAGAAATACCTGTTTTTTTTTAAATCATAAAGGTGTTCTACAACAAGAATGCTTGCAAATGTGATGCGGGATGGATAGTCTAGCCTAGAATGATGTAATGATATCATCAAGAGATTAACTAGAACAATTTAAAGCACAAAATAATGCCAATCAATCACAAGCTTAATGAATTCAAGTATTTAATTATGCTCAGATTCAAGACTAAATCACAACCCATCAGTTAGATCTTATAAAACATGCTTAGATAGGACCTATGGAAGGTAGGACTTCCATCTAGCATAGATACTAATCATCATTCAAGGGGAGTATTTGTCTTTGATAGGGTTGATAGGCTAGGGCTGATTTAGAGGTTTAAGGAATTGGAAAATAGGTTCAGATTTTCATATTTGGGGAAAATAACGCTTGGGGATTTGGGAATTTTGGATTTAGAAATTAGGGTTTGAGATTTTAGGAATTTGGGTTAGGGTTTTAGGGTTTTAGGGATTTAGGGTTTTTAGGAAACTGGTTTGGGATTTGGGAATTTAGGGGTTTGGGTTTGAATAGAGTAAACAAAGGATGAAATGAAGGGGGAGGCTAATCGTACGTACAGCCCTACAAGTCTGTCTGTAGGGTTGTACGGACATGTGGGTACAGCCGGGTATGGCCATACGGGTGTATGGTCGGGTGAGATGGGTTGGATGGGAGTTTGAGACAGGTTAGGTTACTGGTGTATGGATTGGGAGAAAGAAGAACAATGATAGATGAGAAGATTGTTTGTTGATGAGGAAAGAAGAGAAGAAAACTAAAAAGTAAGAGAAAGAGAAGAGAGAAGAAATACCTATTGATGGAAGAGAATGAAAGAAGGATAACTACGAATCACTCTATGGCATCACACCAAACTGCTCCAATCACATGAGGTTTTACTTTATCACAAAGCAAACAAAAAGAGAATTTTTTTTATTTCATATGCAATAATGGCTAGGGTGGGGGACGTTCAACCCTTATATCGTCTCAGGAAAGACGTTTTACAAAAAACGCTCTTAGATAAAAAGTTTCACATAAAGACTCTCAATAAAATAAAATTTGTTCCTAATCCCTACTCAACAAAAATATAAACTAAACCAAAAATAACGAACATATAAACAACTAAATAAACTAAACTATTTCGTGGCCCACAATCAAGATGTCCGATGACGATGATCCAACAGTCGGAATGGTCCAACTAAGTATCTCACGTGCATCTTCCCAGTGTGGGGCCTTCAAAGATGCATAATCATGCATGTAGAGCCTTCAAAGGGCTATGCACTCGAATTGGGCCCACATGGCCCCATGTATGCATCACCTAGCTATAAAGAAACAAGAGCTCTCCTCATCGAGTATACTCTGACTGGTGCTCAGATGTCCTCATCAACTCCCACCAGCTGAGAAAGGTTCGCCACTAGTAAAATAAAGTTGCGGTAATGCTCAAGGAAATCTGGGTCTAACCTCTGAAGCTCTACCTCTGTGATCCACGTATAGTCTGACTCTAGCCTATTCCTCCACTTGACGAGATACTTCTGGAAACCTCCATGTCGTGTCGAAAAAACTATCTGGGTCAATGTGAGGGTCGGAACAAGGGCTAGAGCGTGAAGCCGTTGGGCCCTTAAAAAGACACAAGATCTTCCACAATAAATGTAGAGTTAATACCCATATCAGGTGAAAGTTTTACAACATACGCATCAGAGCCCAATTTTCTCGATATCTTATAAGGACCGGCACTAAGGGCTTGTAAGTTCCTAACAGCCCCTTGTAGAAACCATTTTGGCTTTATAACGAACCATCACATAGTCACCTACTTGAAATTCTTTAAACTTGCGATGAGAGTCAGCGAATATCTTGTACTTTTCGTTAATCATATTAATATGTTTTCTAATCTCATTATGCAAATCAGGGATATGGCATGCGAATGCATCTAGGGACTCTGAAGGTCTATGGGAGACTGACATGGGAATAAGATCTATAGGTTTCCTGGACTTGTAACCATGTACTACCTCAAAAGGACTCATGCTTATCAACCTATTGATGGGACTATTATATGCAAACTCTGCGATGGGTAGAACTGAATCACAGGTCCTAGAATGGTCACCCACAAGACATCGCAACAAGCTTCCTAGGCTTCGATTGACAACTTCTATTTGACCGTCAGTTTGAGGCTAGTATGCCGACGAGAACTGAAGTCTCGTACCCATCATGTGCCAAAGTGTCTTCCAAAAATAACTCATGAATCGCACATCTCTATCAGACAAAACGGTTTTTGGCAAACCATGCAAGCAAGTCACCTCTCCAAAGAAAATCTTGGCAATGTTGGAGGCATCAGACGAATTGGAACATGGAAGAAAATGGGTCATTTTTGAAAAATAGTCCACCACCACAAAAGATGAAATCGTGCTTTCTGATCGTCTTGGGTAGCCCAAGCACGAAATCTATACCGATATCTTGCCACAAAGCGTGTGACACTGGCAAAGGCATATATATTTATGTGTTCTACCTTTTTCTCATTTGCCAGCTGACAAGTCCTACATTGCCTAATAATTTTGGCAACGTCTCGCTTAAGACTGGGCCAATAAAATATATCCTCGATAAGGGCAATACTCTTGTCTCGACCAAAATGATCGACTACTCCTCTGGCATGATGCTCCCAAGCAAGGAAATCCCGTAGGGAGATGAGGGGAATGCAGATTCTATCACCCTTAAATATAAATTCATCAATTAGCACAAACACACTATCACTCTTCAACTGATCATCCAAAAGTGACATGTACACCTTTCCAAAATCTGGGCACACAGAATATTCTCCCTTCAATTGTTCAAACCCAGTGACTTCTACGCTTATAAATTGGAGTAACGCCACTCGACGACTAACGGCAACGGCGAGTTTGTTTTCGAACCCAGCCTTGTGTTTCAGAACAACGGTGTACTCCTGGAGAAACTCTACCCACTTGGTATGCCTTAGGTTTAGCTTCTTCTAGGAGTTAAGGTATCTCAGAGCCTCATGGTCGGAAAACAAGATGAACTCTTAAGATAGTAAATAATGTTGTTAATGTCGTAAGGATTGAACTACCGTGTAGAATTCCTTGTCATAGGTAGAATACCGTTGTTTCGCCTCATTCAATTTTTCACTAAAATAGGCAACAGGGTGCCCTTCTTAGCTAAGTACTCCACGTATACCTACACCACACATATCACATGCAACCTCGAAGATTCTTAAAAAGTCAGAAAAGCGCATGACAAGAGACTTAATCATCTTGCCCTTGATCTCCTTAAACACCTTGGAAGCAGCATTAGTCCATTTGAACGCCCCCTTTTAATGCAATCCATGATGGGAGCCATAATGGAACTAAATACTTGAATTAACCGCCTATAAAAAGTAGCTAACCCTGCACACCTAATGAGTGTTCTACAGTTCAAGCCAACTTACTATGGCCTTCACTTTCTCGAAGTCTGCAAACATGCCCTCAAATGAAACAATGAACCCTAAGAAGATAACTTTGTCCTACATGAAAAAACACTTCTTCTAGTTGGCATATAATTTATTTGTCCTAAGGACCCCACAAACTTGCCTCAAATAAGGGAGATGTTGTTCCTTGGAGGTACTATAAATGAGAATATCGTCAAAATATACCACCAGGAACTTACCCATAAAGGGTCTCACCACCTCGATCATTACTCTCATAAACGTACTCGAAGTGTTGGTCAAGCCAAAAGACATTACTAACCACTCGTATAGCCCATCCTTTGTTTTGAAGGTTGTCTTCCATTCATCTCCAGGGCGAATACGTATCTGATGACACCCACTTTTGAGGTCAATCTTAGAAAAGATTGTAGCATTGGCCATCACGTCCAACATGTCGTCAAGACGCGGTATAGGAAACTGATACTTGAAAATGATCTTGTTGATGGCCCGACTGTCCACGCACATGCGCCAAGTGTCGTCTTTCTTAGGCGTGAAGAGGGCTGGCATGGCACATGGACTCAAACTCTCTTAAATGAACAATTTCCTAAGAAGTTCATCAATTTATTCTGCATGCTCCGTGGGGCTCATTCAGTAGTGAGGAAGGTTTGGTAGAGTCGAGCCGAGAACAAGAACGATGGCATGCTGAATGTCCCGTATGGGTGAAAGCTCATCCAATAGGTCCTTAGGGAAAACATCTCTAAACTCCTCCAACGTCGGAATCACTTCGAGTGACAACTCTATGCAAACCTCGAGTGTGACCTCTCTTGCCATAAGGGCATACACCATCGAATCAACTTTAGTCTCCCTTTTAAACTCTTTAATGTTTATTATGTGGAGAGACTTAGGCTGGGACTTCCTCATATCTTTAGGATCACCCTTCTTGACATCTTCTTTCTTCTCCAGAGTGCTCTTAGGCGGAAGAGGATTTAACTTTATCCGTTTACTTTCATACATAAATAAACACGTATTCGAGCAACCGAATAGTGTCACATCATGATCGTACAGCCAAGGTCTACCCAAAATGATGTTGCCTACATCCATAGGCAAAACATAACACCATAGCATGTCTTAGTAGAAAGCAAACTGAATGGGAATAAGACATCAATGAGAAACCGGTATCAAGGACGCATCAACCTATAAAACTCAATAGGACTGAAGGTGGGGAATGGGCTTTAAACCCAAACGATTTACAGTGCTAGCGAAAATCACGTTGGTGCGACTACCACTATCAATTATCACCTTGCAATTTTTGTCGACACACTTAACGTGTGAAAATTTAAGTTTCCGCACCAATCATCACTCTCTTTAACTTGGGCTAAGGCGCATCTAACAACTACAAGTTGCGCGGTCTCAACTCCTTTAACTTCGTCACCACTAGCACCGATTTTGGGCTAATATTCTCCTTTTTCACAATCGGCTTGATCATTCACATCCTCATTAAACTCACCAATTACGAGGGCCTTACCTCGCTCTTTCATAGGGCACTGGTATGCGAAATGACCATATCGTTGGCAATTATAACACCTCGTATGCTCACCTCCCCTCAAACCGATACTAGCTAGACCTTTGTCTCTCACATCTCAATTGTTGGGTTGAGTACCGATAGGGGCTTTGGATTTGACTCCCAAAACTAGGCTTAGCTCCTTAGGTAGTGGCCTTGACATTGATATCACGGGAGTCGAATTGCCTCATGAATTGCGGTTTCAGATGCCACTCAAGTTCCTGCACCACTTGATAGGCATGCTTTAGGGTGTTGACGTCATGAGGAATGAGCTCACGCTAAAGCTCAGGTCGAAGGCCCATCCTGAAATGGTCCTCCTAGATGTTACAATGCATCATATATTCATCGAACTTGGTGATGTAATCAATCACAGGCATTGATCCCTAACAAAAGGATTATTACTAATCCAAAAGCTTTTGGCGGTAAGAGAGAGGAAGACGCTTCTCCTTCAAAATCTCTTTCATCTCGGCCCATAATGCGACTGGGTCATCTCCAGACCTCTCATCTTATGCTCGATATTTGTCCAAAACAATTTGGCATGGCCCAACAACTTCATCTTGGTGAACCAAACCCGACGGCAATCAGACATATGATACCACTCAAAATAATGGTCCATGTCCGCAAGCCAATCGAGGAAGGCCTTGGGGTCTAAACAACCATCATAGTTCAAGGCCTCAATCTTCACTCTTCATTACCCGATCATCTGGATCATGGTAGTCTAGATACTCTCCACAAGGTGGCTAGGTACGCACCCCATCACAGCCTCTTCCACATCCACCAACTTGGTTTCCTCCAACTTCACTTCCCGCTTGGGATTAGCCATCTCCCCCATTGTTGGAGTTTACCTAGAGGGAAGCTTCTAATTGGATCATGCGAGTATGAGTCTCATTCCTGAGGGCTGCCAGTTGGTGACTTGTCATTCTACTTCAGGCCTCGATGGCCGCGAGACAGTTATTGATGGCATTGATAGCATTAGCAAGCTGTTCGGAATCCATTGTGGGGTGTAGACCAAAACCACGCCCAGTACGAGTAGGCATAAACAGGGAATCTAATGGGACCCTAAGAACTAAAGACTCCAATTGCAATGTTATGAGAATGAGAAGACTACTAATCATAGACATGGCAATATAAAAACCTAACCTAAATGCAACATGAAAGTCCTAGCCTAGAATTATGCAATGAGATCATCAACGGATTAACCGGAACAATTTAAAGCACAAAATAATGCTAATCGAGCACAATCTTAATGGATTCAAGTATTTAATTATGCTTATATTCAAGAATAAATCACAACCCGTCAGTTAGATCTTACAAAACATGATTATATAGGATCTATGGAAGGTAGGACTTCCATCCAACACAGGTACTAATCATCATTCAATGTAACACCCCGGATTTTTTGCCAACCTGGAGATAGACGTCCTTAGGCAATGGGTCAAATCCTAACACCTTATTAACTTGTCAAAACTCAATCCCAAAGTCTCAAGTCCCCTTTCAACCCATTTCCTTCAAAATCTCCTATTTTACCTTTCACCACCTTGTTCTTTAGATGTTTCTGAGTACTTTTATATTAGGCATGAATCCTATAGTTTAGATAATAAAGAACAATACTTTCGAAATCCGTACAAAGACCCGAGTATCACATCAAGCAGAAATCGTACAGGACTAAATCCTTTAGAAATTAGATGAGTTTAACTAAGTGCTAAACTAGATTAGCTATGAAATTCGTTTGAATCACTTTAAATACGATCTGCAAGACCCAAAACTTGTAGAATCATCGACGCTACATTACCCTAAAATCTAGGATCAATCTCATTACCCAGCTACTCTTGGGAGCATCACGAAACTCCGTATCAGATCTGGACCGCACATCGAAAGTCCAAATAATACGAAGTTATAGAATTAGGACCACCTTGCTGGGCTTGACAACCATCTCGGAAATCAAATCCAGATAGTGTCCCGGGGCTATTCGCTTGAGCCCGGAGTGAACTGTGTGAGAAACGTGGATATTTTAGAAATGAATATCTAAATTGAAGTAATCTAAGACTTGTCGCTTGCGGGCCAAATATAAGCAATCAGACCGTCGGAATCTGACCCACATACACCCTCGGATCAGGGAACATTTCCCATACATGTCCGTGTACTTGTAACCCTGATCGAGTTTCAGTGACCGTTGAACTGAAACTGGTCCGCCACGTGTGATCTGGGAACTCGAATGGGACGAAAACTTAACTCCACCTAGATCCAAGGTCAGTGAGCTTAAGTCCGACCATTGGCTTAAGGGGGGGCTCCAAAAGTACTCCGTTGAGACGAAACAAACCTGCTTTGGCTATAACCTAAGTATACCTTGGCCCTAAGTCTAATTTGGTGAGTTTTGGGCCTATATAAGGACCTTAAACCCTCTCTCATTCAGCCCATACGAATTTGAGAGAAACCCTAGGAGAGAAGAGAGAAAAGAGAGAAAAAGTGTGAGAGTTGTGGGAGAATCTTCCTGCTATTCAAACCCACGTATCTACGTGCCTAACCATCGCTACCAGATCGCTATTCCGGCAATTCTAACTTCGTTCTTAGGTAAGAAAACCTAACCTTAATCTGTTCTAAGGTTTCAATTGTTGTAAGTAGCGGAATAGCTAACTTAACTCGTGCTATAGGTTGTCATATCAACGTTGGCGAAGGCTTAGAGTTTCTAGTGAATCCATTACGTTTCTACGGCATAAGGTGCGGACTTTAAACGTATAGGTTATGGTTTTCAAGGCTTTCAATGTCAGATAATGATATATTACTAATGTGGATGCTATTGCACATGTACAAAGTGTTGTCCGTTTCGTTTTTCAGATATACGTTAACTATGTTGAATATACTGTATTCCTCGTATTTGTAGAAAATATCGTATACGTATAAAATACGGATTTGTGCTTGCCATGATTAATTGTTGTCCATGTATGCTAGATGCATGTGTATCAACTTCTCGGTGAACGGATTAGCCTAATATATGTTATATCAACATACGTTGCGTATGTTATATTGTGTAGCATAAGTGTTTGTGAAAATGACCGAATGAGTATAGAATTCGCATTCGTACTCGCCATGACTAATTGTCATGGATATATGATTGTTGTATAGGCGATACCCCTTTGGCGAAAGGATTTGCCTTAAATCACGCCCCGGCCAATATACGCTATATCTGTTAAAGCGTGTAGCCCAAGCGCTTATGGAAATGAATGAATGAATATGGAACTTGGATTCATGCTTGCCATGATTATCCGCCGTGGGTGCACGCGTGTTATACATGGGGCAGCTCCCTAGTGAAAGGATTTGGCCTAATACCTATGTGATCAACATATGTCATGTATGTCAATGTATGTAGTCTAAAGTGTTTGTTGAAATGTCTGAATGAGTAAGTAGCTAGTCAATTGTAATGTATAAGGGTGTTGAGATATGTTTCTCAACTCCTTTAACTATGTGTATGCTTTCCTCTACGTACCGTATATTATAGTGTCTGTTCATCTATGTAATGTATATGTATAAATCCATGTTTAAGTTGTATTCCATAAAATGCAAAAGCAAAGCCATGAAGGGTGATGGGGGAGTGGTGTAACGATTCCTTGCAATAGCCCTGGCAGCCCTAAAGCAAACCTTTGATTGTATGAATTGTAATGTGATCCATTACTGCTTTGAGACTATATTATAGGATAACATAATGTCATTGTGATTGGGGCTATTGTATAGTCCAGGCAATCGGTAACAAGCTTGAGTTCGCGGCTGAGATTTATTCGCCACGTAGGACGTGTTTGACGAACCCGAGTCGTACTAGAGTTGTCGACAGTGGTTAGGCCACATGGAGTGCTTACGCACTTCATGTCGATCCACTCGATGTGCGCTCGTGCAAGTCGAGCTCGTCAAGTAACCCGATTGACCCGATGTATGTTCACCATGTATAAACACTACTGCTTGAACCTAAGGTACCAAACTTACCAGTGGAAACCCCGTTAACCTTGGTACCTCGATCCGCTAAGACTCATGAGCTGGACATGGTAGTATGGGACACCGTGGTCGAGTTATCGGCCTACGCTGGGGCAATGTGTCTCCCCGTAATGACCAGTGAGCAACCCAGACTCGTGAGCCGAATACAGTGGTATGGGACACTGTATTCGAGCTGTCGGCCTACACTGTTTTGATGGGTGATGGGGGAGTGGTGTAACGAGTGCATGTAACAGCCCTGGCAGCCCTAACCGTGCCCGGTGTAGTGACCTCGAGCATACTCTGAATCTGCGGTGAGGCGACGAGTCTTCCCGTAGTAACAGAGTATAAACTATGCCTGTATTGATAAGGTGATGGGGGAGCGGTGCAACGAGTGTGTGTAACAGCCCTGGCAGCCCTTTACAGCGACCTAGAACCGCAGCATCGTATGAGATTATCTAGGACTGACGACCCTAGAATGGATCATTGTTTGGGAATGATATAAGGGAGGTACCTTAGTTTCCCAATACTGTTGTATGAAAAGGACTAATAACAACTCGGTAATCATGATCATAACATAGCACTGCATGTGCCTGAAAGATGTGGAGCACTAAAGGATGAACGCATGCCACGGACGTAAGATTCGCATGAGGGAGGTTTGGCAAGGGCA
This sequence comes from Magnolia officinalis, assembly GCA_021015155.1. Classification (NCBI taxonomy): domain Eukaryota; kingdom Viridiplantae; phylum Streptophyta; class Magnoliopsida; order Magnoliales; family Magnoliaceae; genus Magnolia; species Magnolia officinalis. The sequence goes on from JAJHSJ010000004.1 coordinate 94,236,088, forward strand.
TGCATCATGACTGCATTTCATACTTGCATTAACAAGAGTATTTAGGATTGTTTAATTGTACTGCTTTATCATTACTGCTTGACTGAATTGATAACATGTTAACCTATGTTTTACTGTTCCACTGAGTTGATCACTCACTCCCACGTTACAGGACGGTGTTGTACACACCAACCAGACCCTGTTGTAGCTACAGGTGTTGGCAATGCTTATGACGAGGAGCCGGACCTTTGCGATGACGATGATGTTTGCTCATATATGTTGTATTCTGACGGCTTCATGTGAGCCGTGTCTTGCTCGACGGGGTTACAGGGATGTCAACTAGATGACCTTACACAATTTAGTATATTTTGGAATTGTACTTGTAATTATCTAACCTGGTAACATTATCACACTCTGGAGACTTACCACAATTTATATATTTTATATATCTATCATAGTCTTCCGCTTGCAATTTAACTGTCTCTGGGGTATGATATGTTGTTTTGGTATAATCCCATTCATGTTTCAATGCTCTCATCATAATCATCATTATCTGTATTGCATAAGTGATGCATTGAAACTCAGGAGCTGAGCTTTGCTCGAACCCCGATTTTCAGGGCGTTACATTCAAGGAAAGTATTTGTCTTTATTAGGGCTGATTTAGAGGTTTAAGGAATTGGAAAATAGGTTCAGATTTTCATATTTGGGGAAAGTAACGCTTGGGGATTTGGGGATTTTGGATTTGGGAATTAGGGTTTGAAGTTTTAAGGATTTGGGTTCAAGTTTTAGGGATTTAGGGTTTTTAGGAACCTAGGTTTGGGATTTGGGACTTTAGGGATTTGGTTTTGAATAGAGTAAACAAATGATGAAATGGAGGGGGAGGCTAATCGTACGAACAGCCATACAAGTCTGTTTGTACGGTTATACGAATAGGTGGGTGCAATCGGGTATGGCCATACGGGTATACGTCAAGTGAGGTGGGTTGGATGGGAGTTTGGTATAGATTAGGTTGCGAGTGTATGGGTTGGGAGAAAGAAGAATAAGGATAGATGTGGAGATTGTTTGTTGATGAGGAAAGGAAAAAAAAAAAAAACTATAAAGAAAGAGAAAGAGAAAAGAGAAGAAATACCTTTTGATGGAAGAGAATGAAAGAGAAAGATAACTAGGAATCACTCCATGGCATCACACCAAATTGCTCCAATCACGGGAGATTTTATTTCATCACAAAGCAAAGAGAAGGAAAAATTTGCTATTTCATATGCAATAATGGCTAGGGTGGGGACGCCCAAACCTTATATAGTCTCAAGAAAGACCTTTTACAAAAAGACGATCCCAAATAAAAAGTTTCACATAAAGACGCTCAATAAAATAAAATAAAATGTGTTCCTAACTCCCTAAACTCAACAAAAATATAAACTAAACCAAAAATAACAAACATATAAACAACTAAATAAACTAAACTATTTCATGGCCCACGATCAAGATGTCCAATGACAATGATCCAACAATCGGAATGGTCCAACTAAGTAGCCCACATGCATCTTTCCAGTGTGGAGCCTTCAAATACGTATAATCATGCATGTGGAGCCTTCAACGGACTAGGCACTCGAATTTGGCCCACGGAGTCCTATGTATGCATCATCTAGCTATAAAGAAACGAGAGCTCTCCTCCTCCTCTGGTATACTCTGATTGGTGCTAGGATGTCCTCATCAAAAAGGCCAAAGGAAGGGTAATTAGTTAGGCAAAGGGGTCTAGCTTGTTCAAAGGGGAGTAACTGGAAATAAATTATGGAATATTGGTGTAATGATTTTGTTTCTAGTAAGTGAGACAAGCACCCATCATCCCCCTTGATATATTGTAGCTTTCTTTCCTTTCTTTTAATAAAATATAAATACCATTTAAAAGAAGATAAAAGAATGGAAAATCTCATTAAGGTGATATAGGAACCACCTCCCACTCAATGGAGAAGATAGTAGCATTAAAGCTTGGTCCTTGATCGGTATGTTCTCTTCCAAGGAAACACCTCCCACTCAATGGAGAAGATAGTAGCATTTAAGCTTGGTCCTCGATCGGTATGTTCTCTTCCAAGGATTTTATGTTAGATCTAGCAACAATAGACTGCAATTCTCTTTGGTCTTGAGCTGCCACCACTAGCACAGTCCAAGCCCTAGCAAATGTTCTTAGGCATGTCGCGTGACATAGGCCATTGCTGGGCTTTGGCCTCTGTTCCACTCACATGCTAGGCTTGGTCAGAACTTAGTAGCCTGACCTAAGCCTGGTGCATTCACGGCCCTACTAATAAGGTCCTAACTTTTGCTCATCTTCAAAGTAAGAATGTGTCTCTTCCAAACATATGTTTTATTTATTGGAAGGACACAAAAATCAATTGATTATCTATTCCCCAATTGCAAGGAGGCTTGAGATATTTGGTCCTACTTTTAGTTGTTAGATATATCTTCAATTCTCCTTCTTCGGTGGCCAAATTTATGAAACTTTGGCACTCAGCCCTTTAAACAAAGAGAACAGCTCTTGTAAACATTAAACAACACTTCCACATGTCACCTTATGGGGTACTTCGAATGAGAGAAAAAGCATGATCTTTAGCAATCTATCTTCTCCTTGGCTCAAGGTGAAGGATAGATTATGTTTCTTTTAAGGGTCCATACATCTCTCAAACTCAGAGTTGTCATAGTAGTGGATCTTGATATTAGTCGGGCTTCGATTATTCAATATATTATCAAGATCCTATGAAGGTTGATTACTGGAAATCTCTTGTTCAGAGGGTGGAAGTTGGAATGCCAACAATAGCTTTATGGGGAATCCGCTCAATTGTGGAATTAGAGTATATTGGGTCACCAAAAGCCCAATCAGCTTCCTTTTAGTGGGGATGGTAGCTTCAATGGAGTCAAGCGTCCGTTTTACTCTAGGGACTCCTTTATTTCATGGTGCATTAATTATGGAAAATGTGTAGCTCTGTGGAAATGGGCTTCTGGTGTAGATGAGATGTTAGTGTTCGCATAAGGATAAAGCTTTAGCATGCATCTAGAAAGGATAACCTCTTAGCAAACGCCGTAGGTAAGGGATTTCTAGATCCAAGCTTTGTATTGATAATCAATATCCATTACCTTAAAGGAGCTTTAGTCATGTATCTCCAGACACTAACCTCTTAGCAAATGCCCAAGCTTGGGGATTTTGAGATCCAAGCTTTGTATTGCTAATTATTATCCATCTTAATGAATTTCAGCAATTGATAAAACGAAAATGAGTTTTAAAGGTCAATCACAAAATTACTGGCTATAGCTTGCAATAACCCTAGGGTGTGGATGCCTGTAAAGTTTTAAGTTGGAAACACTTTAAGTCGTTTGGACCCTGACTTATTGACAGTGGGTTTCACAGTTTGAGGTCATGTACACCACGTGTACAAGTTGTGACTTGTGTGTACCTTCCAAGCATCATACTATGGCAGAGTATCAAATAACTTCCCCTTTTCTCATGGAACCATTTGAAAGTCCTGATACAGACTAACAAAGGGTTCTTCATAGTGTCTTCTGTTAGAAATGGAGAGCAATTGATGCCTCTGTCGCTATCATCAAAGGCAATTGATAAATCTGTAAGTACCTTCTCATTACTTCTCTAAAATCTCTTTCATGTCAACCAATGATTCAACTCGTCCCCTGCAGAAGAAAACTCCAACAAATCACAACCAACCCCATAGATTCAACACCTCATTCTTTCTTTCTTCTTCTCCAACAACACCCATCTTCTCTAAAATCAATATCCAACATCAATCCCACTGAAACCCAAACAGAGAGAGAGAGTCGTTGGGGGTGGGAGATGATGGAGAAGACTACTGCAATACTCCTGTTGTAGAGAGAAATAGTTACAGCAGTTATCTGTAAACTGAAACATGGCATTTTGCCAGGTTTCATATTGCAGCCGAAAGTTGTAACAACTTCACAGGCTGTAAAGCCTTTACAGGCAATTGCAGGCATCCAAACAGCCCCCATAATTTGATTACACCCTTTACAACTTGAGAATTTTACAGGCATCCAAATGACCCCTAAAGGTTTTTCTTGCCATTCAAAAAAATAATAACCACAAAAGTTTTTTGTTTCTTCAGGATAATTAAGTGTTGAGATTTACTAATAATTCCTGACAAGCCCAAGTCGGTGTTTTAAATAGCGACTAGTGTGTAGCGTAGTGCTCACCCCGCCGAAGTATGAGGCATAGTCTTCATGGCGTGTAGCATAAGCCACACGCTATTTCTATATTTTTTTTATCAAGGTTGCACTTGGTTGCACCAATTTCATAATATTCTTCAAAAAATTAGACTAATTAATAATGAAATCTAAGCGTCTAACAAAATTTCGTGATGTTTGGTGCAACCAAACACAACATAAAGTAATAGGAAAGCACAATGATTTAATATAAAGGAAAAGAAGGAGCAACAAAACTGCTTTAATATTGTTGCTTACATTATTTTACTAAAAGCATTGAAAAGATTAACTAATTTTTATTGAAAATAGAAAATTATAACAAATCATTGAAAACATTAATTGATTTTAATGTTGTAGTAAAAATAACTTGTAATGTGAGCTACATAGCACGTAACGTGGTCTATGTAACGGGTAGCATATGCAAATTATCATGTACCGTAGGCTACACATGATGAAAGCTATTTTCATGAGCTATGTAGCATTAAGGCTAAGCTACGCTATGTAGCGTAAGCTACACGCCACATAGCGTAGCTATTTAAAACACTAGTCGAAGCCAAAGCCTATATGATTCTCTCTACTGTAAGTTAGGTATGGGGGTAGCACAGATCCTCGCAAACAGTGTTCAAAGTATCGGTATTGCTACAAGTTTAATTGGCCGGGATACGGAAACAATATCAATATCACTGATAAACAAAAATGTAGGGAACCATTGGGAAAACATGGGGAGAACGGTGGAATTTTTCAGTGAAACTTCAAGAGATGCTAAAATAGATAAATTTAAATATTTATGAATCAAAAATTTGCAAAAAGAATACATAGATAATAAGTTTTCATTTAATAGGGGCCTAAAAGTATGTGTTATCGTAAGAAATCAGTCTAACCATCCCATCAATCCTATCCAACCATCCAAACATCTATCGATATTTCAAAATATCGACAGGCAACAGCACACGATATTTTGCAAAGAAATTGTTGACAACTTGAAAGGAAACGAAAGATTGTGGTCTCGATATTGCCCATGTTGCGATAGCGACAATATCACGATATTATTGATATTATTGTCGACAATTTAAGCACTATATACAAACTAAAAATGTAATGAAAACATTTTTAATAAACAAATTTTTAACAATATCGATATATTGGCAATATTATCGAAATATCACTGATACACTAGTGATACAAATGATACCTGGAATTTATACAGTTAAAAATATTGATGATAAACATTGGCGATACAAGCAGCACCTGAAATTTACAGAGTTTGGAAATATTGACGATATCGATACATTGGTGATACACTGCCGATACCTGGAATTTCTGAAAGTACCAGTGCTATCGGTATCGTGGAGCAAGAGATATGAATAATATCGAGGATATTTTGATAATATCGGGGATATTCCAAACAATGCACAAACCTAAAGTCAAGCTGCTTCCCTCCCACTGCATGAGGATCCAGACCAAAAAGCTTCAACGAATTCAAAGCCCTAATGAGGCGAGTAGCTTCATGAGACCACCAATCACTGGTTCAAATCAAGATTCCACAAAACAGCCCTTCCCTTGCATTGTTGGACTGATTTCTTGGGTTTCCAAAACCCCAATACATAGAGAAAGATTGTAACTCTTTTCTCCCTTAATTGCATTTAGAGTCCCTTAAACCACCTCCTTTGATCTACAGGCCTTCACAGCGATGATGCCAACAGACCGCTCATCTAGAAGGCCCCATCGCATATAAGCCACATGGCAAATATCTCACCAATCAGAGATCCCTCACCAGTGTACGGACGTTGAGATCTCCAATGGAAAAGACTGCCATTACGTTACAGATGAATGGCCCGGATCGAAGAGCGGTAAGGCAGACACGTAGGAGAATGAGTTGATGGCGGATTACAGATGATTGACATTCTTTATACATAAAGATCGTCCTAAAGGGGATCCGGGGAGTTCTATTGATTGGATTGAAACAAGACGGAATATATGTAGTGGTTCAGGGAGTTACAAAGAAAAATCTTAAAATATATATTTTAATCAATTAATTTCAAGAAGTCATTCATTTTTACTACAGATCTTATATATATATATATATATATATATTATATATATATATATATATATATATATATATAAGAGTTCTAACGTCATTGATGCTTGTTTCAGATCTCCCAGAAATCTTGATGATGTATAACTATCGAAGATACATAATCCAATACACTTCTTCCTTTTAAAATAAATAAATAAATAAATAAATAAATGTGCTTTTTCTGTGGTGAAAAATGAATTGATGGGAAAAATAAAATTTCGCACCTGAAGGTCTTCGAATTCAAGGGCTATGATGCTCGGACTCTGGACCTTCTTCTTGAGGAATGCGAGCGCTTCGGAGCAGTGCTTTAGCTGATCGGGAGAGAGATGGAAGACTGGTGGAGGATCCAACGCGACGGACGAGTGGAAAGAGGAGGAGGAGGAGAGAGAAGGAGGGATTGGAGAGTTTCCAGAAGATGCCGCTGCCATTGCAGATCTGCTGCTGCTGCGAGGACTGCGAAGGCTCGCTGAGTTCCCCGTTGCTCCGAGTTCGTTCCCCGGTTTTTTCGTAATTTCTGCCGAAGGGATGTCCCGGGAACTCTACGCTAGGAAGACTGATATCTGATGGGGAGTTATTTGATACGCGAAAAGCTTTGATACTCCGCCATTGTGTGACGGATGATGAACGTTTAATTAGTAATTGCATATTTTTATATAATTAACTTAAATTTAACTGTCCAAATTATTTTTTTCGTCTTATATGTGTCATTAAACCAAAATTTATATTCATTTGATTACTTGGCCATCCGATCTGTTGACATCTAATAGACGGTTAAAAATTAATAATATCCAATGTTTCTGTTTTCACAAGTGTCAATGAATCTGATGTGAGTATTTTTCAACTAATGAATTACTAACAGTGGATTTCACGATTTGGCCAGTTTAACATGAGGTAAAATATGCCACGTGGAATAATTTCTCAGTGCCTCTTTATCAAGCGTCGTGTACAGTCTGAGTATTATACGACTCACCGTCTAATGCGCAGCCTAGCCGCGGAAGACGGTTGAGAGCGAAGATTGCGTACTGAGTACGGAGAAAACTTTATGGGTCCACTGTGTTGTACGTGTCTTATCCATTCCAGCTCATTTTAAGGTTTGATTAAAATTAAAGCATATCTAAAACCTTAAGTGTACCATATCATAAGTAATTAAGCAGACCACAGCACAGGAAACAGGGGGATGATAACGTTTTATAGTGCTTCCAAAATTAAAACATAGATTATGGAAGAGAAAATTATCACAGTAGACTCCACCTTTTATCCAACGTCTTTTATGACGGATTCAAAACTGACCTTTCCACCAACTTAGACCTTGCATGTATGGGCAGAGCATTTAAGGACAAAAGTATCCTTGCTTAGGCTATCTGTGACTATGGTTATAATTTGTAGTTATAGGTCTACAGAAACGAAAAATAACTTTGAAAAGTAGGGGTGTTTTCATCCTCAAATGCTTTGTCGGTACGTACAAAGTCTAAGTTGGGAAGGTAAGTTTTGGATCCTTCATAAAAAAATACTGGATAAAAGGTGGGGTCTATAGTGATAATTTTCTCATTTGACACGGATGGTGTACTAACCCTGCTGGCGGTGACACGCCATTAGAGGGTGCTTGTGTGCCCATCATGATGTATGTGTTTTATCCATGCCCTCCGTTCATTTTTGCAAATCATTTTAGGGTATGATTCAAAAAATGAAAATAAACTAAATATCATGTGGACCATAGCATGGGAAAACAGTGGTGATTGAATGTACACCATTAAAAACTTCTTAGGGCCCATTGTAATGTTTATTTGTCATCCAACCCGTCGATTAAGTTACACAGAAACACACGTATAGGCTTGAGCCAAAACTTTTGTGGCCCCGAATAAGTATTTAATGGTGAGCGTTCAATTATTGGAGTTTCATGTGGTGTGAGCCACTTAAGGTTTGGATTTACCTCAATTTTGGGCTAACACCATAAAATAAGCTGGCAAAATAAATGGATGGCATAGATAGAAACAAATATATCATGGTGGAGCCCGCAAAGCATCAACCAATAGCAAGTAGCGAGTGGCAGGTCCGTTCGCAATCTAGATCCGATGCACCGTTACCAAGTCACACTCCCAGATTGGTTTGGCAATCTTAACCTATCAGTTCTGGTAACTTGATTGTGAATTAGTTATTGTTAACGTTCGATTATAGGGAACACGCTCACGGGAGCCTTTTCAGGCATTTGCTTGTGCGACTGCATGGATTAATTCTGCGGGCGTTAGATATTTGACTCCGAGTTGCCATTAACCAGTAAACTCAGATTTCCGTAGTTGGCTGGATCCCACACGATCCTTATAAATCGAAGAATTTGAGGATTCTATGTTTTATAATGACTCCTAATCCGTGACCTGGGATTTTAAGTAAGTAATGCCGGTGACAAACAAGAAAGTGTTAGGCAACTTCTCTGCTCGCATCTGAGTGCGGTCTCTTCTATATGAGACTTAGTGAATTTCAATGGATTTGATTAGTCTAGTGTCAAACTATATAATTGATGAATGATATGAAATGTAGTAGTGCAATGTCCAACTCAAGAGTGGGAGTGGGAGATCGAAACATAAATGATCCGCCATGGCCCATTTACCTAAGAGAGGCGATAAATAAATGAAAAAATACCACGATCAATCTAACCTTTTTGTACGGCGGGATCCGGAGAACTAACAAGCCCCGAAGAAGCAGAGAGGTTAAGAAGGTATATGGTGATGCAAATACTAAAATGCAATAATAATGAAAATGAAATGGGCGAAATATCCAACTCGGGAGTGGGAGTGACAGATCGAAACATAGGCAATTCGCCATAACCTGTTTACCTGAGAGTGATGGTGAATAATCTACCCGATTTTTGATGTGGCATAGTCCAGAGAATCGGCAAGCCTCAAAGCATAAACTCAGATAAACTAGAGAAACGAGGGGCTTGAGGAGAGATGAGATGTTACAAATGCTAGATGCAATGATGATTGGATGAATGCAGTTGGTATATGATTCGGATAATCGAGAGAGAGAGAGAGAGAGAGGGGGGGGGGATGGATGGACGAATTGTCGTAAGATCAACTGAGGGAGGCAGATCGGCCTTTTAATGACGGAGATGGCTAAGGTTTGGATGTGACCAAATTAGCCTAAAGCTTGGATGAACTCTCTCTCTCTCTCTCTCTCTCTCTCTCTCTCTCTGGATGGATGGATAAGAGGGTTATAGCTCTTCCTTTCTCTCCTCTCTTCTTCTTAAGGATACTTAATGTGTAGAAATAGGTGAAGTCAATGATATTATAAGTACAATGGACAGTCTTTTGTAGTTTAGGTGAAGTTTAAGGGCAAGGAAAGGCTTGAATGACTTTGATTGGTTGATGTAATGAGAGCATCACGTGGCATCCTTTCATTGATTAAGGGGTGGTATAGAGTATAAAAAGATGGAAAACCAAGGGTAAGCTAATCATTCAAACCTGAGCACAACACTCGAGGTGAGGGTATAATTCTCTATCCTCTACCTCGATAGACCTCAGGTTGCAAAATCATCCACGTGGCGAGTGACTTATGATGAGCTACTCACATCGTGGTTTGCACATAGTTTCTACCGGGAGCTCCTGGGTACCTCCTTGGACTTCCTATTTTAAAGCTATCTTGGATTTATGGTTGTCTGGGCTTAGGTTTGGGCCTTGAATCATGCTTGATATGGGCTTTGAACCTAGTCTAAAATTTAGGGTTTTATATGGGTTTTAGACATGCATAGACAAGCTACATTAACCTAGTGGATTGTTTATGATTATCAATTTAGATTTTTCTTTTCTTCTTCTTTTACCGTTTCATATATTTTTGACATATAACCATCCAATAAATGTCCACAAATCCAGTCAAATAATCAAATCAATGTGGGCTTGCAAGGCCCATTGGGCCCACCCCAATTCAAACCTCTCCATATGCTTTCACTCTCTATCACTTTCTTATGAAAATTCAAGTCCAATGAGGATAATTATTAGGTATCTTCAAACTCAAACTAAAAGAGGAAAGTTGTCATAAGAAATGCTCTATCCACTGTGAAATTGTAATCAACTAATTTAAAATTTTCTATATTTCATTAATCTTATAAAAGAATATATATATATATATATATATATATATATAGATGTATAATCGGTTTCCACTGTAGGAATCCTTACAGATAAAATATCAATCTTTACAGGTTCACTGGCGAATCTACTATACTGGTAAAATCCTTATGATTGAGGAGGAGAAATTTACACAGAATATAACCGTATTTAACATAGTAAAACATTTTTTATGTTGTCATATGCCTTCAATCTGACTAGAACAGAGATTAGTCAATGCCATCGACGGACCATTCGATCCCATCGAGCACCTGTCGATCTCATCAATAGACCACTCAATCATATTGAGAAATCCTGATTTGTCCCCTGTAGTTGTTGGACAAGTGTTAGGCATTTTTTTATCCTATCGAGGATGACTTCGAACATACAGACATGTTGTCGATGCCACTCGATAGGATCGAAGGTCCTATCAATAAATTTGCGCGATTTTGCGAAAGTGCGGATTTTATTTCTTATTTTTCTTATAACACTATATAAGGGGGTGTAATTGGGATTAGGGTATTCTAAGACATTTCTAAGGCGTTATAGGGCAAAGTTAGGGTTTTATAAAGAGATTGTGAGGTTTTTCGGATCGGTAAATCCATTAATCTCTTGTAATTCATTTTTCATAGTGGACTTGTTGTCGCTTTGTACTGTGGTTTTTTCCCACAAGGGTTTTTCCACGTAAACTTGTGTTTTCTCTATGTGTTTTGTCTGCATTTGATTTTCTCTTATTCGATTTGAATTCGGGTTTGCTTCCGCGATTCCACAACAAGTGGTATCAAAGCTAAGGTTAGGTTTGGGTTTGAATAAAAAACATGCCGTTAAAAGGATCAAACATGAAGTACAAAACAGAGAAGTTCACCGGTAGAAATAACATTGAACTATGGAAGGTGAATATGAGAAGCATTCTAGTTCAATAAGGATTATAACACGCTCTCCTTAGTAAGACAAAGCGTCTTAAGTCTATGAGCGATGAAAAGTGGGATGAACTTGATGAAAAGGTTACTACATCGAACCAATTGTGTCTAGCGGGTAATGTTCTTTATAATACGCTGGATTAAAATACTGTCACAGGGGTATAGACGAAACTTTTCTGTATATGAAGAAATTCCTAGGCAATCATATGTATATTAAGAAATAGTTCTACAATCTTAAGATGATGTAAGGGTCTAATACCAATGAACACATTAACACATTTTATGAATTGCTCTACAAATTGACAATTGTAGATGTGAAGATTGAAAATGAAGATCAAGCCATAATCTTGTTGAACTCTTTTCCATCGTCTTATAATAATCTCGTAGACACTATGTGTCACAGTAAGGAGACAATATATGTAAGACCCGTATCTTAGTCCGTACCATTCCGTAGGTTCCCCCGATCCTCCTTGTCAAATTCCGACAACCCTCGACCTATATCCGACATTTGCGCGCGATCCTAAGCCGAGTCCTACAAACCAGACTTGTACCCAAGCGACCGCGCCGTCGCCGTGGTTCTAATGCCACGTCTCGCGGCCGGTCCGATACCCAGGCCAGGAGATGTGGGCCCGTGTTCAGTTTGAGGAAAACGTCGTGCGTTGCAAAACCTAAGAGAATCTCTACCCAATGTCGCATCAATCACATCAATGGTCAAGTACATGTTAAGTACACCATCACCTCACACCACATCCCGAAGTAACCCCATAAGTCAACAATTTCTTACACAACCCATACCCTTATTACACAATCTACCCAAAAAGTTAACAAACTCTTACACAACCCATCCCTCTCTCCCATCCATCACTCCATCCCATCTCCTCTCTCTCTTATTTCTCCCTTCTTTTCCAAGCAACCCAAAGAACAAAAATATCCCACATCCAAGCTCTCCCAACCTTCATGAGAGAGTTTTGTGTGTGGCCCACTTCCTAACCCTCTCATCTCCCATTTCAACCCTTCATTCTCTATCATCTTCCGTTAAGATCGAAGCTAAGGCGATTACCTTTCTAATGAGCCAACAAGAAGTGGACGGTGGGTGATCTTGGACCCACATTCTTCCCTTTTTGTATTTTTTATTATTATTTAAGGGCCCACATATGATGGGACCCACCTTGATGTATGTTTGTATCCAAGAGGGGCCCATAGTGGCGGGGCCCCTCCGTCATCGCCGATCTCTCTCCTTTCCTCTTTATCTCCCTCTCTTTCTTTCTCTATGATTAGTGACCCACCTATGATGTGTGTATTTTATTCATGATGTCTAACAAATGGGCCACCTTGATCTCGGTCGGGGCCTACATGACTAGACGGTCACATAGGCCCGGACGAGAAGGAAAGACAAATTTCAGCTTGATCAAAATCCCATGGCCCGCTATGTGGGACCACCATGATGAAGTGTATCATCCAGCCACCGTCCAGCAAGCCGGCCAAGCATTGTATATAATATATACATATATATATTATATATATATATATATATATATATATATATATATATATATATATATATATATATATATACTTATATATGTATATGATTTAATAATATCTTATAATATTATGTTATACTATTATTTTTAATATGATATTACATTATATTATGATTGTATATAATATATATATTGAATGCGGGCTTCCCTTACCCGTACTTGTAGGACCCCATGTGGGACCCACCCTTTTTAGGGTTTCCGGGGGCTGGCCTGCACTGACCAGCAGCCACACCCAACCATCCATTCGGCTGGCCCACTGTCCATTTCAGCTTGGCCGTCCATCTGTTGGACGACCAGCAGCAGGGCACTACCCCTCTTGGCGTCAACACATCCAAGCCGTTCACCTGGTGGGGACCCACTGCCTTCTCAACATCAACAAGTTCTGGGGTCCCACATGTGGAGGCGCTCCATCCAAACCATCCATCTGTTTAATCCTGGGGGCCTGCCTGATGCGGCAGATTGGCTGGGTACCACACACCGGTACATAGCTAGTGTATTGACATGGGTCCCATTGTTGATGACGTCAACAGCTGGGTCAACAGGTGGTTGGGCCTCACCGTAATGTATGTTTTGTATCCCACCATCCAGATGGCTGGACGGTGGGCCCTCCATGGTATTTATATGACATCCAAATCGTTCATCTATTTGGTGAACGTGGACCCCACCTGTTGTATACGGTTAGTCCAACCATCCATCCTTTTTGGCAAGCTCATTTTATGGCTTGAGGCAAAATGAGACAGATCTACTTATCAGGTGGGCCACTGCTATAAACAGTGGAGCATTGAACGTCTACCATTGAAATCCCCTTGTTATCACAGAAGTCCTGGATCAAACGTGAAATTTGTTTTATCTCTTAATCCGGGTCTGTGTGACCTTATGAACAAGATTAGATGGAAAATAAATGTTATGGTGGGCCTTGGGGATTTTAATGGTGGAAATCATTTTCACCACTGCTATTTGGAGTGCGGTCCAGATAATCTTTCAATACGATCTACTTTTTTTAAAATGCTCTAAAATGATCCCTAAGAACAGATGAATGGTGTATATGGTGCGACCACTTAATGTATGTTAGACCCCCCTTTTGTGATGTGTATTGCGCCCATTTGAATCGACTCATTTGAATCGGCCCATTTAATCGACCCATTTGATTCGGCCCATTGGTGCGGCCCATATGATGTGGCCCATTTGATGTATATGAGATCCAATGAGACGTATGTGAGGCCTATGTGTGGGCCGAATGTGATGTATATGGGGCCCATTGTGATGTGAAATTCCACCATGATGAATGTGATGATGTTTTTGGCGGTCGTACCTTGGGAGCAATGATGGTTTAACGTCCACATTGTAAGAGCAATAATGGTTAAATGTTTGCATTGTAACTCTCCCTAGGGCCCATTATTAGGCCCATACTTGTAGTGTGTAGGCCATCTAGGCCCATCTTCGTTATGAACAGAATCCATCACCATATAACATGTTTAATATTCCATGATTCATGCTCATACGCATCATATGTATGCTTGATATGAGGAGTGACTAATCATAGCATATGCCTTCGGCCAGATTGTTTATGGAACTCCCTGATGGGGGAGTTGCCCACATGAGAGCGCGGTACGTGCAAGATTGTTGCATGATTGGATAGTGTGATTCATGCATTTCGTATTGTGTGACATGGTTACTATATGCCTTAGCGACATCAGGGTCGTAGCCTCCACAGGCGTATCGTGGTTGGCAGGATTGGACACTGAAAATCTTGTTCTACATGGGGTGTTATAAATGTCCCTGGGTGAAAGTTCCTGAACCCTTATGGTACCAGGAGGTTGCTCCAACGTCTAAACCGAGTAGATAGATGAGCACCGAGTACCGAATACCAGATGGTCGCACTTTCCACTGTGTCGTGGTCAGTTACAAGGGGGTGCGGCCTTACCTGCCTGAGAGGAGGGGGCAAAGTTAGGCTGAGTTTAACCAGCTCGAGGACTGGGTCCGCTATCGACAAGTCGAGCCCGATATTGGCAAACGGATAGTGAGGTCTCTTCCACTCACCTTATTGCACGCGATAGGGCGGCAATATGGCTTGGAGTGTACTAGACCCCGGTGATATTCCAGAGTTGAGCTGTATTGATATGTGGACTTATATGAAGATTGGTGTGCTTGAATTGCATCTCGCATTACATGGCCTTGGTATGGCCGACATCATTCATGCCTTGCATCGCACGACCTTGGTACATGTAAGTGTTATTGTTTATAGCCCTTTTTGTTGTCAAATTTATGGTGTCAAAGACACTGTTAGGAAGCTTGCATATGTGAAGATCAAAGCTCTACTTAAGATCAACTTTGATGGACAAGCACTGCTCTCAAGTCAAGACTCAAGGAAGTGAGTTAGTTTGACTTAATTCGGAAGTGAGTTTGTTCGACTTAATTCGGAAGTGAGTTTGTTCAACTTAATTCAAAGACAAGGATAATGCAAGAAGCTTTCAAGTTCAATTTCAAGATGTCAAGAAGCTTTCAAGTGTGAACTACATCAAGACTTTAAGCTTCACTACTTTCAAGGTCACGTCTCTTTAAGTTTCAATGTCCTTGCTTCACTATTGAGGTATGACTGACCGTAGGTTGACCTTTAGAGTAGGCCATTTTTGGATACATAATTCATATATTTTATATAAGAGAGTTTGGTCTGTTCTAAGACTAGTCCTGGAGTTTGTTCGACTAGTCCTGACACTATTTCGACCTATCTAAGGATTTCTTGGATCAGTCGTAAGTTTGTTGCAAAATTTAGAAATTTTCTCTTAGGCTTCGACTAGTCCTGGGGACTGTTTGACTAGTCGTAGGAACAGTGTCGACTAGTTCTTCGATCAGTCGTAGACCTTCGACTCAAACTACACCGATGATTTGCCCTTAGCTTCGACCAGTCATGTGTGACCTTCGACCAGTCGAAGGTGCCCTACGACCAGTCGTGAAACCGTCTTATCTTATTGCGCCCGAATTTTCAAACTTCTGTTGAACCTACGACCAGTCGTAGAGGTCTTTAGACCAGTCGAAGACGTGATTTATTCACCTATAAATAGAGCACGAATCTTAGAATAAAATAGATCATTCAAGCAATTAAAATCCGACCTTTTGAGAGATAAATCTGTGCTATGTTTAAGCTAAGTGTGCATATTTAATATCTTCTTTCTTTAGCTTTCTTAATTAATTTTGTTTCTTATATTCCAATTAGATTTGAAAAGAGGAAGTGTTATCTTTCCTTTTTCTGGAATCAAAATCAATTAAAGCTAGCCCATTTGTTTTAATTTAAAATCTATTAGAAATTAGAACCATTATATAGTGAGTATTGGACATTGAACTTTGACATTCAAATCTCTACTCCGACTTGGTTCTTCTGGGCTGCTACAACAAAGAAGAAAAACAGGTATTTTACAATTTGTGTAATTTACTTTATTTGGTTTTATTTGAGGTTAAGCCAGAAAAATCTCATTGTATTAGTTATCTGAGGAGAGCCAGGAAAACTCAAAAAAGAGGGTTTTTTTAATTGTGTAAGCCCTTTGAAAAAGACACAATTGTGAAGGTTTTAGGTGAACCTGTAAAACATGTTTCATAGTGAACGCTAATATCCCCTGTGTGAGGATATTAGGAGTGGAGTAGCATTCTGTGTGGTTGTTGTTGAACAGTTGGTGTACACACAGGCGAACCACTATAACTCTTTGTGTTGTGTGGATGTGTGCTTTATTTTCATATCATTAATTATTCAATTGAGGAATGTATATGTGGTTGTGAATGTTGTAATCATTTTATTTCAAGCTCAATGGGAATGTTGTAATAGTTTAGATTTAAATTTCAGCAATTTATTTCTTGCTATTCCTTTATTAAGTTTGAGCTTCAGTTTCTTTAATTGTTCTTGTAAGGTTGCCCTGCCATTTTTATGGTGCATAGTTGTCCTGAGAACAATCAATATTTGAAATTGCTTTTTATTCCTCCGTAAAGTTTGAATTTATTTATTTCTCTATGGTTTGAGTTCTTGATACAAAGACTTTTCTAGAAATCAGATTGTCCTACCATAAACTTTGGTTTTTGGTGTAAGGTTGTCCTTAGAACAACTTTTGTATCAATCTCTCAATACTTATTTATTGAGGTTGTTATTCATTTCAGTATTGTGAATTAATTTACTTTATTTGGCTATTTTGTTTTTAAATTCCGCTGTAATTATTTTAAATTTGACATACTCCTATTCACCCCCCCTCTAGGACATATAACTTATAGCTTGGCCATTTCAGTGCGGCCAATAGTATTCATGGATTCATCGGCATATTCAGCATTACTCTAATTACTACACTGTGCACACACTTTTACCACCCTCTAAGCTTTCTGTAAGCTTATGCACAACTGTTGCGTGCAGGTGACGTTAGATCGCAGCAGCGCTGAGGCAGGAACGTGTAGCAGATCATCTTGGAGTTTTTGTCTATCATCATTGTATTTCCCTTTATGCGCACTGTATTTATAAGTTTTTTTATCATAGTGGAAATGTGATAGAGTTTTTTGTTGTTGTTTGTGGGTTATGCCTTTGATTATGCTTATTACGAATTAAACTGATGTTGAAAATCCTCCTTGTAGGATCCCAAGATCGGAACCTGGTGAATGGGTGCCAAGAGCCGAGAATGGGGTACTACAGAGGCTGTCGGCACCAGATTCGACGATCGAAAATTTTGTGAGCCTGGTTTCCGAGTTTGGGGCATGACAATATACATCAAAACTATCATTTCAGAAACTAAGGGAACAAATTCTGATCAGAAAAATGGTAAAGGCAAGATAAAGTGTT
The DNA here is from genome assembly GCA_021015155.1 of Magnolia officinalis. Taxonomy (NCBI): domain Eukaryota; kingdom Viridiplantae; phylum Streptophyta; class Magnoliopsida; order Magnoliales; family Magnoliaceae; genus Magnolia; species Magnolia officinalis. The sequence continues at coordinate 94,253,739 of JAJHSJ010000004.1, forward strand.
GAAACTGTGGGATAATGGAAAATATGAAGAATGATTGTCGAAATTCTAAAGCTCAGAAGTAAAGACCGCACATTGTGAAGATAGAAAATGATGTTTAATTTATTCTTTTTTTTTTTTTTGGTCACCGAGGCCCTTACTATGAATTTATGGTCACAAATCAACTGCGAGAGTCACTTTAGTTAGGGAATCATAAGATTTCCAAGACCCCTAATTGATTCTATAGTTTTTAGCCGACTGTAGATTTTAAGCTTCATTTGGCTAGTGGCGATTCCAGATCAAATACATTTTTACACCTGAGTGAATAACATACTTTAACTACACTAACAAATCAACACCAAAGCCAAGGAAGTGAGGGCACCACCGTGCGCGCACGCAAGGGGGAGGTGTTCACTGATGATTATCCCCAGGCTGATGTGCATGTCATGCATCCGCGCATTTAAATAAGAATGTATTATGAATTATTTTATATGTTTTCTTGTTTAAACCTATGCTGGACTAATGCGATAGTGTGAAATTTTGAGAAAAATTCTCACTGAGCTGGCCACTCATGCCGTGAATTATACTAATGTATAGATTATGCAGGTATAACATTAGATGGTGGAGTTTACGAAGCAAATCCTGAAGTTGATCCTGCCATGGAGAGAGAGGAGCATGTCGAGGAGGAGCCCTGTCGAAATGTGGCTGAGTTTTATGAGCTCAACCAATAGCTTCCAGAGGAGCCCTATCGGAATGTGGCTGAGTTTTATGAGCTCAACCAATAGCTTCTTAGTATTTTTTGTTTCAATAGTTCTGTTATGACATTTGATACTTTAGGCTTGTATCAAGTCCCCAACTGAGTGGACTTGTACTTTATAGTATTTTGCGTGAACCATGGTACTTTATGGTATATCATGATTGGTTTTCTCTTTCTTATTTTTGATACCTACTTATACGAAATCATATGTACATTATATTCCCCTACGTTAATGCTTGGGTTTTTCGTGGGTAAAATTCTATACTCGAGTTACGAAAACTAGGGCATTACACTTTCCCACTGTATATTCAACAGTTAATAAAATTAGTCTCCGAGCCACATTGTTTTGTTTCCTCAGTTGTCTTTTACTAGGCATTTTCTTTTACTTTTGTTATACATAGATGATTTAATAATGTGGCATGCGAAAAATGAGGACTCGTGCATTGCCTTAGCAGAAATAAATGCCACAATAGCTACACGTTCTAACTTCGCAGGAATACAATATGTCATTGCATGTCATAATTGTCTATAATGCACCGAACACGGGGGAATGCGTAATCGGCTATATAAATCGTACTCTACCCAGTATTGTAACTTACTGAACACCCATGTATTTTTCAAAAGCTCTTATCTTTGATTTGTGAAATATGACTTCAAACCAACCCTCTTCTTATTTCCTTAGTCAAGCTAACACCTACCTTAAAGAGATTTTTGATCTTGGCCTTGTTGATTATGGCCAGTCTTCCCTCTTGTTTGACACTGCTATCTTCATTAGTGATGCCTTTGACGATGCCGATACTGACGTACTTTTAGGAGAAATTTTGAAGGTATTGAAGAAACTCCACTACCATGGAGATAGATACTTCCAACCTGAGTTTGAGTTACAGGGGGTTGCTCAATATATGAAACATCAAACCTCTGCCTAGGAAGAATCTGATTCCATGGGCAATGCTTATGGGAGAGCATGGAACGACCACCTCCACTGGAACAAGGTCCACCAATTCAACATGACTCTACTGCGAGAACTTCAAGCTCAACGCACTAAGCTTATGGACGACATCAAGGAGAATGAGCGTACTTATACAGCAAAGGATCTTGAGATCCTAAAGGATCTCATTTTCTTCTTGGACTCACAGATTGCTCACTACCAGGCTTGGTCGCGCGTGAGCATTATTGGCAAGACATAGGCAGAAAGTAGAGTTTCCTCGATTAGCAGCCGTGTCGATCATCACTTGCACTTCCTAAACATCTTCATGGATAAGGGGTCTCAGTAGAAGAGCTGGAAGAATACTCTAGAGGCCAATAAGTTGGGCGTTGTCCAAGAGTTTGAGGAAATAAAGGCAACACATGCCTAAACAACTTTTCTCGGCCGGTGGTCGTTCCTCTTTTTCTTTTTTTTCTTTTTTTTTTTGTGTGTAACTCAGCTTATGGCCATATTTCCTTCAATAAAATCACTTTTTATTATAATTTGTGCATCACATATATATTACTACTCACTTGGCTATATTATTCCCACATAGAACAATATTGTTATTGTTACAGTACCAGTCTTTGGCGTTTCAAAACACGTATACCAAATAATGGTATTGTCGTTGTCATCAACCACATTCAATTAGCCAATGAGAATCTTCCGATTGTATGCACTATCAGATGAATGTAAAAAAAAAAAAAAGAGAGACCAAGATCACTGCGCTTATCAAGATATACCTTATTGGCCGGTTCATATAGAGAAATGTTAACGTTGACTGGGCTATTGACGATTATGCACTTAATAAAATCGACCTATGTAGTGCCACATTCCGAACTCGGCCACTGTTAACACTTAGTAATTTCCTCTTTCTTTTCTTGTAACTACCTGGCTGACGGGGCACATGAAAATGGTGAGACGTGCGCATCGATTTTCAAGGAGTCAACATTTATTATAGTTGTGAGTTCCAACTTTCTAAGAATATGATTCGGTTACAAACCTTAATTCGGTTATTACAACTGACACGCCTTTCGAATGTGATCATTAAATGCTCAAATGACGCTTATAGAAGTATTATTCTTTTCTGTTATGTATCATACACCTCCCTATTGCTTCCTTTACCTCTAAATTGTCTATAGACTCAGCCTCATGTCTTCCTCCATCTTTTACGAACAATCCCTAACCTTTCTTAAGGAGATTCTCGTTGTGGGGATCGAGTATTCCTCTCAATCTACTCTCCACCCCGACATCTATCTTTTTCATCAGAGATGCTACAGAGGCTTCTCACACTGATGTAAGAACTCTATGTGGTGGGCCTTGTTGACCAACGGTCTGGATTGTCCTATCAGTTGGACTATGTGATTGAGTAAACCAGTGGGCCCCACTTCAGGTGATCCGCTGTGCAATCTAATTGCGCAGCAGTGCATATTAGGGCTGGAATGCTATAGTTGTCTTACGCAGACAACAGTTGAGTTAAACTAGGACACAACAATGTGGAGCACTGGGAGAGAGAGTTATGATGGGATTCAAACTCTCTTCTTCACAGATTCTATATAAGAGAGAGTTGGGTCCCCAATCCTACACAGCGACAGAACCCTAAGTCCCATCTATCATTTTGTATACTGGTGTGAAGGAGAGGAAGATCACAACATCGGTTCTCTGGTATTCTTATCTGGCATTTATGGCGTCTTAGCTAGGTAAGCCATCTGAACCCTAGATCTCCATGTTCTATGCACAACAAATCTCTAGGATTTCTGCATCCAGATATTTTTATAGTTGGTATCAAAGTCAAGCTATGCAAAGGCATGGATGATCATATTCAGATTCATCCATTAAAGATTCATATTCAAAATCAGATCTTCAAATTCCCAAATCAGGCAAATTGGGATTTTGAATTTTGATTATAATTAGGGATTTCAAATTCAAATCCCTAAATTCAGATGTTAATCAGGGATTTTTTTTCGAATTTGAATCCCCAGATTCAATTACTCAGGGATTTTGGATTCGAACCCCTAAATACAGACATCCAGTTAGGAATCTCAAATTCCCCAAATCCATATTAGGATTTTCGAATCTCAGATCGAGAATTTGGGGAATTCCAGTTTAGCCCTAAATCCAGTAATTAATTAGGGATTTCGAGAATCCGCTAATTCAATTTCACAATTGGGGATTTCCATTCTCGAATCTATTGTTGGAGATCCCTGAAAATCCCATTAATCATCAGGGACTTAAGAACTCCAAATCCAGCAACATTCGAGATTTCTGATTCGTATCCCATATCATAATTGGGAATTTTGAAATCCAGAAACCATGATTTAAAAATCTCTCCATCCCTTACCTTTGTGTTCTCATGGTTGGGACCATGTTTGATGATAGTCCCTGTGTTGTGGCTACCATTGAGTCCGACCACCTATGATTGGAGAACGAAGGAAGGACCTTCTATATCTCAGCCAGCCTCCATGGATCCTTCCTTCTGCTCCAGTGGCAGTCCCTCTAGCGATGAGCGTCGATCGCCCCTTAGATCGGACGACGAGATCTATTCCAGCGGCGGACATCACTCGTCCTGGATCTAGCAACGTTAGGAAAACTCGGAGCTTCCCTTCGGAAGTGATTTAGGGCCTCTGCTCGATTGCCCTCTTAACAGGAATTGGGTGCGCAGATCCACTTAAGATCCGATAAGGAATCTGCTGACCCGATTTGATCTGTTCGAGTCTGCAAACCCGTTTATATATATATATATATATATATATATATATATATATATATATATATATATATATATATATATATATATGAAATTGATTTAATTCAATTTTGAATCAATTTAGATGACTCACCTGGCAATGCACTACATGTTCCTTCTTTTGTTACCAATTTGGGACCATAATTTTAGATCTGATCTGAGCCATCTGTTTATTTTATTCAAATAAGCATGTGATCTGGCTCATTCACTAGAGCGACTATAAAGACAATAACTTTTCATCAAGAGGATATTAAGAATGTGATCCTAATTGTTCATCTTATGGACACTGATTCGATGATCTATCAATCCATTTGAATTATTTAGTGACAACCGTATATCATGAGAATGTTGAAAAACCAGACACATAATGCTCATTGATGATGAACAGATAAAATTAGAGTATTGATTCAGCCCTATTATAGGCCCATCACCCATCCTTAGGAGTTGATATGGACCATTGGAATACATGATGTGAAACATATCCGTACGTTTCACTTTAAGGTTCCTTTATTTTCCAAAAGGTCAGTACCAACTAACTTATGGGCCGTATCAAACTAATTGAGATATAATCCATTGAGAGGCAGGATTATAATCGCAATCCTGAGTCTGTCTTTATAGTGTTGGATTCGGTTGTGTTAGCCACCATAGTGAGCTCAATCGGTGAAAATATTACAAGTATAGACTTATGACATTGGGATAAGGAAGATTGCATACAGTTGCGTTCACGTTTTTATGCGTATGGTAACGAAAACACAGACGATTACCGTTTGGCAGTCACATGGACGAGTGAAGTAAATTATGGTGGTAATGTAAGGTTAAAAGACTCATCTCACCTACAGGTGTTGAGTGTCTCAACTTTACATAATTGACATCACTTAGCTTCATGTTCAGGAGGATCACTGACATGTTATTATTACCACCCACGGGAGAAATGATGATGATGTAACAGATTCTCACCAAGATGTGATGGATGGGCCTATCTTCATCTTGGATGACTCAGTTGATGCCTCCCTTAGCAACTGAATTGATTAACTTTGCCTGATATTTTTGTTTACATTCACGAAATCGCTTTGTGAAATAATGAACTAATGTGGGTATATATGTATCTCTTCTATTTCAGTATCAATTCCAACTAATATGCATCAAGTCCCTGCCTTAAATGGGTTTAATTATGCTCAATGGAAGAACGCTATTGAAGTTGTACTGGGTTGCCTTCAATTAGATCTTGCCCTGATAACACCAGAACAGCCAAAACCATCTGATAATGCCAGTAAGCAGAATATAATCGATGAGAGGCATGGTTTAGATCAAATGATACATGCTTGAAAGTCATAAAGTATTCGATTTCTGAATCTATGAAGGGTGTCATGCCTAAAACAGATAAGACCAAAGCTTTCCTAACTGAAATGGAAAAAAGGTTCAAGAAATCTGCTAAGTCTGAAGTGGGCATTCTTTTGAATAAATTGACTTGCTCATCCTACAACGGAAAATGCAATATCCGTGAATACATTGTAAAGCAGATTGAGGTTGTTTCTAAGATCCGTTCTCTAGAGCTTGTACTCACTGATGATCAATTAGTTCATTTGATCATGAACAACCTACCTCCCTAATTTGACACGTTCCTTGTAAACTATAACACTCTGAAGGACACGTGGACATTGGATGAACTTATCACTCAGTGCGTCCAAGAAGAAGACAGATCGGGCAGATGGTCAAAGTTCAAAATATCAATATGGTGACCTCAGGTCATGGGCATGACAAGGGAATTAAGGTAAAAGGAAAAGGAAACAAGGTTTTAATAATAGATTCTTTGGTCCTCCATCTGGAAACCATGGGAATCAATCTGGAAATGGATCTAAACACAAACGGGTTAAAGGCAAACCATGCTTCTTTTGCAAAAAGACGGGCCATCTAAAGAAAGACTGCGAAGGGTTTAAGGATTGACTAATAAAAAAAGGTAATCATTCTGTTCTTGTCTATTTTGAATCTAATCTGACCGATGTGTTAGCGGATTCCTGGTGGATTGATTCAGGAACTACTATTCACATATGCACTTCTATGCGAGAATTACTATAGGTCAGGCAACCAACTGATGCAGAGCGCTCAGTATACATAGGCAATGGTGTCAAGGTTGACGTGGAGGCAATAGGAGTCTATAGGCTTAAGTTGAAGTCTGGTTATTTTTTGGATTTAGTAGATACATTTTGTGTGCCGTCTATAAGACGTGATTTAGTTTCAATTTTCTGTTTGGATAAGTTAAGATATTCATTCCACTTTGGAAATAAAAGCTTTAGTATTTACTTTAATTCAATTAAAGTTGGAACCAGATTTATAGTAAACAACTTATACCAGTTAGACTTGATTGCCTTTCACGTCTATAATATTAAACCTTGCATGAAAATAAAGTGGAATCCAAGCGAAGACTAGACTATGAGAATTCCTCCATGTTGTGACACAGGCGGCTATGCCATATATCTCATGAGAGATTAGACAGGCTTGTGCGAGAATAAATTTTGCATTCTCTAGACTTCTCTGACTATAAAGTATGCATTGATTGCATAAAAGGAAAACAGACTAGAAAAGTGCAACCAGGAGTGTGGGTCTATTAGAGGTGATACATACAGACATTTGTGGACCATTCCCTACCGCTTCATAGAATGGACACAAATATTTTATTACCTTTATAGATGACTACTCTCGTTTCGGGTACCTATACCTTATCAATGAGAAATCAGATGCCCTGGATGCTTTTAAAATCTATAAGGCCGAAGTTGAAAATCAACTCGATAAGAGGATTAAAGTTGTCAGATTTGACCATGGTGATGAATACTATGGCAGATATGACGAATCAGGACGCAATCCGGGGCCATTCGCTAGATACCTATAGGATCGTTGCATTGTCGCTCGGTACACTATACTTGATACTCTAGATCAGAATGGTGTGGCTGAGAGGCGTAATTGCACCCTTATGGATATGGTACGAAGCATGATTAGTAATTTAACATTACTAGAATCACTGTGGGATGATGCGATCAAAATCGCAGTTCATATACTAAACAGGGTCCCCAGCAAAGCAGTAAGCAAAACACCTTTTGAGTTGTGGAATAAGAGAAAACCAAGTCTCCGATATCTATATATTTGGGGTTGTCCTACTGAGACCAAAATTTATAACCCGCAAAAAAAGAAGCTTGATCCTAGGACCGTAAGTTGTTTCTTCATTGGATACTTAGAAAGATCAAAAGGTTATCGATTTTACTGTCCTTCCCACTCTATCAAGATTATTGAGACTGAGGACACCAGATTCATTAAGGACACTGAAAACAGTGGGAGCACGAACATAAAAAAAAATTGTGTTTGAGGAACAAAGGACTATGACTCCAGTCATAGTCACTTCAAATCACGTAGATATTAATGATGCAGTTGATCCTTCAGTCACTACAGAATACCATGTAGAACCTCATGTATAAACCACTGATGAGAAAAATCAAAATCACACCCAACAAACTGAACCATTGAGAAGATCTGAAAGAGTAAATCGAGACGATTACATTGTATACTTACGAGAGCACGACTTTGACATAGGGGTGGAAAAAAAAATCCTAAATCCTCTACACAAGTCAAACAAAGTGTTGATCCTTCTCGTTGGTTTGATGCCATGAAAGATGAGTTAAAATCCATGCAAGACAATAAAGTATGAGATCTTGTAGAGTTACCCACTGGAATAAGGCTAATTGGTTGTAAATGGATATTTAAAACCAAGAGGGACTCCAAAGGCAATGTCGAAAGGTATAAAGTCAGACTTGTTGCCAAGGGTTGTAGCTCATATGGATTTAGAGTTACATCAGATGGATGTAAAGACTCCATTTCTCAATGGGGATCTGAATGAGAACGTATAAATGTCGCAACCTGAAGGTTTTGTAGACAATGGCTCGGAACATTTGGTTTGCAAACTAAAGAAATCCATCTATGGGTTGAAACAGGCATCGTGACAGTGGTACCTAAAGTTTCATGAAGTAATTTTCTCATATGGTTTTGTAGAAAACACTGCAAATGAATGTATCTACATTAAAATCAGTGGGAGTAAGTTCGTTATGATGATTTTGTATGTTGATGACATTTTGTTGGCAAGCAGTAATATCAGGATGTTGAACGACACCAAGAAATTCTTATCTCAGAGATTTGAAATGAAAGATCTTGGAGAAGCTTCTTATGTCATCGGTATTGAGATTCACCGTGACAATCACTTGGACTGCTCAGCTTGTCACAGAGGACCTATATTACTAGGGTACTCGAAAGGAATGACATGCAAAATTGTGCTTCCGGACAGTCGCCCATTATGAAGGGCAATAAATTTGGCCTATTTCAGTGTCCAAAGAATGATTCGGAAAAGAATCGAATGAAAGAATTTTCATACGCATCAGTAGTAGGGAGCGTCATGTATACTCAAGTATGTACGTGACCGGACATTGCCTTTATTGTTGAAATGTTAGGAAGATACCTATCTAATCCAGGAATGCAACATTAGATAGCTGCAAAGAAAGTATTACGGTATCTATAGAGAACGAAAGACTTCGAACTCACATACAGAAGATCTGATCGGTTGGAGTTGATCGGATATTTAGACGCAGACTTCGCAGGCTGCGTTGTCACTAAGAAGTCTACTTCAGGATACATCTTCATGATGGTGGGAGGAGCTGTGTCGTGAAAAAGTGTGAAACAATCTACCACAGCCTCATCCACTATGGAAGCTGAATTTATTGCCTGCCACGAGGCATCTAATCAGACACTATGGTTACAGAGTTTCTTCTCAGGTTTGCGAGTACTGGAGTATATCCCGAAACCATTGAGAATATTTTTTAATAATTCAGCTGTTATTTCCTTCTCTAGTAACAACAAGCGTTCATCAAGGTCAAGGCATATTGACATTAAATATCTTGTTGTAAAGGAAAGGGTTCAGAATCGTCAGGTGTCTGTGAAATTCATCGACACTAAGCAGATGATTGCAGATCCGCTCACTAAAGGACTCCCTATCACGCTATTTCATGAACATGTGACATCCAGTGGAATCATAGATCCCACAGATATTTTCAGTTAGTGGGAGTTTGAGCGTATTTTTAATTTTCACAGACATTTAGAGATCTCATTTTATACAGTTTGTTTTTTTGATGATTTTGATATAAAGATTTATTTCTGGTTCTCTATATATATGCGCAAATTTTAAGTAGATCTACAGTCATGTATCGTTGGAGACATGTAAAAGCTTAAGGACCTCTTAAGGATAGGCACATAACATCACGCTAATTGTGTAATCCTTATACCACATTTCCTAGCTTCTGATCTATGTCATTAAGATTGAAAGTACCTGTGATTGCGCTTAGCCTCTTTTCGCTTATATTAAATGTTGTGAAGACTACCGTGTTTCGATACTGACAGTCTTGATGGACCAGATTGAATAGCATTACTCATATTATCCAACTATTTCATTAGTTAACCATTTGGATGTTTTCTTAAAATTAAAACTTAATTTTCACATTTTCTATATGATAATCATTGACATTGCTCAATGAGGCCCAAGTGGGAGAATGTAAGAACTCTATATGGTGGGCCTTATTGACCAACGGTCTGGATTGTCCTATCAGTTGGACTATGTGAATGAGTAAACCGGTGGGCCCCACTTCAGGTGATCCGCTGCGCATTCTAATTACGCAACAGTGCATATTAGGGCTTGAATGTTATAGTTGTCTTATGCAGACAGTAGTTGAGTTGAACTAGGACACATCAATGTGGAGCACTGGGAGAGAGAGTTATGATGGGATTCAAACTCTCTTCTTCACATATTCTATATAAGAGAGAGTTGGGTCCCCAATCCTACACAACGACAAAACCCTAAGTCCCATCTATCATTTTGTATACTGGTATGAAGGAGAGGAAGATCACAACATCGATTCTCTGGTATTCTTATCTGGCATCTATGGCATCTCAACTAAGTAAGCCATCTGAACCCTAGATCTCCATCTTCTATGCACAACAGATTTCTGGGATTTTCGCATCCAGATATTTTTACAACTGACTCACCTCTGAATGAACTTCTAGAGGCTCTGACCAAGTTGCGCCGTCTTGGGGATGTTTAGTTCTAGGTAGGCTTGGATGTCTAAAAGTACATTGACCTAATGAGGGAGCATGTTGTTGTTCACACGGAGTCCAAAACCCTTTATGCCTTCTATGACACGGTATGAAACCATCGTCTACACTAGAACCATCAACATAACTTCAACAAGGTAGCGTTGTAAACGTTCCAAGTCTAGCTCCAGGAACTGGCCAATGATCTCAGTTAGACTAAACATCTTTATCCTATGAGAGATCACCCCGACTCTCGGGAGCTCATGGCCTTTGTGGAATCTCATATCGACCTTTACCAAGCTTGATCGTAAGACAGCGTTGCCTGAAATAAGGAAGCTGAAAGCAAGGTTGCTGCAACCGATCGTGGCACCGATGAAGCCCAGGCTTTCCTTGACCGCATTGCAGTTGGGTTGCAATTTTGGAGGTGTCAGAAGAAGCAAGCCGAGAATACTATAACATCCGCGCTTAAGGAGTTTGAGGAGATTGAAGTAGCCTATAATTGAGTTGCTTGAAGCCATTGCCTTTTCTTATCACAATTTATTTTATTTTTATGACTGATGGCATAAATTCCTTCTTGCAGCAATAAAATCATTTTTTTTCTTTCTATGATTAGCAGTAGGACATTTATTGGTTACCCCTTTTTATTACTTGGCCTGACCCCGCACTACCTCCCTTAAAGAAAGGTAATAAATTTTCAAGAATTGGTCATTACTTGGAGTTCTTGCAACTTTTTCATCCTTATCGCACAAGACATAGGCTACACCCTTTAAGAACTTGGGGGATAATATAGGGCCAATCCCAAGTAGGTGACCATTGGTCCTTGTGCCCTATTAGTAACACTACCTTCCAAACCTTATATCCTTCCTCGAATGACTTCCCTTTCACTTTTTTATTATATGCATGCCCGAGAGACCTTGGCCTTGTTGGCGATGATAAAGTCAAGGCTCTCATGTGAGTCTTGTATAACCTTTCGAGCTGGACCAACATGGCTTCTGTGAATTCATGAGTCAACCTAACTTGATGTGAGACCCTTAATGATGACACAATGACTTCTAGGGGTACCATTGCATCATGTTCATATATTAACACAAACGGACTCATTCCAGTACTAGCGCAGGGTGAATTCCTATATGCCCAAAGTGTCTCAAACAATTTCGTATGCCATTCGCAGGAATTCTCTTCGACCATCTACCTCGATATGTTCTTTATCATTTTGTCACTAGCCTTGACTTGACCATTTGCCTGCGCATAATATGGCGTTGAGTGTAAGATTTTGATTTTGTGTTGGTTGGCCATGGCCTTAACTTATTCTGATGAAAATGCCGCACTTCGATCAATAGTGATTGGTTTGGAATTCCAAACCCATGAATGATATGAGTTTCGATGAAATCGATGATCTCCTTGTGGTTGACTCCTTCCATTGGCTTCACTTCCACACACTTGGTGAAATAATCAATAGTCACGATTATGAATTAATTCATGCATGATGAGGGTGGATGAATTTGGCTTATTAAATTGATTACCCATCTTAAAAAGGTATGACTTTATAATCGGATGAATCTTGACCATGGGCACTTGTTGTATCGGTCCATTTTTCTGGCATGCCTTGCATCCTTTGGCATACTGAATGCAATCGTCAATCATTGTTGGCCATAAATATTTGTAACCCCTGAGCATAAGCCTCATTTTCCTCGCAGTCTGATGAGCTCCACACAACCCTTCATGGACTTCTCCCATAGCCATCGTAGCTTCTCCTTTAGATAAGCATCTCAATAGCATGCCATTGGCCCCCTTCCGGTACAATTCATTGTCAATCTTGACATAATTGACGACCTATCTTCTTAGATCTCTACCAGCCTTAATATGTGGGCTTTGAAGATAACCCATAAGAGGAGCTCTGTAGTTATCCCCGTCTATCTCAACCTGGCATATTTCCATAATCATGTCCCTCTCAAAGAATGAGGGTAAGGATTTTTTATTTTTTATTTTTTTACATTGACCGTCCTTTCAGGATGTCTAGTCCTGCTGCCATCTGTGCCATTTCATTGGCATCCATGTCGTGATATCGAGTTATGTGCATTAATTCTACCTCATTAAAATCGTCCATCATTTGAGATGCCAATGTAAGTATGGTAAAAGTGTCAGGCTAGTGCACTCAAATAGTCCCACCATCTGATTTATCACCAATTGCGAATTACCCGCCATTGTTACGTTTCGCACCCCTATTTCCATCAGTAATTCTAAACCAATTATCATAACCTTGTACTCACCCGATTTTTGGTGTATTCGAATTCTGATTGCAACGCGAATTCTTGGTTGTTTTTATTTGGAGCAATTTTGATGATCCCAGCTCATGAGGCTTTATGGATTTTCAAGCCATAAAAAACCAGCTTCTAGGGTGTTAAATACACTGAATGTAGATCTAAAACCTCTTATGAAAGTTAGCCTTACAAGTCATAAGGATGGTCAGTCAGGAAATTAGCTATAGCCTGACCCTTTATTACCTTTCAAGGTAAATACCCAAGATCAAACTCAAGCAGAGCTAAAACCCATTTATAGATTTGTCCACTCAAAATCGGTCGGTTCAATATATATATTTCATTAAATCAGTCAATGCCATTAAATTAACTCTTTTGGCTAACAAATAATGCCTTAATTTGGTGGCCGCAAAGTACAAAGATAAACATAACTTCCCTATCGCAGAGTAACATCTCTTTGTATCAAGCAACATCCGACTTAGATAGGTAAACTGCACGCTCTTTTCGATCTTCATTATCTTGGGCTACTAGTGCTCCGACAGACTCTGTTGATGCTGCGGCATATAACTTGAGTGGTCAACCTTTGACTGGTGGCATTAGCACTTGCGGCTTTATCAAATACTCTTTAATCTTTCCAATAGCCAGCTGATGTTTTGCCTCTCATTTAAACTCAACTCCCTGCTTTAGTTTTATCAATGGAGAAAGCATATTAGTTTTTCTGCACAATTGGTGTTAGGATTTGTGCTGCGGAATCACACAAATATGGATCTAGGATAACAATCCAAGAGCACCAAACAATCACAAGAGAACACAAAATTTTAACGTGTAAAACCCTTTCGAAAAAAAAACACAGCACAAAGCGACATAAATCCACTATAAAAGCATAAATTACAAAGAGAAAAGACTTACCCGATTCAAACAACCTCGAATCTCATCCTTACTCCACCCTTTGCAAACCCTTTTAAGAACCCTTAGAATACCTTTAGAAAACCTTATGATACTTGAGAATAGCCCTAGGAACTCCTATTTACAGTTTAGGAAACCCTACTTACGCACTGACTTTGAAATAGTCTGGAAACCGCCTCAAATTTATGCAGTCTGCGTGCAGTATGCGTAACCTTCGACTAGTCGAGCCTATCCCTCGACTGGTTGAAAATGACGGGAATTCCTTGCTAGACTTTGAGTCGAACTTTCCATGGGCTAGTCGAACTTTGTAGATTTAAGATATCTTTTTAACAACAATCTCCACCATGTCTTCAATTTTCAACCGTGTAGCTTCTTGATCTCTTCTCTTATCTTTGCATCGCATCATAGCTTCAATCACTGCTTTTCGTGCATACTTCATCCTTCTTTTACGCCATTGCCAAGCCCAAAGAAGTTGCATAAAATTTGAACTTCTCTGTAGGAACGACCTTGGTGAGCATGTTTACTGGATTCACATTGGTGTGAATCTTTTCCGGTGTTAAGCCTCTTCCTCAAGTCCTCTATTAGATAAAGTAGTGACGAATATTAATGTGTTTAGTACATGAGTGATAAACATATTTTTTAGCCAAATTGATAACGCTTTCACTATCACAGTTAACCGGCATGGCCTCCTGTTGAAGTCTCAACTGATTTATCATGCCTCTTAACCAAATACCTTCCTTAAACGCTTTCGTCACTACCATATATTCTGCTTTGGTCGTGGAAAGAGTCAAGACGAACTGAAGCTTCGATATCCATCTAATTGCTCCACCCGCTAGTACAAACGAGTATCCTGAAGTAGACTTCCTGGAATCCACACTACCTGCGTAGTCTGAATCAATATACCCTACCAATTTTGTCATTGTCTTCTCAAAAGTTAAGACGTAGTCTTTTATACCTTAAATGTATCGAAGTAGCCATTTCACCCATTCCCAATGTTACTTGCCAGGGTTTAACATGTATCTGCTCACAACACAGACTACCTGTGAAATATTTAATTTCGTACAGACCATGACATACATTAAATTGCCAACCGCATTCGAATAAGGCACGTGAGACATAACCTGTTTTTCCTTATTTGATTTAGGACATTGTTCTGAGGAAAGCTTGAAGTGAGCCGCATGGGGAACACCCACTAGCTTTACCTGGCCCATCCCACGCTTGATCAGCACATTTTCAAGGTATTTTGCCTGTGATAACCAAAGTCTGCTCTTCTTACTGTCTCTATGAATATCTATGCCGAGAACCCTCTTTGCAGCCTCCAGATCTTTCATCTCGAATGTCCCTGATGACTGAGTCTTCAGTATGTTGATTTCAGACATATCATGATTGGCGATCAACATATTATCAACATACAATATTAGGATGATGAATTTGACATCACTCACCGTGAAAGAATCAATTTTTTTTATACCACTACCTAGGCGACTGTTTCAGGCCGTACAACGACCTCATTAACCTGCAAACTTTTTTCTCTGCCCCTTTAACTTCATTGCTCTCTGGTTGCTTCATGTATATATGCTCTTCCAACTCCCCGAGCAGGAATGCAGCCTTGACATCCATTTATTCCAGCTCGATATCGTATTGAGCAATCAGTGCCAATACGAATCTGATAGACACCTGCTTAACTACTGGCGTGAATATCTCTATGAAGTCAGTTCCTTCTCTCTAAGCATAACCTTTCGCTACCAATATAGCTTTGTATCTATCCTGTTTTTTTTTAATAACCACTTGCATCCGATCACTTTTTGACCCACTGGAAGCTCCACCAACATGTGTGATTTTTATACAACGAGTCCATCTCATCGTACATAATCGCCTTCCACTTTTATACATCAGGCTCACTGAAAGCCTCTTGAATAGTAGACGGGTCCCCCTCATCTGTAACGACGGCATATGCAATAGTAGAGTCGTTCCTGTGTCTTGTCAGTAATCTGCGATTACACGGTGGGTTTCTTCTCACAGGTGGCTACTCCACCTGATCCTGTACCTCTGTCTGCATATCTGTCTCTGTCTGAGTATCATTTATGTCAATCTGAACGTTTATGATCAACCTTTCTAGTTTTCCCTCACTCTTCTTGATCACTCTTGCGGAATAGAGAGCTTTCATCGAACTTGACGTCACGGCTAGTGATGACCTTGCGTGTCACCTTGTCATATAACCTGTAGCCTTTCACGGCAATACCATAGCTAGCAAAAATATACTTTTTGGCTCTATGATATATCTTATCTCTCTCAATTGACGGTACATGAGAGTAAGCCTCACAACCAAATATTCACAAATCTGAGTAGTCCAGCTTATGACCACTCCATACTTCCTCTGGGAATTTACATTCGATTATCGTAAAAGGAGACCGGCTCACCAAATAGCAAGCTGTGTTAACGGCCTCAATCCATTAGTCCTTGCCCAATGCAGCACTACTTAACATGCATTGGACCCTCTCTGAGAGAGTCCGATTCATTCACTCAGCTACACCTTTTGGTTCAAGCATGTGGAACATTGTGTTGTGCCTAATAATCCCTTCATCTTTATAATATTCATTAAATTCAGTAGAAGTAAATTATCCATCATTGTCAGTCTTTAAAACATTTATTTTTTGCCCTGACTGTTTTTTCACCATTGTCTTTTATTGTTTAAATAAGGTAAAAACTTCGAATTTACGTTTAATGAAGTAAACCCAAACTTTCCTGGAATAGTTGTCAATGAATGAAACAAACCATGACGACCGTCCAACGGAAATCTCTGGTGATGGCCCCCATACGTCAGAGTGCACATAATCAAGCACTCCCTTACATACATGTTTTTCACTTTTAAAAGATAATTTAGATTGTTTACCATATATACAATGCTCGCATATATCTAAATTAGAATTTTTAAAAGCTGGAATCAAACAACGATTAGACAGTACCTTCATGCCTCGCTCGCTTATGTGGCACAGACGAGCATGCCACATACGTGCAAACATGAAATGTACAACATTCGTTGCTGCTCCACCCTTTGAAGTGCTTCCGATCAACCTGTAAAAGTTTTTGTACCTTTACGCTCTTATAACCACGAGTGCCCCTTTTAAAACTTTAAGTACACCATTAATACCAATGAACTTGCACCCTATAACCTCGAGTGTACCGAGAGAAATTAGACTTTTCTTTATATCAGGAACGTGCCTAACATCAGTCAAAGTACGCTCTATCCTATCAAACATCTTGATGCTCACTGTACTAATAGCCACAATATTACAGGCATTTTCATTGCTCATAAAGACCTGTCCACCGTTGCATTATCTGTAACTGGTGAACCAACTCCGATGAGTAGTCATATGATATGACGCTCCTTTGTTAAAGAT
Organism: Magnolia officinalis; assembly: GCA_021015155.1. Taxonomy (NCBI): domain Eukaryota; kingdom Viridiplantae; phylum Streptophyta; class Magnoliopsida; order Magnoliales; family Magnoliaceae; genus Magnolia; species Magnolia officinalis. The sequence goes on from JAJHSJ010000004.1 coordinate 94,270,867, forward strand.
ACACTCATCTCCATGATTATCGTACAAGTGTCCAATCATGGACATACACAATACATCTGAAATGGCCAAGCTATATGTCCTAGAGGGGGGGTGAATAGGACTATGCCAAATTTAAAATAATTATAACGGAATTAAATAACAAAATAGCCAAATACAGTAAATCAATCCACAATACTGAAATGAATACCAACCTCAATGAACAAGTATTGAGAGATTGATACAAAAGTTGTTTCAAGGACAACCTTACACCAAAAACCAAAGTTTATGGTAAGACAACCTGGTTTCTAGAAAGGTCTTTGTATCAAGAACTCAAACCGTAGAGAAATAAATAAATTCAAACTGTACGGAAGAATAAAAAACAATTTCAAATATTGATTGTTCTCAGGAAACTATGCACCATACAAATGGCAGGGCAACCTTACAAGAACAATTAAAGAAACTGAAGTTCAATCTTAATAAAGGAATAGCTAGAAATAAATTGCTGAAATTTAAATCTAAACTATTACAACATTCCCTACGCTTGCTTGAAATGTAAATATTTACAACATTCACAACCACACATACATTCCATAGTTTTGAATGATAAAAGGTAAAAGATTAAGCAAACATTCAATCTACGAGACAAAGAATTATAGTGGTTCGCATGTGTGTTCACCAACTGTTAAATAATAGCCACACAGAATGCTACTCCACTCCTAATATCCTCACACAGGGGATATTAGCGTTCACTATCAAAATAGGTTTCATAGGTTCACCTAAAACCTTCACAATTGTGTCTTTTTAACTTAGGCTTACACAATCCAAAAACCCCTCTTTTTCAATTTCCTGGCTCTCCTTAGATAACCACACGAATGGAATTTTTCTGGCGAATCCCAAACAAAAACCAATGAAATAGAAATTTTATAGAATTGTAAAATACCTGGATTTCTCCTCTTGTAGCAGCCCGGAAGAACCAATCGAAGTAGAAGTTCGAATATGGAAGTTCAATGTCTAATACTCACTTTACAATGGTTTTAAGTTCTAATTGATTTTAAATTTAATCAACTTAGGGCTAGCTGTATTTGATTTTCATTCCGTGAAGAAGGAATTAAGAATTTTCCCTTTTTCTAATCAGATTGGAATACAAATCAAAATCAAATAACAATAAGCTAATAAAAGGAAATAGAATTATGCACAATATAGCTTAAAAACAAACACAGACTTATCTCAGAGTGGAGCCTTGAATTCACTTAATTTTTAATAAAAAAAACTCTGAAAATCGTGTACTATTTATAGCTGTAGAAATTCGTCTTCGACTGGTCCTAGGGTCACCACGACTGGTCGAAGGATAAACAGATTTTTGAATTTTTTAGCGCGATCGGATCAAACTGTTATACGACCGGTCTTAGGCAGTCCACGACTGGTCGAAGGCAGTCCACGACCGGTCGAGACCCCTCTACGACTGGTCGTGTGATAATTGATTTAGTCGCTGGAGTTTGAGTCGTAGCACTACGACTAGTCGAAGGTCGAGTCGAGACCATCCCACGACCGGTCGAGCAGACTCCAGGATTGGTCGTAGCCGAACCAGAAAATCCGATAAATTAAAACAATTTTAGGACTGGTCCTGAAACTTCTTAGACTAGTCGAACCAGTGCTAGGACTAGTCGAACAAGGTCTAGGACTAGTCTTAGAATAGACCAAATTCATGTAATAATATTCAAATGAATTATGTAGCCGAACTGACCTACCCTAAGGTCAATCTAAGGTTTATCATACCTGGGACATGAAGTATGGACATTGAAAACTTCATTTGCTTAGACTTTGATCATTGTGAAGCTTGAGTTCTTCTTGATGCAGCTTGACTACTTCATAAGCTTTGAAATCAATATTATTTTGAGTTGCACTTGAGTCCCAAACTATGTTTGAGTCTTGACCTTGAGTACACGTGAGCTTACGTGAACTTGAGCTTGAGTTCTTACATGTGAACTTGAGCTTGATTTCTTCTTTAATATCTTCTATCTTGTAGCTTGAAATAGCTTGAGGAATTCAACTTCTTGACATGGTGTCTCGAATAATTTTATCAAGATATAAACACAAGACACATACATAGGTTTTGACACACAAAATTTGACAACAAAAGAGGAATCAAACCATAACACTTACAACATCATCACCACTTGTCTCTTCATCAGATGTGACAACATTGGCCTCCTTAGAAGAAGCCGCTGAATTTTCTTTATTCGCTTTAGGATTGGTACAATCTTTCTTCGTGTGTACAGACATCTCTTCTTTACCCTTGCCCTTGGATTTGGATATAGGTCTTGAAGATTCCGTACCTCGCTCGGAATTCCTGCCTCTCGTAATTAGTGCATCGGAAGATGTCCCTATGTCACCATTTAGCTTTCTCATGGCCTTCCCTTGAAGAGCTGAGATAACGGCGTCGATATTCAGGGTTTTATTTATGGTGCACATTGTGTCATTGAGTGACTCATATAGTGTCGGAAGAGAATTCAGCAACATACATGTTTGTTCCTCATCTTTGATCACTTCCTCCATATCCACCAATTTGCAAACTAATTTATTAAAGTTGTTGATGTAGGCCTCCAGATATCTACCTTCTGTCGTCTTAAAGTTATACCACTGTTACTTCAAGTGTATGCGATTTTCAGAGAATTTTTTCGTATAGATATCCTCTAACTTCGCCCATAAACTAGCAACAGTTTTCTCTCTCAAAGCATTAGAGAACCTCATCCGTGAGACATAAACGGATTGAGGATAAAGCCTTCTTATCAAGGGTATTCCATTCATCATCGGTCATATTATATTTTTTCGCCTCAGGAGCATCATCCTCACCTTGCTTGGTTAAGGAACTGATCATCTTGATATTCCATAACTCAAAGTTATTTTTGCCTGAGTACTTCTCAATATCATACGTAGTACTTCCCATTGATGCTAATCCTGCAGATTCAGATCTGTACCCCAACGATAGCTCTAATACCACTTGTTGGGATTTGTGTTGCGGAATCATACAGATATAGATCTAGGATAACAATCCAATAACACCAAGTAATCATAAGAGAACACATAGATTTAACGTAGAAAACCCTTTCAGGAAAAAACCACGGTATAAAGCGACAAAAATCCACTATAAAAGCATAAATTACAAAGAGAAAAGACTTACCCGATTCAAACAACCTCGAATTTCACCCTTGCTCCACCCTTTGCAAACCATATAACCCTTTTAAGAACCTTTAAAATACCTTTAGAAAGCCTTATAAACTTTAGAATAGCCTTAGAGAATCCTATATTTAGTTTAGGAAATCCCACTTACACATCGACTTTAGAATAGTCTGGAAACTACCTCAAATTTAAGCAATCCGTGCGCAATCTGTGTAACCTTCGACTAGTCAAGCTAGGGCTTCGACTGGTCGAAGATGACAGGAATTCCTTGCTGGACTTCGAGTCGAACTTTCCATGGGCTAGTCAAACTTTGTTGATTTAAGACGTCTTTTTAACAACAATTGGAGATAAATCTTTGCATAAAATTGACTTATCTAAGGAAACATTGCAATTCCATTTTGTTCCTTGCCGAGTGAGCATTTATGATTACTCGAGCCTTATTTTGGTCCACCTCGATCCCTTGCTGATGTACAAGGAATCCTAGAAAAATATTGGCCGATACCCCAAAGGTGCATTTAAGGGTTTTTTTTTAAAAAAAAAAACCTGTGAAGCCTTATTTGCTCAAACGACTAACATAAATGAGCAAAATGGTCATTTACGTTGATCGACTTAACTACTATGCCATCGACATAAACTTACATGAATTGGTCAATCATATCATAAAATATAGCATCCATTGCCCCTTGATACATAGCCCCATGCGTTCTTAAGCCCAGACAGCATAACGACTCAACAATAGGTTCCCAAAGGCCTAAGGCACCTAAATGTCATTTTCGGCACATCATCGAGCATAATGCATATCTAGTTATACCTAGAGTCATTGTCCATGAGGGAAACCATCTGATGTTCAGCCGCTCAGTCGAACAACTTATCAGATACGAGCATTAAATATTCATAATTGGGTGTGGCCAGATTTAAATTTCTAAAATCGATGCATACCCGTAACTTACTGTTCATTATTATTATTATGACTACTTCTAAGATCCATTCAGCGTACTTAATAAGCCTGGTGAAATCGACATTTAGTAACCACTCGATCTCTTCCTTTATTTTCTAAGTGACATTTGTTATTATTCGTTTGTGTTGATGCTTGTATGGTTGACACCCTTCCTTTACTGGCAACATGTGCTCAACTAGGCTTCAATCTAGTTCCAACATCTCATGATAGTCCAACGCAAAGCAATCAATAATTTCTCTAAGCAAACCAGTGAGTTCAGCTTTATTTTGTGGCTTCAACAATCCATTGATAAAGGCTTACTTAGGATCATGCTTGGTTCTTAGGTTTACTTCGACCAAGGGATCCTAAACTTGAGCCTGAGGATCTTCCAACTTATTAGGGTCTTCTTTTAAGTCCACATCTATTTCATTTCCATTTGTTTTATCGGTCGGTTCAACCATATCAACCAAATTTACAAAACAACCATTGTTAACATCCTTTAAGCTCTTTCGAGCCTCTTTATTTTGGCCACGAAGTCAGCCATTCGTTTCTCATCTATCGGTGTACTAGTCTTGGAGTTTCTTCAATGGTGCGCCGTGTAACCGACCAAGAAGGTACAATGTCCCTCAACATATTATTAACTAGATGAATTACAACAATAATACCCCGCACAACACTATCTCGATTCTTCTCGACAGATATCCCGGTTGGATATCTATGCTTGTTTCTTTCGGTGAAGTGAATTGGTCATACTTCATCCCTGTAGCAGTAGGCCTCATTTACATTTGATGCAACCAAGAATGTCTTGTTATTGGCCAATACCGATTTGACTTTATCTTGGTTCTAAAATATTATAAATTGATGCAAGGACGATGAAATACAAGCAAAAGAGTGGATCCAATCTCTTCCGAGCAAAGCATTATAGCAGGACAAAGTATCGACTACGAAGAAAGGAGCCAATGCTCGTTTACTTCCCACAGCCAAGTCAACCAGTAACACACCGTGTGTATTTGTGACATGTTCAACAAAGTTACTAACTGTAACCTCGAATGAGATCAAATTAGCTAGCCCCCCCCCCCCACACACACACACACACACACAATTTTAACAATATTCTTACTGGATTAACAACAACCCCCATTGTTGACCAAAATTCTAATGACTATGTAACCCTCAAGGTGGGCGGATATGTACAGCGGTTTAAGATGCTGAGTCATATCATGAGTGGGCCTTTCTTTGACTACTCTCGTGGATGATGCCATTAACTCCATGGTAACAGTATTTACCTGTGGTGTTTTGCTCGCTCTCGATGCTTCTTCAATTGCATTTTCTAGGGGAAAGAAGTGTGTTGTATCACTACAGGAGGATTGAAATCCTCTATGTTACCCACCATCTAACTGGGCTGAGATGTCTTGGCTTGAAAATTAGATGGGAGAGTAATACCATATTGCAATCAAACACCATGGGTGACAATGATTCAAAAACAATCTTCGAACCTAAACATTGCCCCCCAAGTGTTTTTGAATCGTGTCCCTCATCACCGAAACATTTAACGTTTTTATTAGTCATTGAAGTCACCCTTATCAGCTTGAAAGCTGGTGAGGAAACTTCCAATGCTTCTGTCATTGCCATTAGACCTTCAATCAACAAATCATCACCTGAGAACCACTCATCGTTGAGATAATTGGACAAGCTGTCCCGATTGTCAATGTTGCCCAATTTTGTTGTATTGTTAGGCTAGGTACCATCTTCCATGACCTAATCATATATGATGGGTTTCAAAATTGCTTCGAACGTATTTATGGTCAACTGTTCCTCTGGTTCAGGAAATCTCCAAAATTAATGTGCTTGCATGTCTCCTGATCGACATGCATTATCGATCTCTGCCAATTCTCTTCTTGTAACTGTTTGACGTTGCTGTAAATGGTGTTTCTGGGTTCGAGTCGTTGCTTCAAGGGCGATGGGGACTTTGGGATGCCTAACCCTTTTCCAAACTTCTTATTGAGTTGGCGGAGACTTGACCATTCTTTGACTCATAATGCTTCGTTGAGGTTGGCGATCATGAGATGAGAACACTTTTCATGGTTGATAGGGCTCTCTCTTGTTAGTCCCTCTCGGGGTTGCATGTTTGGCCCGCATCGCTGGGTGCAGCGTAGCTTCTAAGTCTTAACCGTCTTGGCACATCGGCTGCATAATTGCGAGTCTCGGCCACTATGCTATATTCCAAATTATTATGCAAAACATGAGGTCGTTGCATAGGACTGATATCATCCTAACCTCGATCGTCATAACACACCATGGTAATTACTAGGACCAATATCAACCCTTTACATTAGTCAATCCAATTATCGTAGATTCACTGTGGTCGTGCTGACGTCTAGATTAGGTGGGAATGGATCAATATCGACTGGCATTACTTCTTTGTCATTCTCAAGGAATTTCAACAATTCATGATCAATGTTATCTTGGATGATGTTCTTGAACACAACGTACTTGTTAGTGGAATGAGAATGCATCCCATGCCATTTGCAATACTCAACTTTTTTCAATTCATGTACCGTGTGTATTTTGTGGTTACTAGAAACTTTAATAAACTTACCTGATAGTATTATTTCGAATATCTCATTGACTCGGGTAATATCAAAAGCGTGTCTTATAAGCCTTTTCCGTGGTCAATGCAGTTGTTTCTGCTTTGACGAGCGTTGAACATATGAGTAGTTTTTTTGCCACTACCTCGACAATTGTAACCTCATAGTTATGGTCATGATAATATATCTCAATTTTAGAGTTCTTTTGGCCGACTCCTTCCTGAAGAAGCTCCTCGTATATGAAAACTTTATTGGTTAGATCATACAAATTCACAAACTTTATTCTAATGAATTTCTTTTGGAGTTTGTATTATATGCCGTCTTGCGCAAGTTGCACAAATTCGACCTCAGTCGTAATGACTTTGCACCGACTCTTCACTCTTTTTATTTGGGTAATGTAACACTCACAAGATTCCCCTGGCAAATGGTCATCTCCCTATCCTTATAAATAGTTGAGCATGTAATTTTTCTTCCATCTCCTGCCAAGTATGAATTGAATTTAGTAGTAAGTTGGAGTACTACATGAAGGTCGATGCCATTAGTGAATGATTAAATAGTTGCAACTTGTGATGGTCATTGTTATCCATTTCACCACACTACATAGTGAATTGACTTAGGTGTTCGATGGTTGATTGACCAGGCTCGCCCGAGAATATGGCAAAATTCGGTCGATAATTCCTTAGCTACAGTTGTTGTCAGTCAATCTATTCGGGATATGGCTTATGGTAGACTGTGATGGTATTGCGGCCGAGGACTTGGTTTGCTACCTCTTTAGATCATTTGCATGATTTGGTCACGATCCACCCGTTAAGGTTCAATCATTGGCGGTGGATCGGGACATACCTGGTTCTATCCCCTCACGAAACAAAGGATTTATGGGAAAATACTTGAAATGTTGTCTTCCCGGCACACCCTGAATTTTAACTTAAATGAAAAAATTCCCGACCTCTCGCTTTGGTTGCTTGAACTTAGCGGACAACATAGCATTCCGCCCATCCTGGATCAGAACAGGATGGGTGTTTCGCTGCAAGGGAGGTATCGATGGCGGCGGAGGCATGTTACCGACAGAACTTACTTCGACACTATACTGCGTTGCTGTAGGTACTATTTTGGTGATGACGACCATTAATCGATGCATGACATCGGTCTGGTTAACCATCTATCTATTAACATTCTCATTATGACACACAAAATTACCTGGCTTGGGCGTGTGCCAACTATGCCTAAGCTCTTTCGTATTCCTGAACCTGCTGAATACTCAATTTAATATCTCAAAGTTCAACGTTCTCTTAAAGAGAAGCGGTCTGAGAGGTTGATGCCCCTTCCTGGTTGACGGGACTAAGTGTCAGACTGATGTTTAAATTCAACAATTCGTGGACTGCTCGAACCTGCATGTCCTCGGTCAGAGGTGGTGCGGTTGGTGTTGAGGGTTTAACCCTAACAATTCGATCGCTTCTTCTATTCCTATTTATGATTGGCCGATTGGCAATGTCACGCCGATAAATAAACTATAGAAAGGGTCCCATCGGGCGTGACGAAATGTGTGTCGTCCTTTTTATTTTTTTACTATATTAATTTTGGTCACGTGATTTGTGCGGGCCTGCCGAAATTGAATGTGTGGCTCAATTCAAACCGGATAACTATGACCCTAAGCGTTTAGATAAATAGATACGTTAGAAATTGACCGTATGTGATCGAGATATAATAAGATCGATTGCCTATTCAGCCATTTGCACAATGTTGCTTAAGACGATTAAGCGATTATCAAATGGTGAGATTCGTCCACTGAAAATGGGTTACACCTCTGCCTTTCGTACGAAAGAGCGTTTACTTTTTTTTTTTTTTCAATACAGATAAAATAAAAATGAAATTCTTACAGTCCAATGTAAAGAACAATTACAGAGCACCTTTCTACATGTCAAATCTGCTTGGTACTTGAATTAAATCCAGCTTACGAGCGTATACTTGAAATTATAACTAAAATTAACAACTACTTGGTTATCACTACAGATTACGGTAGGAAATGTAAATGATAAATAATGCTAAAGATTATAAGCTAATTAAAAGATAGATTTGATTTGAATTGATTGGTATGAAACATCTTCTTCTAATAAATTCCTTTATTATTTGCAGGATGCTTTTCATGTCCAGAGAATTACTATAACAATTTCAACATTGCTGATCTTCTGACCCATCATTCCAATATTGCCATCCGTTTTATAACCACTCAAAGCTTTTTTTTTTTAAAATAATTTATCCAATTTACTATGTTTCGCTTAGCCACCCTCACTTTGTGGCTAACGCGGCAATCAGTTACCCTCTTATAAAATTACACTTGTCTTTCCTTGATTGGCTCGTACAGGAACAAACAAATATATGGTACAACATCTTTCAAATCATGATATGACAACCATATGATATTCCATTTTTCTTTTGCGCCACTAACTTATTTTCGCTATTTACCATTTATGCAAAGAATACCATACCATAGGGCTAGGATATTCCAATAACGATTACGAGGCAAAGAAACCCATATCCACCGCAAGGCGCATCGTATGAACGGTTTGGATCACATTTACCAACCGAACATCCACAACCATTCCATGGATTTTGAGCAGCATCCTATAATCGCCACGTCACCGATCTGAAGTTACAAGCAAGGCTGTTCCCTGGATACTCGTCCTTATGCTGGTCCACGATCTGATGATAGAGACCATCCACCTATAAGTCCCCACTATAGATGCTCGACGCGGAAAAAAAGCAAAATCCTACTGTTCGTAGATCTCTCCATCTACAGAAAGTGAGTTAAAAAGAGCCGTCCAAAAGAACAAGTTTCTGTCTCGGCTTGGCATCAACGGTGATGATCCCCGATCAATGGGATTCGTTCCGTGTTGACCATTTACTGGAGGGGGACATGACACGGTAGACCCGAAAGGACCCGAATGCAGATCTATCCATCATCAGTACACGTGGAAGAGATGCACAATCAGATCCGTCCGTTCATCAACTGGTCCCTAGCACGGATGGCTTATATTTTAAAAAATCACATCCATTATCTCTCTGATGAGTGGAGCGAAGGATAGGGTGTTTAACAGGGCAGATCTTTGAAACACAAGCCGTCTATCATATGGCCTAGTAGGAAAAGGGACCCGGTTGATACATACTGCTGTTCTCACGGATCCACCTCCGCATCAACTGCCTTCGTATGGGACCTTCTGGATGAACGGTGTGGATCATCACGTGGTGGAGGTGTAGAAGGGGCGAGCATATTGGGCAAGCCTCCTTTCGACATATCCCTCGCCCCACCCCTCCGACGAAGAGAGACGCCGTAATAAAGAGAGAATCCGCTGCTTGCCTCGCCTCGAGTACACTGAAGTAATCAGCAGCCGCAGCAGCACCATCCAACTTTGGTGCTCCGCTCTTCCTCCTTCCGTTTTATATATATTCCCAAACCTGCACGAGGACAGACAGCTCTCTCTCTCTCTCTCTCTCTCTCATAGCAGCAGAAGCATCAGCAAACTTGAAGATGGCAGCAGCAACAGCAGCAGCGTCGCTGTGGCAGCCGCAGGAAGAGGGTCTGCGCGAGATCTGCGGGCTGCTGGAGCAGCACATCTCGCCCACATCCGATCAGGCACGGATTTGGCAGCAGCTCCAGCACTACAGCCGCTTCCCCGATTTCAACAACTACCTTGCTTTCATTCTCGCCCGGGCAGACGTACGCTCTCTCTTTCTCTCTCTCACTTACATCGTCGATCTTGCTTAGTTTGATATTGTGATTTCTCATGAATATGATGGATTGTTCATATCGTTCATAGTCTTGACGTTTGCTCAAAAGAAGAAGAAGAAAGAATCCTTTCAATTCGTATTTGATTTTGGTTTATTTTCCATTTTTGTAGGCCTTTTCAATCATATTCATGGTTATTCAAATGCCCGCCAGGTGTTTGCTTCATGTTGTTGTGAATTATATTCATTTTTATGTCTTTTTAATTGGAGAAACTATAAAATAGGAGTTGAAACGAGGAATTAGTTAAGACGGTAGACCAAGAAGTTTCCCAAAATGACTGCTTTCAATACATCTGGTCGATTATTCATGTGAGTGGAGAGATTGAGAAGGATTTTGACCATAGAATTCAAGCAGGATGGAAGTAATGGAGATGTGCCTCAGAGTTTTATGTGATCGCTGTGTGCCAATCAAACTGAAAGGAAAACTTTATAGGATAGCTATAAGACCAACCATGCTTTATGGGATAGAATGTCGGGCAGTTAAGGAAACAACTCTTCATAGGATGAGTGTAGCTAAAATGAGGATGTTGAGATGGATGAGTGGCAAGATGAGAAAGGATATAATTGTAAATGAATGCATTCGGGGGAACTTAGGAGTAGCAACAATAGGTTATAAGATGAGGGAGAATTAAATGACTTGTCATGTGCAATGGAGACCAAATGCTGATTTGGAGTTGGTACAAGTTGAAGGCTCTAAAAGGGCAAGGGGAAGGTCCAAAAGGACGGGGGTGGGGGCAGTAAGAAAAGACTCGATGACCTATGGTCTAATTGAAGTTATGGTCCTTGATAGAGTGGAATGGCAGAATAAGATTCATGTAGCTGATCCCAATTAGTTGGAATAAGGCTTAGATGATGATGATGATATAAACCATGACACGCTGGAAATAACTTCAAAAGATCTTGTTACATTAAAAAAAAGGGGTATCTAAGTGTTGTTTTTAAGTATACCAAAGATACTTTTAGGAAAGAAACCTTCTTTCACACTTTTATTTTTCAGGTTTTATATGTATAGATCATACCTTTGGAACTGATGTAGATGGTCTGGTCATGCTCTCTGAAAACTGGAAATGGACTTGGAAGTGGTGGAGTGTATATGTGTTTCAGTGTTTGTGTTGGTGGGGGTGTGAAAAATGAAGAGCAATAATCTTCTTGTACTCTCCGCTTCAAGTTGAGTGCTCAGAGGGAGTTACAAAAGCTTGCTTATGATAGTTTGATGGTGGACGGTGGCTTTTGTGTAGATATCAGGTAGCTGGTCATAGGATGATACACGAAGAAGAAAAATTTCCTGATCTTCATCCTCTTGTCCGATGAAATGATGATAGCTCAAAATGCTCGGTGTCAGCTTGAAAGATGTCATCATGGGAAAAATTCATGGCACTCTTTTATACAAAGGGCATGAAGATAGACAGACCAATTTCTCCGTGATGAACTATTTCTTTTTCCCGCTTCACTCATAAGCATCTTGATCTTCAATACTCAATATTTCTAATAATGATGAAACAAAATCTTCTTTGCCCACAAAAGAAAAAGATCTTCAATAGTGTTGGTTTGTTTTTATTTATACCAGTTGTTGGGCATGGCCTTATATGGATAGATAAACTACTTGTAAGTATGATAGCATTCCTACATTCTGAGTTAGTACCTGACTTCTGCTCTTAAAACAGGGAAAACCAGTGGAAATTCGACAAGCAGCTGGGCTACTTCTGAAAAATAATCTAAGAAGTGCTTTCAATTCTATGGCTCCTCCATACCAGCAATTTATAAAAGCAGAGTTGTTGCCCTGTTTAGGGGCTGCGGATAGACATATCAGGTCTACAGTTGGAACAGTTATCAGTGTGGTTGTTCAGCAGGGGCGAGTTTTTGGTTGGCCCGAGCTGTTGCAAGCCCTTGTCCATTGCCTGGATAGTAATGACCTGAATCATATGGAAGGTGCAATGGATGCTTTATCTAAGGTACGCACTGGTCTCTCCGGATCATTTAACTTGTTATTTTATCAAATCTCTATTCAATGAAATAGCTATTAACAACAAGGTATTCCGTAATAATAACAGTGGCCGTAACGGCCAGCACCGTTACCTTTACGATACAGGCTGTAATGACCATTACGGCCTCCGTAACAGCCGTTACGGCTTTTATGACCCCGTAATGTGTAATGGTTGCCACTGTTACCTTATGTAACGGCCTTTATGGCCCCGTAACGGCTGTTATGGCCCACCATGATTTACAATGACGGCAAAGATCTGTTCATGTGCTATGAATGCTTTATCCATGGTTTGCATTACCTAAAGGATGTTTCTTATTTTTATGTTTTCATTTTTTTATCTTCTTCTTCTTCTTCTTCTTCTTTTTTTATTTATTTATTGGGCAAGATTCATACATATACACCTCAAGACGTATGTACTTTGAACCTTAGTTGCACAATCCTTCTAACTAACTATTGCTCCCACTTTGGACTAGCTCCTGCTTCTGGCTAGCTTCCGCTATTTATACTTGCTAACATTTTGAAATAGATACTTCCCTACTTCCGTACCTGAAGTTGCTGTTGCTTTGACTTCGCGTACTATAATTTGAACATAGACAACACTTTATTAGAGACAAAATCATGTAAGAGAGAAGATTTACAACCTCATATTGTGTTACATTATTCATTTATTTACTATTTGTGTATAGAAATAAGCTTATAATGTGCATGCAACCTACACAATTATTAATTGTCAAAAACCGTAACCTACATAATTATATTAGTGGTATCTTGTCTTTGATTTAATAAAGTTTTTGTCGTTATTAAAAATGTGGTATTTTTCTGGCTCATAAGTTGGTGCAAGAATTTTCCAACTCTAATGGCGTATTACAACCCTTTAAGGGGTTTTGGTGAACTTCATTAGTTCGTCTCAAAAGGTATCTTAGTTAAGGTATTCTGTATTCTCAAATGTTCTCATCCTTGCATCTTCTTCCGCCCACCTTCTCCCTTCTCCCTTCTTGTTCTCCATAAACACTGAGAACTCTGACCTTCACACCTTACCTATACCTAAACCAACCTATAAATCTTTAAAATTTCCAAGAATCCTAACTGTGCAATGTAGACACAGAATTGCACTTGTTAAAGGAGTCAGTTGAAGTTGAATGCTCTAAAAGGACAAGGGAAAGGCCCAAAAAGATGTAGTAAGAAAAGACTTGATGACCTATGGTTTAATTGAGGATATGGTCCCTAATAGAGTGGAATGGCGGAACAAGATTTGTGTAGGTAAACCTAGTTGGTGTAAGGCTTAGATGATGATGATGATACCACCTGAAACCCTAAGGGTCAGTTTGGGCGGGAGGATTAGAAGGGATTAGGTGGGATAGGATTTATCTGGTCCTGTGCCAATTCCACTCCATGTTTGGGAAGAATGGAAAAGCGTGGAATTACATTAAATGAAATTGCATTGGGTCTCATGCCAATTTCACTCAATGTTTGGGAAGTTGTGTAGGTCCCACCATGATGTGTGGGCTATATCCACACCGTCCACCCATTTATCAAGATTATTTTAGAGCATGGGCCAAAAAATTAAGTAAGTCTAAAGCTCAAGTGGACCCCACCATAGAAAGCAACAGGGATTGAATACGTACCATTGAAAACTTCTTTGGGGCTACATAAGTTTTGGATCTACCTCATTTTTAGGCCCATGCCATAAAATGAGGTTACAAAACAAATGAACGGTTTAGATATAACACATGTGTGTTATTCTCAGTAATTTCAAATGATGGTGGGTATATCCATTCAATGTACCACCATATTATCAACAAAGTATGGCATTAATTTTATCCCATGGCAATAGGGGACAATCCCAGCCATGGGTAATAATTGTGTTTTTTAAATCCCATCCCACCTAATCCCTTCTAATCCCACTGCCCAAACTGACCCTAAGCTTTTCTGAAAATCCTAAGCACCAATCTTCTTCTTCTTCTTCTTCTTCAAGTTACAGTGCTCCTAGTTGCATTTGTCAACTTGGAGTTGGACAATACAATCAATAGTTCTGAACTGTCCATTAAGTACAAAACACATTTCATAGGCTCTTCTTCTTCTTCTTCTTCTTTAATTTATAGCGCTCCTAGTTGCATTTGTCAACTTGGACTGTACAATCAATAGTTCTGAAATGTTCGTTAAGTAAAGAACACATTTCATAGGCTCCAATGAAATAATCACACTGATTTAATGATCCAGTCCATCCTTGTTATGACTTATTTTATAGCTAGTCTATACAGAACATATTTCATAGGCTCCCATGCAATAATCGCACCGATCTGATAATCACGTCCATCCTTGTTGTGGACTTATTTTATAGCCATTCTATTTCAAATCCATGGATGGATGGTTATGATTGCATGACTACCTTAGAATCACAAGCAATCGATGATGATGATGGGCCCTAACAAATAGATGGATCAAATTGTTGATTGGACCTCTTTCTGTCTTTCTTTTTTATTGTAAATGGTCTTCGTCATCTATATTAAAGTCCATTGATCAAATGGTTAATATTTGCGAGATTGAGTGATGCTCACGTGGTAGCCCATGAAATATGTGCTAGACCTAATAAACAGTCTAGATTAATGGATTGGACGAAGTCCCTAGTGCAACTAGGAGCACTATGACTTGTGGTGCACTAAGAGTCACTAGAGCATTTCTCAAAAAGTAATGGTTTACCCCTTCTTCCTATATTTACCCTTTCATATATTTTCCAAAATAGTCGACTTTGCTTCGATTAATGAATCCTACTTGAATTTTGTGTTTTGATACTCAATATAGGCCAAAATTTTATTTATAATAAGTTTCTAACTTTATTGATGGTTGAAATGAAGAATAAAGTGGAAAAACAAAAGAAATTGGAAATAAAAGTTTTCAAAATAGGCCTTTTAAGGCCGTATAGGCCCTGCATCGGTGCATATACAAGGCCCATAAGCCGTATCTGTTGTTATGGCCCATTTCTTTTCTACAGACTGATTCACCCTCGTATCACGTAATGGGGGTGACTGTTTTCTTTATGTATCAGGTGATATGCAACTTTTTCTGAATACCATGATCATCTATGTACAAGGTCGGAGAGCAAAGTGTTTATTGTAGATTTCATCGAAGATAAACGCCATTCACAATAGTTAAGAATGAATGCTGATTGGTTGCTCAACACATGAGGTTGCTTGAATCTCTTAATACAATAAGGCCCTTTGAAAACGATAGGGTGAAGATGTACAACCCCTTGTGGAGACCCGTAGTTTCCACTTCATAGTTTGACTTGTGATGCAAATCCTTGTCTATTCGCTATGAGGGACACTTTCATGGACCTTTCTTTCTTTTTCTTTTTCCCATGAGTGACAACACTTCTTTTGAAAAGTAAGAAGGAAAACATCAAGCAAGCTGGATCAGATTCCCAATGAAAAGACACTTCCTGCCTAGCTTCTTTTGTTAGTTATTGGAAATATGATTCAACTTTGTTCAAACTTGGGTGAATGAAGTGTTAATCCTAGAAGTGAAATTCTAAATTTTATTGGAAATAAGCACCATTTTCTACAGTTTGAAGTACAACATAACTGGAATCTCCTATAATGAGGCTCCTTGAAAATGATTAAGAGAGGATCCTCAACCCTTTCAGAGAACCTTGGCTTCCACTTCTTTGGAGTCTTCTCAGTTCTCACCCATCTGGTATGGAAACTGTTAAATTGGCTTCTCGTTTGCTGTCCTTAGTAGTGCCACCTACCTAGGTTGGGCCCTTGTTACGCATTGAAGATTTATCAATTTTCAAGTTCCACTTACCTCGATTGGAGGACATTGACCTTCTTTTTCTAATTTTAAGCTCATAGATATTGACCTCCATTTGATACGTCGTGTAATTATTTCCCTACAGGCCCAATTAATGACTATATTTTTGATGATTTCAACAATCTTTCCCGCTGTGTCACTTTTCACTGAACATGAGATTGTTTTATCTTTCCTAATCCTCCAAAAAGATGCTAACGGAAGCATATTCTAAAGGTACCCTAACCCTTCCGCAACTTGTTTTGACTCACTAATGAGTAATGTCTTCTCTAAATGTCCAGGAGATTGTGAAGAGCCTTAGGGCTTGTTTGGATTCATGGAAAGCACAGGAAAGGAAATAGTGTTTCTTGGGTAAACTTATTTCCAGGAAACTGCGGGGAAGGAAACATTGTTTTCCTTGTTTGTTTTTCAATAAGATTTTCTTAGAAATTTAGGATCTATTTTAAAATTTGTTGTTTGACAAAACAAAAATTTTTCTTGGATTTTTTTTTTTTTGTAGACAATCACTAGCATGTAACAAATTAGCACATGTGGGATGCTCGGAGAGGGATAATGGCATATGGGACATATGCAACATATGGGGGCACTTGAAGCTAAATTATGACTTATGTGGTAGATATGAGGTGCTCGAAGCTGTACAATGGCACATGTGGCACAAGACATGCTTTAGCACATTTGGCACATGGGCACTTGCAGCAAGATGCTAACAATTATGCACATTGGCACATTCGGCATATTTGGAGTGATTGAAGATGGACGAGGGTGCATGTTGAATGCTTTGCACATGTAGAGTGGAAGAGAAGATGAATGGTGGTACATGTGGCATGTGTGGGGGGCACAACTGGACAAGAGAAGATATATGATGTCACATGTGTCACATTAGCACATGTGGGACACTACATATGTGAGGCGCAAACGAAGATTGATGGTGGCACATGCGGGACATAACTGAAGATGGACAATGGCTCATTTGACACATTGGCACATGTGGCACATGTACAGTGGTTGAAGATGGATGGCAACGCACTTGGGCTTAAACCCTTGAGAAACCTATTTTCCTTCCATTGTGGGAAAATGCCGTTCTTAGGGGTGAAGGTAAGAAAATAGATTTGTCTATTTTCTAACAAAGATAAAAAGTGGAAATGGTTTTTCCCACAAATTCCCACAAAGAAAGGTTTGACAAACAACGGAAAGTAAGTTTCGTGGGAACTAGTGTTTCCTTTCCTTTTCATGAATCCAAACAGGCCCTTAGAAAGTGATTTCCAATCTTAATGCAAGCATATGTGGTTAACTGTTTCTTTTGCCTATCATGCAGAAAGCATATCTTGGGGATGTTGTTCATGTTGGAAGTTGCTGTCCAATGTGGAATTTTCTTTGCCATTGTTGACTAACAAAACACTTTCAACCTTGATAGAATAGATTCCCCACAAATGTGAGCACAAAGATGGATTTTAGCTCTCTTGGCCATCAAGGCTTGGAAAAAAGATTTAGACAATAAGTTTCTTTTAAGGGGTGTTTGGTGCATCGTATCAGGACGGATTAGATGGAATAGACTTTCTAATCCCACGTTTTGAGCCGAAGCTTGTGTTTGGTCAAGCAGTCCGTCAGTGACAATTTGAAGCATTGGAAACAGTGCCAAAGCGTTGCGGATTGAAGAAGGATCAGCTGTATCTATTTTGGATTTGCAATATCCAGCAACAGACATTCAAAGACAATTTCTGTGACGTATTGCATGGTGTGCCACCATGATGAATGTGTTATATCCATACCGTTCATCCATTTTACGAGTTCATTTTAGGCCATGGGCCCAAAAAAGAGACAGATTCAATGCTCAAGTGGACCACACCTCAAAAGGCAGTGGGGATTGAACGTTTACCATTGAAACTATCTTGGGGGCACAGAAGGTCTGGAACAATATGATAGTTGTTTTTTGTTTTTCCCCTTCATCCAGGTCTATGTGACCTCATGAACAAGTTGGATGACAAATAAACATCATGGTGGGTCCTACTAAGGTTTCAACGGTAGGAATCATTGTTCCAACTGTTTTTTGTGGTTTGGTCCACTTGAGCTTTGGATCTGTGTCATTTTTGTGCTCATGACCTAAACTGATATCGTCAAATGGATGGACGATGTAGATATGACACAGATCATGGTGGGTCCCGTAGAACTTGGTAATGTAAACACACCACGGAGGTTGGTGGTGTGTCGAACTCCACGCAATCCGCTTCCAAAAGCTTCCTCTCTGCGAATGAAACATCCAAACATGGAATTCCTAATATCCCTGGATCACGGCTCCGAAATTATACATTCCAAATACGGAGACGAGATTTGGTATATCACTCCTAATCCACTGACAATACCTGACACTCCATAATCATTACACTGTGCCAAGTACAAAACACCCCCTTAGGAACCTCTTTCCAAATACTTCTATCTAAATTGGGTTATGAAATTTGATGAAATAAAGCCCAAGAGCATTTAACAAGAAAGTGCTACCCCATTACAACATCAAAGCCGATCCAAAAAACATCTTACTTAACCCTTGAAATTTCTTTATCTTACTTAACCCTAGAAATTTCTTTAAAGCCAAAGCCAAGATCTAATGAAACGTCTAACTCTTTCAATTTGGGGAACCCTTTCAACTATGTTATTACCTTGTTCTCCATATGCCCCAAAGGGTAGCTAGGAAGCACATATTTAACAAGAGCTTCTGCTTTTAGCCTCTCAGATCAAGCTCCCAAGCCAACAAGAATGCCTCCGTAGAACTTGGCATCATCCAAAGCATTCCTAATTGACCAAAACACCAAGCCGAACCAGATGCTGTGAGTAGGTAATGGATGAATACATGAGGCATGCTTTCAGTGTTTTTCAAACACATGCGATATCCTTTCTCTATAATTGATTCTTGCTTTTAAGATGATGAATGGTAAGATCTTTCTGTTGACCTACTAGCCATCTAAAAGTAGCAACCCTAGGAGGAGATTTCGCTTTACCCCTGTTCCCCTCCAACTTCCAGTATAGGGGGACTTCACTGAAAATTTATGTGAGGGATCTCATTTCTGCAAAAGCTTGTCCTAGAAATTACCGACGTTTAAGTCTTCCAACATCTTCATTAAGCTTCAAAGTCTCCTTTTTTCTTGTCCTTTAAGTTCCTCTTAAAAATGCAGTTCCCCACTAACTTCTTGCCTAGAAGCTCACAACATTCACAAGCATATTGGCCATTAAGATTTTCCTTTTCATGAGGCCAACCACTTCTCCAATTGATTAATCAAGATAGAGAAACACATGACGGGTAGATATTTCTTAATCCAACCGCTCTAGCTTTTTTTTTTTTTTTTGACAAATAACAGAGAAAAGATTTCATTAAAGATAAAAGAGAAGGAAGAGGCACACCGAGATAGCGGCCCCCTTACCAACCCAAAGGAGACAAGTTACAATGCTCTATGTTGACTATAAAACAGGCCCATTCTGTAATGAGTTGATAAACTCTTTTGACAATGTGATCCACTGACTTGGAGGTATCCTTAAAACATCTCCCGTTTCTTTCTTCCCAGGCCGCCCACCAAACTGCCAACAGGGCCATTCTCCATACCGTTGATCGGTTATTGTCTAGGGAAATGCCATGTCAGGCTGAGATCAAGTGATCCGTAGAATTTGGGAAGACCCAATGAATGTGAAAAGAGGATAAAATTGTTGACCATACCTTGTGAAAAAATGTGCAATGAATGAACAGATGATCTACCATTTCTTCGTGGGACATGCAGCATAGGCAAATGTTAGTAACGATCATTCCTCTTTTTCTTAGGTTGTCAACTGTTAGAACTTTCCTTTTGCCCACCAGCCATCCAAACACCACGATCTTTGGGGGAACTTTGTATTTCCAGATTTTATCTAACATGGTCCTTGCTTTGGAGGCATCTTTCCTGCTAAGACGGAGATATAAGGATTTCACTGAGAAGCACCCTTTTTTGTCTGGAGTCCAGACGAGAGAATCTGCATAGGACCGGTCTAGTTTGATGTTGCCAATGCGATTGAGTAAAGCGATCAGCTCTTCCGATTCCTAGTCGTAGAGATTCCTACGACATAGAGGATTCCACACTATTGAGTTCCCGAGAGTAGAGTAGCATTCAGCAACTGAGACAGCCTTATTAGGAGCTAGGCGATATATATGAGGAAATTCGTCTTTTAAGGCTGAGGATCCCACCCAGATATCTTCCTAGAAGCGGGCCTTATCGCCTAAACCAATCTTATGACGAATACAACTATGAACATCTGCCTGAGTGGAGAGCACATCTCTCCATAGAGCAGAGGCTCTATATCAAGAGGAATCCTTAGTCCACCATCCGCCAGTCGATCGACCATATTTGCATTTGATCAGAGATAATGCGGGGGCATTTTCACATCGGGCTCGAGTGGGGTGGCTTGTGAGACTCAGGGACACGCTCGGGGTGGGCGGCCTGTGTGAGGTGGGTGGCTCGTGAGACGCGGGCCCCACCCGTGTAACTCGGGTGGCTCATGTGAGGCGGTACCCATGTGACTTGGGGCCCACGAGGGGGGTTCGGCCGAGGTCCTAACCCATGAGACGTGGGGCCTGGGCTATGAGATAAAGGGATTAATTCGCCATACTCTAACAGTTCGAGCTTTTAGAGCAAGTGGTTAATTATCCTGCATCAAATTGGTACCAGAGCAGGAGGTCTCGTGTTCGAGACCCCTCACGGGGGGTGATTAATGCAGGGGCATTTTCACACCGGGCTTGAGTGGGGTGGCCTGTGAGACTCAGGGACACACTCGGGGTGGGTGGCCCGTGTGAGGCAGGTGGCTCGTGAGACGTGGGCCCCACCCGTGTGACTCGGGTGGCTCGTGTGAGGCGGTACCCATGTGACTTGGGGCCCACGAGGGGGGTTTGGCCGAGGTCCTAACCCATGAGACATGGGGCCTGGGCTATGAGATAAATGGATTAATTCGCCATACTCTAACAGTTCGAGCTTTTAGAGCAAGTGGTTAATTGTCCTGCATCAAGACAATTCCATAATGATAGATCTTCTGACCCGAGTCTCCATAGCCACTTATCGAGCAGGGCTCCGTTCATTAGTTTAAGGTCTCTGATACCTGTACCCCCCTCTTGAATGTGCTGGCATACCTCCTTCCATTCGACCAGATGGAACTTCTTCTTTTCCTCCTTCCCATGCCAAAGAAAGTCTCTTCTTAATCTTTCCAGAGTCGCTAGAATCGAAGTCGGGCATTTAAAAAGAGACATGAAATATACGGGGAGATTAGAGAGCGCTTCTTTGATAAGGGTTAAACGACCCCCCAAAGATAGGTATCTACATTTCCATCTGGCTAAGTAAAGCTTCAAAATGATTTACGACTTTATCCCAAGAGAGCCTTCAGTGGCTTACCCATGCATAAAGGTAGCCCCATAAACGTGATTGGGAGACTTCCCATGGAGCAGTAAAAAAAGGCAGCAAATTTACCAACTTCTTCCTCACCCATGTTGACGCCGAACATCTTCAATTTCTTCATATTCACTTTTAGGCCCGAGACCGCTTTAAAACAACGGACAATAGTGCGAAGA
Organism: Magnolia officinalis; assembly: GCA_021015155.1. Taxonomy (NCBI): domain Eukaryota; kingdom Viridiplantae; phylum Streptophyta; class Magnoliopsida; order Magnoliales; family Magnoliaceae; genus Magnolia; species Magnolia officinalis. The sequence goes on from JAJHSJ010000004.1 coordinate 94,292,700, forward strand.
TTGCTGACTTTTACCAGGTCTGCATCACAGAAGAGGAGGGTATCGTTTGCGAATTGTATATGAGAAATGGGGGATTCCATTCTTTTAATCTTGAAGCCACTGATGATCCCGTCCATCTGCCCTTTACTGAGCATTTTGGATAAAGCATCTCCCACAATAAGAAATAGGAAAGGGGAAAGCGGATTGCCCTGCCGAAGCCCCCTTGAGCTTTTGAAGAATCCTTTAGGGGAGCTGTTGATTAATATTGAGAAGAATGCTGATCCGACGCATTCCCTCATCTAGGACTGTAACTAAACTTGTTACTGTAACCAATATTTTAGTTTGCAGTAACCCACTCAACGTGGTTGCAAGACGTTTCCATGTCAATCTTGCGAAGAAGATTGGGTGTTGGATTCCTAAACGTGGACTGCATGCATTCATTCACAACTAAACAACATCATGGATTTGGCAATCACTGACAAAGGCACCTTGAGCGACAAAAATGATGACCTTGGCATCCCGATTCGGTTTCTCAAAAGCTTTGTAATAATTTAGTGAGCTCTTCTTGCGAGACTAATGAGTATTCAATTTTTATTGGTTCTTCCTTTTGTCTATAATAGTGAAGTGTGGCATTTTCCCCTTATTCGACCTTGACCTTGCATGAAACAAATATTCTTTATTCAGTTCTGTGCTTCAGGAAGAGTGGGGTGTTTGAAGACTGAAAAGTCTGTTCCAATTGTGCCCCTAAATAAGGGAAGATGGATTCCAGTGTATGTGGCACCTTATGGATGAAGTTGCCACAAAGGTATAAAAGAATGTGGTAATTTGGAGGGATGGCCATTGGTAAAATTTTCTAGGGTTTTCGGACAAGCAGGGCTTGTTATGGAGGTGGTAATCCCTTGCGACCAGAAGTCGGTGGCACCATGTGGTTTTGTGTTCTTTCGCATGAGCTCCAACGAAGAGGTGATTGATGGTGGCAGTGAAGCTGCTCCATGGGAAAAACTTCGGTGGTAAGAAGCTAATGGTAATGGTGCAAAAAGCTAGATTCAGCCTTGAAGTGACAAACAAAGATGAAGGTAGCAAGTTGATTAGAAACAATGATGTTGATCGTCTACGTAAAACTTGACAACTACAGTAAGGGGGGAAGAGGCATTGCTTAGCTTTTGAGGGGCTCTCCTTTAGAGATGCTGCAATGGGGCGTCAGGATCATCATCATCAACAAGAGGATAAGGAGTTCGGGATGTCTTAGGAGTGTCACGAGATGATTGGAAACTCGAAGGGGGAGCAATAAGAAGAGCATAACTCAGAGGGGCATAAATGGATTTGGGTAGAGTACATTAATGGTGAATGAGTGGTTCGATAGGCCATAGCTGATTCAGAAGGCATGGGAATCTCTCCAATATGTTGATGATACTTTGCTTTTATGCGAAGCGGAGGTGAGATCAATTGATAATCTTCGGAAAATCATTGTTTGCTTTGAGGTCGTATCGAGGCTGAATGTTAATGTGTCAAAGTCAGAAATGCTTGGTATTCACATGGATTCTGAGGACCTCGATACGTTGGCAACCATCTTTGGTTGTAAGGTGGGATCGTTTCTGTCGACCTATTTGGGTTTGCCCCTTGCATTGGGAAACCGACTAGACATCTTTGGGACAGAGTTGTTGAGAGAATTGAAAAGAAGTTGGTTGGAGACGTTGATTTTAATGTGTCAAAGTCAGAAATGCTGGGTATTCACATGGATTCTGAGGACCTCGATACGTTGGCAACCATCTTTGGTTGTAAGGCGGGATCGTTTCTGTCGACCTATTTGGGTTTGCCCCTTTGCATTGGGAAACCGACTAGACATCTTTGGGAAATCTTGTTTGATTTTTTCACCATTTGGTGAAAAAGTAATACTTGTTCTTCTGTTGTTTCAGGAATGCATATGTCAAGTCATAAATACACCACAACAGATGAGAGCCTGACATCTAACGAGTATAGGATGGCTTGTCCCACATAAAACACACATATCTTTAAATGCCCCAAACAAGAACAGTGCATGCCACATGTGTGGGATCTTGATCATTCGTCACACACTCCCCATGCCACATTGCCATTGCATTTGTCAGGGGATCAGTGTGGCCACCAAGATGTATATATTTTATCCAAACTGTCCATCCATTTTGATGGATCTTTTTTGGGGACGTGGGTTGGCTAATGATGTTGCCACTAGTCATGTGGCTAGTGGTCGATGCTTTGTGGGCCTACCATGATGTGTTTTATCCACACCGTCCATCCCAAGGTATCCCGTATTGGTATCGGTTGGCATAACGGTGCCCTCCGATACGGATACGGATACGGGGGCGTAACGGCGATACGGGGGCGTAACGGCTCGTAACGGTGCAAAATTTTTTTTTTTTTTGCCAAAAAAATATGATTAAATCCGGAATAATCTAAGCATTCCAAATATGCATTCATTTATAAATTGGAACATGTTTATGGTGGTGTAACGGTCCACTCTTTGGTGAGAAGTTGTATCGGATTGTTAATGAATTTATGAACCAGATAACCTGAATTTGACTACAAAATTCATATATTTAATTTTCTAACTATCTACTATCAATGATAGATATATTAGAATGACTGTAATATGAAAATATCTTACATGTGTAGGTGTTTGCAATTATTTTTGAGGAATTTCTGGAACATACCTGTGGCTGTGACTGTGATTCATGTCTGTGGCCTGTCATCCTCAAGTCAAGAATATTAAAAAAAAATAGTAGTGTCTGATATACTCCCATGCAACTTGATTAAGGATTACTTGATTGGTTGTCAGGGGAGCTATTTTAAATACAAGTTCGTCAATGTCAAGTGTGTGCTTGGCTTCTTGCAATAATACTGCTGTGAGCTGCTGCTGCAAATACTTACCTTAATATAAATATATACTTACAATCACAAGTCACCACCAAAATGAAAATTTGCTTTTTTGTGTTTGCTCGACCTCCACGTCATCGTCATCGTCATCATCAGGCTGAGGCTATCCAATAGGTGGAGGTGCTGTATATCCATAATATCCAGTGCCAAAAGGAAATACTAGATCAATGAAACCAGAGGATGATTGATCCTGACTAGGCAATGACTCTGACCCCGAGTAAGGATATCCACCAGTGCCCCGTCGAATAGCCATACTGGTGCCCGTACTCAGCCCGTTGAGAATCTTGAGATTGAGAGTGCGTCTGCTGTGATGAGTAACTTGGATTTGGATCTGGATATCTATAATCATATGGATATTGATTGAGAGGACTACTCCAATATGAATGTGATGGAACGGGCTTAGTATAACCATTATAATTTTAATCCAATTGACCATAAGAATATCCATCATAATAACCAGGACCATGAGCCTGCTGATGTTCTGGACCTCCCAGACCCGGTGCACCACTAGACGTACCCTCCTCCTGCTGGCTGTATTGTGACTCGGTACACTCATAAGTCCGACCTCGTGTACTACCTCGTCGATGTTCATCGGCATCGCGATCTGTAGACGGCTGTATAGGGTGTTGAGAAACACCAGAAGTACCACCGCCAGGGGCAGGAGGGTCATCATCACCATCATCCGACACGGTCACGCTACCACTGCTTACTCTTTTGTTGATCTCGAGCCGTACTTAGCATAAACGCTGCTCCTCTTACTGGGTCCAACACATGTGCACAACTCTCTTGTTGCGCTGTGCGTATTTCTGTATCATCAATTTCCAATTTTTCACTATCCCCTTCAATTTGCTTTTCCCTTGTTTCCAACCAAGGTAGAAGCGGGTCATCCTCATCATAAACACGTTTATTGAACATTAGTCTATGTCATCGGCGACTGTAATGCTCCTATGATGTCGTGTCGCATTCTTATTTTTATATTGTAGTGCATGAAGACAAGTCTATCTAATGTCCTAGTCTTCAATCTATTCCTATTCTTTGAATGAATAAACGCAAAATAACTCCAATTCCTTTCGCAGCTAGAGGAAGATGTTGTCTGACTCAAAACTTTTATTGCGATTTTTTGGAGAGCCTTCGTACTCTCTCCGAAATTAATCCACCATTCGGCAGGTTGCAACCTAGATACTGCATGTTGTGTAAGAGCATCTCCAAAGCTACCCAGGCGATTTCCAAATATATCTAATTCATTCAATGCCTTTATTTGCATATCTAAGTCAGACTCTAATATCTTTATCACATTCTTTAGCCCGACACGAACTTCATCATCCGTAACAAATGATTGGGCATATCTGTACCTAGGATTTAGGTAGTAACCTGTTGCATGAAGATCGTGATGGAGTTGTTTTGTCCATCTCCTGTCGATCATCTTTCAATTAGACTCCCAGCTTTTACAATCACGTTGAATTGCCAACTTTGCCTTATCCATGGCATCGTATAGGAAGCCCATGGTAGGCGCTTCGTCGGTTTCAATAAGACGGAGTACCCTCATTAGTGGCTCCATCACCTTTAGGATCGACTTGATCCTCTTCCAATATTTGTTGTCTCGTATAGTGTTCGCAACTTCAACCGGTGTTCCTGATGTCTTTTGCCCATGTTTTGTGTTGAGCCATTCTCGGGAAGCGAACGTCTCACTCAACTCTCTCTTATGCTGGAATAAACTCTCTAATGCTATAAAGTTTGTTGCGAATCTAGTCGCCGCAGGCCTCAACGACTCGTCCTTTCGTGAACTTTCTCATTATTGCGACTACTTGATTATGGTTGTAAATAAACGTCGTTACTTCTCTTGCCCTTTCGACTATTTCTTTAACATTCTTCTTCTTCCCAATATCTTCCAATATAAGATCAATACAATGGGCAACACATGGTGGCCAAAAAAGATGTCGTTTCTTATTCATCAACTTATGTCCTGCAAGCTTATATGTTGCTTCATTATCTGTCACAATCTGCACTACATTCTTATCTCCAATCTCTTCCACAACTTTATCCATTAGTCCAATAATTTAATTAGAATATTTTTTTACCTCTGAGGCATCATTTGACTTGTGGTATATAGTTCCTAAGTGGCAGTACACTATGAAGTTGATCATGCTGCCTCTGGTTGGGCCAGTCCAACCATCACACATGATCACGCATCCTCTGGCTTGCCATACATGTTTAAAGGTAGTCACGTATTCTTTCACATCCGCATATTCTGCATCTGTCCATTTTCCCCTAATCTCCTTAGCCGTGGGAGCTTTTATTCCTTCACCTGCTTCTGTTGCTGCATCAATTACCACTTGCAATATGGAGAATTGGCCGCGTTAGGAGGTATGTTGGCATGTATAAATAACTTTGCTGCTGTTCTACCTAGCTTCTCAACGGAAGTTCTACTCCACATTTGTTTTATCTTCTTTTGTTTAATTGATTCTTTCTTAAGCATGATTGGATCAATAGAGGGTCTCCTAGGCTCATTTACTTCTTCATCCAAACGTATAGGGGCATCACGTGAAATGTCTGTCGTCGGCTCCCAAATACACGTCGTAACCCACCAAACCTACCTCTCTACTCCCACTTGCAGAAGCAGTCGCACTCCCACTGCCCCCCCTATATCACGAATTGACCCATGCGCACCAAACATGCAGCGACGTTCTTCCTTTGCACGAGCTAGATGTAAGCTCTCTCCTAGCTATAGTTAATTCCCGATCTAAATCTTCATCAGAATCAATAATATCTTCATCACGAACGCCCATATAACCAAACACCTCTTGTCAAGCTGCATCCAAAATCTCATCTTTCTTCTTTTGTACAGTAGCACGTTTACCCTTCGATTCATCCAGACTAGCTTGCATTAAAATTATTATCTCTTTCAGTACTCTAGTACATCTCGCAACTTGACCCTTTTGATGTGCCAAATGTTGTTTGAGACGGGTAATTCCACCAGTCACTAGTCTATTATAATAGTTGCACTTCATTTGGTGCCTAGTACGACCAACCCTCTGACAATGTTGCCATCCAATATCCTCACTTGTTGGCCAGATGTAGACATTTCTTTAGATTTAGGTAGATACTAGATAATTAGATATAGATTAGATATGAGTATGAGTGTATGACCTATGTCTATGTGAGATTGTGAGTCCAGTCTACTCGGCACTCACTATTCTAAATTTGTATACAGTTTCAGAATCTAATCAATAAAGATGATTTTATGTTCTAAACCCTAAGAAGCTCCAAAACTTGTCTAATATAAGAAAAAAACATAAAGTCGCTAATTCGAAAATAGAAAAAAATTATAAAAAAATATAAAATGACAACAACAATCCGTAAAATGCACATTAACATGTTCTACTATGATTAACACATCCTATTCTACCACTAAAACAACAAAACATTCAATAAAAAATGATTTTTCGAATTTAAAAAAAAAGGGCCGAAAATAGTGTGTAAATAGAAAAAAATTATAAAAAAAATATAAAATGACATCAACAATCTGTAAAATGCACATTAAAATGTTCTGCTATGATTAACACATCATATTCTACCATTAAAACAACAAAACATTCAATAAAAAATGATTTTTCGAATTTTTAAAAAAAGGGCTGAAAATAGTGCTTAAATAGAAAAAAATTATAAAAAAATATAAAATGACATCAACAATTTGTAAAATGCACATTAACATGTTCTACTATGATTAACACACCATATTCTATCATTAAAACAACAAAACATTCAATAAAAAATGATTTTTCGAATTAAAAAAAAAGGGCTTAAAATAGTGCGTAAATAGAAAAAAATATAAAATGACAACAACAATCTGTAAAATACACATTAAAATGTTCTACTCTGATTAACATATCATATTCTACCATTAAAACAACAAAACATTCAATAAAAATTGATTTTTTGAATTTCTTTAAAAAAGGCCGAAAATAGTGCGTAAATAGAAAAAAATTATAAAAAAATATAAAATGACATCAACAATCTGTAAAATAGACATTAATATCTTCTATTATGATTAACACATCATATTCTATTATTAAAACAGCAAAACATTCAATAAAAATTGATTTTTTGAATTTTTAAAAAAAGGGCCGAAAATAGTGGGTAAATAGAAAAAAATTATAAAAAAAAAATGACAACAACAATCTATAAAATGCACATTAACATGTTCTACTCTGATTAACATATCATATTCTACCATTAAAACAAAAAAAACATTCAATAAAAATTGATTTTTTGAATTTTTTAAAAAAGGGCCAAAAATAGTGCGTAAATAGAAAAAAATTATAAAAAAGTATAAAATGACATCAACAATCTGTAAAATGCACATTAACATGTTCTACTATGAGTAACACATCATATTCTATCATTAAAACAACAAAACATTCAATAAAAATTGATTTTTCTAATTTTTAAAAAAAGGTCCAAAAATAGTGTGTAAATAGAAAAAAATTAAAAAAAAATATAAAATGACATCAACAATCTGTAAAATGCACATTAACATGTTCTACTATGATTAACACAACATATTCTACCATTAAAACAACAAAACATTCAATAAAAAATGATTTTTTGATTTTTTTTTTTTAAGGGCAAAAAATAGTGCGTAAATAGAAAAAATTATAAAAAAATATAAAATGACATCGACAATCTGTAAAATGGACATTAATATCTTCTATTATGATTAACACATCATATTCTACCATTAAAACAATAAAACATTCAATAAAAAGTATAAATACTTATTTTTGAGGAATTTTTGGAAAATGGCCCACAGAGCTTCGAATCAAGAAAATCCTTAATATAAGTTGTTTTTATCTGAAATATCAAGCTAAGATTGGTCGAAAATAGCAATAGAATGATTTAGGAAGAGTTTGGAAGAAAGAAGTTTAAAAAAAGTGAAAAAACGGACCTTAAAAAGCAAAAAAAAAGTGACTGTTTTCTGATCGTTACTGGGCAATAACGGCTGTTACGGCTACAAAATCGAAGGGGGGGGGGGGGGGGGGGGGGGGTACGCCCGTATCGTAATGGATACGGGACACCCTCGATCCATCTTTACAGATTATTTTAGGGATTAGTCCCAAAAATGAGGTAGATCTTAATCTCAGGTGTACCGCACCGTGGGAAAACATTAATGATTGAATGTCCACCATTAAAAACCTCCTAGGGTCCACTGTAATGTTTATTTGACATCTGACCTGTTGATAAGGTCATAGAGACCTGGATGAAGGGAAAAAACAATTATAAGCTTGATCTAAAACTCTTGTGGCCCCTAAAAAGTTGTTAATGGTGGGAGTTTAATCACTAATGCGTGGTACACTTGAGATTCAGATCTACCTCATTTTTTGGCTAATACCATAAAATGATCTGGAAAAATGGATGGACGGAAAGCATGGATGAACATATACATCATGGTGGGGCCCATAGAGCACTGGCCATTGGCCAGTGGCAAGTCACTAGCCAACTAGTTTCCCATTTTGGTATGAGCAGAATCGAGTAGATTGAAGGAAATAAGGGTAGATTGAAGGCTCAACTGGTCCACATCACATGAAGCAGTGAGGATTGAATTCCTATTGTTGAAAACTTCCTATGACCCTCAGTGATGTTTATTTCACAGAATGATGTATAAATTGGATCCGTTCATCTAGTTATCTGATAGGGTCACGTGAATGCCATGTGTCCACTGTGTGTGCCCGGAATCATGCGGCACCCCAGCTGTGACTGTGAGGGCCCATCCTGATATCATCTTGATCCACTTCATCCATTAGTTGAGTCTTGTTTGGAGGTGATCCATGAATCAGGCCAATCCAATATTCTCCGTGAGCTGATTCCATCATTTGAGATTTTCTGCATACACTTAATATGTTGTAGATGAACTGATAGACAGTGTGGATTTCACACATACAATGAGTATCCCCGTTGTCCATCCTTTCTCCAATATTATTTCCGAACATGATATATATCAGCACTTGAAGGCTATATGCATTGAGGAAAATGTTGGTGTAGGTGTCACCCAACAACAAAATAGGACAAACAACACCCATCCACATAAAGCAAAATAATCCAAAAAGCTTACAAAAAAGCCAAACATTCTATCAATGCATCCATATGTGTAGCCAAATAACCCAAAACCCCAAAAAACATGATTGAGATAAGCAGGTCAAAGGAGACTGCCACGGTGAAGTCGGTGTGCGGTTCCATTCATCCAAGCTTATTTGCAATGGTATAGCACCATGAGCTGGAAGGTCATCATCAGAACGACAACACTGACCACAAATAGCAACATTATTTTTGAGTCACAATAACAGTTGCGACATATTGTAGTGCGGTGGGGAGCCCTTATGTGTGGTGGTGCTGATCCTATGAAATATGGCGTACCTAGAGGCAATTCAAAGGCATGGTCGGCGAGTTCTTCAATAGGCGGAATGATGAACCTGTTTACGTTGTTGTTAGCAAAATTGGTCATGTGTAGATTTCGATCCGGGATCACACCTGTGAATGCTTCCCATGCTTTATTGGCCTTGTTTGCAGACTTGAAACTCTTGAAGTTTGCATGGCTGAATCCATCAACTTGTGCACGGCATTCCTCCCATGTATAATATATTCCTGGTTCTTTTTCGTTGAATATTACGTATACCTTACTCATCTATAAAAAAAATAATTTATTACACAATAAGGACTACACCATAATCAAAATTTCAATCGTCCACAAAGAAAGTAGTAAAGGCCAATATTATACATTCACGGATTGCGATAGTTAAGCTACAATTGTGAAAGGAGATCACCTGTAATCGATTTATTAGTTATGTAAAACTGTTTGCAGGTTAGGAAGGACTACATCCTGTGAATAAGCTATTAAGGTGCAATATAGGATACTAGATACTAACTTCCCAACATATAATATTGTTTCAAGGGTCATTAGCATGTTCACCTGCAAGAAGTTACAAAAACATTCAACAAAATGACAACTGCAATATTTAATATTTATCACCAATTTAAAAGTTATCAAAGGTCTGATGGTCAGTCGACAATGGGAACATGATATTGCGGAATTTTCACACTACCCGACATTCCAATCTTTCTTTCACCACCACAAAATTCAGGAAGTAAATATTCCATACCCTTGGAGCAATCCTACCTACTATATATAGGTGGGTCGACCCAAACCGAATGAAGATCGGTATGCTTGCCAAAATGTTCTGTGTCCAAACATACAAAAAGCTCATAACACAAACATGTAAAAAAAAAGCAGAAGTTTCTAACCACAACAGTCGAATGGTTGTGCATACGTCCCCCAAAAAATAATATTGTAAACCACAACCTTCGCATGGTCCCAACTAGGACCTCCTAACCATTCATATTGACTGAGATCAATGAGCGTCCTAGCTCCGATCCGCAACATCCTCACGAATTGAAGTTTTTTCTCTTTCGAAATATTAAGGAAGGCAACTCTATATGCTTCTTCTTTAGAAAGTAACTTTATTGCCCACAACACCTCATCCCCTGTTAGCCCATCTAATTCCTCCAATGCTTGGATAATTTGAGACATCCGCCCAAAATCTTTACCTTCGTTGATCGTTTTTGCAATCAATTTCATAACGTCGCTTATGTTGACCATCCCATTGCCCATGAGTTCAACCGATCATACCATTTTCACTCTCTTCCTAGAATTAACCGTGTTGTTTGCGTTCTTATAAGCGTTTCCATTCTGGATGTAGTATATTTTTCCCTTTACGACTGTCGACCAGTGGATATTTGACGCTATGTCCCCAAGCTCATCAAATGAGAGAATGAAGGTGTCATCATTAAGATCGGCAATGTGATTTGTGGAATCCTCTGTATCTCTCCATCTCATAGTACTTGATCTTGGTGGTAGATTGCCCGTTGCATGTGATCTACCCGTAGCCCTGTCGTTCCCAAATACGTACTCCAGATTGTCATACCTTGGCTAAGGTTTTCTGCGAAACTGTGCGGCATTCGGATGGGACTATTAAAGAGCATAAAAAAGCAATCCGTCATGTCTATAGGTAAACACATAATCAAACAATATTAATATAGAATGTAAGCATAAGTACTAGAAGTGAATCTCACCCTAATAGAGTCATCCCATACTTCATTAGGAGCAACGACAATCTTTAAATCATCACCCTAGCCAAGTCCCAAAGCATTACGCAAATCTATCACAATGAAGTAAAATTATTATTATTATTATTTAAAACTGTGCAAAGCCTGTTTGTAACATTGGTGGTGCTGATCACTAGCCCTAGTTTACTTAACATTTTCTCCACGATTGGCGTATATGATTCTTTCTTATATCCGGCTCCGCTCATTCGTCTAGATATTGCTAACTCCATTAGACCATCGATTAGGATGTTATCCATGTCATCCGTCCAATGAAGTATACCTCCCAATGATGGGGCGTCGTCAACTGTCTTTGAGGTATACTTTCTCGGAGTTCTCCTTGGGGTAAATATTGCTTTGTAGTGGAATTATGGTTCAATCTAGAGTTCCGAAAAGTGTGGACAATGATGAAGTGTGTAGATTGATTGATAACCAAAAAATTGCAACAAATGAGCAATTTACAGAAGGAACCCACCAAACAAAAACTCAACAGTTAAAAAAAAAGAGAACATACACACACATAAGCCAACAAGTATTTGTGATTCACTAAAGTGAACAAATAGAGATATGTTCCATAAACGTGATCGTGGGGTTTTTGGTTTCCAAGATCCACTGAAAATTTGCTCCAAAAACTCAAAAAGTTTTTTCTTGGAAAAACAAAGAGAATATACTTTGACCAAAATCCTATTTGGAAAAATAATCCTCAATCTCCAAAATGTCCCCACTAAACATATTTCCAGGAAATAAGTCATGGCCTTGAAAAGAAAAAAAGTCTACTGGACCATCTTTAACAAAAAATTTCCTTAAAAACATAACCTAGATGTGTTCCCAAACTACACGTTTTATGGAAATGGCTAGTGTGTCCTTCAATGAGAAAACTCAAATATTTCGAAATCGACACATTAGAATCCTTGATCATCTACACTTTTTTCAAATGTATAGATGCACATCCAACGACCTATAGGAAAAAAAAAATCCAATCTTTACTCCCTTGTGAAGATGACCCAATGGAAGAAGCTCTCATTGTTACCCCCTTGTGCGTTGAGAAAATGTGTGACATCCCTGACCCCTTTTCTGATTGACGTGTGGAATCGGACCACTCTTCATGTTATAAAATCGACATACCTTTTCGAATCTCTGACGAGAAACTTAAATGGACCAAAGATGTTTTAGAGAGGGAAGTGGGGCAGGTGGGTATGTCATATGGGACCTGAGATAAGATGCATATGAATTCTTCCAATTTGTTCAGGCTAAGGCAGTTCGGGGATTGCAAGTCGATCTTAAGGCGAAATCCAGGAAATCCCCTAGAGGCTGGAGGGAGCTGGTGAATATGGAATGTACCATTAATTATGATTTGGTGAGTAGAGTAGGTGGCTCTTTAAGGGTTAGATCGGGAAAGTGTTGTTCAATGATTATTCTATCATGGAATGTCAGAGGGCTGGGGAATGCATCAAAGAGGGCCATGTGAAGAAGATTGCAGAAGATCGAAGGTTGACATCATTGCCATCCAAGAATCCAAGTTGCAGTCAACGAACAGAGGTACACTTGCTTCTATCTAGGGGGTAAAATCATCTGATTGGGCAGTTCTTGATGATGTGGGTACAACAGGGGGTATTTTGGTTGCATGGAAGTCACAAAGATGGAGGCAGATAGATTCTTTTTCTGGGAGATTCTTAGTCTCCATCCTTCTTTGGGAGATAAGTTCAGGGTTTCTGTGGGTTTTTTCTACTGCTCATGATCCATGTTATTGCAATCTGAGAGATCAGTTTTGGGCTGAACTCGACTACGTCAGATAGAGATGAGATGCCCCTTGGTGTGTTGCGCAGGGGATTTTGATGTTGTCCTTTTTTCCTTTGAGAAATCTTGTGGCGGCAGGGTTACCAAGAGCATGTCCTCCTCCGATTGGGTGGCCCAGCATGATCTGGTGGACCTGTCTTTGGGGGGGCCAGGTTCACTTGATCTAATGTTTAGGAAATCCCTATCATTTCATGGCTGGACATATTTTTACTATCAATGGATTGGCTTGAACGAGTCCCATTGGCTATTCAACGCAGTGTTTTAAATAGCGGTAGCGTGATGCGTAGCGCTCAACCCTTTATAGCGTGTAGCGTAAGCTACACAATACTTCTATTTTTTAATTTAAAAATATGACAAATATAATAAATAGTGAAAAAAAAGGAAAAAAATATAAAAATGCCTAAAAGATGATTCATTTTATCAATTATAAGCATGTTCAAAAAAGTTATTAGTTATCATTTATCAAAAGACAATCCACATATATAAGCCAAATCAAATAATTATCACATCAACAACTTTCTAAGCAAACCACTTTAATTAATAATGTCTAATTGAAACCACAAGTCACAATTATGAAAAGAAATAAAAATTTCATAGGTTAAAAAGTATCAAGTACAATACAAGTGTCACATTTCTCAACATTAGAAACAAGGAAAACCTGAAAAAATAATAGAAAACTAAAATAGTAAAAAAAATACATTGTAGCTTACGCTACGGACGCTACGTAGCTGTAGCGTACGTTACGACCTCTGTAGTGTACGCTACAGGGGATTTACGCTATTTGGGACGCTACGTAGCGCTATGGCCATGCTACGCTACGTAGTGTACGCTACTGCTACGCTACGGGCACTATTTGAAACACTGATTCAACGTGCTCTCCCGAAGGTAGTATTTGATCATAGGCCTATTATTTTAGAAGTTGGTAATGATAATTGGAGACCTAGTCCATTTTCGGTTTGAATTAGCTTGGATGGAAGTGGACAGATTTGATCAGCTCGTTGCAGATTGGTGGGCCTCAATTGTAGTTGACAGTTTTGCTGGCTTTAGAATTAGTAGAAAACTCGAGATGCTAAAAAAGAAATTAAAGGTTTGGAAGAAAGAGGTTTTGGTCGGTAGAGAACAAGAGTTTGATAAAATGATGGAAGAAATTCATTAGGTCGATCTCTTAGAAGAAAACGGGTCTCTTTCCCCAGAAGGTAGCTTGAAGAGGGTTGACTTGTCAAACTTGCATGCTAGCAAGGCTAGAGAGGAAGAAACTAAATGGCGGTAGAGATCAAGAGCGGTTTGGCTCAAGGGAGGTGGTAAGAATACCTGCTTTTTTCACAGCATCGCTAGTGCTCGAGCTCGGGGTAATAGAATTTCCTCTCTGGTGGTTAACAGGGTTAGTGTTATGGATAAGGACAAGATATGTGAGTCTATTGTTGCCTTCTACCAAAATATGCTTTCGTGTGAGAGATGGGGGCGTCCAATATTGGATACCTCCAATTCTGTCAACTTTCTTCTGAGGATGCTGCCTGTTTAGAGACCTTTCTTGGAGGAAGAGGTGAAATTGGCCTTAGACTCCATGTGCAGCGACAAGGCTCTGGGCCTCGATGTCTTTCCCATGGTCTTTTTAAAGAAATATTGGCATATAGGGAAGAAAGACATCATGGACTTTATTGTGGAATTCTTAGAGTGGGGGCGCTAATGTAAGGAGCTTGGAGCTATGTTTATTGCACTAATTCTAAAAGTGGAAGGAGCTGAAATGTTAATTGACTTAAGGCCATTTAGCCTCATCGGGGGCCCCAATAAGTTGCTTGCTAAAATTCTTGCCACCGGATTTACTGTGGTTCTTTCCAAGGCGATCTCAGAAAATCAGGGTGCTTTCTTGGCAGGAAGACAGATATTGGACAATGTCATATAGCACATGAATGCATTGATACTAAGCATAGAGAGAAGAAGAGCGGGCTAGTCTACAAGCTCGACGTTGAAAAGGCTTATGATTATGTTGAATGAGATTTTTTAGACTACATGCTCCACAGATTGGGGTGCGGCCACAAGTGGAGGGCTTGGATAGGTGACTGTTTGCAATATGCTCCCTTCTCAATCCTCGTCAATGGATTGCCTAGAGGATTCTTCAGCGCAACTCGAGGTCTTAGGAAGGGTGACCCGATCTCCCCATGCCTATTTGTTGTAGTTGGGGAAGCCTTGAGTATGATGCTTCAAAAAGGTGAGGAGAACAAACTATTTAGTGGTTTTCAAGGCGCTAGAGAAGGGTAGTACTTAAGCCATCTTCAGTATGTGGATGGCACGTTTTGTGACACGAAGGCACATTCTATGGACAACCTGTGGAAAATATTAGTGTTGTTTTGAAGCCGCTTCAGGATCGAAGATTAATGTGGCTAAATCAGAGATGTTGGGACTTGGGAGTGCATGATGAAAGGGAGGAATTGAGCCATTTTGTAGGTATTTTTGGGTTTCAATCAGGATCTTTTCCGTCATCATATCTTGGCCTTTCGCTTTGTATTGGGAAGCTGCCCAAACACTTATGGGACAAAATTATCGAGAGGATTGAGTGGAAAGTCATCTTGTTGAAATGCCGATACTTCTCTTTGGGAGGCCGTCTCACTCTCATAAAGATTGCATTTCCAACATGCTCGTGTGTTTTATGTTTCTCTTCAAGTATTTGGCAGCAGTGATGAAAATGTATGAAAAGCTACGAATAGGCTTTCTTTGGAAAGACAATTACGAGGGGAGGAAATTTCATCATCTAAAGTGGGAGGAGGTGTGTAGGCTGATCAAAGATGGTGGTGCCGGTTTGAAACCCCAAAGCCGTGTTTGTTTTCCAATTCACCAAGGTAAATCTCGGTAAATGGGTAATAATTACTTACCAAGGTAATTCCCACACACTTTTCGATGTTGACATTGATGGGTTACTTTTTTAACACAAAAATTGAGGAATGAGTGAATTTCGTGTGGGGCCCACTATGATGTATGTGGCTTATCCACGCCGTCCATCCGTTTTGCGGGCTGATTTTATGGCATGAGCCCAAAATTGAGGTAGATCCAAAGGTCAAATGGACCACACCACACGAAACAGTGGGTTGAACTCCTACCGTTAAAAACCTTTTACGACCACGATTTCCTATGGTGTGGGCTACTTGAGCTTCGGATTTGCCTCATTTTTGGGCCCATGTCCTAAAATGTTCCGGTAATATAGATGTATGGCTCAGATATGTTACAGACTTCATAGTGGCGCCCATGAATGGATGTCGATCCTTTTCAAATGGCTTTTGCAATGAGGAAAGTTGCATGTATTTACATTCTCCATCAAACAACTAACATTTGCAATAATTACTCATTGACGCCCTTTTACATGCATTTACATACATTTACAACAAAACAAACACGACCCTATCAGTCATGAATTTGGCCTTATTAGGTAAATGGATCTAGAGATTTGGGACCGAAGAGGGCAGGAGGTGGACGGACTTGGTAGTTCACAAATATGACACTCAGGGAGAAGGTTGGTTTGTCAGAACTTCTCCTTTGTATAGAGCTCGGGGATCTTGGAAAGCGATTGCGGCCATCGAGCATATTGTGCGTAGAGGCATTCTGCTTGTTTTGGGAAGCGGTAATCGCATATGTTTTTGGGTCGATAAGTGGTGTGGAGACGGGACATTTCATGATTTGTTCCCTAGGGTTGCCCACTTGGCGCCCTACCGCGTTGTTGCTATTACAGATTATTATTCCGTTGATGGGAGGGATTGGCGGACAAGGAGATAGATGTTGTTGTTGGTTTGCTGGACTTCCTAAAGAATTTCAAGCCTGATTTTTGATTTGAGGATCGGTTCATATGGGGCAAACATCGATCTAGGAAGTTTTCCGTCAAGTCTTTATGTAGCCTGTTCGAAGAACTTGTTTGCGACCCGTCCACATCTCATCCTTTCACCACTGGTTCTACGATGCCCATCCCAGGGTGGTGGTGTCTGTGTGGCTCATGTGCAAGAAAATAATTCTTACTATCAATAATCTCCAGAGAAGAGCTCTAAGTCTTCCCAACGTCTGCTTGATGTGTTTGGCAAGAGGTGATGATTGACCACCTTTTTATCCACTACTCGTCTGTAGCCAAAGTGTGGGTTTTTTTCTTCTTCTTTCAACATTGATTGGGTGATGCCGGCATCGGTAGAAAAGCTAACTTTGGGCATGGCATGGCGGAGGAGTTGGTAGAGGGAGTAAAGTGGTTTGGAGGCTGACTATCACGACTATCTTTTGGGTCATTTGGGGGTGTCTAGAAATGGGCGTTGTTTTTGAAATGAGCAAGAGGGTCATGTAGAAGTCATTAATAGAGTTGAGGGCTTGGTGTCAAGCTGGGCAATGTATGTTAAATAAGCGACGTCGGCCTATCTTTGTTTTTGTAGTTCTCTCTTGTATGCTTTCTCTTTGCGTTTTGAGAGTTTCTAATAAATTGTTATCTTTCGAAAAAAATAAAACTAAAAATCCAATCATTGCCTAATTCCCTATTTTGCCTTTTTTGTTGTTTATGTCAGTCAACGACCTTATCCCTTGATTTTTGCAGAAAAACTCAGAATGCCTTAAAGAGTGCTTTTAGAAACTTTTCATATATCATGACCCATTTAACTCTCCTAGAGTTATTTGATCGCTATCTGGGTTGGACCATGGTTAATTGTTGCTCGCTTTTACTTTTTTTTTTTTTGCTCCAAAAATTGCTTTGATACCCAGTTGACTAGTCTTGGGATTTTTCAAGATTGAAGTTGTCATTATCATCATCAGAGCCTTATCCCAACTAAATGGGGTCAACTACATGAATCCTATTAGGCCATTCCACTCTATCACGAAACACTTCCTCATGACCCATTTGATTCTCCTAGAGTTATTTGATCTCTATTGACTCGGTTGGACCATGGTTAACTGTTGCTCACTTTTACCCTTTTTTTTTTGCTCCAAACAGTGCTTTGATACCCAGTGTTGACTAGTCTTGGGATTTTTCAAGATTAAAGTTGTCATCATCATCATCAAAGCATTATCCCAACTAATTGGGGTCAACTACATGTATCCTATTAGGCCATTCCCCACTATCAAGGAACACTTCCTCATTTAAACCATAGGTCTTCAAGTCTTTTCTTATTACCTCCACTCACATCCTTTTGGGCCTTCTTTTGCCCTATTAGAGCCTTCAACTTGAACTGACTCACTCCTAACCGGTGCAGTTCGTTGTCTCTATCGCACATGGCCAAATCATCTATGTCTAATTTTAGTTGCACGAAGCATGAAACACGGCGGCAATAGATTCATGTGCAGAAGTGGGGAAGTGTTTGTTTTGAAATGTAAACAAATAGGTGGGGAAGAGGGACCATGAGCGTGTCTGAAGCATGGTCCAAAGCAGGAGGGCACCTGGTTAGAAGAATCCTACAACTAAGCTTTCCCCATCTTATCACCTATTGGTGCTACTCCTAAGTTTATCCTTCCTTTTCTTGTCACGTATCTCTCAAAATCCTCATTTCCGCTATGATTATTTCATTCTATGAACGTGTTGTTCCTTTATTGTTCCCATAAAACATGGTTGGTCTTATAGCTATCTAGAAAATTTCACCTCGAGTTTCGTTTGTATGTTGCAATCACATAAAACTCTAGAGGCACGTCTCCACTTCATCCACCTAGGTCTAATTGTACGAGCAACATCCATTCAATCTCTCCGCTCTCTTGAAGTATTGATCCAAGATATTAAAAATGGTAATTTTCGAGTACCTCTCGGTCAACAATCTTAATGAATTCCTCATTTTCACTCGTTTTGTTATTAAAATTGTGCTGCATATACTTTGTTTTTGTCCGACTAATTTTGAAACCTTTAGATTGTAAAGCATCCTTCCATAGTTTATCCTTACTTTTCTTTCACTCATCTATCTCAGCATCCTCATTTTCGCAACGCTTATCTAATTCAATGAACGTGCTGTTCCTTGACTGTTCCTGATGTGTTGTTCCTTGACTGCTCACGTAAAACATGTCTGGTCTTACAACTATCTTGTAAAATTTCACCTTCAGCTTCATTTGTATATTGCAACTTGCAATCGCATAAAACTCGAGAGGCACATCTCCACTTCATTCAACTAGGTCTAATTCTATGAGCAACATCCATTCAATCTCTTTGCTCTCTTAAATTATTGATCCAAGATATTGAAAATGGTCATTTTTGGGCACCTCTTGGTCAACAATCTTAACGAATTCCTCATTTCCACTCATTCTGTTACTAAAATTGCGTTGCATATACTCTGTTTTTGTCCAGCTAATTTTGAAACCTTTAGATTCTAAAGCATCCTTCCATAGTTCTAGGCCCCGCCGGCCACACACACACGCACAATCATCTCGTTAACCAAACTGTATCATCTGCAAACAATATACACCAAGGGATCTCTTCTTGTAGATGCTTAATTACCTCTCCCAAAAGGTACAGTCTCAATGCTGGACCCCTGTTGCATGCCTACAGTAATTGGAAACTCACTCGTCTCTAGTAGTCCTCACATTTGTTACTGCTCCCTCATACATATCGTTAGTTATGTCAATATATCCTCTTGAAACTCCTTTCCCAACACCCTCCAAATTAACTCTCTAGGGACTGTCAAATTGTCAGTATTCATGGTAAAAGTTGTGACAAAAGTTTTACGCCGACTGCCAACCTGACGGTACCTTCCTCCTTTATTTGGGCTTGGGACTGGCAATGAGAGCACAAAACTCCCACAGGAACTATGCAATAGACAATTACATAGATTGATTAAAATCAATGAATTTTCTTTGAGTTTGAAGTCCCATTTAAAAAAAAAATATAAATATAATATTCTCAGAGGCTAGATAATTTCGTGGCAAAGAGAATCTAAGTATTTTGCTTTAGAACTGTCCTGGCACATCAAGGCCATATTTTGATCTCTCTTCCAAAGAGAATGCTATATGATCTGGCTTCATTATTGTTGGACAACATTGACCATGGCCTTGGGTGTGTGTCTGCAGTGGTCTTTTTGTGAATCTGATTGGGCTTCCTTATCCTCTTTATTGTTATCAAGTCCTTATTCACAATATCATTGTCTTGACTTCAGCAGATGATTGCTTATCTTTCAAAATGCTCAAAAACTGTAAATACACATAATTTGAGATTTGTTTGATGGTGCGATATTGTTTTTTGTTTGATAATGCATAATTATCCAATGGACTTCTTGTGTAGCAAAAATTTGCTATTATTTGTATTTTAGAAATCTGGGCCATGTTGCATGGCATATATTTTAAGATGCTTGATGAATTGATTGCAACTGAATTGATCAAGCGGCATTCTGCAGATTTGTGAGGACATTCCAGAAGAGCTTGATTTGGATGTGCCAGGATTAGCTGAACGTCCAATCAATGTATTCTTGCCCAGGCTCTTCCAGGTGAATAAGTTTTTAATTGCTAAAATTGCATTGTCAATTTTTGTGCTACCCTGGTTGATTTGAAAGCTGTATTGTTAGTCTTTGGAGATGAATTGTTATCTTAAGTTTTTATTTGCCTTTCTTGTTCAGTTTTTCCAGTCACCACATCCATCGCTCAGAAAACTTTCCTTGGGTTCTGTAAATCAGTTCATTGTGGTGATGCCAACGGTAAGTATATTTAGGATCCTATTGTCCTTTTACACAGACGTTCTAAAGTTTGTTAGTGTTTTTAGGTGGAAGTGTTAGTTATCATATTACCATGATGCAGGCTTTACTGCTATCAATGGATCAATACCTCCAGGGTTTGTTTGTTCTCGCTCATGATCCGTCTGCAGATGTGCGAAAATTGGTAAGTAACTTCTCAATGACTATTGGTACCTGGGCGCGTGATATGAGATTTATATAAGTATATGACATAATTCTTTGTATTATGTTTCCCATGAACTGATGTCTAGATGAATGTTCCAAATAGATTCTTTGATATTTTTGTCTGCCAAAAGGATTTTCTAGGCATACCTAGCTAGTTTAGTTCTCCTATTTGAGTCTTGGAAACATTCTATTCGTTTCAGAAACTCATCTGAGATTTGAAAAGGGTTCTCTAGTTCCTAGTTTGATTGATTCAGGTTAATGAAAAACTCACCAAGATAACAAAATATCAGGCAACTCTTTTCTTTTTTGTCAAGTATGTAAAACAAAGTTGTGAAAGTTGATCCTTCACTGAACTGATATTTTATAAGATTATGGGTGGGAAGCTATACATGAGCCCGGTTGCCTAACTGCGTTTCATTTAGTTCTTGCAAATTCCATTTTGTTGTACAGTCCATGTTCGGTTTATCACTTGTCTACTGAATCACACATTTATTTTAGCTTGTGGTGTATTCTAATATTATTCGGTCTCTGTTTCACTTGCAAGCAGTGTTTCTGTAATTTGTAGGAGTGTGATGCTAGAATTATGTTCAGGCTGTACACTTCTCATCTTTATCTATGATTAACACCCATCAGGTTATCAAGCTAACCCTCACATTTGTATTTAATTCTTGAGTTGTGAACTAACTCCTTTATGGGGATCCAGGGACATTCTTGATTCTGAACTTAGGTTTCAGCTTGTGCTCATTTATCATTTTGGAACCAGACTCAACACTAGCTTGATGGATACTTATACTTTTCTTTCAACAAAATCTATTTGTTGCTGATTAGAACAAAAGACTAGATGTTCACTTATTTTATTCGATCAGCAGCAAGAAATCTTATTAAGAAGTAGAAAGAAGAAACAGAGGTAGAGAAGAATGCATAATGTGGAGTCAATCAAAGAGCTGGGAAACATTCATGATATTTTTTGCCTTCAGAAAATAAGATCCTGTTTGGATGCTTGCATCCGTCAATCTTGGAGTCATTAATCTAAGGATTTGCCTCAGATCCAATGTTTGGGGCCTCCAGGGTTTGGCAAGTCTCAGGATAGGTGCTGCTCCCACTTTGAATCATGCTTCCAACTTCTCCTGCTTCTTCATTGTTTATACTTGCTAACATTTGAAATGGATGGTTCCCTGCTCCTACACTCAAATTTGTGCCACTTGAAATGAAAGAAAACAATAAAAAAAAGGGAACCTAAAAAGAACATTCACATTGATCCTGTAAGGACCTACTACTTGTAGTCTACACTGACAAATAATTGATCGACAAAACATAAACAATCTTGCGAGAATCATCTTGAGGCATAGTAATCTGTATCAGTATAACTGGCTTTCTTTAAAAATAAAAAAGAAGATAAACATTCACATTGGTCTTATAAGGACCTATTACTAGTAGTCTCAATTGAAACAATTGATTAACAAAACCTAAACAATCATGCAAAACAAATATTTTTTTAGGAAGAAGTTTATTCGATTATGTATCTCCAATAGTTATACATCATTATGTTTTTTGGAAGATCTGAAACAAGTATGAACGACATTAGAACCAACCAACCCCCCCCCCCCCCCCCCCGCGGATCTTCTTGAGGTGTAACTGTTTGTGTTAATATCACTTGCTTTCTTAAAAATAAATAAATTATATAACCCCAATAAAAGATTAGAGAAGCAAAAAGAACAAGCTAAAATCTAGAGTGTGAGAGGAGTCCTGAATAGTGTGTCTAGGAGTCCCCAAGTGTCAGCATGACAAAAAACCCAGAAAGTAGAAGTGTCTAGGTAACACTGATTTCATGTCCCGGTTGTCTACCAAACAACATATCTGTCAATTCCAGGAGCAACAAATCCTGAATAGTGTGTCTAGGAGTCCCCAAGTGTCAGCATGACAAAAACCCAGAAAGTAGAAGTGTCTAGGTAACACTGATTTCATGTCCCGGTTGTCTACCAAATAACATATCTGTCAATTCCAGGAGCAACAAATCCAGGATTGACTTTTCCCAGGATTTGTAACTCCACCAAGACTAACAACTTTAGATCTGAATGCCCTAATATGAAAGATGAGTTCTTGAATTGAGTGCCATCTTCTTCTTCATCTTTTTTCTTTCTTTTTTATGGGTATTAAGAAAATTTTTTAAGAAAGAAAAGGGGAAAAAACAGAGCCTCATGAGAAGGGAGCCAAACAAACAAGGATGCCTCAAAAAAACAGAAATAAAACTAGGTAGAATTCATGCAGTGAGAAGTTGCTTGAAACTAAAGATCTGCTCTCGGCAATGCGAAGATTTCTCTTGGACATGCCACCTTCCCTACAGTATGGACTCAAGAGAAAGTGACGTCATGACCAGCACATACATCACGCGCTTCCTCAGTCAGATTAGCTACTCTCCAAGGACAAGACAGATCACTGGCCCATGAAGTAGCATTGCCAGAGTTGCCTTTGATGGTTACTGGCCCGTTTACAAGCTTAGGAGCCAGCTTGCACGCTTGCAACAATGCTGTAGCTTCCACGCGGTTAGAATCATGAATGCCAACTGCCCTCAAGAACTCAACTAAAACGTTCTCTCTGCTAACCTGAAGAATACCCCTGATACCAGCAGGCATGGGAATTTGCGATGAGCACCTGTCAAAATTCATCTTATAATATCTGGATGGATTCTTCTTCTTTCGACATGTGGTCAGATCTGGATGCAACATTTGCCGAGACAATACCCAAAAATTCTTCTTTCAACACGTTGTCAGATCTGGAATTTTCTTCTTTCGACATGTTGTCAGGCATGGGAATTTGTGATGAGCACCTGTCAAACTTTCACGCTTGAATCTTTCATGGAATCCAGCCTGTGAGCTGAGTTACATGTGGACGTTAATAGCCAAAAATTGTTTAGGATTGCTTGCTGGATTGTTTCATATGGAGTAGATTTCTAAATTTTGGCTATCTTGTCTTTTCTGTCCATGTGATGAACAGGTTTGCACTGCACTGGTTCAGTTAATTGAAGTCCGTCCTTCCTTCCTGGAGGTATGCATCTCTTTATCATATTTGATGTATCCTGATACACATTCCATGCCTGGTCCGTTGCAAACTATTCTTCTGTTTTCTGATATCAATTTTTCATGCATGTATTTGATAATTCTGTCTTGCATATTTGTCCATTGTTTGGGTTAGTGAATGAAACACCCTGTTGAAAATGATAATGAGATATTATACAATGCTTGGGCCAAAATTTTCTTACAGTTTCAGGTATTCAGTTTGTACAAATATGGCCAATATTTCAGTGATCCTAAATGTTTGTGATAGGGCTCACTGGTGATGGTCTATTCATCAAAATCCCCCAGTTTGGAAGATCCAAGCTGTAGAATTTTGGCTTTTTATGGGTTGAATGGGAAGCATTGCCATATTTCCTTATTAATAATTTCTGTGGCTGCTCATTCAAAGTTTCAGGATATTTCCATCTGCGAGATTTCTATACATGGACCATTGATGGAGTGACTGGTTTTATTGTTTGGAGACCACTGAACAATGGACCCCACTTTTACAACTGAAAACCCAAACTGTACTGGCAATGCTCGGCCCGAGCATTGTATAATGTCTTAAGGATTATACGTTTTGTTCAAATCCTAAACCTACACTGGTTAATAAGTACATTCTGAATATTTCATTTCTGCCCTTTAAATCGGAGAACTTAAAAAAAAAAAAAAAAAAAAAATCTGTTTTCATTTTTTATCCCCTTCTTACTTTTCGTGGAAAATTGGCATCTTTATAAATAAAAGCTTATTTTGACTCATTTCTAAAAAAAAAAGCTTTTAGATTGTTTGGTAAATGTCTAAAATAAGCTCTAGTTTCATAAGTTGGGGAGGGTTCATTTTTTTTATCTTTTTCTTTTAGAGCTTATTGAGCTTAAGCGGGTAGAGGTTACGGCTTTTATTAATTTTAAAAATGCCAAAAATACCCTCATATATCTCTTTGCAATCTCCCCCTCTCCCTCTCTCTCAAGTGGCCCACATGATGGATGACACATAAGGAACGTGGGGCCCCACATGATGAATGGTCCACATCCAAGTGGGCACACATAATGGATGTTTAACATTAAAGGTGGGCCCAACTTGATGGATGGCTCGCATCAAAGTGGCTCCACTTGATGGAGGATCCCTATCAAATGGACCCCACCTGATGGACAGTCCACATCAAAGGTGGGACCCGCATGATGGATGGTGGACACTGAAGGTGGGAGTGCATGATGGAAAGTTGACATCAAAGGTGGCCCACATGATGGAAAGTTGACATCAAAAGTGGGCCCACATGATGAACAATGCATATTGAAGGCGGGGCCCCCATGATGAATGGTCGAGATCAAGGTAGGCCCACACAATGCACGGTTCACATCAAAGGTGGGCCCCACATGATGGATGACCCACATCAAAGTGTGCCCCACATGATGGACAATCCACATCAAAGGTGGGACCCACATGATGAACGGTAGACATCAAAGGTGGGCCCATGTGATGAACAACCCATATAGGTGGGGCCCCACATGATGAATGGCCCACATTAAGGTGAGCCTACATAATGGATGGAGTGAGCCTCACATGATGGATGGGCTACATCAAAGTGTGGCCTTGTGTGATGGAAGGTCCACATCAAGTGGGCTGCACCTGATTATTGGTCCACATCTAAGGTCTTGCATGATGGACGACTCATATCCAAAGTAGCCTACTATGATGGATGATCCACATAGAAGGTGCGCCACACATGATGGATGGTGGACATCAAAGGTGGGCCTCCACATGATGTATGGCTCACATCAAAGGAGGGCCCCACATGATGGACGGCCCACATCAAGTGGGCCCCACCTGATGGACTACCCACATCATGTGTGACCCCACATGAAGGGCAATTAACATTGATGATTGACCCCACATGATGGATGGCCTACATCAAGGTGGGCCCCGCATAATGGACGGTCCACATCAAAGGTCGGTCGCTAATGATGAATGGTTCACATCCAATGTGGGCCTTGCATGATGGATGGCCCACTTCGAATGTTTGACCCACATGGACAGTCCACATCAAAGGTGGGCAGTGGGCTCCACATGATGTGTCCACATCCAATGTCCAACATGATGGACGGCCAACATCCAATGTGAGAGGCAAGAAGGGGCGTGCTTATTTGAGATGGAGTTGTTGCAAATTTTAAAAAGACAGCAACTACCCCTAAAAAGGGTTCTTATTCCAATGTTTTACCAAACGTGCTTATTTTAAATATGAGCTTTTTTCAGGTCTGAAAAAGTGGTTTTACCAGACGAGCTTATTGTACAATAAAGCTAGCACAAAAAGTCTTATTAGAGCAGCTCTTATTTGAAAAGTTCTTATTGGATTAGATAAAAGATGCCAAATGGGCCCTTCATTTCCAACTGCCATCAACATATGTATCTATTACCGCATGGCTGTCCTGCAAAGATGATTCTTTGCAACATAGTGAAGTAAAACCCCCAAAGGAGACAAAACATCAAGCATTTATTTAAACCTTCGTGTTTGAACTCAAGAAACCCCCACTTCAGTGATCTGTTGCTACTTTTTTCCACAGTAAGTAGATTGAAAGCTCTAATATTGCAACTTGAAAAATCTAACCATGAACAGTTTGCTGCCAATTTTATGTGGTGTATTTTCAGAACTAAAATAAGAAATAGAAGCTTTTGATTCTCTATAATGATATCCAGAACTCAAAATGGCAGAAATTTCCTATCTAGGATGGATTCCGATGGAACTAGTGGCTAGCTGAGCTCTTTGGTTTACCCATGGGTGAAGTTCATTATTTAACAAAGAATGGAGCTAATGACTAGCTGTGATAATGGGATGGGGTAAAGGCATGTTTCATTTTGGAGGTAATGTTATTTGGAAGATAGAAACCTCACTAGGGGGATCTGGAAAAATAGAAACATCAGAATATTCAAGGTTAAAGAAGCTTTGCTGACATGGTTAATGTGGGAAATTCAATTCATGGCTAATTGAGAATTTAAGAGGGATTTCTTTTCACAAGCTTATGTGGTACGGACATTCTACTGTGTTAGGGGGTGGTTAGGATGTATTGGTGCCTGGCTTGGTTTTCAGGTTTTTCTGGGTATGAAGGCTTGTTCCCTTTGTCATTTAAAAAAAAACTTTTTTGGGATGATGTCTCGTCATTCTCCCTATTGTTGTGCTCTTGCTTTCAATAAAGTTGTTGAAAGCGATCATGTTTACAGAAAACTGTGTAATCGAAGAAAACGAATCCCACAAATGCAAAAAACAAGGAAAACCATATAATAATTCTTAGAAAGGATTTAGATTTATGGGAAAAGGGTTATGTATTTCCCATATACTTTATCAACCCATGTTTGTCTTCTATTATGTAAGCATATTTTATATTATCATATGGAGAGTTGAACTCATTTAGCTGCGTGGTTTGCCTGGGTACCAATAAATTTGTTGCATTATA
This sequence comes from Magnolia officinalis, assembly GCA_021015155.1. Taxonomy (NCBI): domain Eukaryota; kingdom Viridiplantae; phylum Streptophyta; class Magnoliopsida; order Magnoliales; family Magnoliaceae; genus Magnolia; species Magnolia officinalis. The sequence continues at coordinate 94,319,865 of JAJHSJ010000004.1, forward strand.
TGTTCTGCATATTTTTTAATGTTCTGCACATTCCTGTTCTAAAGCAATGTTTAATGTGATGCTGAAGCCACATCTGGGAAATGTCATTGAATACATGTTGCAAGCCAATAAGGACACAGATGATGAAGTCTCGCTTGAAGCTTGTGAATTTTGGTAGGTTCTCCATTACCCAACTTCCGCTATATTTAAATGTTCATTGGCTTAACATGCTAGGTGTTAGAACATGATTACTCGATGTATTTGTCAAGAACATCGTGCTATTAGGGCCAGTCTACCTTGTTATGGAAATAATAGTTGAGAAATTTATTTGTTGTGTCCTCATCATTGTCATCATCATCTAAGCCTTATCTCAACGAATTGGGTCAGCCACATGAATCTTGTTCAACCATTTCACTATCACAGACAATATCCTCAGTTAAACCATAGTTTTCAATTCTTTTCTTACCACCTCCACCCACATCCTTTTGGGCCTTCCCTTTGCCCTTTTAGAGCCCTCAACTTGAACCAACTCACTCTTCTTATTACCTATGGATGCTAACTGTAAGTTTCCCTCGAATGCATTCATTTCTAACTCTACCCTTCCTTGTCTTGCCACTCATCCATCTCAACATCCTCATTTCAGCACATGAGGATAGTGTTTATCTTATTTATCTGCATTGCTAAACCCCATTTGGGATCAATAATAGTGTCACTATTCCTCTTCTTGTTCCCCTGTTGACATATTTGAAGTAATTATCTAATGAAAATGTTGACATCATGGATGCGATTGTTGTGCACTGCTCAAACTGAAAGGGAAATTTTATAGGATAGCTATAAGACTGGCCATGCTTTATGGAACAGAATGTTGAGCAGTTAAGGAACAACATGTTCATAGGATGAGTGTAGCTGAAATGAGGATGTTGAGATGGATATGTGTCTGGATGAGGAAGGATAGAATTAGAAATGAATGCATTCGAGGTAACTTAGGAGTAGCACCAATAGGTAGGGTAAGTAGACTTAGATGTTTGGTCATGTGCAATGGAGATTGAAGGCTCTAAAAGAGCAAGGGGAAGACCCAAATGGACGTGGATGGCTGTAGTAAGAAAAGACTTGATGCCCTATGGGCTAACCGAAGGTCTGGCCCTTGATAGACTGGAATAATGGAATGGGATTTATGTAGCCTACCCCAGTTAATTGGGATAAGCTTTAGATAATGATGATGATGACAATTATTATTTCTCGATAGCATCTTCAATTATTCACAAAGATTTCATTTCAAAGATTTGAATAAATTACAAACTACAGCGATTAGTGATAAAAAAAATACAGATCATATTGTTCCTACTATCACATTTGCAATCATGGGTTTAAGACGTGGCGACTCAGCGTCTGACATTAAAAAATGATACCTAGGCTAAAGATAAAATCTAGTTAATGTGTTGCCTAAAAATACTATAAATATCAATTTGTTGTGCTGAGTTGCATCTGAGTCATAAATCTAATGTAATTCTATCTAATAGAGTCATAAAATGATCAAACATGAACCTAAGCGATAAGCAAATTGTTCAAAAAACAAGTTCATGCTCATGAATCACCGGCTGCCAGTCATCACCAGAAGCTACATGCCCACTTGTTGGCTGGTCAACAATTTGATCATGATCATTATCATCGTTACAGTAAGGCTGCCATGCAACATCACCATATAATGTAACATTCCAATAGCCAATGGGAAATAACATAATAGTGAACGAGGATGACTGATCATTTCTCTAGATCTGCCGTGTGACTATGTCAAATAGCCAGTAGTGTTAGAAACCCAGACTCTTTCTCATACTGTGAATGAGTTGGATTCTGTTATCCTTCAGGTGATTCATACTATTGTCCCAGACTAGTCCAGCAAGGAAGTTCCTCAGCCCCAAGCATCCCTTGCCCATAATATCCATAGGGACCATAATAATATCCATAAGTCATCTCAGCAACAGTTCTAGGGCCAATGCTAGTGGACGAGCCATCGGGTCGTGCATCTCCTGCTCATCCAGCTTGACTTTGAGCTATGATGCTCGTGCCCCTGCTGGTATCATGACTCCTTATAGTCATATGAATCCCTTTTCCTTGTGTATGTTAGTTTCCGTGCTCACATTGCATCAAAGGTGGCACTTTATCCTGATTCATTGAGTGACTGACTGACTGTCAATGCCGCCACTACTACCATCACAATCAGCAGTCTAACTACAGCCATTCATTGACTGTTAACATACCAAACAGTCGGTTTGTCTGGTAGCCCTGACCATAAAGTGCATTGTTGCTAGCCTCCCTCTCACTTCACATGGGTCTACTTTGTTAACATATCATCTATAGCAGTGTTAAGCTCCTCCTCATTCTACATCACTGGCCCTTCCGTCTCAATGAGCCATGGATCAAGTGGACCTTCGAAAATATAATCCAAATTTATTGGATCATATTCATGATCACCATTTGTATTTGATTGGGGACAATGGATAGATGATTTCAATATGGAAAACATAAATCTATAGCTAGACAATTTTTACCAAATAAAGAAAATTGCGGGTTTTTCAGAAAGGCCAAAATTTCTTAAAAAAACCCACTTTGATCTGCAAAATTTCTTCAAAAACCATTTTGATCGGTAAATATGTTGGATTTTTTTGATTGATGACAATGGAAGCTCCGAAATTGTCTCATAAGCCTTTAGTGAGCTAGATCTAAAATTTGGGGGTGAAAAATGGCGAAAATTGGAAAAATGGGGCGAGGGTTGACCCCCTTGTATTTTTATGTGGGCAAGTTGCACAAGTTAACTCAGCCTGACCGTTCTGTATTGACCGAGTTTGTACTCTGCAGTGACTTGGGCCAGTCTTAAAACCATGTTTGCAAGTTTTAGTTTTAGGTATGGAGTTTTGTCAATCAATCTTCAGAAAAAAAAAGAAAAAGTAAAAGAAAAAGAAAACAAAGATAAAAGAAGAAAAAGGAAAAAAAGAAGAAGAAGAAAGAAAAAGAAAGGAGTTTTGTTGATCAGGTCTGCACAAATTCCAAACAATAGCTTTGTGATGGCATAATGGTTTGGAATCAATCATTCAAAAAAAAAAAAAAAGGTTTGGAATCAGATGCAACTTGTTATGTTGTATTCCATCTCTACACAATGTTCTGCAGGCTACCATTTTTCATCCTTTCAATGAAGTGGTCTCCCATTTGATAGAAGAAAGTGTTGTTTTGGTAGTAGCAGTCAAAATGTAGTGTTTTTTGGCGCCTATGCCTTTTGTATCCAGGATACGTTTTCTGTTCACTGTAGGTTTATAGGCTTTGCTGAACCAAAATGACTTTGCTGAGTTGATTCTGTTTCAATTACTACAATATGAGTGATGTAACCTAGGAGGGACCATGCCAAAGTGTTAATGGAAGTCCAAAGGGTCCCATTATATGTCATAAATACGTTTTTCAAAGAAAAAGAGGAGATGCAAGAAAAAATTATCTAATTTTTAGTGGCTGTATCCAGTGATTTAAATATCAATAACAACCACCAATGATTTAAATATCGATATTATCGGCCAATACTATTGGTGTCGCATGCTGTCGATACGAAACCTGGGAGAGTTGTAAAACTCCCCCGCATCTCCCTATATATCACAATATATCGGAATGTATCAATGATATATTGATACATTGTGATATTTTAAATATCTCCCAGTATAAGAGTCCTTGATTTCGTTGATACGTGCTATATGTATTGACGATATCAATAGAAACAACCATTTTTCGATAAAAACGAAAAATCAGAAAAAAGAAAGAAAATCCTCTCTTAATTTTTTTTTTTTGGATTACATTTCTTTGAGAGGATTTTTGATGCAGGATGACTAACCACTTACTCTAAAAGCTTGAACCGATAGAGCATGGCAATTTAATCCCTTTATCTCATAGTCCAGGCCCCACATCCCATGGGTTAGGACCTCAGCTAAACCTCCCTCGTGGGCCCCACATTACATGGGTACCGCCTTACACGAGCCACCTGCCTCACACGGGCCGCCCACCCCGAGTGTGCCCCTGCATCCCGCAGGTGACCCCACTCGAGCCCGGTGTGAAAATGCCCCTGCATTAATTTTGACCAGCCTTTTTGAGTTTTTGGGAGAGAATATGATTTGGGTGGGGAAATTGAGATTAGAGAGCGGAGATGGGCCGAAACATAATTTGTGGGTTTTTTTTTTTTTTTTTTTTTTTATAAATTTATAAATTTAAAGTGTTTTTTCTTGTGTAAATTGCTTAAAATAAGTGGAACTAACTTAATAATCCACGATTTTGCATGTTTGGCATGCTCAATCATGGATTTTAGCTCCGATTTCTTATTTTGGGGAAAATGTGTGAATGTGGAGAAAATTCAAAATTTTTCTGATTTCACCAATTTAACATGCATTTAGAGTGTGGAAAAATCACGTGAGAGTGCTTATAAGCTAATTCGATTGATGGAAGTTTGGAATTTTTGAAAAAAAAGATTAATTAAAAATATTTCAAAAATAAATAAGAAAGTAATTTTTTTTTTGAATTACATTGACCAACCAAAATTTGTGTATTGATGAGTGTATGTTTATGCGTGAGTGGCAACAAAAAGTGCTTGGAGCGTGTCTCAGCCGAGGAGTCCGCAGAAGGTTAGTTATGACAGTTTCTACAAGAGGGAGGTGTGAGTAGGATGGTGGGGAATGAAGCTGGGGGGAGACAATTAATTGTAGAAAATTGGACCCGGAGAAGGTTGGTAGGAAGGCGAGCCTGCTTTGGCCTCATGGAAAAAACAAAGAGGGGAATAACTTTGTTGGGAAGAAAAGATCAAGGAACTTCTGTAGGGGGTGGGTGGGTGGGTGGGTGGGTATGGCCCGGTTGAAGTAGGATGCGATAGGCAAGTCTTGGGAATGGGAATTACTTTAATACTTTGTTGTAGCGGTTACGAAGGAAGACTTTACCATTCCCCAAATTAGGAAATGGTTGGATGATTGTTGTCGTCTGTTGCCAGAAATGTATTCGATTAGACTGATTAGGCTCAACGAGGTGTGGATCCGTTTGCTTGGAGGTATGGCCCGGTTGAAGCACGATGCGATAGGCAAGTCTTGGGAATGGGAATTACTTTACTATGTTGTAGCGGTTACGAAGAAGACTTAACTGTTCCCCAAATTAGGAAATGGCTGGATGACTGTTGCCATCTGCTGCCAGAAATGTATTTCGATTAAACCGATTAGGCTCAACGAGGTGTGGATCCGTTTGTTTGGAGGTGAACCTGGATCCTTTTTTATTTTTATTTTTATTTATTTATGGCTGGAGCATTGAATAGGGACAAACCTATAGTTCAAATCATAGGTGGGAGGAATTTTCAGTTTTTGGAATGGAAGAAGCTTGGTTTCTGATTTCAAGGGTGCCACTGGAATTCTGGTTTTGGGACTTCTTCACGGTAGCTGGCTGTTTGGGTGAGGTTGTTGTCATCGACCTGTCAACGAAGCTAGGGGAGGAATTGGGGTTGGTGAGGGTTTCCTTGTGGCGGAAGAAAGGTTTGGGGATCCCAACTTTTGTGTCTGCAATGGTTGGGGAAAAGAGGGTGGTGATGTTTGTCCAGAAGGAGGAGATGGGTGGTGTTGCGATGTGATGGGTGGACATCTATAAGCCGAGGGAGAATGAAGGAGCGCTGCATAGCCATAGAATTCGATGAGCCATGGATGCAGGAGCACAAACTCATGTCTCAGGTTTAGCGGACGTGGGGAGGTTTTTGTGTGAGCGAATGATTTATTTTTTATTTTATTTATTTATTTATTTATTTATTTAAGGGGGAATGATAGGGGGAGAGAGGGTTGGTAAAGGGAGGGCGTCCTTAGAGGTGACATGCGTGGTGTTGTTTGGGCGGTGGGAGCTCCTTTCAACTCTTGCTCGAGCTTGAGCTTCGTTAATGAAGGAGGCTTAAGAGACACACTTCTTCAGGTCAGCTTTTCAGTGCCAAAACTAGTTTTCTTTTTTCCTTTCACTAGAGTATACTAAATACCTTGAAGAAGAAATTAGATGGGGGCAGAGATCTAGAGTGGTATGGCTTAAGGATGGCTTCAAGAATATCTCTTTCTTCCACGGAATCGCTAGCACTCGGGCCAAGTATGTTTAGCAGTGGACTTCTATTTTAAACTTCTTTCAAGCAACGGTGGAACATATCACTATTAGATAATCTGTCCTTTCCTAGGCTCTCGACTGAGGAAGTGGAGTCATTGGATAAATCTATTGTTGAAGAAGTTCCGTGTGCCATCAACTCATTGGGGAGGGACAGGCCTAAGGCACAATGGCTTTGCTATAGCTTTTTTTCAAGTTTTCTGGGACACGATTAGACCAGACATTGTGGAATTTGTTCGAGATTTCAGTGAAAAAGGCAGACTTGCCAAGGGTTTGGGGGCCTCTTCATAGCCTTAATTCCAAAGAAAGAGGGAGCAGAGTCACTCACAGACTTTCAACCCATTAGCCTTATTGTAAGTCCCTACAAAATTTTGGCAAAGGTGTTGGCTAATAGATTTAGACAGGTGCTCCTGTTGGTCATAACAGAATATCAGGGAGCCATCGCTGCAAATAGACGGATTCTGGACAGTGCATTACTTGCCCATGAATGCATTGATTCTAGACAGAGGGAAAGAAGTCAGGGTGTGGTTTGCAAACTGGACATAGAAAAGGCAAATGACTACGTCGAATGGGATTTCTTGGAATAGATGTTGAGTAGAATGGGTTGTAGTAGCAAATGGATTAGTTGGATGCGTGAATGTGTGTCGTTGGCCTCCTTTTCCATATTGGTTAACAGTTCACCCAAAGTTTCTTTCAAGTCTCAAGGGGCGTAAGGCAGGGGGACCCACTATCTCCTTTTCTATTTATAGTGGTTGTGCTAGTTAAAGGGCAGGAGGTGGGCCTCATATCAGGTTTTACTAGGGCAATGGGGTTATGATCACTTATCTACAATTTGTGAATGAGTCAAAAGCTCCTCCCACTACCGTCCATCGGGAACATGGAAGACTATCATTTCAGTAGCTCCCCTGGCGAAATCTAATATGTCCTTCGCTCTCGGCAACGACGTTCGGATCCGGTTTTGGGAAGACTCATGGTGCGGTGATAGACCTCTGAAGTTGAAATTTCCATCTCTAGCTTTGTTGTCTCCTTGGTCGAATATTTCGGTGGCTGCTTTTCCCATAACCATGCAGGGGGGGGGGGGGGGGGGGGGGCTCAGGATTTCGCTAGGCTTTTGGTAAGACTTAACAATATTCACCCTTCTACGGGTTCCTCGGACAGTCTCCTTTGGAATGCATCCCCTTCAAGTGTCTTCTTGGTCAAATCCTTTTACTCGAAGATCCGGGAATCAGAGGATGTAATAAGTGGAGGATTCTTTCATGCCTTTTGGCATTATAGTGCCCCTCCTAAGGTGGCTTTGCTTGGCTAGTGGGAAGGAAGCATATTCTCACTATAAACAACCTGTAGAAGTGAGCAATGATTTTGCCCAATATATGTCTTCTTTGTATGGATGTTGCTAAGTCGATCAATCACATATTTATTCACTGCTCCTTTGTTCGAAAGGTGTGGTTCCATATCTTTAACATCTTCGGTATAGATTGGGTGGTGCCCTCCTTTGTTGATTAGTTATTTTAGATGCGGCATGCCGTTCTTCTCACCAAAAAGAACTAGGCGTTGTGGCAACTGTGCTTGTTAGCCACCCTTTGGAACAAATGGGGGGAACATAGTGCACGATGCTTCCGCAATAAGGAGGGGCCTTGGGAAGAAATCCTATGGAAAGCAAAGAGGGACATTATGAATTGGCGGTCGGATCTTGCCTTGCAGATTTAAGTGTCGCACAATCAGTTTTGGGGGTGTAATAGTGGCTTTGGTTTGTTAAATTATTCGCTGCTTTGTATTTTTTCAAACGGTTCTTTAATAAAATATATTGTCCTTAAAAAAAAGGTTGGGTCGCATGTTGTGAGGAGGATGCTTCAGAATCCTTGCCTTGTTCTTTGCAACAGCTTTTGAATTGGAATGGTTGGATGATGACCGGTGTCTGGAAGAGAATCACATTGGTGCGGATGAAGGGCCCCTTTGTGATACACGTGCAGATTTAAACCTGGATGATTCAACTATCATCCTTTCTAATTCTTCGGCATGTGTGATTTACTTAGGTGCCGTTTGGTAAACTGAAAAATAAGGTCTGAAAATTAATATAAGTTCTAAAAACTTGAAGTGTTGAATTTTAGTACTTTTAAGTACTAAAAAATCTGTTTGGTAATTTGTCTGAAAAAAGTCATGATATATGAAATTAAGGACTTTTTTCATAAAAAAATAGCTTGGTAAATAGAGATCATAAATGTCTGAAAATTGACAATTCATCATATTTGCCCCTATTGTTTCAATTTCCATATTCTTTAGAGTATGAGACAAAACTTGTTATTGTCATGCCACCAAATTTGGCACACCCATGCCCAATTCATATACATCTCTCAAACGTAATTCGATTGATGGACCATATATTATGTTCTTCTTAATAAAATAATCAAAACCCTTCGACTGGTGTCCTTGAATTGGACAACTAAACATCTAATATTTAACTGATAATGGCTGATTCGAAGGTTAAGATCATCTAATATTTATTTATTTATTTATTATTATTATTATTTTTGCCTACTCCATCCATTGTGGGCCCCATGTTGACAACACTGTTGTTCATGAAACCAATGGGCTCACCTATACGAACAAAACCTGAGATTGACCCATACTCAGGTGGAGCATCATATAACTCTCTTTGTCGAGAGATGACTCACAACACATGATGACGTGCCACATTTGGGTCATTCATCTCTAGGGTCCCACTTACAATGCCTTTGGTTCGATGACCTTGAAAAAATGCTTTAGTTTGAAAAAATTTTTCTTGTCCCGTTGAATAAGTGAGCCACACATATACAAATATTTTCCTGATGTGTGTCATGCTACTAATTTTTTATCATCCATCATTTAACAACTACTAGGTTAGGCAATCACAACCATCCCATCAATGACGTTCAATTACCACTTTTCCTGTGTTGTGGTCCACCTAAGATTTGGATCAACCTCTTTTTTTTTTTTTTTCCTTCTCATGCCCAAAAATAAGTTGACACAATGGATGGGCGTTGTGGATAAAATACATACATCATGGTGGGGTCCACCGAACATTGTCATGTACAATCCATGTAACATCCATGAGTATGTCATTCCCTCGGGCATAAAAAAAAGATGGTCCACCTTGATTTCTATGTGAATTCTGTGTCATCCTACCATTTTGCCAACTTAATTTAGGGGATGGGCCTAAAAATGAGGTAGATCCAAATCTCGGGTGGATGGATGACGTGAATAAAATGGATGTATAACGTGAATAAAGACATTATTGTGGGGCCCATAGAGCACTGCCACATTCAATCCATGTAACCTACCGAGTCATCCCCTCAAGATGCTTGTAGATTATATATGCCTCCTAGGCCATCCCAAAAGAATGAGATGACCCACCTTGATGTCTACTAGAAATCCATGCTGTCCCACCAATTTTTCAGCTTAATTCAGGGCATGAGCCCAAAAATGAAGTAGATCCAAATCCTAGGTTGATCATACCACAAGAAACAATGGTGATTGAATGCTCAACCATTAAAAACTACCTAGGGACCACCGTAATGTTTATGTTCCATCCAACCTATTGATTAGGTCAAACAGACCTGGATTAAGGTATAATACAAAAATCAGATTGATCCAAATTTTTTATGGCCCACAATGAGTTTTTAATGGTCAATCACCACATTTTTCAGTAGTGTGGTCCACCTAAGATTTGGATCTGCTTGAGTTTTGGGATCAAGTTCTAAAATGAAATGTAAAAGCAGATGAACAACGTGGATATACAACACATTCATCAAGTTGGGCCCCATATGGTCAAGGTAACACCCACAACGTGTTACCCAAGTAACACCTAATCTGCTCCCCGCTCTTGCATTCCTCTTTTAGCTCACTACTAAGTTAATGTGGCAAAGTTCTGTGGGTCCCACCATGATGTATGTTTTAGATCCACACCGTCCATCCACTTATGTCATTTTAGGTCTTGTGCTAAAAAATAGGCAGATCCAAAGCTCCATGGTAGGCAAAATGGTTCAATGGCAAACATTTCTTTCCCTACTTTTTCCTTTTGTATGGCCCACTTGAGTTTTGGATTTGCCTCATTTTTGGACTCATGTCTTAAAATGAGCTATGAAAATGGATGGACAAAGTTGATTTCTCACAAACATCACGGTGGGCCCCACCTAGCTTCCCACTGCAGGAACCTGCTGCGAGAGCCTTCAACATGCAATTCGCATCAACAATGTGTCATAACGTGTTGGCTTGGGAAAGTGCCGTAGGCCCCACCATGATGTTTGTGTTATATCCACCACCACCCATCTATTTTTTCAGATCATTTTAGATCATGAACTCAAATATGAAGCATATCCGAAGCTCAAGTGGACCATACCATAGGAAACAGTGGGGATTGAATGCCTGACATTGAAAACTTCTTGGGGGCCACAAAAGTTTTAGATCAAGTTGATATTTTTGTTTTCCCATCATCTAGGTCTATGTGACCTTATGAATAGATGTGATGGCAAATAAACATCATGGTGGGCCCTAGGAAGGTTTCAACGGTGGGCGTCATCATCCCCACAGTTTTTGTGGTGTGGTTCACTTAAGCTCTGGGTTTACCTCATTTTTTGGCTCTTGCCCTAAAATGATTTGAAAAAAATGGATGGACGGTGTAGATATAACACATACAACATGATGTTGATGCGGACATCAGAGTGTACCAGCGTCGTCGTAGGAGAGCCCCAGGCCCTGGCCCAACCCAGCTCGCACTTTATTTGGGTGATCACTACTTGGGCCTGGCCCGTGGGCCACTTTGAAGACCCCATGTGCATAAAATGTGCATCATGAAGGCTCCAGATTGGGAGGATGCACACGGGCTGCATTATTTGGAGTGCCAGGATAGTTTTTGAGAGTTTTTGTTGAGATCCGACCGTTGGATTGCGTTCGCTCACATGGTGGCCTACCATGTGATCAAGTCCTTTTTCAGTTTTTAGTGTCCATTTATGTTTTGTTATTTTTCTGCACATTTTGGTTGGTTTGGATTTCTTAGTAGGCCCCTACTTTGCTAGATTTAAAAAAGGAGCATGTTGGTCATTTTACTTTTAAATGTAAAAACTCTATTTAAGGGGGGGAAATGTCCAACCCTAGGGGGGATAAAAGAGTACACGTTTGTTTTAAAAGAGAAGCCTTTCTTTCTTCCATGCGACTTGGAAGAACCCTCCATGAGACTTGGAGCAAGGTGGTGAGATTCTATCCTTTTGTGGGCGTGTGACTCGCTCACGTGTTTATGGTCTGCAAGGTATGGTCTTTCCATCTCCTTCTACTCTTAAAAAAAAACCTCTTTGATCCTATCTAGCCTAAATCCTTCAATCCATTGCGCCCAAAACCTCGACACCCTATGTCCCTGCCTCCCACATAAAACCTACCCTAGACCGTCTCCCAATTTACTCCCACAAACCTCAATTCCCAAATTACAGATTTATCCCACCCCATATCCCACGTGATCTTCATCTCCTCTAAACATAATTTATGTGGTGAATGAGTATGGTAAATTCTATGTGTGTATGAATCTGCCCATGAGTATTTTGTTGATATTCTGTGTTAAGGGGTTGTTCAAACAACCTTGAGATCCTGCAATTTAATCTTTATATGATTGTGTGCATGTGGGGATGATTTCTAATGAAATGACATGAGTTTTTGCTTGCTGAAATTACTGTTTGGTGAACCGTTCTGCTGAAATTATTGTTTAGTGGACTTGGCACATAACCCACAGGTCCTAGGATCTGTATGCTTTGAATTTTCCTTTGACTACTCTCCTGTGAAACATGACATCCATACATGTATCCTACATCAGATGTGGCCCAAGATCTTTGGCACCTCAACACGTCTTCAACCCTATTCAATTAGCCCCGCGAAAGTGTTGATATAACACATGCAACATGATGTGGCCTAAGAATTGTGGGAGATCTCTTCCGACTTCTAGTGGGTGTTCACTGCTGCATATGGTTCCTGTATGTACAGCATGTGAGAGTAGTTTTGGGAGGAATTAGATAGCGTCAGGCAAAGGTGGGAGGCTCCTTGGTTCATTGGCAGGGATTTCAGCATTGTGCGTTTTTCCTTTGAAAAATGAGGAGATATGGTGGACCTTTCCTTTTGGGGGCATGTTCCAACGGTCAATAAAATGCAACTTTGTCATGTTTGTACAAATTCTTGGTTTCCATGGTCTAGCTCGAAAGATTTCTCTTGGTTAATTAGCATGGCCTTCCGAAGGTTGTATTCGAGCATCGACACATCGTTTTAGAAGTAGATTAAGAAAACTGGGGGACCTCATCCTTTCAGGTTTGAATTGGCTTGGTTGGAGGTTGACGGTTTTGATCAGTTAATAGTATATTGGTGGTCTTCCTTCTCGGTGGATGGTTACGCCATCTTCACAATCAATATAAAGCTAAGGCTGTTGAAAGAAAAGCCCAAGTGGTGGAAGAAAGAGGTCCCGGGGAAGGGGGGTGGAAGAGTTCGATTAAATGGCAGAAGAGATTCATGAGCTTGATTTATTAGGAGAAGGTGAGGGCCTGTCAGTGGAAGATAGATTGAAAAGGGTGAACTTAACTCTCAATTATGCCAACCGGGCTAAGGAAGAGGAAATTAAATGGCACCAAAGATCGAGAGCGGTGTGACTTAAAAAAGGGGACAAGAATACTCGCCTTTTCCACAACATTGCTAGTGTTCGAGCTTGAGGTAATAGAATCTCGCTAGAACTCTGGTAAAGAATAAGATTTGTGATTCAATTGTTCTATTTTACCAAAAGCTACTTTCTAGTTAAAAATGGGGGCCGAGGCTGGATGACCTTGAGTTCCGTCAGCTCTCCTTTGAGGATGCTTCCTCGCGTGAAAGGCGTATTTCAGAGGAAGAAGTGAAAGCATCCTTAGGCTCTATGTTTGGGTATAAGGCCTCGGGTCCCGACGGATTTCCTATTGTATTTTATCAGAAGTTTTGCCATTTTGTGAAAAAGGTTGTTATTGATTACGTTGTGGAATTTTCAGACCAGAGTTCTCAAGTGAACTTGGAGCCTCTTTCATTGCTCTTATTCCCAAAGTGGAAGGGGCCGTGCAGTTAAATGACTTTAAATTGATTAGCCTCATAGGGGGTTCATTTAAAATATTGGCCAAGATTCTTGCCTTGAGATTTAGGGAGGTCCTCTCAAGGAGCTTTTGTGGCGGGTAGATAGAGCTTGGACAATGCTCTCGTAGTTGACAAATGCATTAACATCAGGCACGGAGAGGAAAAGCGGTTTAGTTTGCAAGTTGGTTATCAAGAAGGCTTATGATCGCGTCGATTAAGACTTTCTAGATTATATGCTTGACGGGTTGTGTTGCAGCCGCAGTGGAGGGAGTGGATTAGATCCTGTGTGCAATCTGCATCCTTTTCTATTTTGGTCAATGGGCTGCCTAAAGGGTATTTTAAAGCATCTAGAGGCCTTAGATAGGGGCCCACTCTCTCCTTATTTGTTTGTTGTCATTGGAGAGGCCCTTAGCATGATGCTTCGGAAAGACGAGGAGAATGGGCTGTTTAACGGGTTTAAGGGTGTAGGGGACGAGAGTCATATTAGCCATCTTCAGTATACGGATGATACGTTGCTCTTTTGCGAGGTAGTGGTGGAGTCACTGGACAATCTTCGGAAGATTACAGTTTGTTTCGAAGCGGCTTCGAGGTTGAAGATCAATGCGGCTAAATCTGAAATGTTGGAAGTTCGTGTTGAGGCAGGCAATGTTAACCGTTAATTGAGTATATTCGGATACAAGGTTGGGTCTTTTTCGTTGTCATATCTTGGGCTTCCTCTTTGTATTGGGGAGCCGGCCAAGCACCTTTGGGACAGGGTTATTGTGAGGATCGAACGGAAACTGGCTTCTTGGAAGTGTCGCTATCTTTCTTTGGGAGGGTGCCTGACTCTTATCAAGGTGGCTTTTTCCAACATTCTGGTGTATTTCATGTCTTTGTTCAAATGCCCTTTGTCAGTGCTGAATAAGCTTGAAAAGCTAAGTGATTTCCCATGGAAAGGAGCTAGCAAAGGAATAAAATTTCATCCCCTTTAGTCACACCAGGAGTGTAAGCCAATTGGGGGGGATGGATTTGGATCAGAAGGGGCAGTTTGCGGAGGGAGTCGATTGCTTCCTAGTATGGAACGGAGGAGGGGGGTTGGTTTGTGAGGACCTCCTCTCCATAAAGCTTCTGATGTTTGAAAAGTGATAGCAGCCACTAAGCATTTGGTTCATAGGAGTTTTTCCTTCGTGCTTTGAAACGGTTATTGTGTGCATCTTTCTGTGGGTGCGTGGGGTAGAGACCGTGCACTTCAGGATTTGATTTCGAGAGTTGCCCCCCTTGCTCCTGTTCGCCATGTTTCTGTGATGGACTCTCTTTGTGAGGATCTCTTTTGTGGGCTTGGCATGGGGGAGGGATTGGAAAATCGGGAAAAGCATGGTGACAGCTGATCATCATGGCTGTGTTTTGGGCTATTTGGGGAATCTGCATCGGTTTGTGGTTTCGGAATGAGCGCGCATTAGTTTTAGAGGTTATTACGAAAAGTGAAGGGTCTTGTTCTACGATGGGCTGTTTATGTAATGGCTTTGACTGCTCCTCTTTTTTCTTTTCATGTCAGTTGCATTATTTAGCGGGCTTCTTAATAAATTTCTGTTCTCCCCCCCCCCCCCCCCCCCAAAAAAAAAAGAAAAAGAAAAAGAAAAAAAAGAAGATACGTCCTATTTAAATCCATAAATGTAATGTTCATGCATGACTAAGTCATAGCAGAGAGTACTTCTATTTTGCGCATCCAAATAATATCCCATATACGCATGTGCAAGGCAAAAGTATATACACTTGCACTCTCTCTCTCTCTCTAAGATGATTATTGAAACAGTTGTTACATAAACTAGTAGATTATCTTTCTTTATTTTCTTAAATAAAATTGCCCGCTTTCTTCCGAAATTTGCTTATGGACTCAACACAAGGACACATGGATAGTTGAATTAGCGTAGGTGATGGCTGAGTCAGCCAACAACACCGTGCCTATGACATTTTTTCTTGGGGTTTGGGGGGGTTGCAAAATGACCTTATCTCAAATGACTTGCCAAAATACCCTTTCCTTTGTAATTAATTGCGTGGATACTTGACCCGACTTATGATTCTTTAGTATCACTAATTGGGTTATAGCACTTACATTTTACTCTTGATTATGCTTGTTAGACTTATGATTCTTTAGTATCACTAATTGGGTTATAGCACTTACATTTTACTCTTGATTATGCTTGTTAGGTCGGCATATTGCGAAGCTCATTTACCTCCTGAAAGCTTAAGAGAGTTCTTGCCACGTCTAATTCCAGTACCGCCATACCTATGCTTATGAATTTGAATTGTTCCCATTTATTTTTTGTTGGTTTCGAGAGAGGTCTTTGTTCTTTCTTTTTGGTAAGCAAGAAATCTTTGATATCATACTGTACCTCAAATGCTGTAGGTTTTGTTGTCAAACATGGTCTATGCTGAGGATGATGAGTCACTTGTTGATGCTGAGGTAAAAACTCCTGTTGATTGTTTCATGTTTGCTACATTTTGCTGAAGTGTAGTTAGAATCTTGATTACTTATTTTCATTACTTCACATTTTGGCATATGCCTGCAGGATGATGAGTCTTTTCCAGACAGGGAACAGGTTTTAATTTCCCATTTCTGTGTTCCTTGGTGGCTCTACTTCTCTCTCTAAAAGTTAAAGTTCGTAATTTTTTTGGGATTGATATTTTTTTTACAGGATATAAAGCCTCGTTTCCATACATCACGATTTCATGGAGCAGATAATGCTGAAGAAGATGTATGTTCTGAATCCTATCATCTTGGTGCCCTTTGTGTTCTCTTTACCTTTCATTTCTTGCTCATAATTTTATCTTGTTATTGAACTTGCTTAACCTAGAAATGTTGCAGTTATGATGATTTCTTGGCTTTCTAACTTTGTAAAAAACTAACCTATTGGGATAAATTATGATAATCTTAGCCTTCTCCCAGCAATTTGGAGTGGGGTCAGCTTTTAAATAGTAGATTGGCAAAATATTAACAACTGGCTGCCTGCCAAACATAAACCTTCCCCCTTTACCTGGGCTCTGGAACTGACAATTGCAAAGGCTCACATGCCCATGTTTTATGATGGGCTGTGTTGCATGGACACCTTGCATGGGTGCCAAGTGTTGGAGTTTTGTAAAGTGTTCGGCATGGAAAACTCAACAAAACAAGGGTACAAAGACTTCTGTACACAAGTACACAATTTACTTTTGACAAATAAATAAATTGGAGATAAGGTAAAACCAGTGTTTTAAATATCGACGATATCGGCCGATATATCCCACGATATATCTTGTATCCCACCAGTGCGATACGAAATGCACAAGTAGTGCGATATACCCCATATGTTCGATCTGGTGAGCATTTTCGTATTCTAGTCCTTTTATTTTCTGTAAATCATGTTAAATTAGTGTCAAATTGTTACAAATCCATGATTTGGATTGAGAGCTTCGATTTCGAGATTTGGAGGAGATGGGCCGAGTTGCGGAAAATTGAATAAAAAAAAATCAAAATTTCCTAATTTCTTGCAAATCGTTTGCAATCTTTGTGTCCAAACATCAAATCAAACATGTATGTAACCTAATCTAGTGATTCTTCTTTTGCTTTTGAGTGTATTGCTTGTGTTTCCACACGTCTTCTTACATTTATAAATTATATGGGCCGAGTTGCGGAAAATTGAATAAAAAAAAAATCAAATTTCCTAATTTCTTGCAAATCGTTCGCAATCTTTGTGTCCAAACATCAAATCAAACATGTATGTAACCTAATCTAGTGATTCTTCTTTTGCTTTTGAGTGTATTGCTTGTGTTTCCACACGTCTTCTTACATTTATAAATTATCTGAATAGACATTGAATATACTTGCATCAATTTAGTTAGACAACGCATAGATTAGGACCCTAATACAAAGAAAACCTATTATGTATACTTGTTTTTTGTAATGTTTTAATTTATAAATGTGTATTGATGTCTTTTTTAACAATCATTGAAGTTTCATTGAAAAATTCGACTAATTTCCCAATGTTTCCCCATGTTTCCAACAATAGCGATACATTCCATGATACAACCGATATGTCCCATGCGATAACCGATACGTATCCGTATCCCAAGAATGTGATATGCAACGCAATACCGATATTTCGAACACTGGGTAAAACAACTAAAGTAAAATATCATAAGGAAATTTAAAATGAATATTCATATTTCATAGAATTCCAATCAAAATCAATTGGTGAAAGTGTAAACTGACAAAGAATCTATGAATAGAATAGAAAAAATCGATAATCATTTCAAAAATAAATTGCTTATACGAACACTTCTACGGACAGCAATTGCTATTTAAAAACTGATAGAGAATTCAATCCATAAACAAAAAGCAAAATGAATAATGAGGCTTGTGATTCTTTGCTACATTGGTTATAGGCTCATGGCATCTATAATGGACAATAAAAGAACTTACAGCATGGGAAGTAGTACTTTTAAGTAGTTTCTTCAACTATTTTTCCAAGTCAATTAATTTTGTCTAGCTTGGGGTTACTTACCGTGGGGTATTGTAATTAACAGGATGATGACATCATCAACGTTTGGAATTTAAGGAAATGCAGTGCAGCTGCTCTAGATATCCTTTCAAATGTATTTGGGGATGAGATTCTTCCAACCTTGATGCCTTTAATTCAGGTAATTATACAATCGACTTATGAGTCATTATGACCATTGCTGAAGATATTTTTGCCTTCTCCTCTTTGGGATAAGCTGTTTTGCAACAATAATTTGTGGCACAATGTTTTTTTTTTTTTCTTCCAGTTATACAAACATTTGATTATTTTGTGTATTTATTTATTTACTTGTTTTAATCAATGTTATATATATATATTTGTGGTTTCATGTCTTTTTTTTTTTTTTTCTTCCTGTACATAATGGATTCTACAATTGAGCGTTTAATGCTTTAATGCTTTAATGCTTTACCCTATATTTGGTTGGGAACAAATGATACCTCCTTTAAAGATAGTTATCCACCTTACATAATTGACTGCTGTTCAAACACCTTTTTGGTTCTTGTGGTCATTTGTTGCATAATAGCAATGGTTTGCCACTCTTGGTGACTTATCTATGTTGATGATATAATTGATTCACCTAAAGGTCATGATGAATTGCTGATGGCCATAATTCTGACTAGTATGCCTTCAAAAAAGGTGTGAAGTTGTGTCTGATATTTGAGTATAAAGGACAGAACAGAGTAGTAACTCTCCTCAATCATCTTGTTCAACATACTATCTAGACATAATCAATTGCACTTGCAAATCATGTGCTGTTTCAATCGAGATGGAGTTATAAAAACTTTAGTTCTGCTGTTATTTATTAATCCTTATGTTGCATCAAGCAGAAGGGGTCATCCAGGATACTGGAACTCATTTTTGGTGAAGGTTCCTGTATTGTGTTCTTTAAGTTTGCAAACTTTTGGTTGTTTCCTTGCCTTTTCCTTGATGATCAGGATTGGCATCCACTTTAGTCCTTGATGCGGTTGAAGTTATTTGTAATCAGTTCTGTACCCTTGATTGGTGTAAAACTGAACATTACTTGATGCTATTTACTGGTTAGTTTCTAAAGCAGTAGTATGTTTCTATGTTGTTCCAATTGCTGCAGACCCAGCTGGCGACCACTGACGACAATGCCTGGAAGGAAAGGGAAGCTGCTGTTTTAGCATTTGGTGCCATAGCAGAGGGCTGCATTAGTGGTCTCTACCCTCATTTGCCTGAGGTATTCCTTTGATGCTTTCATTTTCTGTTGAAGAGTAAACATGTGTTTCCCAAATCTTTACAAGCAAAACTTACCTGTAGACCGACTGTAGTATGCCATTCCTCTTATTTAGCTGTTCCATCCAATGGCCCCTCTTAACCGAGGTCGATGGCTCGTGGAATTAGTGTCAACATCACCAGACACTGCACTACTCTCGTGCAATTATGGAAAACGTACCTGCATTCTTCTCCTTCAAAGTTTATATCAAGTTACAATCAGTGTAGTAAAAGGCTAGTATGTGCACCGCAGGCAAAAGGCCCAGCCATACCCAGGATGCATTGATATGCCTAGATAGAATGCCTGGAAACTCCAGGAACAAAGTTTTAATGTATTTTATGTGTGATAAGTGATGCATATAACTTTTTTTTTTTTTTTTTTTTGGGTCTAGAACTAATTTCAACATGGCAAAATGGAACAAAATTTTAAGTTATTGTGGTGTTTGACACTAAGACTCCCATCTCCTGGAACTCATATCCATCAAATGTTCTAATGAACCAATTAATCATTCCAACTAACGCTACAAATTCGATGAAACCAATTGAAGGGAAATCATGATTCAAAATCATTGAAATAACCTAATCATGATTAGGAGTCTATGACCGTTCAATTGAATCAAATCTTTTTTTTTTTTTTTTTGAATGGTATCCAAAATTTGAGGAAAAACAAAAACAGTACAAGATAATCCCACGACGATGAACTTTGAGGAAAAGATAATTAGAGACTATCAAACCACTACAAAGAGAGCCCCTTCCTCCAACTTTCTTAACTTCATTTTGTTCTTGGCACAACCCACAAAAGCTGATCCACAGTCCAGTTGACCACTCTACCTCTAGCCTTTATGAAGGTATCAATATATGATTCTGACTGGTTGCAGAACATCTTATTATTATGTTCCTTCCTAATTGACATGAACAGGCTGGAAAATTGAGGTACTGCTATATATTCTACCTCTTTCAAATACGACCTCCTTGTTATGTCTGAACCATGGCCTCGATATTCCCAAACACCACCTGGGCCATCCTAAATAGATCAAAGAATTCCCCCTGAACAGCCCTCCCCTCATCTGAGAAACCACAATGCAAAAACAAGTGGTCCACTGGTTCCTTATTCCTAAGACAGAATACAAATGTTTCTACTGATCTTCCTGCTGCTTAAGATGACCGATAATGAGCACTTTATCCTTTACAACATGCCAACAAAAAGCGATCCCCAAGGTGGCCCTGGGTATTTCCAGATTTGGGCTGTTGAAGCTGTCTCCACCCCGCTACTATCCTCTGACATCAATATGTAAAATGATTTCGTAGAGGAAGTTCCCTCCTTTCCAACTCACCCCATCCCAAGGGCACCGGCTTCCACCTATTTAAGAGTTCTAAAGCACTTAGGAGCTCAGCGAGCTCATCTTCAAAGGGTTTGTCATCCAGCGTCCATACCACCTGCTTCCCAATAATGTTATAGCATTGAAAAACTGTAACCTCTCTCACAGGCATTACTTGGAGCAGATGCAAATGCACATTGATATGACAGAGAGCCCTATTATCACACTACACGTCTTCTCAGGATTGCGTGTGTGAGCCATTGTTAATTTTATAGGTAAGACCATGTCCACTCTGAACACCGCCCTCCATGACCCTGGTGCCCCCATATCGGGACGATTCTTCGGTAAACCACCCCCTGCATGTACCCAATATTTCATCCCAATGACTTCTTTTTCCTACATACTCCTTCCTTGACTTGGAAACATCCAGATCCACTTCCCTAATGATGCTATGTTCATAATTTCATCGATTCATCCCTGCCCTCTCTGATTTTTAAGCTTGCATACCTCTCCACAATTCTCAAGGTGAGACTTATGCCATTCTTCTCCACCTTGCCAAAGAAAGTCTCTTTTGGACTCTCTCCAGCCTGTGTTATGCTTGTCAGGCAATGAAACAGTGTCATCAAATAAATCGGCGTGTTTGATCACTGATTTAATCAGCATAGTTAGGGCTGTCCGTGGGCCAGGATTGGGCCCAAAATTCTAGCACATTTATTAAAAGGGCTGGGCTTGGGTTGTGTGTAAAAACCCATCAGTTTGGCTTCGTCCATTTAGGGTTTCAAGGGCCTTATGTAATATAATGCATATACATGTAAAAGAAAGAAAGAATATGGTAACCTTCGGATCTATGATCGACGGTGTAGATTTAGGGGCTGGTTAATAAGAGGTTTTTAAGCCTCCAAAAGGGTTGTTTGTCCCATTTCAAAAGGGAGGCACCTGTGTTTCTTGTTGTATGGTCTCTCGATTTCTCCTGAATTGAGCTTTGTTGAAGAAACCCCTACGAGAAAGAGATGGTTGTTTTTGGCATTCAAAACTCTAGCTATGAAGAAGAAACGCCATTTTCTTCATTGTCTTCGGAAGACTCTTTTGTGCCCTTACATAAGATTGAGATTGAACTGTGAATTTTTGAGATGGGTGTGGAAGGAAATGAGAGTGAGGAACAGAATGCATTGAATTTCAGCCTTGAAGTGGGGTGGACTTTCTTTTTATTTCTTCTGGGCTAGATTCCTGTGTTAATTTTGTACCATTTAAAAATAGTGGTAACTCTTTAAACGTATACATGACATAGTTGTATGCAATGATTTAAACACTGATAGTATCGGCCAATATATTTCCTGATACTATCAGTATTGCATGCCGTTGATACGAAACCAGGGGGGAGTTGTATAACTCCCTCGCATTGCCCAAAGTTTTACAAAGTGGTGGAATGTATCGATGATATGTCGATACATTGCAGTTTTTTCAATATCTCGCATTATAGAAAGTCTCTGATATCATTGATATGTGCGATATGTATCAAAGATATCGATAGAAACAACTCCTTTGTAAAAAAAGAAAATTTAGAAAAAAAAATCTTTCCTCTCAATTTTTTTTGGGGATTATTGGATTTCAACCAGTCCTTTTTGAGTCGTTTGGAGAGAAAAAGAGGATTTGGGTGGGGAAATAGAGATCGGAGAGCGGAAATGGGCCAAAACCCAACCAATGATTTTTTTTTTTTTAATTGTAAAGTTTTGTTCCTTTTTAAATTGCTTAGAATTGGTGGAACCAACTCAATAATCCATGGTTTGGCATGTTTTGCATGCTCAATCATGAATTTTTACCTTTGATTTTTTATTTTAGGGAAAATGAGGGAGTTTGGAGAAAATATAAAATTTTCCCAATTTCGCACATTTAACTTGCAATTAGAGTGGAAAAATCATGTTAGAGTGATTTAAGGATGATCTACATATTGATGGAAGTTTTTGGAATTTTTGAAAAAACTATTTTTAATTACAAATATCGAAAAATAATAAAAGTATAAATTTAAAAAAAATAATTACACCGATCAACCAACATTTGTTCATAATATTTTTGATTGATGAGTGTATGCTGATCTTGATATCAACCACACTCATGCATTTATTTTCAAAAATAGATTTATTTTTATTTTTATTTTTATATTTTTAATAAATCCACCATTATTGTAGGACAAATTTAGTGCAACTAATAAATTCATTGTGCTAATAAATCATCTGCATTTTTTGAATATAATTGCATCACTTCTGTTATATAGCGCATTGTTTAGGACCTTATACAAAGGAAACTTATTTTGTGTACTTCTTTTTGTTATCTTTTGAGTTCTAAGTGTGTAATAATGTATTTTTTAACATCCCCGGAAGTTTCATTGAAAAATTCGATCAAATTTTCAATGTTTGCCAATGTTTTCCAAAAACAACAATACATTCGGTGATGCATGTGATGTTTCCCATACGATATTGTATCCATATCCCGAAGGTATGATACATGCATTGATACTAATATTTAAATCACCGCCGTTTTTGAACATTTAGAACTAAAAATGAAATATGGTGGTTTCACTCAAGGATGTGGGTGTGGTACATATCGAGTCTACGTGTCAACTAGCATTGGAATCTACATGCAACTTTATGTAACAATGCTTATTTCTCAAGTCTAGGTATTTCTCAACTACTTTGGGACTTCCTCTGAAAATGCTTTAGGTTTTCTTCATTTGGAATTGCTTTGTTTATATTTAGAATAATAATTTGTGGTTTTGTTCCTCTAGTTAATTCTTTAACATTGTATATCTTGCAGAGATTCTGGTTATGTTTGACTCATGGACAATGGTTCAATATTGCTATGTGCAGATTGTAGCATTCCTCATACCACTTTTAGATGATAAATTTCCTCTCATAAGGAGTATTACCTGTTGGACGCTTTCACGTTATAGCAAATTCGTTGTTCAGGTATTATTATGCACTTTGGCTTGAAACCGCCGGTAATGGGGAAGTATTGCTATCATTATCTTTATGCTTGTTCCTAGTTTATGGGTAACTTGATGATATTTAATGAAATTACGTGCTAACTGCAAGTAAAAAGTGCACAGACAGAATGAATTGTGCACAACAGAAACAATAAAGCATTTATATGTACAAATGGGAACTCAAGGATCTGGATGAGAATTGCATTGGAGAATTTTTTTTTTTTTTTTTTTGCATGTGAGACTTGTCTTTTTTATTTTTAGTAGTTGCATTTCATGGAGTGCTTACCACCCACCCTCCTTGCCAAAATATAAACATATAATCATTATATATGAATTCCAAGTTCCAACTTTAAGATAGGATTAAAAAAAAAACAGCAAAATTTACTCATATTTGTTTACAGTTTCTATTCATTCAAAATTAAAAAATTCAGAAAAAAATAAAAAAATAACATTAAAAAGAGTGATCTAAACAAGCATTTGTAGATTTTAATCATCCCACATGTCTTCCAACCACCTACAATCAAAGTAAAATAAAAAGTAACAATTTATGCTCATTTTTTCATAGTCACTATTCATCCAAAATTTTTAAAAAATACATTAAAAAGAGTGATCTAAGGCATTCATCTATAGATTAAATCATCCTACATGTAAAGGGAAAAGCAATTTTTGGTGATTTTTCTGCACTAGTCAGTATTCATACGAAATTAAAATATAAAAATACATAGTGATCTAAGGCATGCATATGTAGATTAAATCATTCTATATGTATTTAATGCAGGGGCATTTTCACACTGGGCTCGAGTGGGGTCGCTCGTGAGATGCAGGGGCACACTCGGGGTGGGTGCGGCCCACGGAGGAAGTCTCGTGTTCGAGACTCCTCACCAGGGGTGATTAATGCGCATTTCACACCGGGCTCGAGTGGGGTAGGCCGTGGGATGCGGGGACACACTCGGGGTGGGCGGCCCATGTGATTTGGGGCCCACGAAGGGAGTTCGGCCGAGGTCCTAACCCATGCGATGTGAGGCCTGGGCTATGAGATAAAGGGATTAATTCGCCATACTCTAACAGTTCGAGCTTTTAGAGCAAGTGGTAAATTGTCCTGCATCAGTATTCCAACCATCCACACTCAATGTTAAAGAAAAACAACAATATTTGGTGATTTTTCTTCACAGTGATTATATGTCAGAAATAAGAAATAAAAAATTACAAAGATACATTAGATAGTGTGATCTAAGGCAGGCATTTCTAGATTAAATAATCCTACATGTATTACAACCATCCACACTCAATATTAAAGAAGAAACAACATGTTTCGGTGATTTTTCTTCACAGTCACTATTCATCCGAAACAAAAAATTCAAAATTAAAAAAATACATTGGCATGATCTAAGGCATGCATTGTAGGTTTATTCATTATTTTATGTATTTCGATCATCCACACTCAATATTAAACCAAAAAAAAACAATTTTGATTATTTTTCTTCACAGTCGCTATTCGTCCAAAATTCCGCCGAAAATTGAAAAAATTCAGAAAAAAGGGGATTAGAAAGAGTGATGTAAGGCATGCATCTGTAGATCTATTCATTGCACATGTATTCCAACCATCCGCACTCAAAATCTAAAAAAATGATTTTTTTTTTCCCTTCTGATTTTTATGTTAAAAAAGCATCATTATAAAAAATTGAAAAATTCGAAAAACAATACCAAAGTGACCATGAGTCTGGCAGGATATGGCCGATTTGGTGTTGTAATCTTGAAACTAATTGTTTCCAGCAAGAATTTTTTTTTTTTTTTTTTTTTTTTTTTTTTTTTCAATTCTCCCCAGAATGGCTCACCAGAGCTTTAGTTCGTCAAAATAGCTTCAATCTCGTGTTTTAATCCACAAAATGTAGAGGACATGTCAAAATTGGTTTAGGATCACTCCAAAAAACAAAAACAGAGAAGAAAATGGGAAGAAAGGTCGAAAAAGAGCTCATGTGAGCTGGTCCAAAAAAATAGCTGTTTTATGACTGTTACGGTCAAAATTTTTTGGATACTCGTTATGCCTCCGTATTGGTGTAACAGGTACCCTTTATACCGTTATGTAACCATTTCGGAACATCTTGGCAGGCATAGTCGGGTCATGGAGGGCTTGTTGCCAGGTCAAAGGCTTAACACGAAGCACCTATACAGATGAAAGGTCATGCTCAAGTAGTTAGCTTAGCTGCATAAAATGGAAACTACTGGTACGTGAATGCCTATGTGATTCACGTGCCAACACGAACAGGCCCACATTGCACCTTAGCACAACCATTGTGTGCTACCTACAAAGGGGAATGTGCGACAATCGATATCTAGAGCTTCCAGTGCTAGACGAGCTTTCTGAGGACTAGTAATTTTTCCTTTCATAAATTCAAGAATATCACTTTTGACTATAAAATACAAATGCTCCTAATTGTCCTTCCTAATCATTATTCCGAGCTTGAAGGCCAACTACCGAAATCTTGTGATGTTATCGCACTTTGTAACATCCTATCATGTATATAGAAACATCCCTCCATGCATCCATTCATCCAAATACACACACACACACATCATACTTTCATGCATGTATACATATTTCAATGCATACATAGATCTCATATTATAGATGAAACATTACTTTAAAATGTGTAATAGATGTAGGTCATGCAACATCATAAACTATGTGAAAAAAAACTGAACAAGATTTCTGTTTCTTTAGTGTGGGAAACTCTGTCCATCTTTCAAAAACGGGTCTGTGTTCCTTGACAATTGTTTAGTTACCCAAGAAATTGGTTTCTATGTGCCTCAGAATTTTATTTTATTTTTTTATTTTTAATTATAAGAATGAGAACCTGCTTCTAAAATCTCCCGGAATTCCTACTAGTCCTAGAAAACAATACAGCAGTGGAAGTAGTTTCTTAGGCAACTGTAGTCTGTGACTACATATTAATAGTATCCATAGTATGAATAATATTCGGCCAGCAACATTCTGGAGCTTGTCAAGGCTGTCTCAGAGAACAATTCATTATCATTACCATTTCCATCTTCAACTGTGCTTGCTTTAGGGAAATGGGACAACTGAGAGTGGGAACACTTCTGTTTGAAGTTGGTCAGCGATTCTCATCTGCATGTCTGGTATACATAATTGCACATATCTCCTGTTTAGATGCAAATATGTTGCAGTTTTTTTGGATCTTTAAAGCATGGCTGCCAATATATGCGAAATCATGTTCCTCTGGAACGTAAACATGTTTGTATCTTTTGACTTTTATTCAAAATTGTCCTGTTTATCTCATTTATCCTTTGTTAAATCATTAAAATGCTCTAGTTTCTCATATTTCTCTTATTTTAAATCTATCTTACACCTTTCCTTTCTAATGTAGGGCATTGGCCATCCAAAAGGTCATGAACAATTTGATAAAGTTCTTATGGGTCTCCTAAGAAGAGTATTAGACACTAACAAGCGGGTGCAAGAAGCCGCTTGTTCAGCCTTTGCGACACTCGAAGAGGTTTTGTTTTATAAAATGGTGTAATGGTACCTTTCAGTTTTGATTTCGTGTACAACTCAACTTTGACTTGTTTCAATGGCAGGAGGCAGCAGAGGAGTTGGCACCACGCTTAGAAATTATTCTGCAGCACCTTTTGTGTGCTTTTGGAAAATATCAGGTTTCTGATAGATCTTTCATGCATCGAATTTAATATTCCGTCATCAACGTGAACACGACCATTGAAATTTTAATTTACTGTGTCAAGTACTACATGTTTAAGGCATTGTCTTATGTTATTGTATGCTAACATGCTTTTCTGCATTCTTTCCCTTCCGATGTTTAATTATCTTCAGAAGCGTAACCTCCGAATTGTGTATGACGCTATTGGTACTCTGGCAGATGCAGTTGGGAGAGAGCTCAATCAGGTAATGTTTTCTCTTGCTTTAATAGATATGGAGCTATTTTCTTTTCATGATGTGGAAAGGTGGGCCTTACACTGGAATCATATTGCATCTAGTTTTCATTATCATGCAACAACTCTAATGCTGATTCTCATATTTCAATGATTTACAGCCCAAATATCTTGACATTTTGATGCCTCCACTAATCTCCAAGTGGCAACAACTTTCAAATTCTGATAAGGATCTATTTCCGTTACTAGAGTGTTTTACATCGATAGCACAGGTATTGTTTATCAACAATATTGTTGCATAATCTGTAAGCTTCCTCCTTCACCTCATAAGTAGTTTAGCAGTAAGCTTCCTTGTTCACCTCATGATTAGTTAGCAGAAAGTTCCTATGTATATTGTTATCGAATTGATTCATGCCAGCAACTGTATGAATTAATTTTGTAATGCTCCTTAAGTCTCTTATCTTAGAAAATTAGTTTCATCTATAATTTTAGAAAATGGATTTCTGATTGGAAGTAATCTTTATCATTGCTTGATGTTATCTTTAGAAAATGGATTTCTGATTGGAAGTAATCTGTATCATTGCTCGATGTTGTCTGACTCTCCTTCTCCTAGCTGAAAGGCTAACAAGTATTTCATTCCCAAAGAATTTCACATTGAATAAATTTTAGAAAGTTCCATACTAACTGTTTTTTATTTTTTATTTTTAATTTTTTAATTTTGGATACTTGTCCATTTGAAATTGGAGTAAAGCTACTGAGTATTTTGTCAAATTTATTTCCTAATGTGAAATGGAGATTTTGGTTTTGAGAAGTAATGTGAAAATGGAGATTGGTTACGGTTAACCATAAAGTTGAAAATTCGTCTTGGTTAACTGTATATTTTTGCTTAAATTTTGTTTTAGCTGTAGATTATTTCAGTGTAGATATGATTTTTTGGGTTCACTGAAAATGTAAGATTGTCGTGTTATGGACCTTTTCAATGGACGCACAAGCACGCATGATCTGTTTCTTGATAAAATCCATCAAATACTGAGAAAATTGATGCTAAAACTGTGTTCCGCATTTGTTAGATAATTCTACTGTAAAATCTTGACTGCATTGATGTTAAATGATGATTTTTGTATTTAGGTTTCCTAGTTGGTTTTTTTTTTTTTTCAATAAAATCATTAAGTCGTCGACACTTCCTCTATTTGTCTCCCTAATATTGGATGTTGTATGTTTTTGAAGTTTCAGCAAACAACAAGAAGATCAACCACAATTTGCTTTTATGTGTTGCAGGCATTAGGTCCAGGATTTTCTCAGTTTGCAGAACCTGTATTCCAGAGGTGCATCAACATCATCCAAACCCAGCAATTGGCAAAGGTTTCTAGAAATCATCTTATAAGCATCACTCACTAGTTGTTTCATTCATAGGCTAATGGATAGCAATCACTCATTATTATTATTATTATTTTTTTTGTAATTCAAGTCTTCTTTGCATTGAGTTCCTTTCTCCATTAGCACTTCAATGAAATTATCATATGTAAAGTCCAATTCTTCATGGTATTATGGTACATAAAAAAATCAATTGACTTCTTTTACCATTTTCTTAAATATGCTGGACCATGTTTTAAGTATTCAGAATAAAATAATCATTTGTAAGAAAGCATTCGATGCGTTGTGTAATCCAGTGTAATATTCTAAATTGAGCTAATGTTAAAGAAAGGTTGTAGGTTCATTGTGTGATTTGGTTTAGTTCACTGTAAGTTTATTTCATTTGTATAAGAAGGCTGCTGTTTGGTCCTTGTTGTTAATTTTCTCCTTGGAATGGTGTCCTCGCTGTTAATTGCTTTTATAATCCATCTACATGCAATGTGAATATCACCCACCTTCACTTTTGTAGCCATAAAAAGTGTTTAGTTATCTTCTCTATCTGAACACCATTAGCGGTGAAGCTTCAGATGATGCTATAATAAGAGTATCACTAGATTGTTTGCTAAACAAAGATGTTTGGCTGTAATCTTGTTTAACTCGATACTTACAGTTTATAGTTCAGGGCATAAGTATTCTTGTATGGATGTACTATGATGTTAATTGCATGCAGTGTTCGAAGTATTGGTATCGCTACAAGTTACGCTGGTCGGGGATATGGAAACATTATTGATATTGCCGATAATATCGCTGATAACTAGAAATGCGAGAAAACATTGGAAAAACCGTAGAATTTTCAATGAAACTTTAGGAGACACTAAAATACACATATTTGCATATTTAGGAATAAAAAATTTGCAAAAAAAAGTATACACAATAAGTTTCCATTTAATGGGGGCTTAAAAGCATGTGTTGTCGTAAGAAACAGTCTAACCATCCCATTTAACCATCCAATCATCCATCCAACCTTCCATACAAACATCCATCAATATTGCATAATATCGACAACTCATGATATTTTACAAAGAAATTATCAACAACAGGAAAGGAAACAAAAGATTGTGTTCGTGATATCGTGCATGTTGCGATAACTCTAATATTGAGATATTATCAATATTAGCAACGGCAAATTGAAAACTGCATACAATGATGCGCTCATAAAAAAATTGAAATATATATATATATATATATATATATATATATATATATATATATATATATATAAAAGAAATAAATTTTCTGTGATATCTCTACGTTGGTAATGTTATTGAAATATCGGCAATGCACTTGTGATACAAGCGTCACCTAGAATTTACACAGCCGAAAATATTGGTGATATAAATATATTAGCAATAGAAGCGGCGCCTGGAATTTACACAATTGAAAATATTGGCGATATTGATTCATTAGCAGTACTTAGCAATACATTGTTGATGCTTGAAATTTCTAAAACTACTGGTGTTATCGGTATCGCTACCGGTGTTATTGGTATCTCCAAGCTGGAGATAACGATAATATCAGAGATATTTTGATAATATCGGAGATAATTAAAACAATGATTGTATGTGCAGACGGATGTGTATAATATAAAATTGGATGCTATGAAGGGTTAATATTTCAATTATTGCTTGAGAAGAAAATCATTAACAAAGTCTGAACCTTGATAGAGGTTGGGTCCAATTGGTTGAAGGCTATAAGCAAATTTGGACATCATGTCTAATAGAGAGCAGTGTTCTTAGTATCGGTACCATTGCATGTATGTTGACAGACGATATGGAAACATGTATTCAATTATTGCTTGAGAAGAAAATCATTAACGAAGTCTGAACCTTGATAGAGGTTGGGTCCAATTGGTTGAAGGCTATAAGCAAATTTGGACGTCATGTCTAATAGAGAGCAGTGTTCTTAGTATCGGTACCATTGCATGTATGTTGACCGACGATATGGAAACATGTATCGATATCACTCGTTAGATGTATGTTGACTGGATATACGGAAACATGTATCGATATCACTGATAATATCATTGACGCCCAAAAATGTATTGCTGATAGATGGAGACATGGAGAAAAAGGTATAATTTTTAGTGAAACTCTAGGAGATGCTAAAAGACACGTTTACATATTTACAAATAAAAAAATTGCAAAAAGAACCATACATAATAAGTTTCCATTTAATAGGGGCCTAAACCTTGTGCTATTGTAAAAAACCAGTGTAATAGTAACAAAAAACTATCCATGCATATATACATATATAGATGCATTATCCATCATTCATCCAACCAGTGTTTGAAATATCGGTATCACGTTACGTATCACACCCTTGGGATATGGATATGTATCAGTTATCGCAAGGGATATATTGGTTGTATCGCGTAATGTATCGTTGTTAGAGCTGTACACGAGTCGAGTCGAGTATTGCCCTACTCGTACTCGACTCTTAACTACCGACCGCTGCTCGTACTCGGGCTCTACTCGGCCGAGTAGCATGACCCCCTGCTCGTACTCTACTCGCCCGAGTACGAGCCGAGTACGAGTAGTAAACGAGTCGAGTCGAGGCCGAGTTTTCGAGTCGAGTCCGAGTACGACCACACGAGTTGAGCACCGAGTGCGAGTTTTCGAGGCGAGTTCGAGTCCGAGTCTGAATTTGAGCCCAATTCGAGTAGGGTTTTCGAGTAACGAGTTCGAGCTTTGAGCCAAGTTCAAGTTATAAATTGAAATTAATTTGAATTTCAATTCGATTGTCAATTGAAAAGTTAAACGAAACAATAAAATATATAAAATGCACATATTATTACATAATTACATTAACGTATTTACATAATTACATTACATTGTTCAAAATGACAATTTATAACTAATAACCTATATAAGATGAGTGTCTTCCTGTTCCTGTATTGTCATCTGATCCATCGGAACTGCTATCTATTTTTTCATATACAAATTGATTCACTTCCTCTGAGTCAGAAGGTGAAGAGATTTTTCCTTCGTGCTCTTCTACACTTTCAACTAGATTTTTCAAACTTGCTTTATGTGAAGAATTGTATGTAGTACCCAATGCCCTATAAAATTCACCGAGACGAGTCAGAAATTTCAATTTGCTACTCTTTTTCTTCTTCTTATTTGTCGTACTCGACGAGTAACTTGACCCTGCTTCAACATCGTGTTGTCTTTGACTCGAATATCGCTGAAGTCTAGAAGCATCTTCCATACTGCGTTTTATGGCGATTTGGAATTGTTCTTCCTCCAAAGCTTTTAATCTGGCTTCCTCCTCTACATTTTTTGTGGATGTCATTTGTGTACCAGATCCAGAAGCAGAAGGTTTGGATGGAGTGGAAGGCTTTCTATTCGAATCTAACAGGGCTTGAAAAAGAATTTGGACATCCTTAGGGGCATTGGGGCATGGTTTTGCATCACCACACCTCGACATGACAAGTGTAGGCGAAAACGATTAGTCTTGTGCACAAACTTTGCGCCACACAAACCACACTTAATCTTTGTTTTTCCAGACCGTGGCGGTGATTCAACTAGGGAAGCATAGTCCCAAATGTTTGTCGATGGCTCAGATGACGACATATCTACATTCAATTTTTAATAAAAAAATCAGAATATTGATAAATAAATTGAACTTGATATAGCAACAAAAGAAAGCAATATAAATGTATCAAAATTCAAAAATAAAAGTAAATGAACAGGCATATGTAAATAAATATCAATGATTCAAAGTCTTCCAAACCACATTCCTCGTGTTTGCAGTTGCAGTGAAATAATATTACAGATCATTCAACATTCAGCCAAAAAAATTGAAAAATCGAAAATAATTACTGATCTGTAGGTAGAGACTCATCACGAATCTCAATCTCCTCTTCTTCATCATCATCATTCATATCTCCTCCCCATATCGGGCGCAACCAATCTTGCGTACAAATCAATGCTTCAACTGTGTTTGGCGAAAGTGAGCTTCGATACTTGCTCACAACCCTGCTCCCTGTGCTGAATGCGGATTCTGATGCCACTGTTGAAACTGGTATTGATAATATGTCCCGTGCCATCACAGATAATGTAGGGTATTTTGATTCATTAACCCTCATCTTCCACCATTCCAACACATCAAATTCAGCTCGCACTACGATTGACTCCTTGAGGTACATTTCTAACTCTGATTCCTTAGTATCAACTCCCATTCGTGCTTGTGCCAATATGATATGTATTCATTTAGCACATCCGGATTACCAGGTACAGAAATATCCGCATCTCTACTTTCTTCAACACCCACTGCAGGTAAAGTATTAACGTACGATTTATATAGATCTTCAAGGGCTTCACGAACCTTAGACGTTTCTGCTGCCGCTCTTTCAGTAGGATAAAGCTTCATGAAAATAAAGCTAACCAATCCCATATTACAACGGGGATCAAGAACAACTGCCAAGGACATCAACAGATGACATTCGTGCCAGTATTTATCGAACTTCGTCTTCATACCAACTGTCATCTGACGTATGAAATCTGGACCCGCACTGGCATTTTTCTGCAGAGCATCCTTAATCTTCCAAAGAGACGGAAGAAACAGATTCGCGGTTGGATACTGATTCCCAGAAAAAATCTTCGTGCAATCGTAGAAAACTTGGAGAAATGTGTGAACTTGTTGTGCTTTGACCCAATCATCTGTGCTCGGCAACCAAGAATACGTTCTGTCACGCGCCGCATATTCAGGAAATGCAAGCTGTAATTCTATTGCCGCATCTAACATTTCATAGGTCGAGTTCCAACGTGTACAGACATCCAACTTCAACGTTTTTTTAGACGGCACATTCAAACGTTGGATGATGTCGTTCCATACACTCAGCCTTGATGGCGACCCCCTTATATATTTCACACTTTCTCTTATGTTCTCTATAGTGTCGTCGATTGCTTTCAGCCCTTCTTGTACAATCAAATTTATAATATGGGCACAACATCTAACCTGAAATATTTTTCCTTCAAAAAATAAATTTCCTGTAGCCCTGAACTGGTTACGTAAGCATGAAATGACACTGTCATTTGCTGAAGCATTGTCTAAAGTTATTGCTGAAATTTTCTTCTCAATGCCCCAGCCTTCTAGACAACTGTAGATGCAATCTGAAATAAGTAAACCAGTATGTGGAGGAGGAAGGTGTTTGAAGTTCAAAATTCTCTTGCATAGTTTCCAATCCTTATCGACATAGTGAGCGGTTAATGAAATGTATCCTTTTCTTTGATTGGACGCCGTCCATAAATCAGAAGTCAAAGCTATTCTGTTCACTGAAGCTAAAACTTCTTTCAGTTTCATCTTCTCCTTTACGTACATCTTCATGCTTTCTCTCTGCACTGTGACGCGGGAGACATTCTCGACCCGAGGGTTAAGGAATTGACAGAAAGCCCTAAACCCTTTACTTTCAATCATTCTGAAAGGTTTTTCTTCCAAAATCACTAATCTAGCAAACCACTCATTCAGCTTCTCCTTGTCAAACTTATGAGTGGACACTACGCCTTGGGAGTCGTCCCCTTCTGACTTCGTAAATGACAACGTCTGTTGGCCGGGAGGAGGGAGTCTTGCTTTCTTAGGACACGTCTTCAAATGTCTAATTAGATGTGTCGTAGATCCTCCTGGAATCTTGCTGAATAACCCTTTGCAGTTATTACACTTTATCTTCTGTACACCGTTAACTGTCACGTCTTCGAAATCATCCCACACTGCTGATCTCTTCTTCTTCCCTTTGCATGCGGTTGACGTGTCTGTGTCTCCCTCTACTATTAGAGGAGATGTGGCCGATGCACCCATTCCAGGGGTATTTGGGCTTTCGTCTTGACTAGCCATCTATAAAATAAAATTCTTGATATGTTATACGGCTATACCTAGGGGCTAGGGTCCTAGTCCTAGATGGCTAGACGGCTAGACCGCTAAACGGGAATAATTACTTAACTGTCTAAATCAGTCACCCATTCAAAGTTAGATGGATTGTAATGCTTCATTTTCCAATTTAAATGCTACGCCGAAATTCCGGCAGCATCTCCCCTTATCTCTCCAGAATATATTAATCTTGTATTTGATTCTCATGTCAATTATCAACACAAAGTGTGGACATTTGACGACGAAAATAAATACATGAAATATATCCAGAGAGAAAAAGGAGAGACGAAACCAGAACAGGCATATGCATTTAAATTGGAATAAATGAAGACATTACAATCTATCTAACCCTGAACTGTCCAAAAAGGGACAATTTGAACGATTTCTATGCATCCAAGAACACACTGAATCTATGTCTGGCAACATAGAAATCTTCAAATGGGCAACTGATTATCCTATATACTACAAGTCTACAACTAGAACAATACAAATAATTCATATCTATGCAAACAAAGGAGCATGCTGAAATTAACATTTATCATATAACTAACTAATAACAATTAACAATATGTCATATGAAAAGCCAAAGACATCTTAATGTGGTGCCATTTAACACTAACAAAGTAAAAAGTAAATTGTCATTTATAAAGTAAATTAAGTCAATTCAATGTATGTATTGTATATCTATCTATTTTGCCCTCTCATTTTAATGTGTGCCAAAAAAATTGAAGCATATCCAAATCTAAGTAAACACGCCCGGCCAAACAGGCCCTAAAAGTGGGGGGCGACTGGGCGTTCGCCCGGCCAAACAGGCCCTAAAATTGGAGGCAAGTAAACAGTACAGTGGTCAGTGGGCCCCAAAAAGTTTTTAATGGTGGGCGACTGGACGTTCGCCCGGCCAAACAGGCCCTAAAACTGGAGGCAAGTAAACAGTACAGTGGTCAGTGGGCCCCAGGAAGTTTTTAATGGTGGGCGACTGGGCGTTCGCCCGGCCAAACAGGCCCTAAAATTGGAGGCAAGTAAACAGTACAGTGGTCAGTGGGCCCCAGGAAGTTTTTAATGGTGGGCGACTGGGCGTTCGCCCGGCCAAACAGGCCCTAAAATTGCCTCAGTGGGCCCCAAGAAGTTTTTAATGCTGGGCGACTGGGCGTTCGCCCGGCCAAACAGGCCCTAAAATTGGATATAATCCCAATATCCCATCCAGTTCGTCCAGCCAAACAGGCCCTAAAATTGGATCCCATCCAGTTCGCCAGGCCAAACAGGCCCTAAAATTGGATTCCATCCAGTTCGCCCGGCCAAACACGCCCTAAAATTGGATCTAATCCCATCCAGTTCGCCCGGCCAAACAGGCCCATATTAGTTCAATCGTACCGACCGGGCGTTCAATCCTCCTCCATCGATCTTAATCCCACAATTATATTAGCAATTTCTAGTTTTCTACTATATATTAGCAACAAAAAATAAAAAATCCACCCCAGGCCTTACCGGGCGAGCAGAAGAGGGACGACCGGCAGGCGGCAGCTGCGTGGCAGGGCGATGGCAGCGAAGAGCTGAGGCACCGGACGAGTGGCAGTGAAGAGCTGCACCGGACGAGTGGCAGCGACGAGCTCTGGGAGAGGGAGAGAAATTTTTGAATGCTCGCTGGGAGGGAAGGGGTCGAGTAGGGTTTGAAAACGACGGGTGGGGTGGGGTAGGGTTTGAGCGAGTTGAGTGCTGGACGCCTGGACGGGAAAAAGACGGGTGGGGGTAGGGTTTTGTTTTTTCGGGCGTTTATATAATACAATGTACGAGTCGAGTACGAGTCGAGTACCGAGTCGAGTACCGAGTCGAGTACCGATAGACTCGTACTCTACTCGTAATGTAAACGAGCAGTGAAAACCCGCTCGTACTCGGCTCTAACTCAGGCGAGTCGAGTACGAGTCGAGTATTCCGAGTCGAGTCGAGCGAGTACTCGAGCCATAGTCTGCTCGTGTACAGCTCTAATCGTTGTTGTTGGAAACATGGGGAAACATTGGAAATTGGTCGAATTTTTCAATGAAATTTCGGTGATTGTTAAAAACGACATCAATATACACTTAAAAATCAAAACATTATAAAAATCAAGTGCACATAATATGTTTTCTTTGTATGGGGTCCTAATCTATGTGTTGTCTAATTGAATTGATGCAAGTATATTCAAAGTTTATTCATATACTTTATAAATGTAAGAAGACGTGTGGAAACACAAGCAATACATTCAAAAGCAAAAGAAGAAGCACTAGATTAGGTTACATACATATTTGATTTTGATTTTTTTCAATTTCCGCAACTCGGTCCTTCTTCAAATCTTGAAATCGAAGCTCCCAATCCATGATTTTTCACGTAAAACATGAAAAATCATGGATTTGTAACAATTCGACATTGATTTAATGTGATTTACAGAAAAAAAGTATTGAAAATAAAAAAATGCTCACCGGATCAAACATGTGGGATATATCCCGCTACTTGTGCATTTCATATTGCACAGGCGGGATACAAGATATATCGTGGGATATATCGGCCGATATCGTCGATATTTAAAACATTGCATTCACACATGTGTCCATTCACAAATGTGTCCATTCACACATGCGTTCATAAACACATATCAATCCATTCATGCATGATGCTTCCATACATGCATAACATCCATCCATCCATAACACATCCATTCATCCATCCATCAATGCACACATCCACACATACATATATCATTCATCCAACCATATATGCATGCATAATTATGAAATAGAAATATCATAATTTTTTTTAAAAAGTAAACATATTTATTTATATTTTTCATAATCTCTAGAACTATGAAAATTTTTTTTTATTAAGAAAATGCAAACCATCACTCATCAACATCGATCCATAAATAGAAAAAAATTGTAAGTTTTTCATGAAAACAGTAGCATTAATTTGTAAAATAAAACTTTTTTTCATTTTCGAAACTTTAAATAAATTTTTTTTTTTCCAAAATTGAAGAGTGGTTGAAATCCACTCTCCAACCAGAATTAAAAAGAATCCCACTTTTTCTGATTTTCACAGTATTTATGCACGTTTCCCCCTCCTTGATTTTTCCCTTCCCCCCCCCCCCCCCCCCCAATAACAAAAGGAATATCTATTTTTTCTGTATTTTTTTATTTATGTTGTATTTATGCACATTTTCCCCCTTTGTGAGCTATTTCGATAATAATATCAGTATAAGCAAGATTTTATAAAGAGAAACTAGTGTTTATTTATTTATTTATTTTATTTAATAGACATGGTATCATACATTAGCGACCTATCGCTGATATTTCATCAATACCTGGAAAAATCGGCATTTATAGTTGGTATTTGTATTGCCAGCTTGGCGATACCACTATTATCGATAATATTGGCGATAACTAGAATATTGGTGGAGAGGAATGTTTTGTTTATAGGTATATAATATTGGGTTGGTGTCAGGGACTGTCTACAATTTTGGGATGGTATGTATGTGGATGTTGTGGAATGTCTGCAGTCTCTAATAAAGCTAGGGGCTTCAAATGACAATCTTGGAGGTGAGGGCACTGCTGAAAAGTGAATTAGATGCTGCGAAGGTGCCAGAGATGAAATCTGACGTTGCTGACTATGTCCAAAATGTACTCTGGTGCTCCTAGTGGTGTCATGGGGTCAATCTTGTGCTACTAGTGGTGCTTAGGTGAGATTTAACGCACCTGATGTGGCTTGAAATGACTTTTGGCGCTGCTGGAGACACCAGAGATGGCCTCTGATTGTGCTTGTGTTTCCAGAAACGTGATCAGGTGCTGCTGATGACACTGGAAGGGAGATTAGTCGCCGGAAATGGGTTCTGATGATCCTAGTGGCATCAAATGTGGGTCCCACCTATCCTAGAGGTTGGAGATGCATTCTAACAGACCTGATGGAGTTGGGAATGAGTCCTGATGCTGCTGGGATCATCGAAAACAAGATCTATTGAGATGGGAGATCTCGGGGAGCAAGAATTCCGCAAATCTGAAGACAGACAAATCTGGTGGACTGGAACTCTTGTGGAAGGGATTAATGGCTGTACTGACTTGCATATATCCCCAAATGAGGAGAGGCTTACCCTTTGTGAAGGTGATGGGAGATAAATCACTCTTCTTTCACCATCATGTGTAGGTGGAAAAGTTGGAAGGGATGATGGACCCTCTGATGGTAGGATGAAAGAAGAGAGAAGATTAGAACTTTCGCTCTGATACCATTAGAAAGGAGAGAAGGAGAAAAAGAGGACATGTGGAGAATGAATGCGGGGAGAAAACTTCATTCAAGCCCTCTAGCCAAATAACTTTATCCACTTTCATGGGATACAAAAGTTAATCTTAGGGCCTGTTTGGATGCCTGTAACTTTTCTAAAATGTAACAAAGTTACAAGTGACTTTGTTATAGTTGGTGTTTGGGGGAGGAAAGTCACAGGTAACTTTCTCTCAACCTGTGACTTTCTTATAGGAGAAAGAGGCGAAAATGATACAGACACTTGAGTCGTTTTTCAAGTTACCTGTATCTTTGATACAGGTAATGGTTGGAAATTTTGAAATGAATTTTTTTGGAAGGAATCGCAGCTGCATTGAAGAGGCCTACCTCCCTTCAGACGGAGTGAAGGCTGAACGGCCATTGAAGGCTACAAGCAGCCATTGAAGGCGAGGCTACAAGTGGCCATTGAAGTCTATCAGGTTACATGCGGGCGCAATGAGGGCTACGAGGCTGCCATTGGGGAGAATCGCGACTGTGTATTGAAGAAGGTTGGTGGCCATTGCTATATAAATAGATATCCCTCTCCAATGTCTTCATCTTCCTCTCTCAGCCTCCATTTCCCTCTCTCAAGTCTCCTTCTCCCTCTCTGTCTACTTCTCCCTCCCATCGAGCTTCAGCAAACCCCTTTTCTCTCTTTCTATTGCGTTTTTCCTTTCTTTCTTTCTTTCTTTCTTTCTTTTTTTTTTTTTTTTTTAAATTATTATTATTATTTTTTTTTAATTTTTTGCTTCTGCGTTGACGGACGCAGTTTGGTGTGGAGGTGTGGATAGTGGCTGATGATCTGTGGGGCCCACCATATTGTATTTATTTTATCCATGCCGTCCATCCATTCTTTTGGATCATTTTAGGGCTTGATTCCAAAAACGAGGGATATCTAAATCTCAGGTGGACCACACCACTGAAAACAATAATGATTGAAAGTCCACCATTAAAAAACTCCTAGGGCCCATTGTAATGTTTGTTTCACATCCAAGCTGTTGATTAGGTCGTAAAGACCTGGATGAAGGGAACAAAACAGATATCAGTTTGATCAAAAACATTGGTGGCCCACCAAAAGTTTTTAATGGTGGGTGTTCAATCAACATTGTTTCCAGTGATGTGGTCCACCCGAAATTTTGATGTACCTTATTTTTGGGCTGATGACTTAAAATGATTTGGAATAATGGATAGATGGTGTGGATGAAACAAATACATCATAGTGTGCCCACATAACACGTCAGCAACCCATGGACATAGTCTACTAATGATGGTGCTATGTGGGCCCCACCATGATTTATGTGTTATATTCATGCCGTCCATCCATTTCTGATTATTATTTTAGGTAGGCTCAACCATAAAATTTTAAGTAATTGAAATGCCATAGGTTACTTTAGGAGAAGCCCATGTTTACAGGACCCATATAATGGGTTTTCCTGCTATGTGGGCCTTCCCGTTGTCAAGAAGGTACCCTGTGTATGGTCATAAAGCTATGTTTGTAAATAGTTATCCACAGTTTCTTATTTGGAAATAACACCTAAAACAAATGAAAAAATAAGACCTTTAAAAACCACAATATGGGTCCCACGGTTGAATCTTGAGTAGTGCAGTTGTAGGAAGATGGCCTGGATTGTGCTGCAGATGGCCCGGGCTGCATTGTTTCAGTTCTTTCATGACCCCTGCATTAGGGGGGACTGTGCTGCAAATAGCCTGGACTGCATTGTTTCAGTTCTTTTCATCAATGAATGTCAACCTTCATTTTCTCAAGCTGTTCATTTTTGTAGGTTTCTCAAATTTTCTTTTTTTGGGAAAAATGTTGATTGTACATATCAGTATCTCTGGTAGGAATTTTTTATTATTATATATTTTTTAAATATTTTTTTAACTTGCAGTTTTGACATTCATTGATGAAATGAGCCTTGTTAAGCGGAACTATTTCGAAATTAGCCTTGATGAAATAGATTACTTTAGTTTGATGTTAATTGTTTTTGTCTTTCTTTCCCTTATAACATTGTAAACATATCTTATGAAGAAAA
Source organism: Magnolia officinalis (assembly GCA_021015155.1). Classification (NCBI taxonomy): domain Eukaryota; kingdom Viridiplantae; phylum Streptophyta; class Magnoliopsida; order Magnoliales; family Magnoliaceae; genus Magnolia; species Magnolia officinalis. The sequence continues at coordinate 94,360,645 of JAJHSJ010000004.1, forward strand.
TGAAAATTTTTGCTTGGATATGTTACCTCAAGTTTTTTGTCCACATTACAAGCATTTTGAAAACATGGGCCCACTTTTGTGGCCCACCTGTTGATTAGTTTAGCCTAAGAATTAGCCAAACTATTCATTTACATGGGCTTAATAAAATGTAATAATTTTATCCTATCTTTTTTATGTGTCAATCTGATTTTTCAACGATTCCCTATTTCAACTCTATCTAGTGTGAATATTCAACTTATTACCTGTAACCAATGTTCGAAATATCCGTATCGCATTATGTATCTCATTCTTGGGATACGGATACATATCGGTTATCGCATAGGATATATCGGTTGTATCGTGTAATGTATCGCTGTTGTTGGAAGCATGGGGAAACATTGAGAAATTGGTTGAATTTTTCAGTGAAACTTTGGTGATTGTTAAAAAAGACATCAATACACACTTATAAATCAAAACATTACAAAAAACAAGTACACACAATAGGTTTTCTTTGTATGGGGTCCTAATCTATGCGTTGTCTAATTGAATTGATGCAAGTATATTCAATGTCTATTCATATAATTTATAAATGTAAGAAGATGTGTGGAAACACAAGCAATGCATTCAAAAGCAAAAGAATCACTAGATTATGTTACATACATGTTTGATTTGATGTTTGGACAGAGATTGCAAACGCTTTGCTATAAAAAGAGAATATTTTTATTTTTTTCAATTTTTCACAACTCGTCCCACTCCAAATTTCAAAATCAAAGCTCCCAATACATGATTTTTCATACAAAACATGAAAAATCATGGATTTGTAATAATTTGACACCAATTTAACATGATTTACAAAAAATAAAAGGATCGAAATTCGAAAATGCTCACCAGATTGAACATGCGAAATATATCGCACTACTTGTGCGTTTTGTATTGCACTGGTGGGATACAAGATATATCGTGGGATATATCGGCCGATATCGTCGATATTTAAAACACTGCCTGTAACAAAGTTACAGGTTATCCAAACACAAAAACAAAGTTACCTGTAAGTAAGTTACAACTTACATCCAAACAGGATTACCTGTAACCACTGTTCACAATGTCGATATTATCGGCCGATATTATCGTTATCGCCTCCCAGCGAGACGAAACTCGCACGATAACCCCCAGAAGATACCAAACCCCCCAAAATCCAGATATCGCACGATATATTGTCGATATCGCACAATGTATCGTCAATATCACACGATTTCCTCCATTATTTTCGGATTTCGACAGACGCACTCGAAAAAGAAAGAGAGAAATCGGAGAATACCTGTAGGTTGTAGTGAAGATTGGTGATCGGAGGTGGGCCACTGTGCGGATTTCTCGGAGATTCCGGCGAGAAATCAGGCCGGATTGAGGAATGGAACGAGAAATCATCGCCATCTCTTGCTCCGGAACCCTCGCGTGCGTGAAGGAGAGGAAAAGTGAAGGGGTGAAAAGGGGATCGGATTGCGTGGTGGGTTACTGAGCACGCTCTTATCGTACTCAGTAAACTCAGTTGGGCCCACCTTTAATGTATGTGGTCTATCCACGCCGTCCATCCGTTTTCCCATCTAAATTAAGGGGTGATCCCAAAATTTAGGAATTTTAGTGGATCATACCACAGGAAACAGTGGTGATACTGATTTCCACCGTTGAAACCTTTCTTGGCCCTAAAGTGATGTTTATTGGTCATCCAAACCGTTAATAAGATCATACATACGTGGATGAAGGGAAAATACGAATATAAGATTGATCCAGTTATCCAAGACTTCTGTGGCCCTCAAGAAATTTTCAACGGTAGATGTTCAATTCAACTGTTTTCTACGGTGTGGCCCATTTGAACATTGTATATACTTTATTTTTGGGCTAAAGCCCTGAAATTATCTGCTAAAATGGATGGACGGAGCGGATAAAGTACATAAATCATGGTGGACCTCACATGAGTTTACTCAGTACGCTAAGCGTAGTAACTCACTAGGCAATCGCATAAGTGGTGTCACCAAGTTCTATGGGTCCCACGGTAATGTATGTGTTGTATCCACACTGTCCATTAATTTAGAAATATTTTTTTAGGGCATGACACAAACAATGATGTAGATCTAAATCTTTAGTGGACCCCACCACAGAAAAAAGTGGAGAGTGACGCCCACCATTGAAACTCGAAACCTTCCTAGGGCCCATCATAATGTTTGTTTGTGATCTAATCTGTTAATAAGTCCAGGAAGATATGGACTAATGGAAAACACAAATATCATCTTTATCATCCATCTCTTGTGGCCCTCAAGAAAGTTTTTAATGGTGAACGTCACTCTCTCCACTGTTTCCTGTGGTGGGGTCCACTTGAGCTCTGAATCTGACTCATTTTTTGGCTCATGCCCTAAAATGATCTATTCAAATGGATGGACGGTGTGGATAGAAAAAAATACATCATGGTGGAACCCACGTAACTTGGTGACGTCACTTGTGACTGTGAGGGGCGCGGATTTCCTGTGAAAGCCTTTCATAGAAAGTTCCCGCGCAAGGATGCTGGGTGGGGCCCACCAAAATGTTTTTGAGATATCCACCCCATTCATTCATTTTATGAGATCATTTTAAGATGTGCGACCAAAAATGAGGTGTATCCAACACTCAAGTGGGCCATATAAAAGGAAAAAGTGGGCATTCAGTGAACACCGTTGAAGCGTTTTTATGACCATAAAAGTATTGTATCAGGCTATAATTTTGGTGTTTTCACTTCATCCCATTGGGAATGACCTTGTAAAAGGTTTGGATATCATATAAACATCAAGGTGGAGCCCAGTAAGGTTTCAATGGTAGAAATTTCTTGCCCCAATTTTCCCTCTCGTGTGACCTACTTTAGTGTTGTATCCACCTCATTTTTGGTAGAATGTACTAAAATGAGCTCGAAATACGGATGGACGGAATGGATTTATTAAATACATTGCAGTGCACTACAAAAGGCTGCGAAAGGCTGGTGCACCACACACCAGATATATAGCGGAAACGGATTGGCTTCTCCCCCTGACACCAGCCTTTCATTGGTGGTCGGTGCTCTGTGGGACCCACCATGATGTATGTGTTTCATCCATGCCTTCCATCTATTTTTATAGATCATTTTACAGTTTGAAACAAAAAATGAGGTATATCCCAATCTCAAGTGGACCACATTACAGGAAATAGTGTTGAATGAGCGTCAACCATTAAAAACATTTTGTGGGCCATTAAAGTTTTGGATCAAGCTGATTTTTGTTTGTTCCCTTCATCTGGGCCTGTATGACCTAATCAATAGATTGGATGTCAAATAAACAGTACGGTGGGCCTTAGGAGGATTTTAATGGTGGATATCCAATCACTATTGTTTTCATGTGGTGTGGTCCACATGAGATTTATATCTATCTCATTTTTGAGATCAAGCCATAAAATGATATGTAAAAATGGATGAACGGAATGGATGAAACAAATACATCATGGTGGGGCCCACAGCGCACCGACCACTAGCCACGGGGCTGGTGTTGGGGGAGTAGCCAATCCGTTTCCTACAGCTGTTGTAGGTACGTGGGACGCGGATTGCGTCCTACCCCCGCCTATCTCTGGCCCCGAACGGGCAGTTCTGTGGGCGGGCCCACCGTGATGTACTTATAAATCTAAGCCGTCCATCCCTTTTTCTCAGATCATTTTAAGCATGAAAACAAAAATGAGGCAGATTCAACGCGAAAATGGACCACACACTCTTGCATTTAATGCAACTGGCATTCGATACTTTGTGCATTTAATGCAACCAAGCTTATTATTTGGTGTGGTCCACTTGATCGTTGGATCTACCTCAATTTTGTGTTCAAGCCTTAAAATGATATGAGAAAAGGGATTGACGGCTTGGATGTACAGATACCGCACGGTGGGCCTACCTACAGAACTACCCCATCATTGATATGTATATTTCTCAAAATTTACTTCTTCGGTTCTTCTTTTGCTTTTCAATGAATTGGTTGTGTTTTCATACATGACTAGGATATATTTATAAATATCATGCATTCAATTTAAATATAGTTGCATTAGTTCAGTTAAACATCGCATAGCTTAGGACCCTATACAAAGGAAATTTATTATGTGCATCTTTTTTTTGAGATGTTATGATTTAAAAGTGTGTATTAAAGGCTTTTTTAACAATCCCCAAAGTTTCATTAAAAAATTCAACCATTTCCCCAATGTTTCCCCATGTTTCCCAGAAAGTGCGATAAATTATGCGATACAAACGATATATCCCGTGCGATAACCGATACGTATTTGTATCCTAAGGGTGCGATACATCGTGCGATACCGATATTTCGAACATTGCCTGTAACTTACGTACACATGTAAGTAAGTTACATGTAACTTTCTTACAACTTAAAAAAGTTACAGGCATCTAAACAGGCCCTTAGGATAAGATCGCACGATACATTACATTCTCTAATATTCTCCCTAATCTACTCAAAATATGGTATTCTGCAGTACCACACAATAATATGCGCACTATGCTTATTCCATGCTCCGCATGTACGTACAAACTAGTGTATTCATCTACTCTGACAAAGGCAATAAAACAGATGTTAATTTTGGAAAGTTCAATTTAAGGGATGTTGGTAGTCCCAACTCCCAAGTATATAGGACTTCCATGTTCATTACATTTATAATAGTCCTTGTTTTCTAGTTGAGTTTGAAGTCCAATAAAGTAGTGATACCTGGGAACTAATTTTAGTATAGGAATCGTTGTTTTGGGTTGAGTATATATACATGTGTAGATCCAAAATCATCTTTAGATATGCAATGTGAGTATTCATGTGCACTCCCATTCTATCTTCCAAAATCCATTATCCACTGTTAGTGTAAATCTTTGTGATATGTGCATTGTGGTTTGTCAAAGCGGGCAAGGGATCTGAGCATTGGGTCTAAGAGGACCTACATGGGTAAAAACCCTATGTTCTCTCACAGAGCACTGGAACTATAAATTCCCTTGTTATCTTTTCTTTCTTATCTTATCTCATACTTTCTTTCTTTTCTATTGTATATTATCCTTGTCAGTTGTTTTTCTAAAGAGGATATAAATTGTATTTCTGACTACAAGGGCCTTGAATTCTATGCCATATTCTTTCTCATTATTTTGTAGGAGTGCAAACCCTCGAATATGATGCATTTATGTCTCATGCAGCTCAAAAACGAAATGGATTTTATTTGCCGGTCTCCTTCCTGCAAAACGAGAATTAAAAGTTTGATGTGGAATGCTGGTCTCCACATCAACAGATATTGTTGGCTATTGAATCCTGAATGGGCTTCTCTATGCAAACAGGCCCTAAAAGCATAAAAAAATTGAAATATAGAGGTTTGCTGAGCCAACTCACGTGTATAAGAGAGCCATCTATATGCCACCCATGTGCCAACGTTGCCGACATCTTTGATATCCAAGCCGTGACATTGGGTGGGTCCCAACACTTAGATGCTCTTGTCGAAATAAATCCAGGCAGTCCACTCATTGAACAGGCCACTGTGCTAGAAACGAAAGGAAACAAAAAGGATGGCTTGGAAAATCTTGGCTATTTTTTTTTATTTTTATTTTTATCCATCTATTGGTTTTGTAAAATTTAGCTCAATTGATCAGTGTACGTGCCCAATTTTTAGTCAAGGGCATAAGCATGTTTGGACCCATCTGATGGATGTCTTGTTTCTTGAACACGTGCCACTTTGGCACTTGAGGTGGCATTCACATGGGATCCCTTGTACATGTATGTGGGCTTGGTCAAACTCTTGAATAGACGTGTTTTTGTGCATGTGTATTTATGAAATTGTTATGAGATGAATTCCGTGGCATCGTCATAGCCTTCTCCCACCTATTTGTGGTCCATGTTTCCTGCTTCGCCATTGTTTTTATCTTTTATTTTGGGATATCTTACATTAACAAATATCTTTACCATATGCACACCCACGTATTCTCATGCTCTCATGTGCTTCTAGCATCTTTGCACTTCTGCTCGTATTCCTTCCACTGCTTCCATTCTTGTTCTTGCTTGGTTCCAAGCTTTTCAGTTAAGTGCTCTGGATATGCATTCCCTTGTAGTTGATTACTGCAAATATCTCAGTGTATTGTTTTTTGAATGATGAGGAATTTTGTTATAAAGAAGCAATATTTGGATTTCTAAAACGAGATTAGGGTTAGGATTTCTTACCCAAATCGGAATCGAAACAAGTTGAGTAGTGAAGTAGAGAAGTGAAACGGTGTGTGGAGTTGTGGGAAAAGATCCCAACAACAATCCCCAAGAATCTCTCCTCCTTCCTTCCTCTTTTCTCTTCTTTTCTTTCTCTCTCACCTAGGGTTTTTAAGAAATTCGTAGGGCTTGGGAGTGAGGGGGTTTAAGGGCTATTTATAAGCCCAGAATCGATGTCAGTGGCCCCAGGGCCATGGTATACTTAAGTTATAGCCAAAAGGGGTTTGTTTCAGTCCAACGGAGCACTTCTGGTGACCCCTTTTCTGCATGTGGTCGGACTTAAGCTGCCTGGCATCGGATATAGGTCGAGTTAAGTATGAGAAGCACACATAAACAAAGAAATATCTCAGTGTAAAAGAAATTCTAATTTGTGGCTCGTGTACATGATTTTGTACAAAAAGCTATGCCTAGAAATGAATAGAAGTCTATGCACTCATATGCACATTTTCCTCACAAAGCATATATTGATTCTGTCCAAACTATATCTTTAGATTTTTGTACCACTACCTATTCCATAATAGATACACAGACAAAACATATTTCTTCAAATCAATTTACATGAGTTGTGAGTTGTGACTTGTCCTAAATGTTTTTGACAAGCAGTTTATTGAGAGAAAGAAATATATATTTAGAACAACAAGAAAAAGTTCCTGAAGGTTAAAGGCTCAAAGCCTTCCTAGATACACCTTTGTATTCTGCTTAATTAAAAAGTTTTGTCCTCTTCCAAACATTTCAGTTGGTATCTTGATTTTTTTTCCAATTTTGTATTCACCTTGACAATTAGTTCTTTCTTTGCAGGTTGATCCTGTTAGAGCGGGGGTTCAATATGATAAAGAATTTATTGTTTGCTCTTTGGATTTGCTCTCAGGGCTTGCAGAAGGTCTTGGCAGTGGGGTAGAGAGTCTGGTACGCAGTGACAGTCTTACATAATTCTTTTGGCCTTCCATTGTAAATGTTTGTTTTAAAATGTTCTAACTTTTTGCAGCTATTTAAAATGCACATAAGTTGTCATTAACAATTTCTACTGAGGTTTTGTTTTTTGTTTTCCTCCAAACTTAATGTAGAACATCACTACCTAATTAGCCATTAAAAATTATGCTCACAGCTCATTTGTTTTTGAATGTATCACTTGAACGAGCTTATGTTGGGGTGGATTGTCTGAGCCTCTATGGTCTGCAAGTAAGTTTTTGCAAGATGTCACAATTGTCAAAGGTCAACTGTAATTAAAGCTAAAAAGAAAAGAAGCAGGACGAGGTAGTGAGAGGCTTGTTTGTTGATGATGAACTGTAGTCTGTGAGGACAAACAACTTTTGTAAGCATATTGGCTAACTAGTTTGATGATTTGACACGGTGCTAAAATTTCATCATCGGCCACTTTCTGTTAACAAAATGACAGTCTACCCACTTTCTGTTAACAAAATGACAGTCTTCTTCTATGTGCTTTGTCTCATGACAGCCTGGATTAGAGGTGATCTGCATCATTACTTGATTGGAGATCCAGTGTAACCAAGATTAGAGGAATTCGGTAAGGAAAATGGAGGTTTTACCTGTCACGTGGTTAGTAGGTGGATGAGAGGAAGCAATAAAGATAATACTGGACATACCTGTTTGATGAGCAGAACAAACATGCATGGCCAGGGCCTCATTTGAGCTTTGGCCTTCTTCTCTGCTGATATTTTTGTACTCTTCTAATGGAACTTGTATCATGTTTTGATGGGGATGTGTCGACAAGTGTATCACGACTGATATAACTAAAGATGCTTTCAGTAACTTGAGCTTGGCACAACGTTGACATCGGTGTATAAATGAGGAAGAATTGGAGAAGCACGAGTTTTGGCACAAACTGGACTTCATAGTACGAAAATGGGATCTTCCATGTTGCGTTGAAGGTGATTTCAATGTAATATGGTTCGAGAAAAGCGAGGGAGTGGGTGTTGGAGTCGTGCCCTAGAAAACCAACGTGAATCTTATCCATTGATGGCATGGATGGCTTCCAGTGATATATATGATCTTGATCATAAATCATGTTGACCATGGGTCCTAGATGGATATGTGGTTATGACATAGTTAACATGTGGGACTTGGGAGTATCATATATGTACATGACATGGGTTAAAGGAGAGGGATTCTCTTGGTTGTCCTTGGGTACTTGAGATTGGACACATCAGTCATTGACCAGGGGAGAGTTGTGGGTTGTGTTTCTCAGTACCTTGTTGTAGCATGACCACCTAGCAGGTTGTAGGACAAACGTATGATTATTATGTTATATGTGGTCATCCTGTGTGAGGGGACCAATGGTGAGTCTGTATGGAAGCTCTCTACCATTGGGCACATTTAGGAGTCGGTGTGCCTTTGCCCTACCCCACATAGGAGTGTGAGTTTGCCATGAAAATAGGCTCCTAGTTTGGCCTTGTTAGTCTCTTGCATTGGTGGATCGAGGTAAAGTCCCTAGACCGAGAGGCCCATTATGCTTGGACTATAATTTACTTGAGGATGTACCAGATTTGATTAATCCTTAGACATGAGGACGTGGTGAGCTCAAGGTCTCGATTACAAATGCTTTCGCTCACTTTACGAGGTTATCATGTGGCCAATAAAAGTGGTTGTAGCTTGGCCCATCCATCAAGGTCCATTGAGATTCATATGGGCCAACAAGGGATCCTCTGGTTTCCTGAGAACTCACTTATAGCTTGGATCTTGGGGATCTAATGTTCATGGTTTTTGGTCAACATTTAAAAGGTTTTAAAAGGTTCAACACATGTTTTTAACCATTAAAATGGTTTTGATTGCACTTGATGATGATTTGATGGTTTAGATTTGGGAGTCCACTACTTGATCTCCATGGGCATTGGGTCTATGATGGATGGCCATGGCGGTGGAGGGATTGGATTAGAAATGGGTAGGCAAAATCACAGGATTCTCATGGGTAGGCAATGTAATCAAAATCATTATTGTATCGTAAATTGTAATAGGGATTGAATCACATTGAATCGCAAATCATATCGAAAATAATTAGATTTTTTAAAAACATAATTTTCTTAGAAAATTGAAGGAGTATGAAAAATATAAATAAATCAGAAAAAAAAAACCCATCAATCATCCTTTTGCCATCTATATGCACCAAGCAATACCATGTCATGAAATGTTAAAGGATTCTTATTTTTCCATTATTTTTGTCTTTCAAGAAACTTCCCTTAAAAAACACACAAGGATCCTTTAATAATTTATGTTCTTGTTACCTTTCATGAATTTAGAATCATGTTGGAAAAGTGGCATTTGATACTATAGACCGATGAAAAAAGATATTTTGATTTTTAAACATCATTCCACAATACATTAAGTCAACATGATTGTAACCATCCATAAAAAGACATTTCAGATAAGTTAGACATCAATTTGGTGTTTCGGTCAGTTAAGAAGTAAGAAATCATGGAAAAAGCTCCATGATTTAACATTAAAGATATGGCATTTAATCTCTTATACATAACAAATAAAATAATTTACCTTTTCTAAATGATTCTTAAAGCCCCCACCAATTGGAAAACATAAAATGAAGCCAAGTGAAGCCTAAAATAGAAGAGAACAAGTATAATTTGAATTGTAAATCATAGGATTCATATAAAAGGGATTCAAGGTGGGATTCAAATAATTTTGCATAAGATTTGACTCAAATCATATATCGTAAATTGGAGGATTTTGACTACACTGATAGCAGGGCATATGGAAACTTGTAGGGCAGTAGAGTACCATAACTGTTGTTATCTTTGAAATCCTTACTCCTTATAAATAGATCCTATCCCAGAGGGAGATGTGATGGAGACATCACGCGTACACGCACACGCACGCCGCCCCCCTACGCAAGTACGCAAGGAGGGCCCCACCGTCGATCTGGATTGATGACGACGTCCAGGGAGGACCTCCTAGCTAGAAGACAATGTTTTGGTTCGTTGGAGTGAGCCTGATAATCAAGTAAAGCTCATCATGGGATCTCATGATCGTGGCCCACTAGTCTGATTAATCTTATATTTTAGGTTTTGCTTATTAATGTTATTTAGAGTATCATGGACGGTTTATATTTCTTTGATTAGTTTTATTTTTGTTTACTTCATCGCCAAGTAATAGGTTGCGCACATGGCGCAAGTTATGGGGTATAGGGTTTTCCTATAAATAGGCACCCCTTGTAGTTTTTTTTTTTTTTTTTTCTCATTGAAATTTAATAAAAAAATTCTGCTTTTTTTTACTCTTCTAAGTTCTTGAGTTGTGGAAATCCAATTGGGTGCGAAGCCCTCCCTTCATCGAAGAGCTATCTATTGTGGTGCGAACCCACATCTATCTCGATTCGCCCCCATCCTCTACCATCTCTATTTCTCATCTCCTACCACCATCCGCACTTCAAATCTGTCCTTTGTTGCAACAGTTTTCCTCTTTACAGCAGAATTCCAGATTTTGGCCCTGCAGGTGGGCTGAAACTTCGGCAGAGCACCACGCACAGACCGCGCATCCGATCGACATGAGACTTGGGGGTTTTGAAGCCCTCCCCTGGCTAACTAGAGCCAAGGAGGCGCTTTCCGTGTTCAACCCCCCCTCGCACATGCGGCCAGACCCCTGTGCACGTGCATCAGACCTGGCCCACTGTTCGCGCGTGGGGACTATCTCCAGGTTTAGATTTTCGCCTATTTTACTCCTCTCATACCTATTCTCCCTAACCCTAACCTTAGATTGCATTACTTTTAATTTATTTGCCCCTTTTCTTACCCTAGGGTTCTCTGAATTGGAATTGGTGAATCCCTTGGATTAGAGACTGATTGCTGTGCATGTGTGGATGATTTTTACTTCCCTTTGAGTATCGTTTGGTCCATAATTTTATTAATCTAGCCCTAACTTGTTTAGGCCTGGACCCGCACAGATTCCCCTTGCTTGCATGTTTGAACTTTTGTGTGGGATGTGGAATTTATTTGATTGTTTTTGCTTTAGTATAATCTAAAGCCTGAGATCTTGCATATCATTTTTAATTTTCATGTCCTGCATCAAGATGAGCCTTAGACAAGAGAGAGATTTGGACATCTCCAACCCCTGGGCATCACTCAGAGAGAGAGAGAGAGAGAGAGAGAGAGAGAGAGAGAGAGAGAGAGAGAGAGATTGATTCCATCCCTCCTTCCCCATCACAGGTTCACATGTGTGGGTCCACTCCCATTTATGGTTCCGTGCATTCTCCATCAGCCCTACTCTTTGGTGTTCGTGTTGGTTCTCATCCTTTCCTTCATTCGGGATAGACTTGGGGAGAGACTTGCTAGTTTGGAAGAGTAGCATTGATAAATCGACGGTTTCTTTGATTAGGTAATTCAAATTCCTGAATTATTTGATTTTTGTCCTTCTAGAAACTTGTCAATATCTAGATGGTGATCCTTAGGGCTTAATCAACAAATATGGACCTTTGAAAACTTTTACGTTTTCTGCATTTTGGAAAGCCTAACAGTGGGATCATGACAAGCATGAAAAGTTTCTTAGATAGGGCCCTCCTTTTTCCACTTCAATTCAATAATGAAGCTTAGAAACTAATTTGAGACTAGATCTAGGCCTATTTTGAGGATCAAAACATAAGATTTAAGCAGGATTCATTAATTGAGGTGGAATGTTCTATTTTGGGAAATATTAGAAGGGGTAAACCATCACCTTTATTTATTTTTCCCTTCTTTTTTCATCGTTTTTGTATTCATATGCATTCTTCGAAATATCGGTATCGCGTTACATATCGCACCCTTGGGATATGGACACATATTGGTTATCGCATGAGATACATCAGTTGTATCACTGTTGTTGGAAACATGGGGAAACATTGAGAAATTTGTCAAATTTTTCAATGAAATTTCAGTGATTGTTAAAAAAGACATCAATACACATTTATAAATCAAAACATTACAAAAAACAAGTGCACATAATAGGTTTTCTTTGTATGGGGTCCTAATCTATGCGCTGTCTAACTAAAGTGATGATAGTATATTCATATAATTTATAAATGTAAGAAGACGTGTGGATACATAAGAAATACATTCAAAAGAAAAAGAAGAATCACTAGATCAAGTTACATACATGTTTGATTTTATGTTTGGACGCAAAGATTGCAACCGATTAGAAATTGGGAAATTTTGATTTTTTTTTTTTTCAATTTTCTGCAACTCAGCCCATCTCCTCCAAATCTTGAAATCGAAGCTCCCAATCCATGATTTGTAACAATTTGACACTGATTTAACATGATTTACAGAAAAAAAGGATCGAAAATTGAAAATGCCCACCGCATCGAGCATGTGGGATATATCCCACTACCGTTGCATTTCGTATCGCATAGGTGGGATACAAGATATATCGTGGGATATATTAGCTGATATCGTCGATACTTAAAACTCTGTTCATATGTAATGGGCCCTAATCTACCAACTCATTCTTGATTTTTGTTTGATTAGGACCTATTTTGTTGATTTTTAGCAGGTCAAGCTGCCATACGTCGTTCTTATCAAAGAATGGTCTGATACACCATTAAATACATAAACACTTAAAGATAGATTCCAATGTTTTACATATTTTCATATATTTCATTATTATTTCCGTATTTTTTTGGTGCTAAAAAGATTTTGTCCAATACAGGTCAGATTCGCCCTGTATTGTATCTCTTTTGGACCCGGCCAATACGGCCATTGATACCATTATTCAAAAACTTTGATGACTAGTGCCCATAGAAGAATTAATTTTATTCAAAGTCTGATAATGAATAGTGCGCTTGTAGAGAATCTGCAAGAAAGTTTTCAATCTCTTATGGCGTACTATTGCAATCTTTTTACGAAAGAGTTGTCGTGCTGCTTCACCTTGGAAAATGTTACTTTTAGCCAAAACAGTGAGGAAGATGTTTATCTCCTCAAAAGAGTAATTGAAGGTGAGGTGTGGCTGGCTATGGAGCAACTTGGCTCTAATATGGCCATGGGTTCGGGTGGCTTCCTGATTGCATTCTTTCAATCTTTCTGGGCTGTGGTGAAGGTTATTGTGATAGCCTTTGTTAATGAATTTTATGATAGTGGAAGACTTACAAAGGATGTGGAGCATCCTTTATTGTTCTCGTTCCAATGAAAGAAGACACAAAAGGCTAATCATGCTTTAGGCCAATTGGTTTAGTTGGAAGTACATGCAAAATTTGTGTAATTGTTGGTGAAAAGTATCAGAAGAGTGCTGGAATCAATCATCTCATTCTCTAAAGGTTCTTTAGTTATGGGTAGGCAGATTAAGGACACCATCCTCACTGCTCATGAATGCATGCCAAACATAGAGAAGGTAAGCCTTGTATTGTTTGGAAAATCGACATGGAAAAAGTGACTAGGATTTATTTTATATTTATAGGCTTCGGAGGATGGGCTTAGGATATGGTGGAGAGGATGGATTTAAGAATGTGATAATTTGGTAAAAATAGTGTTGTGTTGGTTAATGGTTCTCGGAAGGGCTACTTTGTCTATTCTAAAGGGATTAGATTAGGTTATCCACTGTCGCTGTTCCACTTTGTGATTTTTTTTTTTTTTTTTTTGAAAGATGGCGAATACTTTATTAAAAGCCAAAAAAAGAGTACACAATGAGAGCCGAGCCGCTGAGATAGTGAACCAGCTACACTCCTAAAAAGTGCAAATTACGGCCCTTTAATTTTTCTTCATTAGAAGCCCACTCGACCATTAACTGCCTCACCCTATGAACTATGGACTCCGCTGAGTTGGAAACACCATTGAAGCATCTCCCATTCCTTTCTTTCCACACGGACCACCAGACAGCCAGGAGGGACATTCTCCATAACATAGTCATATGTTTGCCTAATCTAGCATCATGCCAGGCCAAGGTGTGCCGTTGCGGTATCGGTTGGCGTAACGGTGACCTCCAAAACCGATACGGATACGGGGGCGTAACGGGCCGTAACAGCGCAAAAATTTTTTTTTGCCAAAAAAATATGAAAAAATATGGATTAAATCCGGAATATTCTAAGCATTCCAAATATGCATTCATTTATAAATTGGAACATGTTTATGGTGGTGTAACGGTCCACTCTTTGGTGAGAAGTTGTACCGGACTGTCTGATGAATTTATGAACCAGATAACTTGAATTTGACTACAAAATTCATATATTTAATTTTCTAAATATCTAATTTATATACTTAACAATTTGATATCATTTCTCCCAATAGTTCTTTAAAAAAATGAAATTAAATTCAGGTTGATGGTATTGCCAATTTGGGGCTGACTTGGAGGACCAATCCATGTCCCAAATCAGCCTCAAATTCATTCAATTTATTGGCATTATCCCACTTATGAATTAGTGGACATTTATTGGACAGTGAATCATGAAAAAAAATCAAAAGGCCCTATTTTAAAAAATAAGCGTCCACAAATTAACAATTAAACTATTCAAACAATTTGATTTTGGCATTATGAGTTAGCAATTACAGTCCATAATTTAATTGGTAAATTTTAAGTTAATACGTGTCTTGTATACAATTTTTTAAGGGCCCAAATTAGGTGGGACTCGGATGGTGAAGTGTAGCACACGAGTGTTAAAGTTTTTTGGGCCCCACCGATGATGAATGCGTTATATCCACATCGTCCATTCATTTTGCCAAATAATTTTAGGGCATGAGCCCAAAATAAGGCAGATCCAAAGCTCAGGTGGACTGCACCATAAGAAAAAAATAATTAAACGTCCACCAGTAAAATTTATTGGGGGCTACAAAAGTTTTAGATCAAGCTGACATGTGTGTTTTCCCTTCATCCATGTCAGTGTGACCCTATTAACAAGTTAGATGGAAAATAAACATTACAATGGACCTTAAGAAATTTTTAATGGTGAGCCTTCTATAACCACTGTCTCATATGCTGTGGTCCACCTGAGATTTGGATCTTACTAATTTTTTGAATCATGACCTAAAATGATGTGGCAAAATGGATGGACGACATGAATAAAATACATACATCATGGTGGGGCCCACGTGGCACGTGTACCATGTGCCATGAGAGCGTGCTGCATAATTCCGCGGTTCATTCATTTGACGTCACAAATTCATGTGGGTTTGATCATGAGGTATGTGTTATATCTAAACCGTTCATTCATTTGACGAGCTCGTCTTAAGGCTTGACACGAAAAATAGTACAGATCTAATCAAGTGGACCACGCTGCAAAAAGCATTATCTCCGCTGCTATTTGTGGTGTGGTCCACCTGATCTTTGGATATGATTCATTTTTTGCATAATGATCTAAAATGATCTATAAAAATAGATTAACGGTTTAGATATAATAAATACATCACTATGGGGCCCACGTAACTTTGATCTCCTTTGAACCGTTCGTATAGCTCGGAGCGCGAGGAGCGTCAGTGCTTGTCTTTGCACGACACGTACCTACAGCAGCTACATAGCTGCTGTGTGTGATACACTAGCCCATCCGCGTCCGTGCTCGTCTTCGCACGACACGTACCTACAGCAGCGATATAGCTAGTGTGTGGTACACCAGCCAATCGGCTTCCATTCTTTAGCCGACCGAGAGAGAGGGAGAGTGAAATGAGAGGGAAAAAGAAAAAATGAGAGGGAAAGAAAGGGAAATGGAGAGAGAAGAAGAAAACGAGAGGGAAAGAAAGGGAAATGGAGAGAGAAGAAGAAAATGAGAGGGAAGGGGAAAACCAGAGCTGCAGCCGCAGCCCGAGAAGAAGAAGAAGGAGAAAACGAGAGGGGGGCCACAGCCGATGCTGCAGCCGCAACCACAGCCGCAGAAGAAGAAGAAGAAGAAGAAGAAGAAGGAAAGGAAAAAAAAAAAAAGGTATGTATTTTTTTCTTCGTTTTCTTTTTCTTTTTCTTTTTTTTTTTTTTAAAAAAAAACCCTATTTCCGTAACGGCCGTTACGGGTCTGTAACGGCCGTTATGCCCCGTAACGGCCCCGTAACGGCCGATACGCATACAAAAAAGGGTAACGGCCGATACGACCCCGAATCGCGTACCGGCCATCACCGTTTCCGTTACGTATCGGCCGATACGGCCGAAACGTAACCGATTCCGCACACCCTGTGCCAGGCCTTTAGGAGCCGTCCTGCTGAATCTGGGAAGGACCAGATAATATCGAAAGGAGTTAAAGTTTCTGGCCAGATCTGATTAATAAAAGAGCAATGTACAAAGAGGTGGTCCACCGATTCTTCGTCTGCCATATAGCATAGACACGTTTGTGATAATCATTCCCCCTTTTCTCAGATTGTCGATTGTAAGAACCTTCTTCTTGCCAACTAGCCATCCAAAGGCCGCTATCTTAGGCGGGACTTGGTATTTCCATATGTGATTTGTCAATGTCTCCTCTTGTAGAAAGATTGCTGCCAATAAAATCGTTGAAAGACTTTACCGAGAATTTGCTGGATTTGTCAATTCTCCAGCTAATTTGTTTGCGCTGAGCTAGTCCAGCTTGCTATTATAAATATGACTAAGGAGAGCCACATATTCTTCAATCTCCCGATTCTGGAGATTTCTTCTGCACACAGGATTCCACACAACTTCACCCCCGAGAACGGAGTAGCATCCAGCTACTGCAATGGACTGATTTGGGGCGAGGCGGAAGATGCTTTTGAAGTCCTCTTTCAATGCTACATCTCCCACCCAAATGTCTTCCCAGAAGCAACTACTTTCGCCATTCCTTATAGCAATTCCAATACCTTTGAGGACCTCCTTTTTGGATAGCACACCTCTCCAAAGAGCTAATGCTCTATAGTTTGAAGAGTCCTTGGTCCACCAACCTCCCTCTGAGCGCCCATACTTGCTCTTGACTAACGTATTCCAAAGAGTCCCATTTTCGTTCCCTAGCCTACAAGTCCACTTGCCTAAGAGAGCCTGATTCATACTTTTGAGGTCTTTTATGCCTACACACCTCCTTCCAATCGAGCAAGTGGAATTTCTTCTTCTCTTCCTTCCCATGCCATAGGAAGTCTCATCTTAACTTTCTAGTGTTGCCAATATTGACGCCGGACATTTGAATAGAGACATGAAGTACAAAGGGAGATTCGAAAGCGCCGCCTTTATTAGAGTGAGGCGCCCGCCGAGAGATAAGTATCTGCATTTCCATCTTGCTAGGTACATCTCGAACCTGTCAATGACCTTATTCCAATTTGTGATTATTGCCGATGCCTTAACCAGAATATTGTGAATGGCAAGGAGGTTTAGCTAATGGCATTAAAATTGGCCAGGCTGATTTTGAACAGTCTTATTTGCAGTTTGTTGATGATATGCACATCTTTTGTGAAGCCAGTAGGAAGCAAGTGCTAAATCTTAGGTGCCTCGAAGTTATCTCAAGACAGAGCATGAACTCATCTAAGTGTGAAATGCTTGGAGTCATTATGGTTATGATGAACATGATCTATGTGGAAAAGCTTGCTTTGACTTTGGGTTGCAGGAAGGATCTCTTATATCAACTTATCTTGGTCCTCCCTCTGTGAGGGCTCCTTGTTTGAGTGACTATTGGATCTTGTCATTGAAAGGATGGAGAGAAGGCTAGCTGCTCTGTAAGGTATGTACCTCTGTGGTAGGTTAACTCTCATAAAAGCGGCTGGCTGGTGGCCACTACGGTAGTACTTTACGTTACCCTTATGTTGTTCTACAAATGTGTTGCGTAAATTGGAAAAAAAATCCAGAGGAAATTTCTTAGGTGAAGTTTGGAAGGGAAGATCAAATTTCCTGTAATTTGTTGGAAGGTGTGCAAAACTACTTCCAAAGGTGGTGCTGGGATGAAGTCCTTGAAAGCTGTGAATGAAGCTCTATTGGGCAAATGGTTTCCGTGATTTGGTGAGGAAAGCACAACTTTGTGAAGAAGAGTGCTAGTGGCAAAGTACGAAATTTGGGATAATGAGAGTTACACCCCCGTATCGTTGACAAACAAGAGCTTTGGAAAGCAATCATTTCCTTGGTAGGTTGTCTTTTAAGGGTTGCTTTTTTATGTAGGCAACAACTTGGCAATCAGGTTTTGGGATAATAGATGGTGTGGAGATATTCCAATATGAATTTTGTATAGAAGGCTCTATAATGTGGCAGTACATAAGGAGGTGAGAGCCATTGAATGATTTGGTAGATCAGGTGGTCAAGTTGTTTGGACTTTTATCTTTAGACTTGATTTTAATGAGGATGAGGACAAAGAGTTTCTATGCCTTAAACGGATCAACTCACTTCTCCATCATCTTAAACGGATCGCCTTTTGTTTTTTTTTTTGTTTTTTTTTTTTAGTTCCAGAGGATTGTGACAGGGGGATCCTCTCTCCCCTTTCCTATTTCTTATTGTGGGAGAGGCTCTATCCCAATGATAAAGAAAGGTCAGGATCAAGGTCTCCTACGTGGCATTATGATGCCGGGAATATCAGACCCCCTAACTCATATACAGTTTGCAGATGATACTCTTATATTCTCTGAAGCCTCGGAGGAGAAAATCGAGTACCTCCTCATTGCTCTACGCTGCTTTGAAGCAGTTTCGGGTCTAAGGATCAATCTGAACAAATCGAAGCTTCTGGGTGTTAATGTTCTGCAGAAGTCTCTCCAGAAATTTGCTTCCGTGCTCGGTTGCCGCATCGACTCATTCCCAACTTATTTTGTTGGTCTGCACCTATCAGTGGGATCCCCGCCGAAGAGCATGTGGGATAGGGTCACCAGTTAATTTCAAAAGTACCTGGCTTCCTGGAAATGCCGATATTTGTCTTTGGGAGGTCGGTTGACTCTAATCAAAGCAGCTCTTTCCAGCCTCCCCCTCTATTTCATGTCGTTATTCAAATGCTTGGGGTCGGTGCTTAAGACTATGGAAAAAACTCGAAGGGAGTTCCTGTGGTTTGGTAAAGAAAATCAGAGTAAGTTTCATTTGTTTGAATGGTCTCAAGTGTTCAAAGTTTTCAGCGAGGGAGGTGCGAATGTGAAAATTCTGAAGCTAATGAATTCCGCGTTGTTGGGTAAATGGGCTTGGCGATTTGCGTCGGAAAAGGATACTCTATGGACCTCGATAGTTAAAGGCAAGTATGGTGCGTCTCATGGGAATTGGTGGCCTAAAGATAGTTCGTATTATAAGGCGTCCCACATCTGAAAAGGAATCCTTAAGGCCAAAAATCCTGTCATTGCTAACAGTAGATATGTTTTGGGCAATGGTTCAGCTACTCGATTCTGGGAAGAACTATGGCTTGGGGAAAAGCCTCTCAAATTCTCTTTTCTGCAAATCTACCAGCTTTCTCCTGACAGAGACATCCTCATTAACAGATGTGGTTACTTCACCTCCGCCCACTTTGTTTGGGACATAACTTGCATCAGAAACCTTTACGAAGGCGAGGTGGAGGAATACATAGCGCTGCATGATTACATCTCCAAATCTAAGATCATCTTTTCGCAGTTAGACAGTATTGCGTGGTTGCTTGAGAAATCTGAGGCGTTCTCAGTTAGGTCCCTCTATAACGCTCTTTACTCTGTGGACAGGTCTCCGTGTGATGCGACACCTTTTGTTTGGAAATATCACACTTCTCCTAAGTTCAGATGCTTCGGGTGGTTAGCGGCGTGGAATAGAATTCTAACTATTGATAATCTGGCCAAGAGAGGCATGCAGATCGTCAACATTTGCCTATGTTGCATGTGTAAGGCGAAATCAGTGGACCACTTGCTGGTCCACTGCTCCTTTATTTCTTCCATCTTCTCTCATTTCTGTGAGCTCTTTTCCCTCTCCTAGTGCGTTCCGGAGTCTGCCGCGAAGATGTTGATGGCGTGGAATGGGGTCAATCTTGGAAAAAACAAATTGCAGATCTGGCGTATGACCATTCTGGCGATTTGGAAAGAAAGAAACGAAAGATGCTTCAATAACAGATCGTCTACTGCCAGGGGTGCACACGGTTCGGTTTCGGTTTTGAAACTGGAACCGAGTGGCCAAGGATGTAGGTGAATGGGTCCTGCCAGCTGTCCATATGGACCGTTAATGTGAAGGGGGCCACCTTTAGTTCTCATCCCTTTTGGAACCGGATCCGAACCGTGTGCACCCCTATCTACTGCTGTAACGGTGGGGGCTAGGGCTAAAAAGATGATTTTTGAATGGGCTGTCAATGTTAAGGATTTGAATAGTGTTGATTTTACTTTTTTAGGTAGTTAGGTGCTTGCTGCTATCTCAGCAGTTCTGCTCCTTTTGTTTCTTTTGCTTTTCTTGTTGTTTGTTTCCCTCTTTGATGGATTTTCAGTTCATTGCTTCTTTAAAAAAGAAAAAGAAAAAAAGAGTTTCTATGCCTTATGGGGGTTGCTTCATTATGTGGTGATTGATCATCTTCGGAAGGATAGGAGGTTTTGGTTTTCGGACCAATCCCGGAACATCTCGTTTAGACCCCTGTACTTTAGGCTATTTGGATATTGGACTTGATATTGCTTCTACATGACCTGGATTTGGAAGTCGAAGGCCCTTGAGGGTTAATATATTTGGATGGCTGTTTTGTCATAACAAAGTACTAACTGTTGTCCTGTTGATCATCTCGTTCAGATCCCTGTACTTTAGGCTTTTTGGATATTGAAATCGATATTGTCCCATATGACCTGGATTTGGAAGTCGAAGGCTCTTTGAGGGTTAATATGTTTGGATGGCTAGTGGGTAATAACATAGTACTAACTGTTGATTATCTTCAGTGGATGAATATTGTCCTCGTCAAGGGATGTTGTTTATGCATGAGTGCTGAAAATGTCAATCACTTAGTCATCCATTGTTCTGTTGCATCTGAATTATGGGAATGGTGTCTTATTCAATTCACTATCACATAGTCAAGGCCGGGGTCTATTGGTATCTTCTTTGCAGCATGGGGATTAAGGCCCAGTGGTCATTAGGGAAAGGTTTTATGGAGGTTCTGCTTCTTAACAATTCTTTTGTCTGCTCGTAAGGACAGGGACAATTGAACCTTCAATAATAAATATCAATTGGCTCCCCAAACTATAGAATTATATGCGTTTTTGGTTCTTGTGTGTCAGTATTGGAGTGTTAGGGTATGGGATACGTATGTACAGCTGGAGAGATAGGATTGAGAGAGATGTATGGTTAAGATCGCTGCTACATGGTTCTGATACCATGTTAATCCAAAGAGACTAAATGGTGGTAACTGCAATGCTATGATACTTTCACTGAGAATGGAATGAATATATAGAAGAGGAGAGAGATCTGTAGAGATATAGAAATCCTAGCAGATATACATGAATCCATTAACGTAGCTATCTATAGTATGTAACATGGCGGAATTTGCTAGTGCCTGAAATGTGGGTCTTTTTATCAATTGGTTGGGTTTCCTTTGTAATGATTTAGCTCTGTAATTTCCCTTGGGACTTTTCCCTCTCCTATAAATTAACTGTATACAGATTTTAAAAAAGAAAGGAAAAGAAAAATGAAAAAAAACTTGTTTTAGACCTGCTAACAACTGAAGCAGACATTGACAATTCATGCATTCTTCAAGCTTCTGCTGGGAACCCACAAGTGCATATGCTGACACACTGTTAGATTGGAGAATAATGGGATAACTCAACCGAGAGATATTGGAGTTGACCATGATGGGAACCACGAGCGAGATTGTCTTTTCTTGGATGATCTCATCATCCTCCCTCTTGTATACTTTTGTTCTCATCAAAATTGCTGTTACTATTCGAGGAAAAGGAAAGGAACACCTTACAAATCCATCGGGAATTCCACGAGTCATCCACATTTTTTTAGCATTAGCCACTCTGTATGCATGATAGGTTCTGGAGATGTACAGTGTTGTCAACCTTGTGGACTAAATTGCACTACATAAATGTTCACCATATTAAGACAAGTCCCAAGAATTATATTTTATTGTTTCTACTTTTACCCAGTGTTTTAAATAGCCAATAGTGTGTAGCATAGCATTCACTCCTTTGAAGCGTGAGGCATAAGCTACATAGCGTGTAGCCTACTAAATTTTTAATCAAGGTGCTTGGTTGCACCGATGTCATGATATTCTGTACCAAATTAGACTGATCAATTATGAAATTCAACAAAATTTCATGATTTGTTATGCAACGAAATGGAACCTTAAGTAATAGGAAAGGGCAATGATTGAGTGTAAAGCTAAAGAAAGAGCAATGAAAATGATTTAATATTGTTTTTTAATATTATTTTACTAAAAGCATTAAAAAGGTTAACTAATTTTTATTGGAAATGGAAAAATGTAATAAATCACAGAAAATATTATGTGAGCTACATAGTGTGTAGTGTATGCAAATTATCATGTAGCCTAGGCTACACGTGACTTAAGCTATTTTCATGAGCTACGTAGTGTTAAGGCCATGCTATGCTACATAGCGTAAGACATGGTGTCGCTATTTAAAACACTGCTTTTACCAATTTTTATTTATTTATTTATTTTATTATTATTATTTTTAATAGATACAATTTTTGGTGCAAGGTGATTCTTCTCGTGTTTAATTTCTAATATGCAATTTGAGAAAAGTTAACTTGCATCTAGCATATTTGAACCTAGTGAATGCCCCTAGACAAATGTGCATACAGAGCCATATAAATAACTTTTTTTTTTGGTAGATTTGAATATTTGTCTGATGGATGCATCCAATGGACATCAATGGATTTCTCCATAATTATTCAAATGTAGGGAATGTAGTTAGAATCAACCATAAATATATAATAGGCACGCTTATAAGCGATTTCTTTTAGCATATGTTTCAGACAAATGCTCATCCATTTTGATGCTTCTTCCTTTGTAGGTTTCACAAAGCAATTTAAGGGACTTGCTCCTGCAATGTTGTATGGATGATGCTGCTGATGTACGGCAAAGTGCCCTTGCACTTCTTGGGGATCTTGCAAGGGTGAGTTGATAACATTGCCCCATTTGAAATTTTAATAATCTTATGCTTAGGTGCTCCTTTTTGTATATCATATTAAGGTATATCAAAGCTTTGTGGTGATTAATGACCAGGTCTGTCCTGTACATTTGGGTCCTCGCCTTTCTGAATTTCTCACTGTTGCAGCCAAACAGCTGGTGAGCAAAGGTCATTTTTAAAATTCAGCACGATACTTGTTTTTTAATCTGATTTTGTACATATTTCCCTTCTAGGATACTCCTGAGTTAAAGGAGACAGTTTCTGTGGCAAACAATGCATGTTGGGCAATTGGAGAACTGGCAGTTAAGGTCTGTTATCTTGCGTTATGAAATTGCCAGTTAACTGTTAATAAACTCTCTTGTAAATTCTACAACTCTCTCTACCTTCATTTTTTGGTGGTAATGAGTTCTGTTTGTAGAGTTAACTATGCCTTGGCATATCATACTATCATATTGGAACTTGAAATGGATATGATCCTTAGTTGCAGGAATTTTCTACACACTGTGCCACTCCCGCTCCCACTTCTGCTCCTAGGTGTTGACACTAGCAGACATTTTGAACCAGATTTTTTTTTTTTTTTTTGCCACTTTCACTGCCGAATTTGCTCGCATTTCTTCCCATATTTCGTGCCACAAAGAATGGTCCATGGATTTAAGTGTCAGGCACAGTTGGTTCAGATAAAAGATCTGGTTTATCTTGGCAGTTGTGGGAGCTGATGTAAATTTACTAGCATGCCAATGTTTCTAAGGTGCAAATGTCTCGGTCACCGTAATCATGCTATGGGTTATGCCATAGTCCAGAAATTTCTTCATGATTTAGAGAACTGTGCCTGAAGTTATGGCCCTTGAATGATAGTGTCATGCACAGCTGTTCAGATAAAAGATCTGGTTTATCTTGGCAGTCGTGGGAGCTGATGTAAATTTACTACCATGCCAATGTTTCTAAGGTTGCAAATGTCTCAGTCACCATAATCATGCTATGGGTTATGCCATAGTCCAGAAATTTCTTCATGATTTAGGGAACTGTGCCCAAAGTTATGGCCTATGGTTAACTGAAGTTATGGCCCTTGAATGATAGAGTGGAATGGCGGAAAGGATTCATGTAGCCTATCCCATTTAGTTGGGCTAAGCCTTTAGATGATGATGATAATGATTTAGAGAACCATGCCTGAGACATTGCTGGAAGGGTGATTCTGCCACGTGGCCCAAATTCTCACGAGTTGGAACCCTGTCCATGAATGCACATATGATGTATATTTTGTTTGTTGCATTCATCGAGAATATTAACATGTTGCACCCTATACTGGAAAGTGAAGGATAACAAGTCAAAAAGACTGGGATCATGACCATGTTTCATTTATCATATGCATAATTATAGAAGTGAATCGATTTAGTGATGCTAGAGCACTGTAGTTAATCCCTCTCGACAGTCCTTAGGTCTAACCGTTTTTTTTTTTTTTTTTTTTTTTTAAATTTAAAATTTAAATTATTATTATTATTATTTTCATATTTTCTTTATTTTTAATCAACATTGGGTCCGACACTTCTCTTTTTATCAACATTGGGTCGATTGGGTCCAACACATTAGACGGGCTACCAATCGACACACACACACTTATGGGATGATTCTGACTATCTGGTCAGTAGTCTATAAAATTGATGGTCAAAATTGTTGATTGAAAAATAAGTCTGACTATTCCAACTACCTATTTACTGATGCCTGATGGCTTGTGGTTTTCATTAATCACTTCTAGTAGACAATCCTAACCATCCGATCCATGGATTAGAAATGGATGCCTTTAAAAAAAGGCCAACTTGTGGATGTATCCAAGCGTAATGTCTGGGTTATAGGACGTAATGGAAAATACGTATTGTTCAGTTGTACTGTCCAAGTTTCCTGACTCAATATAACCTATTGCTCTAAGAGCATTGGACCCCCATACACCCCGACCCCCATACACGACCCCCCCCCCCCCCCCCTGCGCTTTCTCTATCTCTCTGGTCTGTTGTCTGTGAATGTGTGTGGATGCATGCATATGCCTGTTTGCATGTCTGGTGTAGTCATCGATATCTATCCTTTCAGTACACGGTATTGAGGAATCAAGCCCGCATCAAAGATTGGATTTCTGAAGAGTTTCCTAGTTTTATCCCAACTTTGCACAACTGTGGATTTCCTGCAGCTTTTTTTCCACCCATTTATTTATTTTTATTATTTTTCTTTGCTCTCAATCACAGAAATCCCATCTTTGCTCTTTTTCCATTTATTCCCTCTTCTAGTGTTTAGGGATTTAACTTTACTGTTTTAGAGAAAGTAATATTGGAAGTCCCATGTCAATAATGCCTGGTTAGGAAACTTGACCCTGTTTAATGCTGATTTTATACTTTTGAATTGTTGTTCTTTCTTGAGTGTATAATAATTGGTTTTGTTTTGATAAAAAAAGCATATTTTTTCTGTTTTTTAATTGATAAAAAAACATTAGCTGTTGTATAATACTGTGTAATTAGGTTGTATGCATTTTCCATTCTTCTTGTGTCCATATGAAAATAACATCTGAATTCTATGAAGTTTCCGGCTTGATGTTGTTCATCCATTTATTCTCTAGTTACAAAGATCGAAACATGTAGATGCAGTTATTCTCATTGTCCTACCTGTAAGTTTCGATGTGACTGTGAAATTTGACTTCAAAAATTTCAGGTTCGCCAAGATGTTTCTCCAGTTGCGTTGACTGTTATCTCATGCCTTGTCCCAATCCTTCAAAATGCGGAGGTGATTTGTCACTTCAGTCATTGCAATCAGTTCATATTTCATTTGTTTCAGCCTATTCTTTATCTTGTTTTCTCAAATGCTGAACAGGGTCTCAATAAATCACTCTTGGAAAATAGTGCCATCACCTTGGGGAGGCTTGCTTGGGTCTGTCCAGATCTTGTGTCGCCACATATGGAACATTTCATGCAATCATGGTGCACTGCTTTATGCATGTAAGCTAAATTCACGTCTTCCCCTGTGGATGGGGAGTTTTTTTTCTTTTTCTTTTTAAAATTATTATTATTATTATTTTGACATCGTTTATGCATGTGATTAAGTTAATAAATAAGTGCTTAGTTATGATATTAGTCTAAGTTAGCCTTGACACCAAGGTATTCAATATTGTTGACAGTGGCCTTAATGGCGAGCCTTATGGCTATTATGATACAGCCTACAAGCCTTAATGGCTGTTACGGTCCTGTAACAGATTTTTTTTTTTTTTTGGAAAAAATGTATTGCCCCCTTATTGGCTTGTTACCGTCCCATAACGTCCATTACAAGCCCATTATGGGCCATTTTTTTACAGAATGGCCGTTGTGGCCCTGTATCATGTTACGGCTCCCACCGTTATGTAATGGGTGTTAGTTAAGTTACGTAACTGTTTTTGAATACCATGCTTGACACCCTAACCTGCACAATGATCTTCTACTTTGAGGCTAGAGCTCCCTCTCAGATGGTACATATAGGTTACTTCTTAGAGATTAATGATAAAATCTACTTAGATGATGTACTTGACACTTTTATGGTGATATTGAGATAGTTTAAAAAACCAAAAACTCAAGACTCTACTCAAATGTCAGTGGGGAAGTCAACTTGAAGACTTGGAAGTAGTCTTTAGTTTACTCAACTCTACTATTAATAATTGAATTAATTAATTGGAAAAAATTGGAGTAATATTTAGATATGTTGACGTAAGCAACATAAAATGTCTAAACACAGAATGACAGAAAGCTTTCTGCGCCTAGTGCACTGGAGGGCTTTACTAGTAGCAGAAGTGGGGAGTTCAAATCGCCCTATTCTTCATTCATTCTTCTTCCTCCTAAAGTTCTAAGCTTGGGTTTAGTCTATAGCTCGAGGTTTGGTAAGCCAACACATGTGTCTATTCTTGCTCTTCTGCATGACTGGACACGTGCCAGGATAACACATTTATGCAAGATCTGAGCTGTCTACAATGTTGGCCACATTCTTTAGATCCTATGGCTGAAAAATTGGGGGAGTTCACTCATGTAGGCGAGAGTGTTCAGAACATATTTCTTTTTCTAGCTGTCCATGTCTTGTATACTGTGGCCAACGTTAGGAGTGAATTGGACTGATTTTGGCATGGTCAGATGTAGTCCACAGTGGAAAGCTCTGATCTGTCACAAATGTGCCATATAGGCACGTATGCTGGCTTGTAGATGAGCAGGGTAGCAAACCTCGGCTATATTTAATTGTCCTTGGGGAAAAGCTCTGACAATCAGCCCTTCTGGGTCCTGTATTGACTGAGGAACACAAATGGAAATCCTTCAGACTGACTGCTTGTCACTTTTACTCATGACTTGGAAATTGGCCAAACCATAGGAAAAACTTAACTAGCCTCAGACTCTCTTTCAGGCGCTTGAGTACACAAACCTCTACACTCTGTCATCCGCCAACATTCCCCTCAACATGTGGGCATACGCCAACCTGGGGAGTCTGGTGGAACATCCAGATTGGTATCAGATGGTCTTTATTGTGAGGTTGGTTAACTCATCAGGTGAGCTACACATGTACATCCCCATGTGGACCTTGGCATTTTCTAATCTATTGTTTTTGTACGTGTTACCCACCTGATGCGTTGATTGGCCTGATACCTCGGCGAGGTTGCTGAATAGTGGGGCCCACTTGGTTTTCAGCCACGCATACGAGGTTGGTAGGAGAGGTCGAATGTAGAGGTTGTCTGGGCTTAGCAAATGATCATATCTTGAATAGTTGAACATTTGTGTCACATATACCACTGTATCTATTCATAAATATGATTTTACCATTCAGCTTTCACTTGATAAACATGAGTTCCCTATGCAGGATCCGTGATGATGTTGAGAAGGAGGATGCATTTCGAGGTCTTTGTGCAATGGTATGCCGAGACTCTTTCCGTATATGCCCCAGTACACCCAAGTCGGTAAATTTTCAAATGCTTATATCTTGTCTGTATTTTTGTCACAGGTGAGAGCAAACCCATCTGGTGCACTGAGCTCGCTTGTGTACATGTGCAAGGCTATAGCTAGTTGGCATGTAAGAGAAGCATTCCTTCAACACCAACTACAGTCTTTTTGAAGTCTATTCGGGTTCTTGTTTCATTTTGGCCAACTTTATGGTATATATATATATATATTTTTTTTTTCAGGAAATAAGGAGCGAGGATCTTCACAACGAAGTTTGCCAGGTGTTGAATGGATATAAACAGGTGCAGCTGCATTCCCTTGACAGTCTCTGTACATTGTTTCTATTCCACAGCTGTTTCTGTGATTTGGAATTACAGCGTCATGATGCATTGGGATGCGAAGTGAAACAGCGTCCTGATTCTCCCAGTCTGTATGAGTGAGGTCCAAAGTCCTGTGATCCAGATTGTTGATCTGATGGGTCCCACTGTTTATGGGAGAGACCAGAATCATCAAGTTCTTCCAATCTCGGACATGTGCCCACTGTATCAATGACCTGGATCACTGAAACATGGCCCCCCTGGGCATAATGGGGCACATTGGGACACTATTCCTCTAAAATTCATATTGTCGAAGACTGCTAGGTTAACAGTTCAATGTCTGAATCAGATGCTTAGGAATGGAGCGTGGGAACAGTGCATGTCTTCATTGGAGCCGTCTGTGAAGGCGAGGCTGTCTAAATATCAAGTATAGTTAACATATCTGAAGAAAAGAGAATATCCTGTTCTTTGTGGCGGTCTACTCCAGCCTCTGTGCCTTTCATCTTCTTCTACAACAATGTATACCTATGTCATCACATCAAGTGCAGTACCGTTGGGCATTTCCGTTTGTGTCTCGAAATGAAGGTAGGCGGAGCCATCATTTCGTCGGGGCAAAAGGTGATAGTTGTGAAAATTCTTCTTGATTGTGGTTGTGTAATGCCCGAAGCAATTTCACCCTCTGCAAGTGGACACTGCCAAAAAGCTGGACTGATTTTAAGAGGCAAGGAAGTAAGTTAATATTACGGGGGTTGGATACAGGTCCCAGGGGTGCGGCTTTTCAAGCACTGCTGATCGAGACGGTTGATCCGAATTTCGTGTTTGTTTTGTACTCTTTTATAAGAAAACCCCATTTCTGCTGTGAATTCTCATTGGTTCCATTTCGGCTTTCCCATGTTACACTGCGTCAGTGGATTTGTTTTGTTTCCGATCCTATTTCCGCTGATTTCTTTTTCCCATTTGTTTTATTTTTTAGAAGGGTGAAGAGGGTTATTCTTTGTTTTTATCTCTTTAGCTGGTTAGTTGAAGGTGGAGCTATGTTGCTCCAAATGTTGTGAATTGTGGGGTGTGGATTTGTTGGATTCATGGTCATGTAGCTGTGGATGCCATCAAATATAAGATTCATATTGACCTTTGTTTGATTCTTAATCTGTCACATCTACTAGAAGAAATATACAATGAGGGAAGCAACTTGCTTTGTCCAACAAACTGTATGTGTGAGGCCCACCCATTTGGTCATGGAAATGGTTCGTTCGGTGCTGCCCTTTCATCTATCTGACAATCCTAACCATCAAAATGGCTTGAATAACAGGCTCATGACTTTCATCATTGTGTATGCCTCATCATACTCTGCGAATCTTAACATGGTGGAAATCAAAATCTATCATGAAATTTTTGCATCATCAGGCCTTGTAGGTCTGAGTTTGCTCTGGCCACGGGAGTTGTGGTTCAGACCATTTTGATCACTGTTATATCCAGGACTTAGTGGTAATGAACTAGTGCATTTGATTTACAAAGTCACCTGTTGGAAGTAAATGGTATTGAGCAAATGCACGTATGTCATCTCATGTTATAGTTTTCAAAACCAGTAGTTGGCTTGGGTGGCTCAGTGAGTCAGCTGCTGGGTCTGACTAACATGGAACCCAGTTGGGTCGACTCAATCACATCATAGTTGTTAACCGGGTCTACTCAAATCACATTGTAGTACATCTCGTCGCATCATAGTTTTTTCCATCTTCATTCATCTTTGTTCTCACAAGCATGGATTGCCAACTTGGGCGAGCCATACCTGATGACTCCTAGGAATGAAAGTTGGGCGGGGCGGGTTGGGTTGGGTTGGTGCTCAACCTTAGCTCAACCCAAGGTTCCTATACCTCAATCCTAACCCAACCCAACCTCGGGTTGGGAATTCTCAACCCAAGCCCAACCCAAGATGGCTCAGTCGGGTGGATATATGCTAATATTTTTGTTATTTCATTAGTCTATTATATTTTCAATGTCTTATTTTTTGTACCTATGATTTTATTAATTATATATGTAGTTTATCGTAAAGAAGTTCATTTTTTTTTTCTAAACAAACAAGTTAAAATATAGGAATGCTCCTTTAAAAATCGTGTTGTGAAGCACAATCTATTTGGGAGAGAAATTTGACGTATCTTGTTAGCTTGAGTCATCGGAAATGATGTGGACCAATGAAACCGGACGGCATTGAAATTTCCTGTGCCTTCAACAAAGATGATCCGCACTCAATTATAATTTATAAGGAACTTATATATCGATCAGGTTCGGGTTGGGTCGGGCAACCCGAGACCTCAACCCAAGCCCAACCCAAGTTTTATCAGGTTGTTGTTTGTATAGCCCAAGCCCGAGACTGAACCCGATGCATCCTGCCCAAGCCCAACCCAATGTCGGGTCAGTCACGGGTCGGTCGGGTTGAACCCGTCCGACTTTTCAGTCCTAATGCCTCCAAGTCGGGTTGGACTCATTCGGGATCAGTATGGGTTGCTCCCACGAGTCATCTCTATTCCCTCTTGACTCCGGCAAGTTGCAATCCAACTTGAACCTGAACGAGTTAAGATGAGCCGTTCAAGACCATGCTCACAGGGGACCCCATCCTGATCATGGTCCACCTGGTTTTCCTGATTCGGTGTTGTTAAATATGAAACTTACCAAAACTCTTTTAGTTGTCTTCTTTTCGCTGTTCTAGCAGTAAATAAAGTCAGACGAAGTTTCAGTTTGATGTGGGGTTTGTGGTTCCTTGTGAAGGTTAACAAAATGGCTGCGTGATGACTTGTCGAGCCATCCCATCATTTCCATAAACATGCCGACTATGTAGGACATCCATACCATGCAAGCATTAATCCTAATCATGAAGGTTACCCGTCCAGAAAATCAGGCTCATAACACCTCTATGTTGAGCTAGACCATTGGTTGTCCATTGATTCGAACTGTGGCTCACCTGATGAGTGGAACGGCTTGATTTTTGTGACAGGTGATCTTCATGGCGGGCCCATGGTTTGCGTGGTACAACTGTCCAGCGCAAATGGCATTTTGGACAAAAGATGGGACAGCATGACGAGCTATCAATGAGGTAGCTTGTAAGTAGAGCTGGGCACAGGATGACTCGACTCGGCTGACTTGACTGGTCCGACTCTTCAGACACGACTTGACTTGAACCGAATGGGTGAGTCGGACTCGGTTCGAGTTACCCAGTAACTTGACCCGACTCGACCCGAAACTCGACTGGATCTGACACCCAACTTGACTTGGGTTTGGGAATATATATATATATATATAATATATATTATATATATATATATATATATATATATATATATATATATATATATATATATATATACCTAATTTCTAACTATCTCCAACCCTCCCTGCCGCACCCGTTCCCAAACTCTGTCTCTGTCGCTCATCCTCCTCCTCCTCTTCTCTCTCTCTCTCTTCTCCTCTCTCTCTCTCTCTCTCTCTCCTCTCTCTCTCTCTCTCTCTCTCTCTCATCTCTTGATCCTATTCGGTGCTAACTTGACCCGACTTGGTACTTCTGACTGGGTCAGATTCATTCCAGATCAGTCCAGGCCAGACTTGGACTCAGATCGGGTCAGGCATCCTGGACTCGGTACCGGGTCGGATTGAGTTTGGGTCAGGCCTATTTCAAAACCTAATTGAGTCGGGTCAGCCCTAACTTAGTCTGACTTGACTCGATGCCCAACTCTACTTGTAAATGATCAGTTCTCTTATCTTAATAGATGACGGGCGGTGATGGTAGGGCTGCAACTTGGGCTCGGGTAAACCAAAACGTGATTGATCCCACACGAGATTTGGTCGAGTTATCAGGTCCTTGGGTTAGGTTTGATTGTGTTAGGAATCAATTACTTCGAAGTGATTTCATGGATTTAATGGTAATGGAAGATAGAGCCTCGAATATTGGATCTTCCTGGATGCATCTCACATCGCCTAAGGAAGGTTACATTGTTTTCATTGGCGTAAGAAGAGGTATGAAAGGAAGAGGTCTAAAGGAACATCTTTCTTTGTGCAAAAATCCACATTGTAAATCATGTGGTAGTGATGGAACCTGACTTCTTTCTTGCAGTTGATTTCTCTACACTCTTGAATTGGTGCTCGAAATCTATCATTTTCAGTATCTGGTCATGAGTCCTTCCTGTATTTTATAAAAATGTAGCTACTATGATTATAAAAATCATAAGAGAAAACTGCTCATGCAGTTTGGAAATAACCAAAGTAATAGGTAGTCGGTTACCCTATAACAGCCACAACCCATCTTTATATCTCCCAGTGGGTGGGATCCACTTGGACGATACATGTTGTGGTTACATCTCCTACTAGGACAAGTAGGGCAACAACCCAATTAATGATCAAAACTATACCTGCATTGGAAGTCCTCATACCATGAAATACAACGTGCGACTGTGAAGCACATAACCCCAGGAGAGAGTAAATATACAACGTTTTCATCAACTGGCATAATGTATCTTATCTTCCACAACACTAACTTGCCCTAGACTTGCCTCGATTACACCAATAAAGGATACTCACTAACCTCTCATGGGTACTTATAACCCGAGTGGTTGTCCATTTACTTCACAACCATGAGTCCAAACATGCTAAGGGACACGTTGGAAAACCATGAACTTATCTTGCTCGTGGACATAAACACGTAAGGTACAAAACTAGACAGTCTTCCCATAGTGCTCATACCTATCTATCTTGGCCTAACCGCTTTCTCAGACATGCTCTGTTATACTCTTTCTTTTATGGTATTTGGAAATGAGCGATAGTGGCATCAATAAGCCTCCATTTCAAGGCATAACCTACAGTCATAAAGGCACAAGGGTCACCTACATACCAGTTTTCTCATACAGGAGAAACTCATATCCATTCTCCATCCACTGTAGGTGTTTTTAGTCGTCTCTAGCACATGTTATATGAAATACATGTCATGGTAAAGCTTCTGAGGAGGAGTACGTCAACCTATCTACCATCCAGGCGCTTACTTTGAGCCACTCAACTCAGATGCTCTCATAAGTGCCTAGATGAAATCTCATATCTGGCTTTTTCAGGCTGCATGACCCTAGTGGTAACGGTCATGCTCGATCCCTAAAGGACCTCATCTTGAACCTAATTCAAGGTGATGTGTAAGTTGGACCTCATCTTGAACTTAATTCGAGGTGATGTGTAAGTTGTAAAATAATCACAGCAACTCTATGATCACACATCTCATCTCACTCTCAACCAATGTGCTAAGGCAGTTATCGTGTGAGATGCATATTGCTTGATGAAGTATCTTAATCCACGTCTCACAAAAGGACCCAGTGAATGTGTGTGCTATCAATATGTCCATAGAAGAAAAATCAATGTATAAAGGTCCAAATATAAGTAATTTGACAAAGAAGAAACACTAAAATGTCCATGTCACAAAATCACATCTTATGAAAATCCAAACTCCAGATATGAGTTTGAAAAGCATCTCAGGTGATCGGTTTGGTCAACGGATTAGCAACCATCTCATGAGTAGGTACATACGTCAGGACAATCTTTTTCTTTGCCACCATTCAATCGAGCATAGTGATAGCAAATCTGAATGTGTTTCGACTTGCCATGATTATGGGATCCTTCGTATAAGCAATAACTGCCATGCTATCACAATACAATGTGAAAGGGTCACCAGTATGCGATATACATATCAAATGCCAATGGAATCTCCTCAACCTTATACTTTCTGAACGGCAGAGCAACCTGCAATATACTCTGACTCCATGGTAGAAAGCGTGATACATGGCTGCTTCTTACTGCTCCAAGAGATGGCCCCGCCATCGAGTAAGAATGCGTATCTAGAAGTAGATTTACGCTCGTCTAAATTGCTACCTTAGTCTGCATCGCAGTATCCTCATAGATGGCATAACATGTAATTTGCAATCCCGCGCATGTATCAGAATATTCTCTTAACGGCCCTCCAATGAGTCATTTTTGGGTTACTTTGACAGTGACTCACTAAGCCCACTATAAAATTGAAATCTAATCGAGTGCGTATCATGGCATACATCAGACTGTGAAATTGCTATGTTGAAAACCCTAAGTTTAGTCGAATTTTGGTGTGTCAAACAAATTCGAGTTTGTGTCATGCTTATGTGTTTTATGTATCAAGCTTGTGCTTTGATTTGCTTTGAATCTTCAACGATTGTGCTGAATCAATCTTGCCAATATCTATGACGAACGTGCTGAAATCTTCAAGCTGAAGAAAGTTTATGAGTTTCAAGTGTTGGTTGAAGACTTAACTTTCAAGAACCCAATGGCAATATTGCGGTTCAAGTTCTGTAATCGGAAACATCCAAGAACTAAAGTCCTAATTGAAGACTAAGTTCGATATGTTGAGTTCGAGCTTCGAATATCGCAAGAATTAAAGTTGCCGATGTGATCGATAGTTTGATGGTTCACACGTTCTATCTCACAAGTAAGGTATGAATGACCTAGATTGACCTTAGGGCATATTACGTTTATTTCATACTTGGTATCAGTCATTTTATAGGTTAATAGGTTGTTTGTTTGACTAGCCCTAGCACTGGCTCGACTAGTCCTAAAATTTTCTCTACCAGTCCAGGATTTGTTACAATTTTTCAAAATTTTTCTGTTGGTCCTCGACCAGTCCTGGAAATTGCTCGACCGGTCGTGCAGGGCTCGACTCGAATTACAGCAAGCAATCTGGCCCCACTCGACCAGTCGTGTGTAGTCCATGACCAGTCGAGCAGGCCACTCAACCAGTCGTGAGACCCATAAGGCCAGTCGAGCAGTTGCCAAATCTTATTACGACAGAATTTTTAAAAATCTGTTGGACTTAAGGCCAGTCGAGTGAACAAATTTTCCACCTATAAATAGCACTCGAGTTTTAGAGTTTTCTATTCAATTCTAATTATTTTTAAGCAATCACTTTGAGATAAGTTTGTGTTCATTCTAAGCTATTTTGTGCATATTTTAGATTCTTTATAAGTAGCTCTTGTTATTTGATTTTAGATCTCTATTCCAATCTGATTTTGAAAAAGGACATTTGATTTACCCTTTCTTGAGATCGAAGTCAAATCAAGCTAGCCCAGGTTAATTTAAATTAAAAATCATCTAGACCTAGAACCCTATACACTTGTGGGACTGAATGTTGAACATCTACGTCGTCATCAAGTTTGTTCTACCGGGCTACTTTAGAATCTTCATACAGATAAACGTTTCCTTTTCTGTAATTCCTTTTTGTTTGATTTTTTCTGAGATCAACCAGAAAATCTCGGAGTGTGGGGTTGTGATTATGTGAGCCCATTTAAAATACAATTGTTAAGGTTTTAGGTGAACCTTGAAAAACCTATTTGATTAGTGAACGCTAATATCCCGAGGGAGTGGATATTAGGAGTGGAGTAGTTGTGTGGCTGTTTTCAGACAGTTGGTGTACACACACGAACCACTATAATTCTCAGGTGTTTGGCGGATGTTTGATTTATTTCTTTATTATTTTATGGTTTAAGATTGTGGGATGTATTTGTGGATGTGAATGTTGTAATCTTTATTTTTCAAGCATTGTGTGGTGAATGTTGTAATCTTTATTTTTCAAGCATTGTGTGGTGAATGTTGTAATAGATTAGTTCTTATTTCTTTCACCTCCATTTAAGTTTGAGTTTTTGATACTCACCCACGTTCTAGTAAGGTTGTCCTGCCATAAACCGTAGGTTTTTGGTGTTAGGTTGTCTTTAGAACCAAGTTTGTATCAACCTCTCAATACTTGATTTTAGAGGTTGCTTTCTATTGTGTTATCGTTTGTTTATTAAGTCTTTATTTTCGTGCTTTATTTTTAAATTTGACATTGTTCTATTCACCCCCCCCTCTAGGACATTTAGCTCGGCCTTTTCAGACTGCCAATCGCACTAGGATATAGAAACTGTGCCATTTTAGCTTTTTCTACATCTGTCTCAGGGTAGAGATTTATACTAAGCCCATGATCCTTCTCGATAGGAGTGTTAATGGGTTTGCAACCATGCATCCGAAAGCGCTCGAGCATCTTCTTGATATAAGACTCTTGAGAGAGATCAAGAAGTCTTCTAAAGTGATCCCTATGGATCTTAATTTGAAACACGAAAGATGCTTTGCCCATGTCCTTCATCTCAAAATTGGAGGACAACCACTTTTGAGTGGCGACTAGCATCTCCTTGTCTGGCCAATAGAATGTCGTTAACATATAAACACATGATTAGAAAACTTTACCCAGACTATGTGACATACACACAATGGTCTTCCTTGATCATCGTAAACCCATATGATGCGATGGCTCGATGGAATCTCAAATACCACTTCCTAGAAGATTGTTTCAGGGCATATATGAACTTTTTAAGGCGCAGACTTTGCACTCTTGTCTCTTAACCTTGAAGCCCGTAGGCTGATCCATGTAGATCTTCTCATCTAGGTCCCTATTGAGAAATGTCATCTTGACATACGTTTGATAGAATTTTAAATTCAAATGTGTGCTAATAGCCAGAATAAGGCGAATCGAGACGAGTTTTACCACCAAAGAAAATGTTTCCTCATAATCCATGCCCTTAATCTATGTGTAGCCCTTAGCTACTAGTCAGGCCTTGAACTTATCTATTGCTCCATCTGCCTTTCGCTTGACTTTCATGACCTATTTGGCCCCTACAATCTCACATCCAGACGGAAGATCAACAAGTTCCCAGACTTGGTTCTTTTTCATGGAGTGAATTTCATAGTCCATAGCTTCTATCTACTCTTTTATAGCACAAAATGACAATGCCTCCTAGTATAAGCTAGGCTAATCGTCATCTAGGTAAGTAACCATGAATTATTTCCCTTCAATATTAAAATGATGACGGGGTTTCGGTCCACAAGTGCTTGTCCTCAATTCAGGCCCATGATTTGAGTCAGTCTCGGCCTGATGTGGTATACTTCCACCAGGCAAAGGATCCCTCCCACTTTCATGAGACTTCTTCCTGCTCGAAAAATCATCCTTGATGAAATCGACACATTGCGACTCCATTTCAATCGTTTTGTCATTTTCTCGTTCATGGATCATAACACAACCCGTAAGAGTGCTTAAGATATTGGATGAAAATGCACTTCAGGGATCTCTAATTTAAATTTTCAGTTTTTTAAGATGGGGTGTGAACGAAACCAGTCGATCCCTAGGAGTGTAGATGAGTCAAGTTTGGTTTTCTACTGCACCACAACTCATTAGGAGTCGTCGAAATATACTTAGAAGGTACTCGATTAAGGATGTAGGTAGTAGTAGCAATGCATCCCCTAAAATTTGAGGGGAAGGTTTGTTTGTGCCATCGTCGATCTCAACATATTGATCAACGTTCTATTCCTTCTCTCTGCAACACCATTTTTGTTATAGAGTGTAAGGAGCAGTTGGGTGTCTATGGATACATTTTTCTTCATTGAGCCTTGAAAAATGCTTTGACAAATATTCGCGTTACTGTCTGTTTGTAAGGTCTTAATCTTTTTATTGGACTAGTTCTCGACTTCAAGCATGTACTTTCTCAAACATTCTAATCCCTCAAATCTATGCGATATCAAGTACACATGACCATATTGTGTGTAATCATTTATAAATATGATGAAATAGGACTGTCCGTAGTGGGTTCTGACATTAAGGGGTCCGCGGATGTCAGAGTGGATCGGCTCTAAAAGGAGTTGAAGCATGTACTGCATTTTTGAATGGTTTCCTAATCGACTTCCCAATCAGACAATACTCATAGGTAGTAAGAACTACGTTTGCAATTGGATCTAAGAGGCATTCTCTAGCAAGTCTACGCATTCTCTCCTGATTTATATGATCTCTTGTATGCCAAATGCATGGATCAATTTCTGTTGAAGTAAAAAAGGTATGTGTAACATAATCATATGAATAGTCATAATTAAGCACAAATAAAACATCACAAACTACACTCTATCTATAAAAGAAGTATCTAAATATATGTCCATAGAAATTGATAGAAAAATAAAAGAAAAACCAAGTCCTGCTAACAAAAGCGTAGAAAGTAAATTACGCTTAACAGTGGTTGTATGCCAACTCTCACTACGTCCTCTGAGAAACTATTTCCATATAGATCATTTGGCTTTTAACTGGGTACTTTTGGTACTCCACGAACTCCGCTCGATTCCGAGCTATGTGCTCCATTGCTCCTGAACCCACAACCCAATTATAAACAGTTACATGAGCAACCAGAGCCTCGGTGCATACAAAAGCATGAGTGAAAGGATCAACGTCAGTTCATACCTTCTTCGGCTTATAACATTCTTGAGCGAAGTGATCAAGATTTCTACAGTTGTAGCACTTTACTTTCAACTTATCTTTTTTTTTTTTCCATCTCTTTTTCCTTGCTTACATTTGCCCTCATTTCATTTTTCAGTATAAGTCCTTCTTGATTGTTCTTTTGGAAGTTGTTGCCTTTACACTTACGTTAGGGTCCTTTCCCCTTATGCACGGTAGGCTCTACTAAGAATGCGACGTTGTACTTATCCGCAGATTGGCATTCAGCTTCCAACTGAAGATGATGCAACAATTGGGCAAAAGTTTTGATACTATCATTATGTGTCATTGTGAGCTTCATCTGTTCCCAAGAGTCTGGAAAAGAGCACAATATTGTCAGGATCAGCTACTTATCTGTAAGCACATTTCCCCCTGCTTTCAGGTTAGTATCATTGCTGACATCCTTCTAAGATGCTCGACTATCGACATGTTGGGAACCATCTTATAGGTGTCGAATTTGAGAGTTAAAGCTCTTAATCTATTAGCAGTGGTGCCAACGTATGCAAGAGTCAAGGCGTTCCACATTTCTCGGGTAGTGGAATATCCTTCAAACTTGCCTATTAGATCATTTTGCATGCTAGCATAGTAAAGTGCGCGTACCGATCCCTCTTAAGCCAGTTTTGTAATTTTTCCTAATGACGTTGGTGATGAGTAGTATTGCCCTCTTCAGGCGGGTCCATGCTCACGATTAGGGTTTCCAAAACCCCTTGCTCATCCAAAAGATACTTTATTTTACAGTACCAGATATCATAATTATTTCCATCTAGTTTCTTGCCATTGTTTAGGTCAACTATGATGTTCTTGGATCCATTATCACTACATTTAGAAATATAACTTGTTACATTTAAGGTCCAAGCACTACACATTTGTGGCTCGCAACATCGCAAGATGATATCACCTTGATCCGCTGTGTATCGTTGGATCAAAAGACACAAAGAATGTAGCAATCATCTCCTTTGATGTACTCAAGATTGATGTTTCTTCATTGATGTAGAGCGGGTCGCAGACACTTTCATGTCAAAGATGGATCAGAGAAGGCCTGATCAGAGGCAGAAGTCATCAAGACCGTCAGAACCTTAAAACAGACTTATCTAGCAAACCGGAATGAGTTACTCGACGTACCATATATGATTTTGGGGTAGGATGAGCTACTTTAGCCAACCAACCCATCTATCCTAGGTTACCCATGCCGAATTTGCGAGATTCCATCATATCGACGGTTGAATTCCATGTTTAATTATGTTTTTACTATAAATAATAAGTTTTAGTTTGATTATAACTCTTCATCCGTTGGGCTTTAGGAGTTGCGCCCAACATGAAAAGTGTTTAGAAAAATTAGGAGAATAACATGGTTAAGCCACATGGGACACTTACTGTAAATAAAAAATTTATTATTTATAGTAAGTTATGAATTTTAGGGAGTTTTAGTTGTAGTTTAATTCCTAAACTTATCCAAGTCTTGGTATCCCTATTTAAAGGGTCGTAGACCTATTTATTTCATCGATCAATATTCAATAAATTTATTTTGACTTTCTAGAATTATTTCTAGTTTCTATTTTTCCTCGTCGATTCGAGAAGTCTCTGTGAGGAGTCTAGAGAAGCTTCGTGGATTCGAAGTAGTTACCCCTCTGAGGAAGACGGTGATCAACCTCATCACGTCCATCCCAGCGTCAATTGGTATTAGTGCGAGGATTTCCCTTGGGCCGATGACAAACAATGAAGGTATGAACTAAAATCTTGTGGATGGTGATTTATGGATTCATTATCTTTTGGAAAGAATGAAAGATTTTCACCGGGAGAGTCAGTTGACCATACAAGGGATGCAGGCAACCTTCGACCATCTTGCGGATGTGCTAATTCCGTCTCGAGCCCTAGGTGATGCTCAACCGCCCGTGGTTACTGTACGACACAACCCCAATTTCTGTAGAGCATTACCAGTGGTGAATCGAAGGGCTATACTAGATAATGCGAGTTCTAGAGATGAAGACCTTGATGACGGCTTTGTCTGACGACCAATCAATGGAGGACATCGTCTAAATCATGTTGAAAGAGACTATCTAAGTAAGGCCGAACTTTCTAGTTTTAATGGATTATTATGTATAGAAGATTTCCTTGACTGTCTTATTGAAGTAGAACGATATTTTGATTACATGGATGTGTAGCCTTCAAATTAAAATCTGGTGGGAGAAATGAGCATGGTGGGAGAAATTGCAACTATCACGTGCCCGACAGAACAAGGCACCCATTTCATTATGGTCAAGGATGAGATGCCTTCTTTGATCACGATTCCTCCCTAGTGATTAAGAGCAGGTATTATTCCAGCAATACCAAAATTACTAATAGGGGAATCGAACCCTCACATATTATATTGAAGAATTCCAACAGTTGGCAACACGAAACAATCAGTCAAAAATAAAATCACAGAAGGTAGTACGATTTATAGGTGGGTTACGATCGGCGATTTATGATTAAGTTCAGATGCACCCAAGCAGGACCATGGATGAAGTAGTTTAGTTGGCAAGTAGGGCAGAAACACAACTTACAAGAGTTCCTATTTAGCCTTACACTTCAACTCGGCCACCCATGACGGGTCCCACTTAAGATTCAGAATTGATTACACGAGGAAAAGAATTAGTGGCAGGACATCCTCAACCTTTTGCAACTAGTGGGAGTGGCCCATCTAGGCTTTAATGCCCTACAATCCACTTGACCATTAATAAAGGAGCACTGAAGGTGAGGTCATAGAAGAAGACCCTGACTTTGATGAAGATGGACAAGCCACTGAGGAAGGAGCACATGACGAAAAATTGATGGGTAAGGATCATGGTGAATCTCTAGTCGTGAGGCAATTAATGTACACCCCAAAGAAAGAATTACATCCACAATGACATAATATATTCCGTACGCGGTGCACCGTCAACGACAAGGTCTGTGATGTGATCATAGATAGTGGTAGTAGCGAGAACATCGTCTCGAAAGTGATGGTGGAAAAGTTGCAACTATCTATGACAAAACATCCTTCCCCTTACTCAATTGGCTAGATTAAAAGAGTGAGCGAGACCAAGGTAACTGAACAATGCATAATCTCATTTTTAATTGGTAAAACTTATAAAGATCAGATACTTTGTGACGTGGTAGATATGGAAGCATGCCATATGTTACTCGGTCGACCAAGCCAGTTAGACCGTGATGCAACCCACCGAGGACGAGACACCGTTTACGTCTTTGTTAAGGACGGTCGAAAGATAATCCTTGCCCCTACGATATAAGAGAAACACCTCAAAGCTCCTAAAGTGGAGGGGAACTCCCTCTTGACCATTCAAGGTTTCGTGGAGGAATCCAAGGAAGATGGCGAGGTATACGCCGTAGTGGTAAAGGGCAAGAAATCGAAACCCTTAGACATTCCTCCAAGTTTAAGGCCTTTCCTGAATGAATTTAAAGAAGTCTAGCCCAAAGATTTACTTGGTGGATTGCCCCCCATGAAGGACATCTAACATCACATAGGCCTTATCCTTAGGGCTAGCTTGCCCAATCGCCCTCACTATCAAGTGAGTCAGAAAGAATGTCAGATGTTGAAGGCAGGTGTGAAGGAATTGATCGATACTAGTCAAGTCAAGGAAATCATGAGTACATGTATTGTGTCAGCTCAAGAGCCTAATTTCAAGCACAAGAAAAGGGCTAATAAACATCGGCGTCAGAAATTATCTCTCAACCATGAGCTAAGTTCCTTGAGTAACTCGAGGATGAATTGTTTTTCTAGTTGAGGGTCTACTGATGTAGAACGTGTCACAGATACATTCCTAGCATGGTTAGACCAAAAGAAGGTGGACTGTAAATTGATCATAACTTTTGATCCGGGTATCGTTACGGTACACCAGACTGAGTATCAAGAATCGAAGCAGCACAAGAACTCAAGGACAAGTTCTTTTGAAGTGGAGGGGACTGATGTAGAGTGGGTCACGGACGCTTTCCTGTCCAAGATGGATCAGAGAAGGCCTGATTGGAGGCAGAAGTCATCAAGACCGTCAAAACCTTAAAACAGACATATCTCGCAAACTAGAATGAGTTACTCGACGTACCATAAATGATTTTGGGGTAGGGCGAGCTACTTTAGCCAACCAACCTAAATTTGTGAGATTCCATCATATCGATGGTCGAATTCTATGTTTAATTATGTTTTTACTATAAATAGTAAATTTTAGTTTGATTATAACTCTTCATCCGTTGGGCTTTAGGAGTTGTACCCAACAAGAAAAGTGTTTAGAAAAATTAGGAGAATAACGTGGTTAAGCCACATAGGACAATTACTATAAATAGAAAATTTACTATTTATAGTAAGTTATGAATTTTAGGGAGTTTTAGTTATATTTTAATTCCTAAACTTATTCCAAGTCTTGGTATCCCTATTTAAAGGGTTGTAGACTCATTTATTTCATCGATCAATATTCAACAAATTTATTTTGACTTTCTAGAGTTATTTCTAGTTTATATTTTTTCTTGTGGATTCGAGAAGCTCTGTGAGGAGTCTAGAGAAGCTTCGTGGATTCGAAGTAGTTATCCCCCCTAAGGAAGACAGTGATTGACCTCATCACGTTCATCCCTGCATCATTCATCTTCTGTTTTTATGTGCTTATGATGAAGAGCCTTAAAGCTACCATTCATCTCCCACTAGTTAGATTTATATAGGAGGTACTGAAGGT
The DNA here is from genome assembly GCA_021015155.1 of Magnolia officinalis. NCBI lineage: Eukaryota > Viridiplantae > Streptophyta > Magnoliopsida > Magnoliales > Magnoliaceae > Magnolia > Magnolia officinalis. Next base: position 94,404,057 of record JAJHSJ010000004.1, read on the forward strand.
CAAAATGTATTATACATTAAATGCCATCTCACGGGTCGAAATCAACTTTTATCAAATTTTGCAATTTTGGTTAAAATCAGCCACTTTGGTCAAAGCCAACTATGTTTGAAATCAACCCCTTTGGTTGAAATCGACCACTTTGACAACAACATAATTTTGTCATGGGATGGTTTGGCCGATTGGACTGTTGGCATTATGAGATGTCAGTTTGATCACGTCAAAAATTTTTAAGGCATCAAACTGGTCCGTCTATCATGAGAGGGCAACTAATTGATGTTCTTCCATGTGAAACTAGTTCTCTGGACCCATAAAAAAATGGTAGAAATTAACTATATAAATGGATGAGGGTTGCAAGACAGATATGATGCATCCCCGACTATTAAAAAATAATAATTTTCTCTTTTAATCTCCTTATGTGCATCTTTTTTAATCTAACTTTGTCTCTGTTTCTCAATCTACTACCAAATGGTGATGCACTATATATTGCCATGACTACAATCGGCAGTCATGACCGCTAGCTGCAGTCGGTTATGGAAAAAACTTAAATTCGTCTATCTAGTTAGGGATGTCAATCCTTTCTCGATTAAGCAGAAAGAGAACTTTTATCAAAATCAACAATTTTGGTCACTTTGGTTGAAGTCAACCACTTTGGTTGAAATCATCCACTTTGATCAAAATCACACCCGCTTTGGTCAAAATAATTCACTTTGGTTGAAATCACTCACTTTGGTCAAAATCACCCATTTTGGTTGATATGAACCACTTTGGTCGAAAATTGGCCACTTTGATAACAATACAAATTTATCACCGAATGGTTAGGCAAATTGCACTGTTGGCATTATGAGATGTCAGTTCGATCACATCCAAAATATTTCAGGCATCAAACTAGTCCATCTATCATGAGAGGGCAAATAATTGATACACTATCATATAAAACTAGTTCTCTGGACCCATCAAAAAAATTTGGTAGAGATTCACCATATAAATTGATGAGGGTTGCAAGATAAATATGATGCATCCCTGCCTATCGAAAAATAATATGGTTTCTCTTAAATCTCCATCCCTCATTTTCAATCTACCTCTATCTGTCTTTCTCTATCTACTACCAACTAGTGATGTGCTGTTGCCATAACTGCAGTCGACAACCATGGCCACTGGCTGTAGTCAGTTATGGAAAAAAAAAATTCAAATTCGCCCATCCAGTTAGGGATGTCAATACTTTCTCGATTAAGCAGAAAGATAGATGGAATTAATCTATTATGAAAATCAAATAGAAAGCGATGAATGTGCACCTCTTTATTGCTTTAATCAATACAACAAAAATATACTAAATCTATAAAATTTTCCACCATTATACACGTGAAAATCCTCCGATATAACCTATAGCGGAGGATCAACGACAAAGCATCTGCCATTGTTGGCACCGTCGCTATATATTTAGCGGCAGATAGATCATCCAACACTGTTTGTATGATTATTGTGGTAGATATATCTTCCACTTTAGGTTGACATAATGGCAGAAAATGTATTGAAGCTAGCGTTGTGCTAAAAACAACGGCCCATAACCGTCGCTTTTTCCGTTGCTATCTTGTGGATTAGTGACTGCCGGAAGCTGTGGCTAAATTTCTCACATTAAACAAATAACACTAAATTTCTTGTGTTAAAAGAATAGAATGAAAATACATACTAAATGGATACGGTTTTAAGAAAGAAAATGTTGAATTGTAATAAAAAATGGAGAAGAAAGTTAAAAAATAAAGCCCCTGCAATAGTAGGATTCATGTGACACAAATTGAGAAACGTCACCTTAACTAACAAATACACCACACTAGGATTCACGTAGAAATAATAAAGAAAACAAGTCTTGAAGTTTATCTTCCTAGGAACTGTTTGTGGTTTCATTTTTCTCAGTTTTCAATATTTACATACACTTTAATGTCACCTTGGCTGCGGGGCTCTAGCTCTATGTTGTTCAGACTTCAGCCATCATTGAGAAAGACTTTGAATAATGAACTGGAACCTTGCAAGTGTTCCACCAAAAGAGGAAGTTGATTATGACGTTGTGTCGATGGTAGGGACAAGGGGAATTATCAAATAGACGGAAGATAAGAGTTTATACACCACAACAATGTCCTATAGCGGCGAATATGTGGATGGGAATGACAGTGATAAATCCTTCATGGTGGTATGTAGATGTGTGGTGCCCAGAAAACCTCCTTCATGGGTATGACAATAATAAATCCTTCATGTTGGCTTCTAAATGCACAGTTAATGAAGATGCATTAAGGACCGACATTCGACGGGAATAAAACTAGACATTGAGTGGATATGATCTTCTAGCCTAGATGATTTTTAACATGGTCCATTATCTACGACAGGACTGATTATATCAACAATGTGAAATCATTAAACCATGTTCTCACTTATACAAAATCAAGGACCTAGTGACATTATATTATCCCAAGGAAGAATAACGAAATTCCTTTAAAACTAGAACTAATGAAAAATTAATAGATACTCCTGTTCTCATCTGATTCAATCTGCCATTTGGCATGGATAAGAATATAACCATTTGAAACCCTTATCCCTAAGAAAAGAAATTACTAAAACAATAAGAAAAGGCTGAATCAACATTCATGCAGTGTGAAAAGCATGATAGGTCAAAGAAACAAAAAATACGTAACATACTTACATCATTCCTCAGTTGAGCAATACATTTATAGAAATTATCGCTATTTGGTTCCTATTTGGTTTCTTTCGTATTTCGAGAATCTCTGTAGACAGTAAAATAGACAAGATTAAGCACATTCTCTTTATTATAATCCAAAAAAACATAACAAATTGAAAGTTGGAGGTATTTAGATCATATCAAATATTTTAACATAACAATATCATGATAATGCACTCAATTCTAAGTATGCATTCATTCTTAAACCCAATTGAACCTTTTTTTTTTCTTTTCTTTTTGATAGGTAAGGTATTCACAATCGTGACTTCTCTATTATGTTGTTCAATACGTTCACAGATAGTATTACTAATTTCATTGGCTTGAATGGTTACCATTAGTGTCTCTTAATTCTTTTTCGGAAACATAGGGAGAAAAAAAAATGCCTACAGTAAAAGGGCTAATCAGTTATTTCTTTCATGGCCCCGAGCATGCCAATATTAGCAATAATGGTCTCAAACCTGAGACAATGTGGAAATGCACCAATTGAACTACAATGACATTCAAACCTATCTAAAATTTAAAATATCAGAGTCAATGCTTGCTTACTGAATGTTTTAGGGTGCATTTGGATGCAATATTGAAATGTAATAACAATTATGATTCTAAAAGATTGAAAATAAATAAATTGTAATTTTCATTCTCAATTCTTGTAATGAGGATCATGGGCTCCAAACAAATTGCAATTACATTATTCTCTGAAGTTGGACTTGGAAAGAAAATGTAATTGCAATTTGAAGGGTACTTTTTGATCATGACTATTATGAAACATCATTAACTTTTGTAATTTCCATATGATAAAATTGATTTTTCAGAATTACTTTACTTGTGATTTCAAATGCAGCATTAGTCTTTAATTGGTGTAAAATATGTCCACAACCTTAACGAAAAGTGGGAATTCCAGATATAAAGTAGGGTCAATTTAGAATCAAAATTGAAAATAATTGCACTCTTGTTTGTTTTAGAAATCACCCAAAAATAGAAATAGACCTTTCAACAGTTTTGATTGAGAATATCCGCAGAATATAACAAAAAAAAAAAAAAAACCCAAGAACATTTTTATCTAATCACCATTTGCAGAATAAAGACTTATATACCATTGAAGTGCTTGCATCAATATGAAATGAGAAATTAGCACCTAACAATTTAAAACTAGCCAAAATCATAGAAGAAATGAGAAAATAAATTTTTTTTTTTCCAAAGAGCAGGTTACTAATCAAGAAAAACATCGATTCAAAAGCTAATGAGATGAGTAACATGAGCTAAAGGAACTAGAATAAAAAGTGTGCAAATGTGGAACCAAAGTCCATCCGCAGACTATTGCATGTTCAACGATGCCTATACTACTTTAAGATCGCAAACAATGAACCATTGTAATTTAAATATGTAATGACCTGGATAAAATGTAACCAACCTATGCATGCATGCACATACCAAATCAAAACCACACACACCATACACCCTTCACATGTTGCACACATGTGACACACATGCGAAAGAGTAGAAGAAATGAATTGATATAAATATAAGTAAAATAAAAAAAAGGAAAAAAAATGTGTGAAATGTGGGAGGTCTAGCATTTCAAACACTCTACCCATGTGGACCATTCAAATCTCATGGTACTCACATTTATCAACTAGTCAATATATCCTCACATCAATCTAAATCGTCTAAAAAGTTCAATCCTTGACCTACTTCCCAAAAGATAGTCTAACCAATCAAAACCATCCAGTGACAAACTGTATCGTTTGGATTGTTGAAATGGAATTTGCCATGTGGAGTGCCCATCTGGAAATCTAAACCATTCATTATCTGAACCATCTAAGCACACATATAATGAATAGTATTCTAACTCCATATCTTGCTTATGTGCACATTATTTTAGATAGAAGTAGATGTATTAGCATGAGATATATTTACGTATGTTGGAACTTTTTAGTTTTAGTATTAAATATAGTAATGACATTAGTAATTAATATAGGAGTTTTAAAAATTTATTTTTCATGTATGAAACACCAAGGCACGTATTTCGCTTCACATATGAAGCATGCGCATGCACATTTATGGCATAGGTCCTATAAATAGGGCGTAGCCATGTGCTTACGACATAATTGTGGGTCCAGTAGAGTTTGAGTATTGGCCACCCTTAGAATCATAAAAAAATAGTCAATGTGCACATGGTGCATAGGTGTGAGTCAGTCAAGACTTGATCTTATACATTGTGCACATTGAGTGCATACGTTGGGTTTGTACTGCGTAAGGTTTGGTCCAACACCTCAAATCAGGTAGGTGATTTTAACTTGAAGTTTAAAATTTTCAGTTAATTGTTATGTTATTTTATTCTAAAATTTTAATAGTAATATTGCTTAAATTATTTATTTATGTGATTGATATTTTTATTTAAAATTTATTTAATTATTTAGCTTAATTGTTGAACATTTGAAATATACTTTGAAACAATTGTTGAATTAAATCGGTTTGATTCATAGTAAAATTTTAATTTAATATTCAAATTATATATAAAAAAAATGAATCTTAATTAGCTTATAATATAATATAAATTAATTAATAAATTATTAAAAGTATAATTTCATTTTAAAAAAAATCTAATTTTAATTCTAAACTTTTAGAAATTAATAATTTAAATAAACTTGTTATTAAAATAATCAAATTCATCGGCTTTGGAATTTATTTAATAAATTAGATTATAATTTGATTTGTTTAAATCAATTCATTAAAAGTTAAATTTAAATATAATTTTTTTTTATTTGTAAAAATACTTGATTTATATAAATTTGTTAAATTTTAATTTAATACAAAAAAGTTATTATTTGTTAAGTTTACGTTATAACTAAAATAAATTTTAAAATTTAAAATTTAGTAAATAAAAAAAATTATTTTATGTTAACATAATTTATTATATTTAATATTATTTAAATAAAAATTTTGATTTAATTAAATTTAGAATTTAAAATAAAATTTCTTATACATTATTATATGTCATGCCCCAAACTTGAAAACCGGGCTCACAAAATTTTCGATCGCCGAATCCGGTGCCGACAACCTCCGTAGTACCCCATTCTCGGCTCCCAACACCCATATATTGGGTTCCGATCTGGGGATCCTACAAGGAGGATTTTAAACATGAATTCATTTCATAATAAGCATAACCATAGCATAACCCACGAACAATAACCACAACAACACCATCACAAAATTCATTATGATAAAAAACTTTTGAGTACAAGGCGCATAAAGGAAAATACAATGATAATAACAACAAAAAATTTTGAATTTCCGCGGTACGCTCTTGCTCCTGCTTAGCTACGGCCGCGTCCTCGCATCACCTGCACGCATCTATCGTGTATAAGCTTATAGAAAGCTTAGAGGGTGGTGAAAGTGTGTGCGCAATATAAGCGTGCTCAGAATGTAATATCAGAGTAATGCAGAATATGTTGGTGAATCCATGAATGCTAACAATCGTATCAAGGCTATGCGATACAAGACAATCGTATCAAGGCTATGCGATACAAGACAATCGTATCAAGGCTATCGGCCATACCAAGGCTATGATGCGATGCAATGCATGAATTCCATCGGCCATACCAAGGCTATGATGCAATATAAGGCATGAATGCTATCGGCCATACCAAGGTCATGCGATGCGAGATGCAACTCAAGCATACCAATCCTCATCGGAATCTTCATAATCATATAACTCATCTCTGGGATATCAGCGGGGTCTATTACACTCTACGCCAGCTTGCCGCCCCTATCCGAATGCATAATTGAGTAAGTGGAAGAGACCTCACCATCCGCTTGCCAATATCAGGTCGGGCTCGTTGATAGCGGACCCATTCCTCAAGCTGGTCAAACTCAACCTAAATATTGCCCCCTCACTCAGGCGGGTAAGGTTACACCCCCTTCCAACCGATCATGACACAGTGGGAGATGCGGCCTCCTGGTATTCGGCCCTCATGCGGTCATACATGTACATCCACTCGATCTAGGCATTGAAGCATCCTCCATAGTACCATAAGGGTTTAGGGACTTTCACCCTGGGACATCCTACGCGCCCTCATGCTTAAATAAAATTTTCTGTATCTAATCCTGCCGTTCGTGCTATAACTTCAGAGGCTACAACCTTGATGTCGCTAGGGCGAACAGTAATCACAATCACACAATGCAAGATGTATGAGTCACACATCTAGTCATGTATCAATCCTGCGCATGCCATGCGCTCATGTGGGATAGCTCCGCCTATTAGGGAGTCTCATGAATAACCTGCCCAATGTCATATGCAATGGTCAACCACATCTCATATCAAGCATGCAGATGATGCGTATGAGCATGTATCGTGATGTTGTGCTGTCACATACTCATTCATAATTAGCATCGATGATCGACATCGATAATCGGCCTTGATAATCAACTTAAATGCAAGGCGGGATCCATAGATGAATCACCGATCTATAACCATAATATAAAGATTGGTCCTCGGCCGTGGATATACCAAATCCGATAGCACGGATCCATCCGTCTATGGTGATGATGGACTATGTAACATCGATGGGGCCCAATGATTTGGGTTAACCCATTAAGAGAATGATGAGAATGGGCTTAATAAGGCCTGAGGAAAGGTCACAACGTGGACATTTAACCATCATTGCCCATCATGTGGACATTTAACCAACATTGCTCCCTAGGAGTGGCCCACATAGAGCCTAACATAAAGTGGGACCATAGCCTCACACAAGGGCCTAATGTACATCACGATGTGCCTCACTCATGGGCTACATATGTATCACTTTGGGCCTTACCAAATGGGCCTCATACACCACATCAGGCCTCATCATATGGGCCTCAGACATTACATTGGGCCTTATCATATGGGCCTCATACACATCAAATTGGGCCTCACATATGGGCCGCAAATACATCTCATTGGGCCTCATTCAAAGGCCATAAATACATCACATGAGGCCTAATGGTGTAGCCTATGATCCAATAAAAAATGGATGGGCAGCATGGTTAAGACACATTCATTAAAGTGGGTCTTGCACAAACAGTAGGTGGATCCACGTGACTGGCCCACCACAGTTTGAATCAAACTGATATTTGCATTTTTCCTTCATCCAGGCCTGCCCAAACGGACAGGCAACATGGATACATCATACATTGTGGTGCGCCGTACAAGTGGACGACATAGATATACAATACATACTTAAGGTGGGCCTCATGTCCAAGGGACGAATGGTGGGGATAAAATAGATACATCATGGTGGGTTGCACATGGATGGTGTGGATACAAGACACATCCATCAAGGTGGGTCCCACCCATACGTGTGGGGTGGGCACGTCCTAGACGGACGGTTTGGATATCATATACATCACAGTTGGCCTCACCCTCACGTCCAGATTGGCTTGGATATCATATACATACATGAGGTGGGGTCCACCGTCCCTGGCCATCCGGACGGACGGATGAAGAATACATACATCAAGGTGGGTCACATCCTACATGTACAACATGTGTGGGGTGGGCCCCACACGGCTACTGGATGAACAGTGTGTATAGACACATACAACACAGGGGTCCCACCGTCCTGGCAATTGGACGGTGTGGATGTAGAATAATGCATCAAGGTGGGTCCCACCCACAGTGTCACACGTGTGGGGTGGGCCCACGTTCAGATAGATGGACGACTCTGATAAAATACATAAAACATGGTGTGTCCCACAGCACACCGTCTAAACGGACGGTGTGGATATAAAATACTTGCATCCAGGTGGGGTCCACTGTCTTGGACCGGATGAAGTGGATATAGAATAAATACAGCAAGGTGGGTCCCATCCCACATGTATAACATGTGTGGGGTGGGCCTCACATGGCTGAAATGAATGGACGGTTTAGGATATAAAACTCACACATTAAGGTGGGGTCCATGGATGGGGGTCCACATGGCTAGAAATCCACTCTCTATTGGTGTTTTCCCCACCATCCAAGCCTGCCAAAAAATGGGCAGCAAGGTTGTCCCACTCGTGGGCAGTGTGGATCTCACATGCACATCAATGGTGGGCCACCAAACTAGGGAGAGAGAGAGAGAGAGAGAGAGAGAGAGAGAGAGAGAGAGAGAGAGAGAGAGAGAGAGAGAGAAACGTGTGATGGAGGGACCCCGCCACTATGGGTCCCTTATTACATGCATCATAAACCATACAACAACATAAAAAGGGAAAATCTGGATAGCAATATAACATGAAAATCTGAGGTGGGGACACCATCCCCACCATGCAAATCAAGGGTCTAGATGACCCTTAAAGGCATGGATTCAAAGAGAAAACATCATAATGGGGACCATGGAGAATGGACCCATCATGGATCATGCATGCACCAAGGATGGGCCATTGGCCACATCCAAAGGGTCAAGTAGGATCTCCACCATTGATTGGTGGGTCCTACATGATCCTATGCAAGAAGATCAAAGAAAGGATGGAATATCTACTCTAAAAATGGCACCCACCTCCAAATCTTGATCTCCTTCTTATCCTTCTACCACCGATGGGTCTTCTTATCTTCAAGGGAGGGATTGAAGGGTTGAGATTGATTTTTGAGGGTCAGATTTGGGGGTGGAGAGTTTGCAAAGGGCTGGAATTTTGGAGCTCTCATCAAGGGTTGGAGGTTGCTAGCAATGGAGAAATGAGAAGGAGAGGAGAGGGAGAGAGAGAGAGATAGGTAGTTTTTAGGCAATGATGATGGTAGGGCCATCATGACTTGTAAGAGGCTTATTCATGGGAAAGAAAAATAATCATTTATGGGCTAGGGACTAGGGTGGCTATGGTACGGTAGGTAGGGGTGATGTCATCCTCATGATGACCTAGGGAAGTGTGCAAATCAGGATAGGTGGGTCCCGTAACGTGCGGTCCACGACCATGATCATGTGCGGTCCACATCTCATGATCTAGACGTCGGATTGGCGCACGAGATGCAACGTCGGAACCGTAGTAACGACGAGGTCACAATGGTGGAGGTCTCATGCTGAATCGGCTCGGGTTTACAAGATGAGACTCAGGGTCACGCGTAAATGCAATTAAAAGGTCGCGAGTCATCAAAATTTGACCGGGAGGAACGAAAGACCCTATAGAACGGAACGGTCACTAGGACATGGGCCTGGCATTATATCTCAATAATTCTTAATTTAATAATAGTTAAAAAAATATACTCTATTTAAGTATTTTAATTATTAAAGTTTCGACGAAATTATATTTAGAATTATTAATTAGAAATATAAATTTATCTTGTTGATATTTTGAGAATTCAATAATTATTGATTGTTATAATAATTTTTAAAAGTAATAAAAACATGTAAATAAATCCATGATAGCTTTATGTTGATATTTGTGATTGTGAAACAATGTTTCATCTTACATGCATGTTTAACATTAATTAAGTATCAATATTAATATGTTGGATGTAACCTAAGCAAGTACGGCGATTGCTTCCCTTGAGTGGAAGACCCTAAAGTGAAAGACCCTAGAACCTACTGGATCCTTTGAAGTCTCTTTTGTGTACGGCATATGAATACAATTGTGCGCGCAGACATACATCAGAGGTACAACTGGAGCAATAGTCTGACCAGCTAATGTATAAATGGGTCCATCATCACGAGGTACCGGTGCGTGGGAGTTAATGAAACTTGGTTATCCACTTAGGTACGGTGTTGTAAGAGATGACATATATTGTTTATGAGAATTTATGGAAAGTATTACATGCATAACATTTTTATAATTCTATTGCTTAAATTCATGTTCTCTTATTATCCATATTCTATTTTTCTCTCTTGTTTATAAAAATTTGATATAATTCGAATATTTTAAATTTTGAGTAAGAAATGACCTTACTGGGCTGTTATGCTCACCCTACTACAAAAATGCACAGGCGCAAAAGCTGGAATAATACGAGCAGGCGAGCCTCTACTATTAGTTATATATATATATATATATATATATATATATAATATATATATTATATATATATATATATATATATAAAATATTTAGTTTAGTTTGAATTTTCATTCAGTTTTTGTTATTTAGATTTAGTTAAATTCTAAATTTTGATGTAGAAAAAAAAACTATCAAGAGAGTTGAATTTAGTAGACACTATATTATTTCAGCAATATTTTCATTTTAGATGACTTTGAATATCTATTAAATTTGATTGAATCACGTGGATTGTAATAAATATCGATATATTAAAACTCACGAACTTGGGATTCGGGTCCCGAATACCCTATTCGGATACCCGAATGTCGAGGCGTGACAAAATATGAGAGATTTTTATAACCAAAATGTTAGACATTAATTAAAAAAAAAGCTATTCCGTATAGTCCATTTTTCTATGGGGTCGAAACAAAAATTTCAAGCTAGTTAGACAGTTCTAACCACGGTGAAAGTTGTTTTTCCAGTACCTGTTTTTCGCATTGAGAAGCAATTGGGAATTTGCATATATAACCAAAACAAAGAAATGGAAAATATCTAACATACTGATTTTGAGCACCTTGTGAAGACCCTGGATGGAAAACCTTGTCAAAACTGTATTGCTTTCTCTTATTCTCTGCAAATTTTAGAAGTACTGTACTTGAATAGAAAACTACCATTGGTACTTCAAACTTCATAGATGAATAATCATTAATTCTATTAATCACAAGCTACTTAAAACCTTCAATATTCCAAATTGGCCACAATATTAGTCACATATATTTGGTCATATTTTGAGGCCAAAAACAAACAAAGACTTGCAAAATGTGTACAAGTACTGATTGCATTTCTAAAAAAGAAAGTGAAAAAAAAAATATACTAAAGATTCCCTAATAGGGCCTCCAACCACAAAGTTAGGCTTCCTTGCATCAAGGAAACAATGTTGGGTCCCTTCGAAGTTCGATGTAAACAGTCACTTTCCCCGTATCCATTTGTAGAACCTTTGATTGAGTCCTTCTTTTTTACATTGCACTTGCCCAGTACTTACAGATCAGTCTTCATATCCTTGGTTTGGAGATCCTATCACTTCGAATCATATGCTTTCTCATACTAAGTGACTCGTGGAAGTGAAGCATTCATAAATGAAACAAATCCATAATTTTACTTAGGGAAAAACAAAAAAGCTTAAAAAGAAAAACTTGTCATGCTAGTAGCCAGCAAACTAAGGAAAAAGATGAATGATGCTTATATGGTCCAAAAACTTGTCCTACATCAGATTGTTTCAATGTCGAAAACCAAATTAGGCAAAATTAGATGCCAAAAATCAAATCAGAGATTAAAGAGGTTTTCCTAAGTACTAGAATCTAGTTTGATACTAATTTAAAAAATGTGCCTTGTAATTCTGTTATTTAGATAATTGAAGGATCATATGAATCAACAGAAACTATTTTTTTAAAAGAAATTTTTAATCTTAGATTTTGAAAAATTTTCACATGTTTTGCTTGGGACTACTAAAATGCTAGTTGGAGGGTGTGTTGAGTGCTAAATATTGCATATTTACTCCTAAATTTGCGTCCTTTTCCCATGCATTCTAAAATGGCCTACTTAGATTAATTTTCAATGTGCAGAAGGATTTGGAGACATGAGAGAAATGTGAGCTAAAATAGAGATTTAAAACCGGAAAGAAGTGAGGATGGAGCAATGGAGGAACTAAATAACCAAAGGAAGAGAGGAATTGAAGATTAAAAGAGCTTAAGTACTTGAGAAGGAAGATCGAAGATCAAGTGCAGTTAAATTAAAGAGAATAACAAATTTTTGATGCATCAATTAGAGCTTTCAAATGATCGAGAGACCTTTTATTGATGTTGATTGATCGGGAGATAAATTAAAAATACTCTGATTTATAGCTAAACTTGCTGGTTGTGAGACATGTATCCTAGCTCGTACCGTTCCGTAGGCTTCTGTGGTCCTCTCGGTTGAATTTCGGCGACCCATGATCTGTAACAGGTGTTTGTGCGCGATCTTGAGTTGTATCCCATATTCCAGATTCGGCTCGACCCAAGACTTGTATCCTTGCGACTGCGCCGTTGCCGCGGTTCTGATGCCACGTCTCGTGCGCTAAGGCGATACCCAGGCCAGGAGATATGGGTCCGCGTTCAGTTCAAGGAAAACGTCGCGCTTTGTAAATCCCAAGAGAACATGTCCCAACAATCAATCACATCACATCCCATCATGTCAAGTACAAGAGCAACTCCAAAGTCAACTCTCTCTCTTACAACCCATACCTAGTCAAATACACCCATCCATCACTCACCATCCCTCTCTCTCCTTACATCACCTCTCTCTCTCTCATCTCTCTCTCTCTCTCTCTCATTTTCTTCCCAAGCAACCGTCCAAGCTCCATGAGAGAGCTTTGTGTGGCCCACTTCCTATCTCCCATCTCCACCATCCAAGCTTCATCTCAACCCTTAAACCTTGTTCCTTTGGAGCTAAAGATGAGGAGAAGTCCGAGAAGATCAAAGGTGGGTGATTTTATATTGTGATTTTGTGATTTAAGGGCTCACTTATGGTGGGACCCATCTTGATGTATGCATTGTATAGGGAGGGCCCATAGTGGCGGGGTCTCTCCCCTTCACCGATCTCTCTTTTTCTCTATCTCTCTCTCTTGTGATGGGTGTGGCCCATTTGATCTACGCCGTACTGTCATGGGACCCACCAGACATGTGTAATGAATCCACACCGTCCAGCAGCCCTGGGACAGTGCTGGACCCACCTGATGCATGTATTTTCATCCCAGTCATCCATCAGAAATAGTGGAGCCCACTGGCTTATGTGTTGTATCCATGGCTGCCTAGCCCGTGGGTCCCATGTGATATATGTATTTTATCCTGGCCATCTACCATCCAGACGGTGCTGGACGTGGACCCCAGCGTGATGTGTGTGATATATAGGCCGTCCAGACGGTCCAACGTCTGGACGTGGCCCACATGATCTATGTTTTAGTCTACACTGTCCAGTAGGCCTCGACGGTGGGCCACCATGATGTATGTATTTATCTACACCGTCCAGAGCTGTGAGGACCACAGTGATGTATGGTTTTATCCACACAGTCCTAGTTGGGACGGTGGATCCCCACCATGACGTATGTGTATTAATCATGTCGTCCATCTATTTAAGAGGGCATGGCCCACCCCGCACGTGTGGGGGTGGGGCCCGCCTTGATGTATGGATCTTGTATCCACACTGTCCATCGCTGGACGATGCAGCACGTGGAGCTCACTATGATGTATGGGTCTTATCCACTCCGTCCATCAATCTAAACGGGTGGGACCCACCTCCCATGATGGATGTGTTCCATCCAAACCGTCCATCTATTTGGCAAGCTCGTTTTAAGATTTGAGACTAAAACTGAGGCAGATTCAAATCTCTGGTGGGCCACCACGTGGACACCACCATGATGTATTTATTTCATCCACACCGTCCAGATTGTGCTGGACGGTGTTGGACAATGTTTGGACGGTGTTGGACAATGTTTGGACAGTGCTGATTTACATGTCCAATGTTTGGACAGTGCTGATTTACATGTCCAATGTTTGGATAGTGCTGATTTACATAAACAATGTTTGGCAGTGCTGATCATCATTAGTGAGCCATGTGCCCCATGGAATGATAGTGTGCAGTGATACACATGTTACATCTATAACTATTGAAATGATTTTTAGTGTAACCCAATGATGTAGACAGTTTTATGGCCAAGATGGACCAGAAAAGGCCCGGTCGACAATAGAAGTGATCCGGACCGTCGGACCTTAGATTGGGCGTATCTCACAATCCGGAATGAGTTATCGGGCATAAAATATATGATTTTGGGGTAGAATGAGTTAATTTAGCCAACCAACCCACTACGCCAGGTTGCGCAACCCGAAATTGCGAAATACCCTCGGATCGACGGTCGTTTCCCTATTTTAATTTCATTTTTACTATAAATAGTAAGTTTTAGTTTGATTATAACTCTTCATCCGTCGGGCTTTAGGAGTTGCGCCCAACGTGAAAAGAGCTTAGAATAATTAGGAGAACGGTTTGGTGAAGCCAAATAGGACACTTACTATTTTTGGCCGAAAACCTTGCGCACTAGTAAACATCACGATCGTCTATAAATAGTAAGTTTATTGTTTATAGTAAGTTGCGGATTCTAGGAGTTTTAGTTGTAGTTTGATTATGATTTCTTTCCCATTGCTTGGTACCCCTATTTGAAGGGTTGTGAACTCATTTTTATTAATTAATTAATCAATTTCGAATTTATTAGAATTTATTTCTATTTTCTGCTTTCTTTTCTCGTGGATTCGAGAAGTCTCTATGAGGAGTGCAGAGAAGCTCCGTGGATTCGGAGTAGTTATCCTCTTGAGGAAGACGGTGATCGACCTCA
Source organism: Magnolia officinalis (assembly GCA_021015155.1). Taxonomy (NCBI): domain Eukaryota; kingdom Viridiplantae; phylum Streptophyta; class Magnoliopsida; order Magnoliales; family Magnoliaceae; genus Magnolia; species Magnolia officinalis. Next base: position 94,419,185 of record JAJHSJ010000004.1, read on the forward strand.
TCACGTTCATCCCTGCGTCACCCAAGCTCTCACTTGAGGCCCATTGGTGCGGCCCATCCATGAGGCCTATCTTGATGTATTTGTGGCTCATCCGTTAAGGCCCACCTTGATGCAATTGCAGCCCATGTGATGAGGCCCATTGTGGTGTGTGTTAGGCCATGGGACGTGGCCCATTGTGATATATTTTCGGCCCATTTGGTAAGGCCCACTGTGATGTATTTTCGGCATATTTGGTAAGGCCCATTGTTACGGCCCATGTGATGCATCCCGATTTGATGTATATGAGGCCCATGTATTACGGCCCATTGTGATATATATATATATATATATATATATATATATATATATATATATATATATATATATATATATATATATGCGGCCCGTGTTTGAGGCCCAATGTGATGTATACGAGGCCCGTATGTGAGGCCCAATCTGACGTTTATGAGGCCCATTGGTGTGGCTGTTAATATGGCCCACTTGGTAGATATAAGGCCCACTTGATTGTGTACATGAGGCCCATGTCATGCGGCCCATCGTGATGTGTATTAGGCCCATGTCATGCGACCCATTGTAATGTATTTGAGGCTCGGGTCTGTGGCCCGTTGTAATGTATTGTGGCCCATTTGATAAGGCCCATTGTGATGTAATTGTGGCCTGTATGAAGAGGCCCGATGTGGTGTATGTGTGGCCCTCGAGTGAGGCCCAATGCGATGAACGTGCAGACCGATGTAATGTGTGATTTCACTATAATGTATGTAATGATGTTTATATGAGCCACTGCTTAGGAGCAATGTTGGTTAAATGCCCATATAGATGGGCAATGATGGTTAAATGTCCACATCGTGACCTTCCCTTGGGCCCTTTGTTAGGCCGATTACCGATTATTGAGGCCGATTTCGATTATTGAGGCCGATTGTGATTGTCGAGGCCGATTCTAATTGTCGATGCCGATTCCGATTGTCAAGGCCAATTTCGATTATCGAGGCCGATTCCGATTGTCCAGGCCGATTCTGATTGCAAGGCCGATTTCGATTGTCGAGACCGATTCGATTATCAAGGCTGATTCTGATTATCGAGGCTGATTCTGATTGTCGAGGCCGATTACGATTATCGAGACCGATTAATCGAGGCCGATTGTCGATAATGATTATGAGTACGTGACAATAAAGCATCATGATACATGCCCATATGCATCATCTGCATGTTTATTATGAGATGTGGTTGACCATTGTATATGTCATTGGGCAGGTTGTTATGAGACTCCCTGATAGGTGGAGATTCTCTCACATGACTGCACGGTATGCGCAGGATTGATGCATGACTGAATTGTATGACTCATGCATCTTACATTGTGTGTTGTGATTACTACATGCCCTAGCGACATCAGGGCCGTAACCTCCACAGGCATGTCATGGATGGCTAGATGGGACATTGAAAATCTGTTACTAGCATCGGGGCGCCATAGATGTGCTTGGGTGAAAATTCCTAAACCTCCATGGCCAGGAGACGCTCCAACATTTAGACCGAGTGGATACATGAGCACCTGAGTGTAGAATACCAGTAGGCCGCGTCTCCCACTGTGTCATGGTCAGTTGGTAGGGGGTGTAGCCTTACCAGCCCGATTAGAGCACGCGACTAACTTGAGATCAGGAGTTTACCACATTGAGTCTGACTATCCAAATTTAGGTATGGGATTGGTTTGAATAGAAGTCACTTGTGGTGGACCCCGTAGCCTGTGATATTACATACTATCATCCCAACTTCACACTCCAACTTGGTCATTTCATTCCCATCGCATATTGCATTACATCCTCAGCACATAGCATTTGGCTTACTATATCTCCACATTGCATAGCTAATCTACATTACTTCCTTAGTATATGATATTGGCTTATTATGTTTTTGCATCGCATAGCCTTGATGCGGCTGATAGCATTCATGGACCTACCAGTATATTTTCGCTTACTCTGATATCGTATGATTTATGGTATTGTATTGCATACTTGACACTTACCTTGAGCACACACTTACACCACCCTCTAAGCTTTTTATAAGCTTATTCATGATAGATGCATGCAGGTGGCGTTAGGTCGTAGCAGCGTTGAGCTTAGAGTGTGTAGTTGTCTTCTTGAGCTTTGATTTTCGATATATGTGTTTCCCTTTCAGCATTGTATTCAACTGTTTATATTAGTGGATATGTGATGATGATGTTGCCTTTGTGATTTGGGTAAACTTGTGGTTATGCTTGTTATGGATAAATGTACATTGGAAAATCCTCCTTGTAGGATTCCAGGATCGGAATCTGGCATATAGGTGTTGGGAGTCGAAAATGGGGTACTACGGAGGCTGTCAGCACCGGATTCAACGATCGAAAATTTTGTGAACTCGGTTTCTGAGTTTGGGGCGTGACACTGGACACTTGTCGATACTTTTGATCGAAAAAGGAGGAAGATCGATCGATCGAGAAAATACCTAAAATTTGAATTTGGTCACTAGACAATTTTAGAGATGTTCGATCAATCAAAGATGAGTTTTGATTCGATCGAAGGTGCGACGATTAATGTCAATCATTGAAGATTCCAATCGATAATGGTGGTTGGTGTGAAAGTTCACAAATTTCTCAAAGTCAGTGGAGTGATAGATATATAAAGGAGAGTCTATTCACGTTCTAGGGTACTAGTGCCCCCAAATTTTAGGGGTCGAGCACACAATCAAACTCTAATATTCCAGGTATGAACTTTTGCTTTGCGGAAACATGATTTCTCATTTACAGTTATAGTGACATCAAAACAATATTAAGAGCTAAGTTAAGTAGTATATAAAAGTCTAAAAACGAGAGTAGCCGAGCTAATAATCCAAAATATACATACATCTATCCAATCAACGGAGTCCACTTATCTAAGAACTCTAATATACAAGTCCATAATGAATAAAGAGTAAAGTGTAAAATCTCCAAACGACACTCAAAAATATCATGGCGATGAAACGTGACGATCTATATCTGTCCATCTAAAACCTTGGTGGTACCTGCGTCAATAACATCGTCTAGTTGGTGTTTTTTAAAAAACCGTTACATGTGGAAGTGAGTGATCAACTCAATGGTTCCATTTTCCTAAGTTACACATGTTCTTAACACAATCAAATGTAGGTAATGATAGCATAACAAACAAATAGTTTCCTAAACTGGTTTGCATGTATGACATGAATGCAGATGCATGTCCTGGGAATAAACAACAACTTCAATACTTCTCATCATCACATCATCTACAAAATATATATCCTATTGTAATGCAGCTCTTCTCTTCCCCAACATTATCAATAAGTGCCATGATATGCATGATTACTAAATCTTTATTAGTCCATATTCATACAACATATTGGCGAAGATAGGATACTGTAATTATATCACAAGTCACTAACTGGATCACGTGGCTTATTGCGGCACGTAGCAGCTCCTCACTAGTGTCCCTTGAACTAATATAGGGTTTGTTACCCAAGTTTCCAATTCATATAAACATTCCAATGGTAAGGGCTCATCACCCAAGGACAATTACAAATAAGGTAGGGGCTCGTTAGCCAACACAAATCAATGCGAAAAGGCTCGTGACCCAATTCTTATAATGACATGGTAGACTCGTCACCAATATCACCAACAACTAAATATTCTATTGTAATATAAATCGTCAATAAAATTAGGATATTTAGTTGTTAGTGGGTCACATAATAATGATCACTTGAAGGTAATAGTAGGATGATCTTCCCATAAGGGGAACACAATTGAAATCAATGCACAACAGATCGTCTGACTCAAATGTTTGGTTATGGCCTACCTAATGTGTGAATGGGTCTAATTTTCACCCCAGTATATCTTGCATGGTTTGGCCCACCATTTACATATGTGAACGTTCCTTTACATCACTCCATTGTTAGGTAAGGCCATCAAATGTACAAAGCAATGAACACCATTGGTCCATCAATCCCCATTCAATGTGCATGTGCTGCCCAGAGTAGAATGTTTAAATTCTAGAGGCATAGATATCTTACAAATAGCTTTCTTGGATTAGATCCCTTACATATGTGCCATGTAGGCATATGTGTGGTATGTACCCTAGCTTTAGTTCACATGCATGAGAATGAAGAAAAACTGCCTAAATCAAACATGCATGAAAATGCTTTTTAGAATCGTAAATGCATGAGATCTAAAAAAAATCTGAAAATAAAAATGCATGAACTGCAAGGAAAAATCATGAAATCGAATAGCAAAAACTAAATGGAGGTAGATCAAAGAATAAGAGACTTACCAAGTATCAGAAGTTAATTAAAATCCACTTTGATTTTGGTGAGAAATGCTTTGAAAGAGACGAAGAAGGATCTTTGCAACTGAATGATTAAAGTTATTGCATGAGAGAGAGGGTTCTTATACGAGAGAGATTGAGAAGACTGATATAGGGAGGGAGTGTTAGTGCATTGATTTATACACCTTATTTGTCAATCACGTGAGTCCATGTGTTATGTAGTCGGTTGAGCCCTTAGCAGCTAAAGATCGAAGAAACAAGTGGAGGTGGAGCATTAAGGAACAAAGAATAAGTATATGAGGTACCTTGATGACCCTAGCCCTTGATACAAAACAACCTAAACCTCTAGAGGATCTTAACCCTAATAGGTAAACATTTTATTGATCATCCTTAAGCCATATGAGCCTTAATTGACCATATCCTTAGATTGACTTTAGAGGTCCCATGTTATTGAAAAATCTACACAATTTTAGCAACCTTTAGTCGCACCGAACCCACCTTCGTTCCGACCAAAATCACCTAGAACAGGACATCGTGGTGTGGTAGAATTCTAGGTAATTTGCCTGTAACTAAATGCCACATTTAGTCCCACTGACTACTATGTTCGGTGCGATTGAAAGTTCCCAAGTCTATCCAGCGACTTTCCCGTTTGATTCAGTGTGACCAAATTCTAATTCTGTACAACCGAAGACTAGCCGTTTCTGTCAGTTTTATGACCGTTGGAATTAGATTCCTTTATATAGAAGATCTAGTCTTTGGGCATTTCGATAGATTTTTGGTGTAATAGAAGCTTAGGTGATTTCTTGATTATATCCCTCATCCCAAGCCTTTAAATCAATGAGTTCTAAGTCATCTTCGTTGAGATTAACATTCTAATGAGGATTCCAACCTCCTTGAAGTGTGCTTGAACTTCACCATTTTGTATAGTTTAGACCCAACTTCTATAGGTATATCCTTATTTAAATCCTCTAGAAGACTCATCTAGGTGAATCCCTTAGGAATTGCAACCTTCAATTAGTTATAGCATATTCAATTAATCTCCCATCACCTTGGTCACCGCAAAGGAGCGTCGCATGCAAGGTGTTTGATCTTGAAGCTGAAGCATTGGAGATGCATCAACATTATGATCGAGGGAGAGGTGGTTGAAGCACGGGAGAGCATTGATCAAGTAACTTAAGAAGGCGGTACAAAAGATGCTCAATGTAAAAAGTAAGTTGTCATTTAGTGAGTTTATGTACACTCCTTACATGTATAGGATTGAGTATAGAGTTTAAATTACCAAACTCAATTAGATTCTTGTGTATGACCTTGGTTCTCATGTAAGACCTAAATCAAAGTCCTTATGTAGGCTATTGGACATGGGAGTGTACGTATTAGTCTCCGAGGGAGTACACGTAGGTCCTTAGATTAGGACCGAGGTTGTTGGTTAGCCAATAGAAAACCAACTCAAGTCTCTTGCGGGAGTGCACGCTATGGTCCTTGTGTAGGGGTGTAAATGTTAGAAGTGAACTTAATTTAAAATCTCCGATAGTTGAATCTGGTACACTCATGGTTTGAGTGCATTTGCCAGGAGTAGAGTAGGGAAACCGAACTACTATACATGCTTGTATTTGTGATTGTATTTGATCATTTGTTTAATTATGCTTATGTGATTAAATGTTTAATTATATGTATGCATGATTAGATGAATGCAAAGAGTTGATAGGTCACATCCCACGCACACATGTACATTATCATATACAGACTAGTTGCTTCATTAACATATCATTTGTAGTTTATATGATTGGACCCTTTATTGGCTTGAAAGCCTTAGAGTTAATTGCCTTAGTTTTAATTGAAAATTAGTTTAAGTAAGCAATTGTATGTTAAATTGGCTAAAAATTTATTTGGTCCTAATCACCCCCCTAAGACGTAGCCTCCATTTCATAGCCTTGCTAAGCTTGTGCTCATAGTCGTGGTATCCTATTTCACACAATTTCAATAGGTATCAAAGTGGGTAGCTCTTGAAGGGCTTAATCTCCTTGAGTTGATCTAAGAGGCTTAAGAATGATGTCTACCCAAGAGTGGTGTGCCCTCATAAGACCACCTTATTTTAACTGGTCTAATTACTCCTATTAAAAAGTGAGGATGAGGGTCTTTCTAATCGAAGTAGGGCTCTATCGGTCTGACTGACCTGAGTGTTGATCTGACCTATAAAGTACATGTTTTCTCATGAGCAGAACAAAACTCTGTTGGTCCAACTGATGGTCGTTGTCAATCCAACCGACAAATAAGTTTGATTTGACCAACGGGTTATGCTGGTTTGCATAAGTCGGGTTATTCAAGTCTGGTTTCGATTAATGATTAATTATTATAAGTAATTTCTCTCATAGGGCAAGGGTTTTACAGGTTAAGAGGATTTTATGCACTTGGAAGAGATTGAGAATGAATTTTTCTCAATAGCTAATGTTTTTCCTAGGGTGTGCATTACAAGGGGAAATCGAGTTACTTCTGTAATCAGGGGAGGTGAGTGATGTAACTCTAAGGTTTCGATTATTGTAAAGATCATTGTCGCTTTGTGCCCTAGTTTTTTCTTGCAAGAATTTTTCATGTAAAATCGTGTGTTTGTGATTGCTTGATTGGTTGTTTTCTATTTTGAATGTTCTATATTCATTAAACATGTTTCCGCAAAGCGCACAATTGACAAGTGGTATTAGATCCAATTTCTAATATATAGGGTTAATCTGAGTTTGTTGTGGCTCAGAATTACAACATCACTAATGTGCAGTGGGTGGCTTGTTAAAACATGTTTGATGAGTGTCAATCTTCTACACGGAGAATGGAGCATTTTACTCTTCATTCTTTAAATGAAGTATTGAAAAATGAGTGGCTTTGAGGCATCCTCGTATTAGGACTCCCAAGTCATCAATAGACTAATCTGCTTCAAGCCTAATGCCTGCGCAATTACTTGGGCACGAGGGATTAAAGCTGTACAAGATAACAATGAAGTAGCCTTGAGTTGTCTACATAGTCATTTAAAAACCATTTCAACTCATGCATCATAGATTTCCTACCATTCGTAAATATAATCGTATCCTCGGTAAATAATAAATTTGAAATTATTGGGATGAGAGTGGCAACACGAAAGGCAGACACTCTCCTCATTGACTAAAGTTGTGCAAGCCCTGACCTTAGAATATTTGTATTACACACATATCAATAAGACTAATAAATGAATAAATGTATAATGTACTAACCGAAGTAAAAGTAATGTAACATTGGTTTTCTAGTCCACAGCTCTAACATACATTAATCACGCTATAAATGATTCAATCATCCATATATACCTCATTAGGTGGGTCTCACTAAGTATATGTCATCCAAACCATTCATAAGATGCTCATAACTAGGATAAATGACCATTTAAAAAATTACTCCATTTCAAAACTCCTGTTTAGATAAAGGATTACCGTGGTTTTTGTTTCTTGAAAATATCTACATTTGATAGAGGATTGTTGCATCTAGTTTTCCAACCAAAATATCACAATTATGACACTTTTACATTAAAGTTTAATGTCAATTTGTCGTATATGAACTGAAGAATTTCACCGTAGTGTAATTCTTATAACCTCTTATGAATCTCTAGTACTCTGTCAAGTATAGCCTTCAAAATGGATTTTCTCCTTTAAAATTGACATAAAAAGATGTAGTATATATCAATAAGAAGTTTCGTTATAACATCTCGATAAATAGACATCCACAGGAATTAGCTTATCGACTTCCAAAACTGTATCATAAGAATCGGTACTGAACATCCCTCCTATAATAGTACAAGCTCCCATAGCTATGCATATATCTCGGTAGTAATTCATAATGATGCCACTTTATCATTATATTATTGTTGTAATCTCCAATTCAAATATGCCATTGTAATTTTAGCATAATTTACTATATGAACGGAATTGATTTATGAGCACATGAAATTCAATGATTCAGGATACAACCAGCTTCCCTCATTAGATGCCAATAAATACACGGGCAAAGAGGGGCCACCTATGATCAGCCTAGACCATCGGACAGGAAGGGCAAACCTGGATTTTACGTGGTCCTAATATTTTCAAATAGGTGCCTACAAAATGGATGAGGAGACCTTTTTTACATCTACCTTCCATTTTTCAAACCTTCCGTAGTTGTGATTATCTAATCATTAATTACCTTCTTGGTGGTATGAAATCTGCTGTGAATTCTTTCAGGGGAAGCAGATTGCCTACAGGGTAACTCAGTATGCTAAGCGTGCTGAGTAAACTCTGTGGGCCCAACTGTCATTCATGCATTTTATCCACTCTGTCCATCTCTTTTAATAGATAATTTTAGGGCTTTAACCCAAAAATGGAGTGTATCCAACCCTCAAGTGGAGCACACCACCAGAAACAGTGTGAATTGAACATCTATCGTTGAAAATTTATTGGGGGCCAAAGAAGTTTTAGATCAAGCTGATATCTGTGTTTTCCCTTCATCCATGTATGTCTGATCTTATGAACAGGCTGGATGACAAATAAACATCATTGGGGGCCTTAGAAAGTTTTCAACGGTGGAAATCAATACTTCTACTTTTTCCTGTGGTATGGTCCACTTGAGATTTGGATATGCATCAATTTTGGATTCAACCCCTAAAATGATCTGGAAAAATGAATTGATGGCGTGGATAAACCACATGCATGGTTGTCCCAACAGAGTTACGCAGTCCGATTTCTCTTTCAGAAGTGGATTGCGTACTGAGTAACTCAATACGCTAAGCGTTCTGAGTAAACTTTGTGGGCCCAACTGTCATTAGTGCATTTTATCCACTCCATCCATCTCTTTTAATAGATAATTTTAGGGCTTTAACCCAAAAATGGAGTATATCTAAACCTCAAGTGGAGCACACCACTAGAAACACTATGAATTGAACATCTACTGTTGAGAGATTATTGAGGGCCAAAGAAGTTTTAAATTAAGCTGGTATTTGTGTTTTCCCTTCATCCATGTCTGTCTGATCTTATAAACAGGTTGGATGACAAATAAACATCATTGGGGGCCTTAGAAAGTTTTTAACGGTGGAAATCAATACTTCTACCTTTTCCTGTGGTATGGTCCACTTGAGATTTGGATATGCATCAATTTTGGATTCAACCCCTAAAATGATCTCGCAAAATTAATTGATGGTGTGGATAAACCACATGCATTCATGGTTGTCCCAACTGAGTTTACTTAGTACGATGAGAGCTTAATTAGTAACTCAGTACGTAGTCCGATTTCTCTTTCGGTTCCATGGTGATCATAGATGGGCCCACTAAGCGGTCTTACGTGGGGAAGCGGATTGCTTATTGAGTAAATATAACTAATACTTGGCGTACTGAGTAAACTCTATGGGGTCCACCGTGATTTATGTATTTTATCTACTCCGTCCATCTATTTTAAAAGATAATTTTATGGCTTGAGCTTAAAACTGAAGTAAATCCAAACCTCAACTGGACCACACCATAGGAAACATTGTGTATTGAACATCTACCGTTGAAAATTTCTTGGGGGCCACAGAAGTTTTGGATCAAGCTTGTATTTGTGTTTTCCCTTCATTAATGTTTGTATGATCTTATAAACAGGTTGGATGAGAATTAAACATCACGGTGGGCCCTAGAAAGGTTTCAATGGTGGAAGTCATTATTCCAACTGTTTCCAATGGTATGGTCCACTTGATCTCTGGGTATGCTTAAAGTTTGGTCTCAACCCCTAAAATAAGAAGAAAAAATGGATGGACTGCGTGGATCGACCAAATATATTCACGGTGGGCCCAACAGAGTTTATTAAGTGTGATACTAAAATAAGATGAAAAAATGGATGGACTGCGTGGATAGACCAAATATATTCACGGTGGGCCCAACAGAGTTTACTAAGTGTGATAAAAGTGTACTGAGTAACTCAGTCCGATTTCCTTACGGGGCAGCAAGCTAGACTTGCTGCTGAAGTGACGTCACCAAGTCTGTGGGACCTATCATGATGTATGTGTTGTATCCACACCATCCATCCATTTGGAGATATCAATTTAGGGCATGATCTAAAGAATGAGTCAGATTAAAATCTCCAGTGGACCACACCACAAAAAATAGTGGAAGAGTGATGCCCACCGTTGAAATCTTCCTAAGGTCCACTATGATGTTTATCTGGGATCCAACGTGTTCATAAGTTAATTAAGACAGACATGAAAGAAGGGAAAACACAAATTTCACATTGATCGAAAGTTTTCGTGACCCTTAGAAAATTTTTAATGGTGGTGTCAATCTCTTCATTATTTTCTGTGGTGGGTTACTAGAGCTTTTGATCTGACTCATTCTTTGCATAATGCGTGAATACAACACATACATCATGGTGGGTCCTATGGAGCTTGGTGATGTCACTTCGATAGCCAGTTTCGCTGCTTAACCTGTCAGTACAAGAGCATCCGGGCACTACACACAGGAGCGTGGATTAGCTACTGAGAGGTTGAGTAGGGAGAGTCCCTACTGAAGTTACCTCACCAAGTTCTGTGGGCCACACTATGATGTATGTTTTGCATCTACACCTCTCATCCATTTGGAGAGATCATATTAGGGCATGATCGAAAAAGTGAATAAGTTCCAAAGCTCGAAAGGACCCCCACAAAAAACAGTGGGGAGAGTGGTGCCGACCATTAAAAAGTTTTAAGGGCCATGAAAGTTTTCGATCAAGCTAATATTTGTTTTCCTTTCTTTCATGTATGCTTTAACACATGAACAGGTGGGATCTCAAATAAACATCATGATGGACCTTCGGAAGGTTTCAACAGTCAGCATCACTCTCATCACTATTTTCTGTGGTGGGTCCACCCTAGCCTTCTTTCTGCCTCATTCTTTGGACTATTCCCTAAAATGATCTCTCCAAATGTATGTATTGTGTGGATACAACACATACATCATGGTGGGGCCACGTAAGTTTATGACATCATTTTAGTAGCCGGTCTTGCTACTCAACTTGTCAGTAATCCAATCCACGTCCTACACGCGGCGCGTAATTTCGGGCGCGGATTGACTATTGCTCAAGACTGCTACTGAAATGACGTCACCAAGTTCTGTAGGGCCCACTTATATTGACACAATCAAATCTGCTCATTTTCAGGATTCCAAATTGCACGAAATCAGCCATGGAATCATCACCATAACTCTAGGAATAACCATTAATTTGTAAATATCAATTATTCCCTTATCTTTGCCTATTTTCATACTTAGTCTAGCCTCTTGTATCTATTTAAACAAGAATGTATCATTGTATTAAAAAAGTCAATAGAAATAAAAAAAATTATTCTCTCTTCTTTCCTTTGACATGGTATCAAAGCCTAACTTCGATCCCTAACCCAGACCTCCATGGCTTCTTCTTCGTCTTCCCCTCCAACCTCCACTGTTTTCCTTCCAATCTCCACTGTTTCCTCTCCATATACCCTTCACCCCCTCTGACTCCCCTAGTCTAGTCCTTGTCTCTGGTCTCCTTACAGGAGATAATTTCCCAAAATGGCAAAAGGCCATGACTCGAGCACTCAATGCCAGAACAAACTCAGTTTTGTGATGGCTCTCTCTCCACCCCAGATCCAAACTCTCCAGAATACAAACAATGGAACCAAACCAAGGACATGGTCCTTACCTGGATTTTAAACTCCATCAGTCCATCTCTAGCCAACTCTCTTGAATACCACACCAATCCACGAGAGGTTTGGATTGACCTTCAATCTCGTTTTAGCCACGGGAATAATGCCCGTCTCTATCACCTCAAACGTGAGCTTTCCTCCCTGCAACAAGACACCACCTCTATCCATGAATACTACAACCATATCAAACAAATATGGGATGAATTAAGCCACCTTCAAAACAACACTGACCTAAAAAATTTGTAAAAACAAGCAGACAATGAACGCGTCTTCCAGTTCCTTCTTGGCCTCAACGATTCCTTCGCCCAACTCTGAACCCAAATCCTAGCTATGGAACCCCTTCCCGCCATCACAAAGGTTTTTTCTATTTTGTTTCAGGACGAGCAGCAGCGCCTCCTGCACATCCGTCCACTGCCGACGGAATCCATGGCTTTCGCAGCAGCCAACTCCTGCGCCACCCGTAGCAACCTCCGTTGCACTGAATGTGGCAAAACGGGTCACACCCGTGATGGTTGCTGGCGTATTATCGGGTACCCATCTGACCGTGACCCACGCTCCAAGCCGTGCCCCTCTCTTCTCGGCAAACCACCGTCAAGCTTGACTCCGGTGGCCAATCAAGCCTCTTTTTCTTCAGATTTCTCGCCGGTACCTGGACTGACGCCGGAGCTCTACCAAAAACTGCTGGATCTGCTCAACCCGACACTCACCTCCTCCAATTTTGTCGGTAATGTCACCTCTTCCCCTTCTTCCTTCGACCACCACCACGACTGGGTCGTGGACAGCGGCGCTAGCGCCCACATGTGCCACAATCCCCGTCGTTTTTCTGCCTTCAAACCCTCACCCACTTCTCTCTCGGTAAAATTACCAAATGGTCATACCCTCTCCATTATGGGTATCGGTCAATGCATATTATCCCCAACCCTTACCCTTTCTAATGTCTATTATATCTCTGACTTTCATTTTAATCTCTTATCTGTCTCTCAGCTTACCTCTAACACCAATTGCATTGTTTCTTTTTCCTCTAAAAATTTTCTGTTTCAGGACCCACAGTCGATGAGGCTGATTGGAGCGGGTGATTTATGCAATGGGCTTTATGTGTATCGGCCCAACAATGTTCTGACTCTCTCCATACAAACCAATGCTAATAAAGACTTATGGCATTGCCGCCTAGGTCATCCTTCCCGTCTTTTCATTCCTCAATTATTTAATAATTCAAATGTTATTTCGAATTGTGATGTTTGTGCTCGTTCTAAACACACACGTTTGCCTTTTTCTTCTAATGATAATAAAAGTTCTTTTACTTTCAATAGAATATTTTGTGACATTTGGGGTGGCTATCATACTTCTTCCATTTGTGGTTCTCATTATTTTCTCACTATAGTCGATGATTTTTCCCGCACCACTTGGATCTATCTTATGCGTTATAAATCAGAGGCACACACAAATCTGCTCCATTTTTTTGCTCTTGTTCAAACTCAGTTCAATACCATGGTAAAAAAATTCGCACTGATAATGGACAAGAATTTCTTGAAACAAAATTGCAATCTTATCTTCAAACTCATGGCATTATTCATAAACGTACCTACCTGCGTTGAAACTCCGCAACAAAATGGTGTTGCGGAGCGCAAACACAGGCACCTTCTGAATATTGCTTGAAGTCTTCGCTTCCAAGCACACTTACCTCTAAAATTTTGGGGAATGTGTACTCACTGCGGCATATCTCATTAACCGTACACCGAGTCGCATTCTTCACAATAAATCTCCTTTTGAACTTCTCTTCAATAAGATTCCAAATTACAATCACCTTCGTGTATTTGGTTGCCAATGCTACGCACAAACCCTCCGTGCCCATAAAGATAAATTCTCTCCCCGTGCCTCAAAATGCCTATTTCTTGGCTACCCCAGTAACCACAAAGCATATAAACTCTATAATCTCGACACACAAAAAATCTTCTTTTCTCGAGATGTCACCTTCCATGAAGACATATTTCCCTTTCAAGATCTTCCAGATATTTCCCATCCCTCCATTCCCATTCTCCCCCTACCCGTTCCCGAACCAATCCCACCAACCCCATTCCCTCCTCCTACTACCACCACAAACTCTCCTCCTCCTCCCTCTCCTTCTCTCCGTCCTTGTCGCGCTACTTCTCGCCCAACTTACCTCCAAGATTATGTTTGTCCGACTTTACATGTAGGGCCCACGACATCATCACTCACTACATTAACCTCAGGTACTGCCACCCTTTATCTGTTTTTCTTTCATATTCTCGTTTCTCACCTTCTCATCTTACCTTTTTACATCTCCACCTCTTCTTTGAACCTTCTTGCTATTCCACTGCCCTTCGCCATTCTCATTGGCGTGAAGCAATGTCTAATGAGCTCTGTGCCCTTGAAGCCAATTTCCACCTGGACACTTGAACCTCTCCCCCGTGGAAAAAAGCCCATTGGTTGCAAATGGGTCTTTAAAACCAAACTCAATGCAGATGGTTCCATTGAAAGGTATAAAGCTCGCCTGGTTGCCAAAGGCTATACTCAAATTGAAGGCCTTGATTACCATGAGACTTTTGTCCCTGTTGCAAAAATGACTACTGTTAGGTGCTTGCTCGCTGTAGCCGCCGCTCAGTAATGGATCATTCACCAACTTGATGTCAACAATGCCTTCTTACATGGTGATCTTGATGAAGAAATATACATGACACCACCTCCTGGATATTGCCCTAAAGGGGAGACTCGTGTCTGCCGCCTTCACAAATCCCTTTACGGCCTCAAACAAGCCTCCCGCAACTGGTTTTTTAAACTAACCACTGTGCTTCTTGATGCGGGTTTTACTCAATCTCAAGCAGATCACTCTTTATTTACTTTGGTCAGCACCACGAGTATTACCATTATACTTGTCTATGTTGATGACATTCTAGTTGCTGGCAATGATCTTTCCCAAATTGAGACATTCAAACATACCCTCTCTACCAATTTCAAAACCAAGGATCTCGGCGCCCTCAAATATTTTCTTGGTCTCGAAGTTACTCGTTCACAAAAAGGCATCTTCATTAATCAACGAAAATATGCTCTTGATATTCCGACTGACAGTGGTCAACTTGGCGCCCGGACCACTTCCTTTCCCATGGAACAAAACTTGAAGCCCACAAATCAAGATGACGATCTTCTCTCTGACCCTAGTACCTATCGGCGACTTGTGGGACGCCTCATCTACCTGACCATCACTCGTCCTGATATTGTCTTCGCAGTGAACATCCTCAGTCAGTTTATGCATGCTCCTCGCCTTCCGCACATGCAAGCCGCCACTCGTGTTCTTCGATACATCAAAGGCAGCCCAGGCCAAGGCATTCTCTTTCCCTCTTCCAATACTTTACATGTTACTGCCTATACTGATTCAGATTGGGCCAGCTGTCCTACTACTCGCCGCTCCACCACCGGTTATTTCATTCAGCTTGGCACAAGTCCTATTTCATGGCGCATCAAGAAACAAACGACAGTCGCTCGCTCTTCCGCTGAAGCTGAATATCGTGCCATGGCCGTCACTACTTGCGAACTCACCTGGTTAAAACAACCTCTTGCTGATTTTGGCATTTCTCATCCTGAGCCTTTCAGCTTACATTGTGATAATCAATCTGCTCTACACATCGCTCATAATCCTGTGTTCCATGAACGTACCAAGCATATTGAGATTGATTGTCACATTATTCGAGATAAGATCCGGTTTGGTCTCCTCACTGCAGTCCATACGTCATCCCATGAGCAACTTGCGGACATCTTCACCAAGCCTTAGGCCGATACTTTTTTTTCATCAATTTCCTATGCAAATTGGGCATTATGGATCTCCATGCGCTAACTTGAGGGGGGTATTGACACAATCAAATCTGCTCATTTTCAGGATTCCAAATTGCACGAAATCAGCCATAGAATCATCACCATAACTCTAGGAATAACCATTAATTTGTAAATATCAATATTTCCCTTATCTTTGCCTATTTCCATACTTAGTCTAGCCTCTTGTATCTATTTAAACAAGAATGTATCATTGTATTAAAAAAGTCAATAGAAATAAAAAAATTATTCTCTCTTCTTTCCTTTGACAACCTATGTTTTGTGTTCACGCTGTCCATTCATCCGGAGAGATCATTTTAGGATAATATCTAAAAATTGAGTTACATACAAAGCTTTAATTAGAGGACCCACTGTAGAAAATAGTGGGGAGAGTGACATCACTGCTAAAAACTTCTTAAGGCTACCGAGGTTTTCCATTAAGCTGATATTTGGTTTTTCCCTTCTTTAATGTCTTTGTTAACTTTTGAAAAGATTAGATCATCACGGTGGGCTATAAAAAGGTTTCAAGGTGGGTATCTATCTTACCGCTGTTTTCTATGGTGGGTCCACTAAATATTTAAATCTGCCTCATTCTCTGTCTCATGCCTTAAGGGCCCGTTTGGACGGGTGGATTGGAAGGGATTGAATGGTATTAGCGTAGATGACATGGATTTCAAGGTAATGATGGTGTTGTCAGTGGATTGTCTTAAGATCCATGGGATTGCTATATTTCCGGATTGCTATATCGAGTGTGTTTGGCACGCCCAGCCAATCCTGGGATTAAACCTTCCCCTCCCTTCTAATCTGTCCAACTAAACACGCGGCAGACAAATTTGAACAGATTAGGGTGGATTGGATGGGATTTAAAGG
This sequence comes from Magnolia officinalis, assembly GCA_021015155.1. NCBI lineage: Eukaryota > Viridiplantae > Streptophyta > Magnoliopsida > Magnoliales > Magnoliaceae > Magnolia > Magnolia officinalis. Next base: position 94,435,850 of record JAJHSJ010000004.1, read on the forward strand.
TAATGATGATATTGTCAGTGGATTGTCTTAAGATCCATGGGATTGCCATATCCGGGGATCAGATCACCCGGTCTGTTTAGAACGACCGGCCAATCCCGGGATTTAACTTCCAATCCCTCCCCATACCATCCAATCCCTTCCAATCCACCCGTCCAAACGGGCCCTAAAATAATACCTCATGGATGAACGTTAACACATGATTCATAGTCGCGTCCACGGAACTTGGTGACGTAACCTCAGTACTACTCAACCTTTCGGTATCTAATTGGCGTCCCCTACTATCTCTCCTCAATGCAATAATTTCGTCCGTCTTTTCCGCAAGGTGGATCCCACGTACACCTGGATATCTAGGTAAGAGACATAACAGAACGTGACATGTGGGACGTCGTCCATGACATATTTATTTTCTTTCGTAGAAGCGGCTGGTCTACCGCACACTCCTAATTGTATGCACGGTTCAAAAGGATATCAAAGTTACGTGGGCTCCACAATGATGTATTTATTATATCCACACTCGAGATCATTTTAAAGCATTATCCAAAAACTGAATTATATCCAAATATCAAATACACCACGCTACAAATAGGAGTGGGGAAAATGATTTTTACTATTAAATATTTGTAGGGCTCACCAAAATGTTTATTTTCCATCCAATCTGTTCATAAGATCACAGAGACCTGGATGAAGAGGGAAAAAAATTTTCATTTGATCCAAAACTTCTGTCACCCTATAAGGGTTTTTAATGATACGTTCAATATCCCATTGATTTTTGCAGTGTGGTTCACTTGATCTTTAGATTTGTTTAATTTTTTTGACTCAAGCCTTAAGACTAGCTCGTCAAATGGATGAACCGTTTGGATGTCAAATGGATGAACCGTTTGGATATAACACATACCTCGTGATGGGACCCACAGAACTTGCTGACCTCAATACACCATATGTATCGCTGGTGTATGGTACGCCTGCAAATCCGTTTATGGAAGATGACGCCTCAACTCTAACAGTGTACCATTGATATAGATTGGATAATGTGATTGGTCCATTCTCTTCTAATGAGGTGGAATTTGATCAGACGGCAGACTTATTCCTAGCTAGAAATAGCCCAGCAAAACATGTTTGGTAATTTGGCTCATCTCCTATCATCGGTCTACCATTATAATGCGCACCTATATATTATGCAATCCTAGCCGATACCTGACTTCAGATTCCGTCGTTGGTTGTTGACCGTTGATCGTTTCAGTTTTCCTACCGATGTTCTAAAGGAAACTAACCAAATGACTATCATCCTCCGTTCTTTGTGACTTTTGAATAGTTCCCATCCACGATGAGTCAACTAAATGGATGGTCCTAAACTATAAGTTATAATCCACGTGGAGTGGAGAGAGTTTGTCTCCGTGTAGGAGGCCGATCCACAGCAAAGCTTTGTAGGTTACCCTTAACCGACGATATCATATGTGAGGCCCATCATAATGTTTGCATGACATCCACTTCGTCCATTAGTCGGATCCAAAACCTTTTGGGGCACACTATGTAAAATCATGTCTTATACTGAAAAAATAATGTCTTATGGCCCAGATGAGTTTTTGAATTGCCTGATTTTTGGGGTGTCTGATCATCCTGATGGGACGCATCTTTTGAATGGATTAGATTTTATAAAACACACGGTGAGCCCCACACACAACCTGTAGCGTTTCTAATGGTTGGTGTCCCATCCCAACTGATCACTGTAGTGTGGCCCACCTAAGTTTTATATGCTTCTTGTTTTTAGATACAAATGTGAACAGGAGGAGACGCACATGATGGACGGATTGGATTTCATGAAAACATCACTGTGCACCCTACGCATCTCATTGCAGATAAGTTTGACCTACAAAACTTTGAAGTGGATCCGTGCTCCTTGTGTATTCCTTCAAGCGTCATTTTGGATAAATTACCTATCTAAAATGGTCCATCGTTTGGAGTTGTACGTCCGCCACGTGCAACGGCAGACGGTGGATCAGGACTGTCCATATCGTGCTCAATGATCCTAGCCATCATTGTCTCTCAGAACGGTGATTAATGTCCTCACGTGCCTATTCATGAGCATGTTTAGACGATCAAAACCGTTGGGTTGTTGGCGCCCATCAAGGATGGATGATTCTACAACGTAGTGGACGACTACGCCTACCCACAGTCCACCTATAACAAATGGATTCATCAAGACACTATTCACGTCATGGGACCTTATAGTACTACTCATTTCAGTTCGAAACCAAACCAGTTACCGGATCAGTCTTGGGCTAGGGTTGTAACTCCAGTGGGTTGGGTCTGGTCGGTCGGGTTGAAGTTTAACCTGAGACTGACCCAACTTCAAGAAGACCCAATTGGGGATCCCATCCAGCACAAATTCCTCTATACTAAATCCTAAACTGACCTAAGTTGGCCCAATTGGCTCAATCCAATCTCAACCTGATTTTTTAAAATGGGTCTGTTTTCTTTGACCTTAACTCAGACTCGAGAACCTGACAACCTGATCTAACTCGACCCAACCTTGAATTGGGTCAAGTTACAGCCTTAGGTGGTCACACCACTTACATGGGAAAATGAATGCTCGAGGGCAGATGCACCCACCATTCCTCAACTTTTGGGACATGCCATCTAATATGGTTTAAGGG
>JAJHSJ010000004.1:94438603-94789155 GCA_021015155.1 Magnolia officinalis
ATCCCTTCCAATCCACCCGTCCAAACGGGCCCTAAAATAATACCTCATGGATGAACGTTAACACATGATTTCATAGTCGCGTCTACGGAACTTGGTGACGTAACCTCAGTAGCCCGTCTCCCTACTCAACCTGTCGGTATCTAATTGGCGTCCCCTACTATCTCTCCTCAATGCAATAATTTCGTCCGTCTTTTCCGCAAGGTGGATCCCACGTACACATGGATATCTAGGTACGAGACATAACAGAACGTGACATGTGGGACGTCGTCCATGACGTATTTATTTTCTTTCGTAGAAGCGGCTGGTCTGCCGCACACTCCTAATTGTATGCACGGTTCAAAAGGAGATCAAAGTTAGATGGGCTCCTCGAGATCATTTTAAAGCATTATCCAAAAACTGAATTATATCCAAATATCAAATACACCACGCTACAAATAGGAGTCGGGATAATGATTTTTACCATTAAATATTTGTAGGGCTCACCAAAATGTTTATTTTCCATCCAATCTGTTCATAAGATCTCAGAGACCTGGATGAAGAGGGAAGAAAATTTTCATTTGATCCAAAACTTCTGTCACCCTAAAAGGGTTTCAATGATAGACGTTCAATATCCCATTGATTTTTGCAGTGTGGTTCACTTGATCTTTAGATTTGTTTAATTTTTTTGACTCAAGCCTTCAGACTAGCGCGTCAAATGGATGAACCGTTTGGATATAACACATACCTCGTGATGGGACCCACAGAACTTGCTGACCTCAATACACCATATGTATCGCTGGTGAATGGTACACCTGCCAATCCGTTTATGGAAGATGACGCCTCAACTCCAACAGTGTACCATTGATATAGATTGGATAATGTGATTGGTCCATTCTCTTCTAATGAGGTGGAATTTGATCAGACGGCAGACTTATTCCTACTAGAATAGCCCAGCAAACATGTTTGGTAATTTGGCTCATCTCCTATCATCGGTCTACCATTATAATGCGCACCTATATATTATGCAATCCTAGCCGATACCTGACTTCAGATTCCGTAGTTGGTTGTTGACCGTTGATCGTTTCAGTTTTCCTACCGATGTTCTAATGGAAACTAACCAATGACTATATCATCCGTTCTTTGTGGCTTTGAATAGTTCCCATCCACGATAAAGTCAACTAATGGATGGTCCTAAACTATAGTTATAATCCACGTGGAGTGGAGAGAGTTTGTCTCCGTGTAGGAGGCCGATCCACAGCAAAGCTTTGTAGGTTACCCTTAACCGACGATATCATATGTGAGGCCCATCATAATGTTTGCATGACATCCACTTCGTCCATTAGTCGGATCCCAAACCCTTTTGGGGCACACTATGTAAATCATGTCTTATACTGAAAAAATAATGTCTTATGCCCAGATGAGTTTTTGAATTGCCTGATTTTTTGCGGTATCTGATCATCCTGATGGGACGCATCTTTTGAATGGATTAGATTTTATAAAACACACGGTGAGCCCCACACACAGTAGCGTTTCTAATGGTTGGTGTCCCATCCCAACTGATCACTGTAGTGTGGCCCACCTAAGTTTTATATGCTTCTTGTTTTTTAGATACAAATTGAACATAGGAGAACGCACATGATGGACGGATTGGATTTCATGAAAACATCACTGTGCACCCTACGCATCTCATTGCAGATAAGTTTGACCTACAAACTTTGAAGTGGATCCGTGCTCCTTGTGTATTCCTTCAAGCGCCATTTTGGATAAATTACCTATCTAAAATGGTCCATCGTTGGAGTTGTACGTCCGCCACTTGCAACGGCAGACGGTGGATCAGGACCGTCCATATCGTGCTTAATGATCCTAGCCATCATTGTCTCTCAGAACGGTATTAATGTCCTCACGTGCCTATTCATGAGCATGTTTAGACGATCAACAAACCGTTGGGTTTGTTGGCGCCCATCAAGATGGATGATTCTACAACGTAGTGGACGACTATTACGCCTACCCACAGTCCCACCTATAACAAATGGATTCATCAAGACACTATTCACGTCATGGGACCTTATAGTACTACTCATTTCAGTTCGAAACCAAACCAGTTACCGGATCAGTCTTGGGCTAGGGGTGTAACTCCAGTGGGTTGGGTCTGGTCGGTCGGGTTGAAGTTTAAACCTGAGACTGACCCAACTTCAAGAAGACCCAATTGGGGATCCCATCCAGCACAAATTCCTCTATACTAAATCCTAAACTGACCTAATTGGCCCAATTGGCTCAATCCAATCTCAACCTGATTTTTTAAAATGGGTCTGTTTTCTTTGACCTTAACTCAGACTCGAGAACCTGACAACCTGATCTAACTCGACCCAACCTTGATTGGTCAAGTTACAGCCTTAGGTGGTCACACCACTTACATGGAAAAATGAATGCTCGAGGGCAGATGCACCCACCATTCCTCAACTTTTTGGGACATGCCATCTAATATGGTTTAAGGGCCTGTTTAGTTTAACGTATTTTAAGAAATTGTAGTGTAGTTTATACTTTTAAGTATTAATTACATGCTACATGAATTTGTGATGGAAAGGATGCTACGTGACATTGATCGCAACAACTGTTGGTTATGGAAATGAGATGGACCGTGTGGGTTTATGTTTATCCATGCCGTCCATTCATTCGTTCAGGTCATTTTAAAGTACGCCACCAAAACGTGATAGTTCAAAAGCACAAGTGAACCACACTATGTGAAGAATATTTTAAATGGTTAGCATTCAATCTCTAATATTTTATGCAGTGTGGTGGACTTGATCTTTGAATCTGCCTCAGTTTTGGTCCCAGGCCTTAAAATGATTTGTACTATGAATGATGGAGTGGATATAACACATATCATGGTGGGGCATACCAAGCTCCGGCATCAAATTATCATGGGGTGTGGTTGTTGTTTGATGTATGCATTTAATACTAATTCGAGAGAAATTACATGAAAATACATATAATTACATCAAAACCACAAAGTCCCTAAAAGTCTGATATTCTCCAACATTAAGAACAGGACAAACTTGAGTAATGTGCCGTGCATTTTATCTTCGGAGGAACTTATAAAAGGCCCGAAGGCCTTGCCAACAGACCTCCAAGAAAAAACAGAAAAATGCACACGAACACCGACCGAGCAACCTAGTCCATACATCAAGGCTATCATCCATGGCTAACCCTATCTCTCTCCCTCTCCAAGAGAAAATTCCACGAAAAAACACTCTCCAAAGGCTCTCTGATCTTCTCGTCTTCGTCCTCCTTCTCTCACTTCTTCTCTATCGTTTCCTCCGCCTCCACGCCCATGGATTCGTTTGGCGCCTTGCTTTCCTATGCGAGTCTTGGTTCACCTTCATTTGGATCTTGGCCGTTAATGCGAAATGGAATATTGTGGATTACAAAACATACCCCCAACGTCTCCTACAGAGGTACGGAAATGAAACCAAGTCGACCCGGGTAAATTCCGAGTCAACCAGGCGGGTCATAAATAATAAGATTAATTATTCCATGTTCTTCTTCTTCTCATCCTGAAATTTACATAAATGAACACTTTCTTTGACTTTTTTGACTCATTGAAACCAGGCTGAGTAACCAGAATTTCAAGTTGGACCTGGGATAACAAGGTGGAGTCACCTGCAAACCATGGCCTGCCTGGTTTAACTGACCCACCGATCATATATATATATAATTATATATATATATATATATATATATATATATATATATATATATAATATATATGCTCATTGCCGACTAGTTCTCTCACGTGTTCTGGTGAGAACTTTTTGAGAACTCGTGATGTAAGCCCAAATCTGAACTGTCCAACGGTCCACGTGATGCATCACCCCATGAAATCTCCCGGAGCCCAAGTTTTACTTTAATCCAAAACTTTGATGGGCCATGGAAAAAGAAAATAGTTTCCTTCCTTAATGTGTATCTCTCTTTGATATGGCCCACTAGAGATTTAGATCAGGGTGAAAATTGATCCTTGAGTGTTTCATGGGGTGCCATATCACATGGACTGTTAAGATTAGAGGCCCATGACACGTGTGCAAAGGTACGTGGGTGAGCATGCTTTTATATGTATTAGAAATGCTCACCTGTGCATCTTCTTACCTGATCACCCATGCTCGCTTTTGCACATGTATCTTAGGCACAAAATCTGAATGATGCGGTACCCCTTGAAACTTTATGGGCCAAATTTTCAGCATGATCCAAAACTTTAGTGGGCCACAGAAAAGAGAAATGCAAATCAAGAGAGGAACCACTTCCTTTTGCCATGGCCAACCAAATTTTGTATCGGGCTAAAGTTGAGTTGGTTTACGAGGTTTCAAGGGGTGACGATCACATGGACCATTCAGATTCTATGCCTAAGACACGCGTGTAAAGGTGTGCATGGGTGCTCACATAAGAAGTGCGCAGGTGAGCATTCCTCTCTCTCTCTCTCTCTCTCTCTCTCTCTCTCTCTCTCTCTATATATATATATATATATATATCTATATATAGAGAGAGAGAGAGAGAGAGAGAGAGAGAGAGAGAGAGAGAGAAGAGAGCTGACAACACATTATTCGTCTGATGATAAAAATTTTAAACAACGGGAGATTTTATAGGAAAACTGCATAAACAAAACTGGTGCTATGTGGACCCCACCATGATGTATATTTTCTATCCATGCCGTCCATCCATTTTGAAATATAATTTAAGGGATTTACACCAAAAATAAGTTATATCTGAATCTCAGATGGACCACACCATGGGAAAACAGTTGTTATTGAATTTCTACCGTTACAAACTCCTAGGGCGCATTGTAATGGTTATGTATGGAAAAATAATTAAGTTGTTATTGAATTTTTACCATCCAACCTATTCATAAGGTCATGTAGACATGGATGAAGTGAAAACACAAATATCAGCTTGATCCAGAACTTCTCTAGCTCGTAAGAAGTTTTTAATGGTGGACGTTCAATCCCCACCTTGTGGTCCACTTAAGCCTTGGACATGCCTCATTTTTTGGTTCATATATTAAAATGATTTGAGAAAATCGTTGAACGGCGTGGATATAAAACACTTACCGCACGTTAGGCCCCACAAGCCCTGCCCGGACGGTAATAGGTGGTAGGAAAATGTCGCACTCCACTTTCTAATGAAAGTGGATTGGGATTGGCTAGTGTACCTCACACTAAACCATATAGCTGCTATAGGTATGTGTCGTGCGAGACGAGCACTGACGCTCCTCCAGCTCCGAGTTGTACGAACGGTTTAAAGGAGATCAAAGTTACATGGGCCCACACTGATGTATTTATTATATCTACACGGTTCATCTATTTTTAAAGATCATTTTAGAGCATTATTCAAAAAAGGAATCATATCCAAAGATCATCTGGACCACACCACAAATAGCAGCGGAGATAATGATTTTCAACGTTGAAAAATTTGTAAGGCCTACCATAATGTTTATTTTCTATCCAATTTATTCATACGTTAAAAGACCTAAATGAAGAGGAAAATAATTTTTTTCATACTGATCCAAAACTTTTGTGACCCAAAAGAGTTTTCAATGGTAGACTTTTATCTCACACTGCTTTTTGCAGTGTGTCTAATTGATAGTTAGATTTGTCTTATTTTTTGTCCAAAGCCTTAAACGAGCTCACCAAATGGATGGATGGTTTGGATATATATAACACATACCTCATGATTAGACCAAAAATACTTGCTAACGTCGATACAACACCTATCAGCTGGGTGAGGTACACCAGCCAATTCGCTTCCCCTTTTAATTTGGAAGTAGATGTATGCACAGTTGAATAGCGAGTCGGCTACTGAAGCTACGTCACCAAGTTCTGTGAGCCTCACAATGATGTATGTGTTGTATCCACACCGTCTATCCATTTTGAAATATCATTTTAGGGCATGAGTCAAAGAATGAGGCAGATAAAAATCTGAAGTGGACCCACCACAGAAAACAGTGGGGGAGTGATTCCCACCATTGAAACTATCCCAAGGCCCACCATAATGTTTATTTGAAATCCAACCTGTTCAAAAGTTAAAAAGACATGAAACAAGAGAAAACACAAATATCAGCTTGATCTAAAACTTCTGTGGCCTTTAGAAGATCTCAATGGTGGGCCTCACTATCCCCACTGTTTTGTATGTTGGGTCCAACGGAGCTTTTGATTTAACTCATTCTTTGCATATTGCCCTAAAATGATCTCTCCAATGGATGGAAGGGTGGGATATAAAACATCATGGTGGGGCCACGGACTTGGTGACGTCACTTTAATAACGTTTCTAGCTATTTTAGATCTAATCCACACCGTTTTTCTTCGGTTTCCTATAAATCTCCCGGCCCATTGTTTAAAAATTTTATCATCCGATGAATAATGTGCTCCAGCTCTCGACCTTATGGAAGGTATAGTACGGTCCAGCGTATAGTACCTTTTCCCATAATATATATATAATATATATATATAGATATATATATATATAGTATATATATATAATATATAGATATATATATATATATATATATATATATAATATATATATATAGTACTGTTGTGTTTATGTGTGTGCGCGCGTGTGGTGGGTGACTGTTCATTGTTTTCTACTGTTTCCTTGCCAAATAGTTAGATAATATGAATTTAGGTCATACTCGTGGGGGAGATGTTTCTATAAGGTCAACCTTACTGTGAATTACGGTAATGTTGAGCATGGTGAGCCCCACCATGATTTGTGTCATACATCCACCCCCTCCATAAGTTGTGTCGTCTCCTGTTAGGCTCAGATCCCAAAATCTAGCCTAACAGGTGACTTAGGTTGGCCACACCACAGGAAGCAGTTGAGAGTCGACCCCACCATGATTTGTGTCATACATCCAACCCCTCCATAAGATGTGTCGTCTCCTGTTAGGCTCAGATCCCAAAATCTAGCCTAACAGGTGACTTAGGTTGGCCACACCACAGGAAGCAGTTGAGAGTCGACCCCACCATGATTTGTGTCATACATCCACCCCCTCCATAAGATGTGTCGTCTCCTGTTAGGCTCAGATCCCAAAATCTAGCCTAACAGGTGACTTAGGTTGGCCACACCGCAGGAAGCAGTTGAGAGTCGATGTCACCCCAATAAAACCTTCGTAATTGTTTAGGGAGCTCACCAAGATGTTGTCTAGACATCTGACCTTTCACTTTCTATATTCACAACTGTCCAATTTTCAAATATCTCTATAATTCTCTTTCTCGTAATAATTTCTTTGGTCTACAGGTTTCCAGATCCTCCTGCAGTGGACATGTTTGTCACCACCGCAGACTGCTTGCTCGAACCGCCAATCATCACCGTCAATACTGTGCTATCGTTGCTGGCCGTTGATTATCCACCTAACAAGCTTTCTTGCTACGTGTCGGACGATGGCTGCTCTCCCATCACCTTCTACTCTTTGAAGGAAGCTTCCAACTTTGCAAAGCTATGGGTCCCATTTTGTAAGAAGTATGATGTTCAAGTGAGAGCTCCAGCCGTTTATTTCTCAACAGAACCTCAGATTCGTCCCGAGCATCCGTCCGAATTTTTGTATGAATGGCGTGAAATGAAGGTAATTGAAGTGTGGAAGTCCATAAACTACTGACGTGAATTGCAGTCCATGTGTTAGAATGATCGCTACCGTTCAATAGTTAGGTCCAACCATGACTAAGCTATACACAAAGTATGGACTGGTATAAACGATCCTAGCCATTCTATATTTAAGCCCACTTTTCGACGGTCTGGACCCGTCCACGGAGCATGCATGGTGGGAACTACCAAGGAAAGAAAGTCATACAATCTTCCTACTGGCCGGCTGCAATTACCTTCGGTAGAGTCGGTCCCACCTTTAGGGGGTTTAGCAACCTGTGAAAAGCTTTTAAATGGCACGTGGAAGACCAATTAATCGTGAATCTGGATCAACAAAGACCGTTGGATAGACGGGGTCCGATCCACCGCCTATTATACATGACCCGAAAATCAGCACTTTTAGATAATCACAGAACGTGAAAAATAAGGTCATGAGATTTTGATAGCACAAGTACAGATGGTATTATTGTCCATTTTTCCGTCCCTTAATTGAGTGGTTCTGATCATCTGATCTTAGTGATATTGCAGCTGTGTTCCATCCATCACGGTCCCGTATCCATGATTGTTGATGCTTAGATTTGGTCGTCCCTAATTGACCATCCTATACCTGCAAAATCAAGTGACAATGGGCCTGTTAGTAGCCGGGGACCTTATTTATAGCTTTATGAGATATTTTCTGTATATGGTAATGAGTTTATCACGTACATGCATATCACACGAGGGATCTTTCTATGAGTATATGGCAATATCTTCGGTGTTATTTTGGACGAAGATCTTGAGGAGGTAGTCCTTTCAACATACGAAGAAGATATCTCTGTAGTCGGCATCCAGGGGAGGTAATCCTTTCAACATACGAAGAAGATATCTCTGTAGTCGGCATCCAGGGAGGTTGTAGTTGATAGTTGATGTCGACCTCTTAAGGCATATTGGCCAAGGTTTTACAGACTAAGCTTAACTGTCGATTGTGGTTGAATTAGTTGCAGAGGTCGTGCTTGATATTCGAGGCCGAGTTCTCACCCGATTTTCCATCTAAACTCTTTACTTTATTGTTTTCATCGGATTCTCGTTGTTTGGTCAGTCCAATTTCATCCATAAGAGTGATTATAAGTTATCCCACTTTGGTAATCTTGCTGGTCTGTCTGCATACACTTAGGAGGAACGATCTCCTGCAACGTGTTGTAGGCTAGTTTAAGCTACAACCATCAAACACGCCAACATGGAAAGTTTGCACAACATATGGGAACCATTCAAAAGGAAGGCACTGTTAGTAAGATCACTTGGCATGGAAAATAAGCTGGTCCAGTCATCATCAGGTGGGCTACATGTGTAGGGAGTATCAGACCGTTATTAGGACTCATTTAAGCCGTCCATTGTTTTCGTAGACCGTGGCCCACCCTATGGTTGGACCGGCCTGACTCTTGTGCCTGGAGATCTTCATGGTGGTACCCACGCATTTCACAGCTCAGATGTAATATATACTGGATAAGTGACACGTCAATACTTCAACGTTGCCTTCCATTTTGCAGGAAGAATATGAAGAGCTGAGCAGGAAAATCGCAGATGCAGTTGAAAATTCTGTTCCATGTCATGCGCGTGATGACTACGCAGATTTCTTGAATATAGAACGGGCAAACCACCCAAGTATAGTTAAGGTACTACTTACATTACATGTGGGTCCCACAGGCCATAATCAGGACAACCGCTCTGATGGGCTCCTTCATAGACGGCAGGTGTCCAAAATTGTTAAGATGGTAGAGCCACGGCATTGATAATTAATGACCTATTTTCAACAGAATATGGTGCATGGTCGTATTTTAATCCTAGCCATCAGCAGGGAGGGTCATTAGATCAGAGGTTCTATTCACAAGAATCACAACAATATGATGGGCGGGAATCCCATGGTCATTGATATTTCAGATTCCACTAGCTTTGGGAACATGGACGGTGTATGTCGTCATTTGATGGTGGGAGTTGTACGGTGTACAATCTCTTGTCTACGGAAGCGGATTGCCTGATGAGTTACTCAGTACGCACTCTGTGGGGCCCCCGTGATTTATATACTGTATCCACTCCTTCCATCCATTTTAATAAATAATTTTAGATTTTGAGCCCAAAAATGAAGCATATATAAAGCTCAAATGGACCGCACCATGGGAAACGATGTGAATTGACTGTCTACAGTTGAAAAATTCCCAAGGGCTACAGAAGTTTTGGATCAAGCTTATATTTGTGTTTTTCCTTCATCCATGTTTTTTTTTTTGGATCTTATGAACGGTTTGGATGACAAATAAACATCACCGTGGGGCCTAGCAAGGTTTCAACTGTGGAAATTATTATTCCACGGTTTCGGTTGATGTGGCACGATCCATTTGAGATTTGGATATGCTTCAATTTTGGTCTCAACACCTTAAGTAATCTGGAGAAGCAGATGGACAGCGTGGATAAACTAAATACATTCAAGGTGGCCCAACAGAGTTTACTCAGTAATAAGAGCATACCGGGTAACTCAGTATGCAATCCGAAGCAGATTGTGTAATGAGTTACTTAGTAGGCCTAAACTCTGTAGGGCCTACCGTGTTTATATACTATATCCACTCCTTCCATCCATTTTACTAGATAATTCTAAATCTTGAACCCAAAAATAAAGCATATATAAAGCTCAAATGGACCACACCACTGGAAATAGTGTGAAATGAACGTCTATTGTTGAAAAATTCTCGAGGGCCACATAAGTTTTGGATCAAGCTTATATTTGTGTTTTACCTTCATCCATGTTTCTCTCATAGGGCAAGGGTTTTACAGGTTAAGAGGATTTTATGCACTTGGAAGAGATTGAGAATGAATTTTTCTCAATAGCTAATGTTTTTCCTAGGGTGTGCATTACAAGGGGAAATCGAGTTACTTCTGTAATCAGGGGAGGTGAGTGATGTAACTTTAAGGTTTCGATTATTGTAAAGATCATTGTCGCTTTGTGCCCTAGTTTTTTCTTGCAAGAGTTTTTCATGTAAAATCGTGTGTTTGTGATTGCTTGATTGGTTGTTTTCTATTTTGAATGTTCTATATTCATTAAACATGTTTCTGCAAAGCGCACAATTGACAAGTGGTATTAGATCCAATTTTTAATATATAGGGTTAATCTGAGTTTGTTGTGGCTCAGAATTACAACATCACTAATGAGCATTGGGTGGCTTGTTAAAACATGTTTGATGAGTGTCAATCTTCTACACGGAGAATGAAGCATTTTACTCTTCATTCTTTAAATGAAGTATTGAAAAATGAGTGGCTTTGAGGCATCCTTGTATTAGGACTCCCAAGTCATCAATAGACTAATCTGCTTCAAGCCTAATGCCTGCGCAATTACTTGGGCACGAGGGATTAAAGCTGTATAAGATAACAATGAAGTAGCCTTGAGTTGTCTACATAGTCATTTAAAAACCATTTCAACTCATGCATCATAGATTTCCTACCATTCGTAAATATAATCGTATCCTCGGTAAATAATAAATTTGAAATTATTGGGATGAGAGTGGCAACACGAAAGGCAGACACTCTCCTCATTGACTAACGTTGTGCAAGCCCTGACCTTAGAATATTTGTATTACACACATATCAATAAGACTAATAAATGAATAAATGTATAATGTACTAACCGAAGTAAAAGTAATGTAACATTGGTTTTCTAGTCCACAGCTCTAACATACATTAATCACACTATAAATGATTCAATCATCCATATATACCTCATTAGGTGGGTCTCACTAAGTATATGTCATCCAAACCATTCATAAGATGCTCATAACTAGGATAAATGACCATTTAAAAAATTAGTCCATTTCAAAACTCCTGTTTAGATCAAGGATTACCGTGGTTTTTGTTTCTTGAAAATATCTACATTTGATAGAGGATTGTTGCATCTAGTTTCCCAACCAAAATATCACAATTATGACACATTTACATTAAAGTTTAATGTCAATTTGTCATATATGAACTGAAGATTTTCACCGTAGTGTAATTCTTCTAACCTCTTATGAATCTCTAGTACTCTGTCAAGTATAGCCTTCAAAATGGATTTTCTCCTTTAAAATTGACATAAAAAGATGTAGTATATATCAATAAGAAGTTTCGTTATAACATCTCAATAAATAGACATCCACAGGAATTAGCTTATCGACTTCCAAAACTGTATCATAAGAATCGGTACTGAACATCCCTCCTATAATAGTACAAGCTCCCATAGCTATGCATATATCTCGGTAGTAATTCATAATGATGCCACTTTATCATTATATTATTGTTGTAATCTCCAATTCAAATATGCCATTGTAATTTTAGCACAATTTACTATATGAACAGAATTGATTTATGAGCACATGAAATTCAATGATTCAGGATACAACCAGCTTCCCTCATTAGATGCCAATAAATACACGGGCAAAGAGGGGCAACCTATGATCAGCCTAGACCATCGGACAGGAAGGGCAAACCTAGATTTTACGTGGTCCCAATATTTTCAAATAGGTGCTTACAAAATGGATGAGGAGACCTTTTTTACATCTACCTTCCATTTTTCAAACCTTCCGTAGTTGTGATTATCTAATCATTAATTACCTTCTTGGTGGTATGAAATCTGCTGTGAATTTTTTCAGGGGAAGCAGATTGCCTATAGGGTAACTCAGTATGCTAAGCGTGCTGAGTAAAATCTGTGGGCCCAACTGTCATTCATGCATTTTATCCCTCTCTGTCCATCTCTTTTAATAGATAATTTTAGGGCTTTAACCCAAAAATGGAGTGTATCCAACCCTCAAGTGGAGCACACCACCAGAAACAGTGTGAATTGAACATCTATCGTTGAAAATTTATTGGGGGCCAAAGAAGTTTTAGATCAAGCTGATATCTGTGTTTTCCCTTCATCCATGTTTGTCTGATCTTATGAACAGGCTGGATGACAAATAAACATCATTGGGGGCCTTAGAAAGTTTTCAAAGGTGGAAATCAATACTTCTACTTTTTCTTGTGGTATGGTCCACTTGAGATTTGGATATGCATCAATTTTGGATTCAACCCCTAAAATGATTTGGAAAAACGAATTGATGGCGTGGATAAACCACATGCATGGTTGTCCCAACAGAGTTACGCAGTCCGATTTCTCTTTCAGAAGTGGATTGCGTACTGAGTAACTCAATACACTAAGCGTTCTGAGTAAACTTTGTGGGCCCAACTGTCATTAGTGCATTTTATCCACTCCATCCATCTCTTTTAACAGATAATTTTAGAGCTTTAACCCAAAAATGGAGTGTATCTAACCCTCAAGTGGAGCACACCACTAGAAACACTATGAATTGAACATCTACTGTTGAGAGATTATTGGGGGCCAAAGAAGTTTTAGATTAAGCTGGTATTTGTGTTTTCCCTTCATCCATGTCTGTCTGATCTTATGAACAGGTTGGATGACAAATAAACATCATTGGGGGCCTTAGAAAGTTTTTAATGGTGGAAATCAATACTTCTACCTTTTCCTGTGGTATGGTCCACTTGAGATTTGGATATGCATCAATTTTGGATTCAACCCCTAAAATGATCTCGCAAAATGAATTGATGGTGTGGATAAACCACATGCATTCATGGTTGTCCCAACTGAGTTTACTTAGTACGATGAGAGCTTAATTAGTAACTCAGTACGTAGTCCGATTTCTCTTTCGGTTCCATGGTGATCATAGATGGGCCCACTAAGCGGTCTTACGTGGGGAAGCGAATTGCTTATTGAGTAAATATAACTAGTACTTGGCGTACTGAGTAAACTCTGTGGGGTCCACCGTGATTTATGTATTTTATCTACTCCGTCCATCTATTTTAAAAGATAATTTTATGGCTTGAGCTTAAAACTGAAGTAAATCCAAACCTAAACTCGACCACACCATAGGAAACATTGTGTATTGAACATCTACCGTTGAAAATTTCTTGGGGGCCACAGAAGTTTTGGATCAAGCTTGTATTTGTGTTTTCCCTTCATTAATTTTTGTATGATCTTATAAACAGGTTGGATGAGAATTAAACATCACTGTGGGCCCTAGAAAGGTTTCAATGGTGGAAGTCATTATTCCAACTATTTCCAATGGTATGGTCCACTTGATCTCTGGGTATGCTTAAAGTTTGGTCTCAACCCCTAAAATAAGAAGAAAAAATGGATGGACTGCGTGGATCGACCAAATATATTCACGGTGGGCCCAACAGAGTTTATTAAGTGTGATACTAAAATAAGATGAAAAAATGGATGGACTGCGTGGATAGACCAAATATATTCACGGTGGGCCCAACAGAGTTTACTAAGTGTGATAAAAGTGTACTGAGTAACTCGGTCCGATTTCCTTGCAGGGCAGCAAGCTAGACTTGTTGCTGAAGTGACGTCACCAAGTCTGTGGGACCTATCATGATGTATGTGTTGTATCCACTCCATCCATCCATTTGGAGATATCAATTTAGGGCATGATCTAAAGAATGAGTTAGATTAAAATCTCTAGTGGACCACACCACAAAAAACAGTGGAAGAGTGATGCCCACCATTGAAATCTTCCTAAGGTCCACTATGATGTTTATTTGGGATCCAACGTGTTCATAAGTTAATTAAGACAGACATGAAAGAAGGGAAAATACAAATTTCACATTGATCGAAAATTTTTGTGACCCTTAGAAAATTTTTAATGGTGGTGTCAATCTCTTCATTATTTTCTGTGGTGGGTTACTAGAGCTTTTGATCTGACTCATTCTTTGCATAATGCCCTAAATTGATATCTCTAAATGGATGGACGGTGTGAATACAACGCATACATCATGGTGGGTCCTATGGAGCTTGGTGATGTCACTTCGATAGCCAGTTTCGCTGCTTAACCTGTCAGTACAAGAGCATCCGGGCACTACACACAGGAGCGTGGATTAGCTACTGAGAGGTTGAGTAGGGAGAGTCCCTACTGAAGTTACCTCACCAAGTTCTGTGGGCCACACTATGATGTATGTTTTGCATCTACACCTCTCATCCATTTGGAGAGATCATATTAGGGCATGATCGAAAAAGTGAATAAGTTCCAAAGCTCGAAAGGACCCCCACAAAAAACAGTGGGGAGAGTGGTGCCGACCATTAAAAAGTTTTAAGGGCCATGAAAGTTTTCGATCAAGCTAATATTTGTTTTCCTTTCTTTCATGTATGCTTTAACACATGAACAGGTGGGATCTCAAATAAACATCATGATGGACCTTCGGAAGGTTTCAACAGTCGGCATCACTCTCATCACTATTTTCTATGGTGGGTCCACCCTAGCCTTCTTTCTGCCTCATTCTTTGGACTATTCCCTAAAATGATCTCTCCAAATGTATGTATTATGTGGATACAACACATACATCATGGTGGGGCCACGTAAGTTTATGACATCATTTTAGTAGCCGGTCTTGCTACTCAACTTGTCAGTAATCCAATCCACGTCCCACACGCGGCGCATAATTTCGGGCGCGGATTGACTATTGCTCAAGACTGCAACTGAAATGACGTCACCAAGTTCTGTAGGGCCCACCTATATTGACACAATCAAATCTGCTCATTTTCAGGATTCCAAATTGCACGAAATCAGCCATGGAATCATCACCATAACTCTATGAATAACCATTAATTTGTAAATATCAATTATTCCCTTATCTTTGCCTATTTCCATACTTAGTCTAGCCTCTTGTATCTATTTAAACAAGAATGTATCATTGTATTAAAAAAGTCAATAGAAATAAAAAAATTATTCTCTCTTCTTTCCTTTGACATGGTATCAAAGCCTAACTCCGATCCCTAACCCAGACCTCCATGGCTTCTTCGTCTTCCCCTCCAACCTCCACTGTTTCCCCTTCAATCTCCATTGTTTCCTCTCCATATACCCTCCACCCCTCTGACTCCCCTAGTCTAGTCCTTGTCTCTGGTCTCCTTACAGGAGATAATTTCCCAAAATGGCAAAAGGCCATGACTCGAGCACTCAATGCCAAGAACAAACTCAATTTTGTTGATGGCTCTCTCTCCACCCCAGATCCAAACTCTCCAGAATATAAACAATGGAATCAAACCAAGGACATGGTCCTTACCTGGATTTTAAACTCCATCAGTCCATCTCTAGCCAACTCTCTTGAATACCACACCAATCCACGAGAGGTTTGGATTGACCTTCAATCTCGTTTTAGCCACGGGAATAATGCCCGTCTCTATCACCTCAAACGTGAGCTTTCCTCCCTGCAACAAAACACCACCTCTATCCATGAATACTACAACCATATCAAACAACTATGGGACGAATTAAGCCACCTTCAAAATAACACTGACCTCAAAAATTTGTAAAAACAAGCAGACGATGAACGCGTCTTCCAGTTCCTTCTTGGCCTCAACGATTCCTTTGCCCAACTCTGAACCAAAATCCTAGATATGGAACCCCTTCACCCCATCACAAAGGTTTTTTCTATTTTGTTTCAGGAAGAGGAGCAGCGCCTCCTGCACATCCGTCCACTGCCGATGGAATCCATGGCTTTCGCAGCAGCCAACTCCGGCGCCACCCGTAGCAACCTCCGTTGCACTGAATGTGGCAAAACGGGTCACACCCGTGACCGTTGCTGGCGTATTATCGGGTACCCATCTGACCGTGACCCACGCTCCAAGCCGCGCCCCTCTCTTCTCGGCAAACCGCCGTCGAGCTTGACTCCGGTGGCCAATCAAGCCTCTTTTTCTTCAGATTTCTCGCCGGTACCTGGACTGACGCCGGAGCTCTACCAAAAACTGCTGGATTTGCTCAACCCGACACTCACCTCCTCCAATTTTGTCAGTAATGTCACCTCTTCCCCTTCTTCCTTCGACCACCACCACGACTGGGTCGTGGACAGTGGCGCTAGCGCCCACATGTGCCACAATCCCCGTTGTTTTTCTGCCTTCAAACCCTCACCCACTTCTCTCTCGGTAAAATTACCAAATGGTCATATCCTCTCCATTATGGGTATCGGTCAATGCATATTATCCCCAACCCTTACCCTTTCTAATGTCTATTATATCCCTGACTTTCATTTTAATTCTTATCTGTCTCTCAGCTTACCTCTAACACCAATTGCATTGTTTCTTTTTCCTCTAAAAATTTTCTGTTTCAGGACCTACAGTCGACGAGGCTGATTGGAGTGGGTGATTTATGCAATGGGCTTTATGTGTATCGGCCCAACAATGTTCTGGCTCTCTCCATACAAACCACTGCTAATAAAGACTTATGGCATCGCCGCCTAGGTCATCCTTCCCGTCTTTTCATTCCTCAATTATTTAATAATTCAAATGTTATTTCGAATTGTGATGTTTGTGCTCGTTCTAAACACACACGTTTACCTTTTTCTTCTAATGATAATAAAAGTTCTTTTACTTTCAATAGAATATTTTGTGACATTTGGGGTGGCTATCATACTTCTTCCATTTGTGGTTCTAATTATTTTCTCACTATAGTCGATGATTTTTCCCGCACCACTTGGATCTATCTTATACGTTATAAATCAGAGGCACACACAAATCTGCTCCATTTTTTTGCTCTTGTTCAAACTCAGTTCAATACCATGGTAAAAAAAATTCGCACTGATAATGGACAAGAATTTCTTGAAACAAAATTGTAATCTTATCTTCAAACTCATGGCATTATTCATGAACATACCTGTGTTGAAACTCCGCAACAAAATGGTGTTGCGGAGTGCAAACACAGGCACCTTCTGAATATTGCTTGAAGTCTTTGCTTCCAAGCACACTTACCTCTAAAATTTTGGGGAGAATGTGTACTCACTGCGGCATATCTCATTAACCGTACACCGAGTCGCATTCTTCACAATAAATCTCCTTTTGAACTTCTCTTCAATAAGATTCCAAATTACAATCACCTTCGTGTATTTGTTGCCAATGCTACGCACAAACCCTCCGTGCCCATCGAGATAAATTCTCTCCCCGTGCCTCAAAATGCCTATTTCTTGGCTACCCTAGTAACCACAAAGCATATAAACTCTATAATCTCGACACACAAAAAATCTTCTTTTCTCGAGATGTCACCTTCCATGAAGACATATTTTCCTTTCAAGATCTTCCAGATATTTCCCATCCCTCCATTCCCATTCTCCCCCTACCCGTTCCCGAACCTGTTCACGAACCAATCCCACCAACCCCATTCCCTCCTCCTACTACCACCACAAACTCTCCTCCTCTTCCCTCTCCTTCTCTCCGTCCTCATCGCGCTACTTCTTGCCCAACTTACCTCCAAGATTATGTTTGTCCGACTTTACATGTAGGGCCCACGACATCATCACTCACTACATTAACCTCAGGTACTGCCCACCCTTTATCTGCTTTTCTTTCATATTCTCGTTTCTCACCTTCTCATCTTACCTTTTTACATGCTCTCATCTCTTCTGTTGAACCTTCTTGCTATTCCACTGCCCTTCGCCATTCTCATTGGCATGAAGCAATGTCTAATGAGCTCTGTGCCCTTGAAGCCAATTTCACCTGGACACTTGAACCTCTCCCCCCTGGAAAAAAGCCCATTGGTTGCAAATGGGTCTTTAAAACCAAACTCAATGCAGATGGTTCCATTGAAAGGTATAAAGCTCGCCTGGTTGCCAAAGGCTATACTCAAATTGAAGGCCTTGATTACCATGAGACTTTTGCCCCTGTTGCAAAAATGACTACTGTTAGGTGCTTGCTCGCTGTAGCCGCTGCTCAGCAATGGATCATTCACCAACTTGATGTCAACAATGCCTTTTTACATGGTGATCTTGATGAAGAAATATACATGACACCACCTCCTGGATATTGCCCTAAAGGGGATACTCGTGTCTGCCGCCTTCACAAATCCCTTTACGGCCTCAAACAAGCCTCCCGCAACTGATTTTTTAAACTAACCACTGTGCTTCTTGATGCGGGTTTTACTCAATCTCAAGCAGATCACTCTTTATTTACTTTGGTCAGCACCACGAGTATTACCATTATACTTGTCTATGTTGATGACATTCTAGTTGCTGGCAATGATCTTTCCCAAATCGAGACATTCAAACATACCCTCTCTACCAATTTCAAAACCAAGGATCTTGGCGCCCTCAAATATTTTCTTGGTCTCGAAGTTACTCGTTCACAAAAAGGCATCTTCATTAATCAACGAAAATATGCTCTTGATATTCTAACTGACAGTGGTCAACTTGGCGCCCGGACCACTTCCTTTCCCATGGAACAAAACTTGAAGCCCACAAATCAAGATGACGATCTGACCCTAGTACCTATCGGCGACTTGTGGGACGCCTCATCTACCTGACCATCACTCGTCCTGATATTGTCTTCGCAGTGAACATCCTCAGTCAGTTTATGCATGCTCCTCGCCTTCCGCACATGCAAGCCGCCACTCGTGTTCTTCGATACATCAAAGGCAGCCCAGGCTAAGGCATTCTCTTTCCCTCTTCCAATACTTTACATGTTACTGCCTATACTGATTCGGATTGGGCCAGCTGTCCTACTACTCGCCGCTCCACCACCGGTTATTTCATTCAGCTTGACACAAGTCCTATTTCATGGCGCATCAAGAAACAAACGACAATCGCTCGCTCTTCCGCTGAAGCTGAATATCGTGCCATGGCCGTCACTACTTGCGAACTCACCTGGTTAAAACAACCTCTTGCTGATTTTGGCATTTCTCATCCTGAGCCTTTCAGCTTACATTGTGATAATCAATCTGCTCTACACATCGCTCATAATCCTGTGTTCCATGAACGTACCAAGCATATTGAGATTGATTGTCACATTATTCGAGATAAGATCCGGTCTAGTCTCCTCACTGCAGTCCATACGTCATCCCATGAACAACTTGCGGACATCTTCACCAAAGCCTTAGGCCGAGACCTTTTTCATCATTTCCTATGCAAGTTGGGCATTACGGATCTCCATGCGCCAACTTGAGGGGGAGTTTTTACATAATCAAATCTGCTCATTTTCAGGATTCCAAATTGCACGAAATCAGCCATGGAATCATCACCATAACTCTAGGAATAACCATTAATTTGTAAATATCAATTATTCCCTTATCTTTGCCTATTTCCATACTTAGTCTAGCCTCTTGTATCTATTTAAACAAGAATGTATCATTGTATTAAAAAAGTCAATAGAAATAAAAAAATTATTCTCTCTTCTTTCCTTTGACAACCTATGTTTTGTGTTCCGGAGAGTTCATTTTAGGATAATATCTAAAAATTGAGTTACATACAAAGCTTTGGAGGACCCACTGTAGAAAATAGTGGGGAGAGTGACATCACTGTTAAAAACTTCTTAAGGCTACCGAGATTTTCCATTAAGCTGATATTTGGTTTTTCCCTTCTTTAATGTCTTTGTTAACTTTTGAAAAGATTAGATCATCACGGTGGGGTATAAAAAGGTTTCAACGGTGGGTATCTATCTTACCGCTGTTTTCTATGGTAGGTCCACTAAATATTTAAATCTGCCTCATTCTCAGTCTCATGCCTTAAGGGCCCGTTTGGACGGGTGGATTGGAAGGGATTGAATGGTATTAGGGTGGATGACATGGATTTCAAGGTAATGATGGTGTTGTCAGTGGATTGTCTTAAGATCCATGGGATTGCTATATTCCCGGATTGCTATATCGAGTGTGTTTGGCACGCCCGGCCAATCCCGGGATTAAACCTTCCCCTCCCTTCTAATCTGTCCAATTAAACACGCCGTAGGCAAATTTGAATGGATTAGGATTAGGGTGAATTGGATGGGATTTAAAGGTAATGATGATATTGTCAGTGGATTGTCTTAAGATCCATGGGATTGCCATATCCCGGGATCAGATCACCCAGTCTATTTGGCACGACCGGCCAATCCCGGGATTTAACTTCCAATCCCTCCCCATACCTTCCAATCCACCCGTCCAAACGGGCCCTAAAATAATATCTCAGGGATGAACGTTAACACATGATTCATAGTCGCGTCCACGGAACTTGGTGACGTAACCTCAGTACTACTCAACCTTTCGGTATCTAATTGGCGTCCCCTACTATCTCTCCTCAATGCAATAATTTCGTCCGTCTTTTCCGCAAGGTGGATCCCACGTACACCTGGATATCTAGGTAAGAGACATAACAGAACGTGACATGTGGGACGTCGTCCATGACATATTTATTTTCTTTCGTAGAAGCGGCTGGTCTACCGCACACTCCTAATTGTATGCACGGTTCAAAAGGATATCAAAGTTACGTGGGCTCCACAATGATGTATTATTATATCCACACTCGAGATCATTTAAAGCATTATCCAAAAACTGAATTATATCCAAATATCAAATACACCACGCTACAAATAGGAGTGGGGAAAATGATTTTTACTATTAAATATTTGTAGGGCTCACCAAAATGTTTATTTTCCATCCAATCTGTTCATAAGATCACAGAGACCTGGATGAAGAGGGAAAAAAATTTTCATTTGATCCAAAACTTCTGTCACCCTATAAGGGTTTTAATGATAGACGTTCAATATCCCATTGATTTTTGCAGTGTGGTTCACTTGATCTTTAGATTTGTTTAATTTTTTTGACTCAAGCCTTAAGACTAGCTCGTCAAATGGATGAACCGTTTGGATGTCAAATGGATGAACCGTTTGGATATAACACATACCTCGTGATGGGACCCACAGAACTTGCTGACCTCAATACACCATATGTATCGCTGGTGTATGGTACGCCTGCAAATCCGTTTATGGAAGATGACGCCTCAACTCCAACAGTGTACCATTGATATAGATTGGATAATGTGATTGGTCCATTCTCTTCTAATGAGGTGGAATTTGATCAGACGGCAGACTTATTCCTAGCTAGAAATAGCCCAGCAAAACATGTTTGGTAATTTGGCTCATCTCCTATCATCGGTCTACCATTATAATGCGCACCTATATATTATGCAATCCTAGCCGATACCTGACTTCAGATTCCGTAGTTGGTTGTTGACCGTTGATCGTTTCAGTTTTCCTACCGATGTTCTAATGGAAACTAACCAAATGACTATCATCATCCGTTCTTTGTGGCTTTGAATAGTTCCCATCCACGATAAGTCAACTAAATGGATGGTCCTAAACTATAAGTTATAATCCACGTGGAGTGGAGAGAGTTTGTCTCCGTGTAGGAGGCCGATCCACAGCAAAGCTTTGTAGGTTACCCTTAACCGACGATATCATATGTGAGGCCCATCATAATGTTTGCATGACATCCACTTCGTCCATTAGTCGGATCCAAAACCCTTTTGGGGCACACTATGTAAAATCATGTCTTATACTGAAAAAATAATGTCTTATGGCCCAGATGAGTTTTTGAATTGCCTGATTTTTTGGGGTGTCTGATCATCCTGATGGGACGCATCTTTTGAATGGATTAGATTTTATAAAAAACACGGTGAGCCCCACACACAACCTGTAGCGTTTCTAATGGTTGGTGTCCCATCCCAACTGATCACTGTAGTGTGGCCCACCTAAGTTTTATATGCTTCTTGTTTTTAGATACAAATGTGAACAGGAGGAGACGCACATGATGGACGGATTGGATTTCATGAAAACATCACTGTGCACCCTACGCATCTCATTGCAGATAAGTTTGACCTACAAAACTTTGAAGTGGATCCGTGCTCCTTGTGTATTCCTTCAAGCGCCATTTTGGATAAATTACCTATCTAAAATGGTCCATCGTTTGGAGTTGTACGTCCGCCACGTGCAACGGCAGACGGTGGATCAGGACTGTCCATATCGTGCTCAATGATCCTAGCCATCATTGTCTCTCAGAACGGTGATTAATGTCCTCACGTGCCTATTCATGAGCATGTTTAGACGATCAAAACCGTTGGGTTGTTGGCGCCCATCAAGGATGGATGATTCTACAACGTAGTGGACGACTACGCCTACCCACAGTCCCACCTATAACAAATGGATTCATCAAGACACTATTCACGTCATGGGACCTTATAGTACTACTCATTTCAGTTCGAAACCAAACCAGTTACCGGATCAGTCTTGGGCTAGGGTTGTAACTCCAGTGGGTTGGGTCTGGTCGGTCGGGTTGAAGTTTAACCTGAGACTGACCCAACTTCAAGAAGACCCAATTGGGGATCCCATCCAGCACAAATTCCTCTATACTAAATCCTAAACTGACCTAAGTTGGCCCAATTGGCTCAATCCAATCTCAACCTGATTTTTTAAAATGGGTCTGTTTTCTTTGACCTTAACTCAGACTCGAGAACCTGACAACCTGATCTAACTCGACCCAACCTTGAATTGGGTCAAGTTACAGCCTTAGGTGGTCACACCACTTACATGGGAAAATGAATGCTCGAGGGCAGATGCACCCACCATTCCTCAACTTTTGGGACATGCCATCTAATATGGTTTAAGGGCCTGTTTAGTTTAACGTATTTTAAGAAAATTGTAGTGTAGTTTATACTTTTAAGTATTAATTACATGCTACATGAATTTGTGATGGAAAGGATGCTACGTGACATTGATCGCAACAACTGTTGGTTATGGAAAATGAGATGGACCGTGTGGGTTTATGTTTTATCCATGCCGTCCATTCATTCGTTCAGGTCATTTTAAAGTACGCCACCAAAAAACGTGATAGTTCAAAAGCACAAGTGAACCACACTATGTGAAGAATATTTAAATGGTTAGCATTCAATCTCTAATATTTTATGCAGTGTGGTGGACTTGATCTTTGAATCTGCCTCAGTTTTGGACCCAGGCCTTAAAATGATTTGTACTAATGAATGGATGGAGTGGATATAACACATATCATGGTGGGGCATACCAAGCTCCGGCATCAAATTATCATGGGGTGTGGTGTTGTTTGATGTATGCATTTAATACTAATTCGAGAGAAATTACATGAAAATACATATAATTACATCAAAACCACAAAGTCCCTAAAAGTCTGATTGTCTCCAACATTAAGAACAGGACAAACTTGAGTAATGTGCCGTGCATTTTTTCTTCGGAGGAACTTATAAAAGGCCCGAAGGCCTTGCCAACAGACCTCCAAGAAAAAAGAGGAAAATGCACACGAACACCGACCGAGCAACCTAGTCCATACATCAAGGCAATCATCCATGGCTAACCCTATCTCTCTCCCTCTCCAAGAGAAAATTCCACGAAAAAACACTCTCCAAAGGCTCTCTGATCTTCTCGTCTTCGTCCTCCTTCTCTCACTTCTTCTCTATCGTTTCCTCCGCCTCCACGCCCATGGATTCGTTTGGCGCCTTGCTTTCCTATGTGAGTCTTGGTTCACCTTCATTTGGATCTTGGCCGTTAATGCGAAATGGAATATTGTGGATTACAAAACATACCCCCAACGTCTCCTACAGAGGTACGGAAATGAAACCAAGTCGACCCGGGTAAATTCCGAGTCAACCAGGCGGGTCATAAATAATAAGATTAATTATTCCATGTTCTTCTTCTTCTAATCCGAAATTTACATAAATGAACACTTTCTTTGACTTTATTGACTCATTGAAACCAGGCTGAGTAACCAGAATTTCAAGTTGACCTGGGATAACAAGGTGGAGTCACCTGCAAACCATGGCCTGCCTGGTTTAACTGACCCACCGATCATATATATATATATATATATATATATATATATATATATATATATATATATATATATATATATATGCTCATTGCCGACTAGTTCTCACGTGTTCTGGTGAGAACTTTTTGAGAACTCGTGATGTAAGCCCAAAATCTGAACTGTCCAACGGTCCACGTGATGCATCACCCCATGAAATCCCCCGGAGCCGAAGTTTTACTTTAATCCAAAACTTTGATGGGCCATGGAAAAAGAAAATAGTTTCCTTCCTTAATGTGTATCTCTCTTTGATATGGCCCACTAGAGATTTAGATCAGGGTGAAAATTGATCCTTGAGTGTTTCATGGGGTGCCATATCACATGGACTGTTAAGATTAGAGGCCCATGACACGTGTGCAGAGGTACGTGGGTGAGCATGCTTTTATATATATTAGAAATGCTCACCTGTGCATCTTCTTACCTGAGCACCCGTGCTCGCTTTTGCACATGTATCTTAGGCACAAAATCTGAATGATGCGGTACCCCCTGAAACTTTATGGGCCAAATTTTCAGCATGATCCAAAACTTTAGTGGGCCACAGAAAAGAGAAATGCAAATCAAGAGAGGAAACCACTTCCTTTTGCCATGGCCAACCAAAGTTTTGTATCGGGCTGAAAGTTGAGTTGGGTTTACGAGGTTTCAAGGGGTGACGCATCACATGGACCATTCAGATTCTATGCCTAAGACACACGTGTAAAGGTGCGCACGGTTGCTCACATAAGGTGCGCAGGTGAGCATCCTCCTCTCTCTCTCTCTCTCTCTCTATAATATATATATATATATATATTATATAATATATAGAGAGAGAGAGAGAGAGAGAGAGAGAGAGAGAGAGAGAGAGAGAGAGAGAGAGAGAGAGAGAGAGAGAGCTTAAACAACGGGAGATTTATAGGGAAACTGCATAAAAAAAAACTAGTGCTATGTGGACCCCACCATGATGTATATTTTCTATCCATGCCGTCCATCCATTTTGAAATATAATTTAAGGGATTTATACCAAAAATAAGTTATATCTGAATCTCAGATGGACCACACCATGGGAAAACAGTTGTTATTGAATTTCTACCATTACAAACTCCTAGGGCGCACTGTAATGGTTATGTATGGAAAAATAATTAAGTTGTTATTGAATTTTTACCATCTAACCTATTCATAAGGTCATGTAGACATGGATGAAGTGAAAACACAAATATCAGCTCGATCCAGAACTTCTCTAGCTCGTAAGAAGTTTTTAATGGTGGACGTTCAATCCCCACCTTGTGGTCCACTTAAGCCTTGGACTTGCCTCATTTTTTGGTTCATATATTAAAATGATCTGAGAAAATCGTTGAACGGCGTGGATATAAAACACTTACCGCACGTTAGGCCCCACAGAGCCCTGCCCGGACGGTAATAGGTGGTAGGTCGCAATCCGCGTTCTAATGAAAGCGGATTGGGATTGGCTAGTGTACCTCACACCAGCCATATAGCTGCTGTAGGTATGTGTCGTGCGAGACGAGCACTGACGCTCCTCCAGCTCCGAGTTGTACGAACGGTTTAAAGGAGATCAAAGTTACATGGGCCCACACTGATGTATTTATTATATCTACACGGTTCATCTATTTTTAAAGATCATTTTAGAGCATTATTTAAAAAATGAATCATATCCAAAGATCATCTAGACCACACCACAAATAGCAGCGGAGATAATGATTTTCACCGTTGAAAAATTTGTAAGGCCTACCATAACGTTTATTTTCTATCCAATCTATTCATAACGTTAAAAAGACCTGAATGAAGAGGAAAAATATTTTTTCATACCGATCCAAAACTTTTGTGACCCAAAAAGAGTTTCAATGGTAGACTTTTAATCTCACACTGCTTTTTGCAGTGTGGTCTAATTGATAGTTAGATTTGTCTTATTTTTTGTCCAAAGCCTTAAAACGAGCTCACCAAATGGATGGACGGTTTGGATATATATAACACATACCTCATGATTAGACCAAAAATACTTGCTAACGTCGATACAACAACTATACAGCTGGGTGAGGTACACCAGCCAATTCGCTTCCCCTTTTAATTTGGAAGTAGATGTACACACAGTTGAATAGCGAGTCGGCTACTGAAGCTACGTCACCAAGTTCTGTGAGCCCCACTATGATGTATGTGTTGTATCCACACCGTCCATCCATTTTGAAATATCATTTTAGGGCATGAGTCAAAGAATGAGGCAGATAAAAATCTGTAGTGGACCCACCACAGAAAACAGTGGGGAGAGTGATTCCCACCATTGAAACTATCCCAAGGCCCACCATAATGTTTATTTGAAATCCAACCTGTTCAAAAGTTAAAAAAGACATGAAATAAGAGAAAACACAAATATCAGCTTGATCTAAAACTTCCGTGGCCTTTAGAAGTTCTCAATGGTGGGCCTCACTATCCCCACTATTTTGTATGTTGGGTCCACTGGAGCTTTTGATTTAACTCATTCTTTGCATATTGCCCTAAAATGATCTCTCCAAATGGATGGAAGGTGTGGATATAAAACATCATGGTGGGGCCACGGAACTTGGTGACGTCACTTCAATAACGTGTCTAGCTATTTTAGTATCTAATCCACGCTGTGTTTCTTCGGTTTCCTATAAAATTTCCCCATTGTTTAAAATTTTTATCATTTGACGAATAATGTGCTGCCAGCTCTCGACCTTATGGAAGGTATAGTACGGTCGAGCGTATATATAGTACTGTGTGTGTGTTTATGTGTGTGCGCGCGTGTGGTGGGTGACTGTTCATTGTTTTCTACTGTGTTCCTCGCCAAATGGTTAGATAATATGAATTTTAGGTCATACTCATGGGGGAGATGTTTCTATAAGGTCAACCTTGCTGTGAGTTACGGTAATGTTGATCATGGTGAGCCTCACCATGATTTGTGTCATACATCCACCCCCTCCATCAGATGTGTCGTCTCCTGTTAGGCTCAGATCCCAAAATCTAGCCTAACAGGTGACTTAGGTTGGCCACACCACAGGAAGCAGTTGAGAGTCCATGTCACCCCAATAAAACCTTCGTAATTGTTTATGGAGCTCACCAAGATGTTGTCTAGACATCTGACCTTTCACTTTCTATATTCACAACTGTCCAATTTTCAAATATCTCTATAATTCTCTTTCTCGTAATAATTTCTTTGGCCTACAGGTTTCCAGATCCTCCTGCAGTGGACATGTTTGTCACCACCGCAGACTGCTTGCTCGAACCGCCAATCATCACCGTCAATACTGTGCTATCGTTGCTGGCCGTTGATTATCCACCTAACAAGCTTTCTTGCTACGTGTCGGACGATGGCTGCTCTCCCATCACCTTCTACTCTTTGAAGGAAGCTTCCAACTTTGCAAAGCTATGGGTCCCATTTTGTAAGAAGTATGATGTTCAAGTGAGAGCTCCAGCCGTTTATTTCTCAACAGAACCTCAGATTCGTCCCGAGCATCCGTCCGAATTTTTGTATGAATGGCGTGAAATGAAGGTAATTGAAGTGTGGAAGTCCATAAACTACTGACGTGAATTGCAGTCCATGTGTTAGAATGATCGCTACCGTTCAATAGTTAGGTCCAACCATGACTAAACTATACACAAAGTATGGACTGGTATAAACGATCCTAGCCATTCTATATTTAAGCCCACTTTTCGACGGTCTGGACCCGTCCACAGAGCATGCATGGTGGGAACTACCATTGAAAGAAAGTCATACAATGTTCCTACTGGCCGGCTGCAATTAACTTCGGTAAAGTCGGTCCCACCTTTAGGGGGTTTAGCAACCTGTGAAAAGCTTTTAAATGGCACGTGGAAGACCAATTAATCGTGAATCTGGATCAACAAAGACCGTTGGATAGACGGGGTCCGATCCACCGCCTATTATACATGACCCAAAAATCAGCACTGTTAGATAATCACAGAACGTGAAAAATAAGGTCATGAGATTTTGATAGCACAAGTACAGATGGTATTATTGTCCATTTTTCCGTCCCTTAATTGAGTGGTTCTGATCATCTGATCTTAGTGATATTGCAGCTGTGTTCCATCCATCACGGTCCCGTATCCAATTGTCCATGGTGATTGTTGATGCTTAGATTTGGTCATCCCTATTTGACCATCCTATACCTGCAAAATCAAGTGACAATGGGCCTGTTAGTAGCCGGGGACCTTATTTATAGCTTTATGAGATATCTTCCGTATATGGTAATGGGTTTATCAGGTGGGTGCATATCACACGAGGGATCTTTTTATGAGTATATGACAATATGTGTTATTCTGGACGAAGATCTTGAGGAGGCAATCCTTTCAACATACGAAGAAGATATCTTTGTAGTCGGCATCCAGGGAGGTTGTGATTGATAGTTGATGTCGACCTCTTAAGTCATATTAGCCAAGGTTTTACAGACTAAGCTTAACTGTCAATTGTAGTTGAATTAGTTGTAGAGGTCGTGCTCGGTAATCGAGGCTGAGTTCTCACTCAATTTTCCATCTAAACTGATCTTTTCCTTGTTGTTTTCATCGGATTATCGTGGTTTGGTCAGTCCAATTTCATCCATAACAGTGATTATAAGTTAACCCACTTTGGTAATCTTGCTGGTCTGTTTGCATACACTTAGGAGGAACGATCTCCCGCAACGCGTTGTAGGCTAGTTTAAGCTACAACCATCAAACACGCCAACATGGAAAGTTTGCACAACATATCGGAACCATTCAAAAGGAAGGCACCATTAGTAAGATCACTTGGCATGGAAAATAAGCTGGTCCAGTCATCATCAGGTGGGCTACATGTGTAGGGAGTATCAGACCGTTATTAGGACTCATTTAAGCCGTCCATTGTTTTCGTAGACCGTGGCCCACCCTATGGTTGGACCTGCCTGACTCTTGTGCCTGGAAATCTTCATGGTGGTACCCACGCATTTCACAGCTCAGATGTAATATATAATGGATAAGTGACGCGTCAATACTTCAACGTTGCCTTCCATTTTGCAGGAAGAATATGACGAGCTGAGCAGGAAAATCGCAGATGCAGTTGAAAATTCCGTTCCATGTCATGCACGTGATGACTACGCAGATTTCTTGAATATAGAACGGGCAAACCACCCAAGTATAGTTAAGGTACTACTTACATTACATGTGGGTCCCACAGGCCATAATCAGGACAACTGCTCTGATGGGCTCCTTCATAGACGGCAGGTGTCCAAAATTGTTAAGATGGTAGACCCACGGCATTGATAATGACCTATTTTCAACAGAATATGGTGCATGGTCGTATTTTAATCCTAGCCATCAGCAGGGAGGGTCATTAGATCAGAGATTCTATTCACAAGAATCACAACAATATGATGGGCGGGAATCCCATGGTCATTGATATTTCAGATTCCACTAGCTTTGGGAACATGGACGGTGTATGTCGTCATTTGATGGTGGGAGTTGTACGGTGTACAATCTCTTGTCTACGGAAGCGGATTGCGTGATGAGTTACTCAGTACGCACTCTGTGGGGTCCACCGTGATTTATATACTGTATCCAGTCCTTCCATCCATTTTAATAAATAATTTTAGATTTTGAGCCCAAAAACGAAGCATATGTAAAGCTCAAATGGACCGCACCATGGGAAACAATGTGAATTGACTGTCTACCGTTGAAAAATTCTCAAGGGCTACAGAAGTTTTGGATCAAGCTTATATTTGTGTTTTTCCTTATCCATGTGTTTTTTTTGGATCTTATGAACGGTTTGGATGACAAATAAACATCACTGTGGAGCCTACCAAGGTTTCAACTGTGGAAATTATTATTCCCACAGTTTCTGTGGCACGATCCATTTGAGATTTGGATATGCTTCAATTTTAGTCTCAACACCTTAAATAATCTAGTGAAGCGGATGGACAGCGTGGATAAGCCAAATACATTCAAGGTGGGCCGAACAGAGTTTACTCAGTAATAAGAGCATACCGGGTAATTCGGTATGCAATCCGAAGCAGATTGTGTAATGAGTTACTCAGTAGGCGTAAACTCTGTGGGGCCTACCGTGTTTATATACTATATCCACTCCTTCCATCCATTTTACTAGATAATTCTAAATCTTGAGCCCAAAAATAATGCATATATAAAGCTCAAATGGACCACACCACTGGAAATAGTGTTAAATGAACGTCTACTGTTGAAAAATTCTCGAGGGCCACAGAAGTTTTGGATCAAGCTTATATTTGTGTTTTACCTTCATCCATGTTTTCTGGATCTTATGAATGGGTTGGATGACAAATAAACATTACTGTAGGGCCTAGTAAGGTTTCAACGGTAGAAATTATTATTCCCACTGTTTCTTGTGGCATGGTCCATCTGAGCTTTGGATATGATTCAATTTTGGTGTCAACCTCTTAAATAATTGGGAAAACGGATAGACAGCATGGATAAACCAAATACATTTGAGGTGGGCCCAACAGAGTTTACTCCGTGCCTAGTAAGGTTTCAATGGTAGAAATTATTATTCCCACTGTTTCTTGTGGCATGGTCCATTTGAGTTTTGGATATGATTCAATTTTGGTGTCAACCTCTTAAATAATCTGGGAAAACGGATAGACAACATGGATAAACCAAATACATTCGAGGTGGGCCCAACACAGTTTCCTCAGTGCTACCGAGTAACTCCGTACGCAATACGAAGTCGACTGCACAGTGAGTTACTGAGTAAACTCTATGGGGCGCCCTACCGTGATTTATATACTGTATCCACTCCTTCCATCCATTTTATTAGATAATTTTAAATCTTGAGCCCAAAAATGAAGCATATATAAAGCTCAAATGAACTGCACCATGGGAAACAATGTGAATTGAACTTCTACCATTGAAAAATTCTTGAGGGCCACATAAGTTTTGGATCAAGCTTATATTTGTGTTTTCCCTTCATCCATGTTTTTTGGAACTTATGAATGGGTTGGATGACAAATAAACATCACTGTTGGGCTTAGCAAGGTTTCAGCGGTGGAAATTATTATTCCCAATGTTTCCTCTGGCATGGTGCATTTGAGCTTTGGATATGCTTCAATTTCAATCTCAACCTCTTAAATAATCTGAGAAAATGGATAGTCAGTGTGGATAAACCAAATTCATTCAAGGTGAGCTAACAAAGTTTACTCATTACGATAAGACCATACAAAGTAACTCAGTACCCAATCTGATTTGATTGCATAGTGAGTTACTCGAAATGTTAAGCGTATTGAGTAAACTCCGTGAGGCCCACCATGGTTTATATATTATATTCACCCTTTTCATCCATTTTACTAGATAATTTTAGATCTTGAACCTAAAAGTGAAGCATATATAAAGTTCAAATGGACCGCACCACGGGAAAGAATGTGATTTGAACATCTACCATTGAAAAATTCTTGAGGGCCAAATAAATTTTGGATTAAGCTTATATTTGTGTTTTCCCTTCATCCATGTTTTTTGGAACTTATGAACGGATTGGATGACAAATAAACACCACTGTGGGGCCTAGCAAGGTTTCAATGGTGGAAATTATTATTCCCACTATATCCGTGGCATGGTCCATTTGAGCTTTGGATATACTTCAATTTTAGTCTCAACCCCTTAAATAATTTGAAAAATAGATAGATAACATAGGTAGACCAAATACATTGAAGGTGGGCCCAACAGAGTTTACTCATAAGAGCTTACTAAGTAACTTAGTATGCAATGCGATTTCCTTGTGGGAAGCGGATTGCGTAAACTCTGTAGGGCCCACCATGATTTATATACTGTATCCACTCTTTTCATCTATTTTACTAGATAGTTTTAGATCCTAAGCCCAAAAACGAAGCATATATAAAGCTCAAATGGGCAGCACCATGGGAAACGGTGTGAATTGAACGTCTAATGTTGAAAAATTCTTTACGGCCACATAAGTTTTGGATCAAGCTTATATTTGTGTTTCCCTTCATCCATATTTTTTGGATCTTATGAGCAGGTTGGATGACAAAAAACCATCACTGTGGGGCCTAGCAAGGTTTCAATGATGGAAATGGTTATTCCCACTGTTTCGTGTGGCATGGTCCATTTGTGCTTTGGATATGTTTCAATTTTGATCTCAACCCCTTAAATAATCTGGGAAGACGGATGAACCGCGTGGATAAACCAAATTCCTTCAAGGTGGCCCAACAGAGTTTACTCAGTACGATAAGAGGGGACTGAGTAACTACGTACGCACTCCGATTTCCTTGTCTACTCATTTGCACGCTTATAGATGCGATCCCCGTTGGAACTCTTCTTACCTGACTAGGGTGCGAATTCCTTTATAAGGTGGGCCCATTGGACAGGAGGAATTCACTGTTGGGTATACATGGCACAAAAATAACTATTGACCGGTTAATCAGGACCACAGAAACGAACCGTCCATTTTTCATGCCTTTATTTTAATTGTTGTGATCGTTTGACGAGGATAGTGTACCCCTCCCATCCAATGGCCCACCACGGATCATGCACAAGCCCAGCCCCATTTAAACATTCGAACCATAATAAAGAACTCGGGAGTTATTTGATACTCCGGAAGAGTACAGTGCCTGATATGCAAGCAGTCGGAAACTGTTTAATTCAAATTAAACGGATTAATTTGTGGAACCTACTTTCCTTAATCCTAAAATCAGATTGCTTCAACAATCATAATCTCTGATTGGTAGACGTTTTTTTTTTAAAAACTGAAAAAAGACCGTCCAATATTTTACATATGTAACAATACATAATCAAAGTAGGATAATTTTGGTTCATAATACATTTAATTTGGGACCCATAATTTGGATAGTCTTATTTAAATTAAATGTGATCCACGTATGCAATTTCTACGTGCCTGTGTATCATCCATCAGTCATCCGGAGCATCAAAAATTTTCTTAGGGAGAAAATGGTTGCGGTTGATTGCACTGTAGACACATTCATGACCGTCAATTTTATCTCTCTCTTTTTATTTATTTATTTATTTTTTAATGGCTATACAGGTGATAAGGGAGAACAAGGAAAGCCATTCAAATGGTCTGCCACATCTGATCTACCTAGCGAGAGAGAAGCGGCCAAAGATCCCACATAACTTCAAAGCAGGAGCCATGAATGTTCTGGTAATGTATTCAAACGACATCTGAAAGAGCCAAAGCTGTCGCAGAAATCTGAAAATGACCCTATGGGGGTGGCGGCTTTCCTAAGGACAGGGCCTTCTGATGTAGAGCGGGTCGCGGACAGTTTCATGGCCAAGATGGATCAGAAAAGGCCCGGTCGACGACAGAAGTGATCCGGACCGTCGGACTTTAGATCGGGCGTATCTCGCAATCCGGAATGAGTTACCTGACGTAAAATATATGACTTTGGGGTAGAACGAGCTACTTTAGCCAACCAACCCCACTACGCCTGGTTGCGACACCCAGAATTGCGAGAAACCCCTGGATCGATGGTCGTTTCTCTGTTTTAATTTCGTTTTTATTATAAATAGTAAGTTTAAGTTTGATTATAACTCTTCATCTATCGGGCTTAAGGAGTTGCGCCAACGTGAAAAGAGCTTAAAATAATTAGGAGAACGGTTTGGCGAAGCCAAATAGGACCCTTATTATTTTTGGCCGAAAACCTTGCGCACTAGTAGGCATCACACGACCGTCTATAAATATAGTAAGTTTACTATTTATAGTAAGTCGCGATTTCTAGGAGTTTTAGTTGTAGTTTGATTTTGATTGCTTTCCCATTGCTTGGTACCCCTATTTAAAGGGTTGTGAACTCGTTTTTATTCATTCATTAATCAATTTCAAATTTATTAAAATTTATTCTTATTTTCTGCTTTCTGTCCTCTTGAGGAAGACGATGCTTGACCTCACATCCTCCCTTGCGTCACCTTCAGTCCATTTTGTGGGCCTCACTGCCAATGGGTCATGTCCCTATCAGATTGGCTGGAAAACTTCTAACCCCTTCTAAGTGGATGCTATTTATATGGACGGTGTTCATTCTTCGGAAAATGGTCAATTCAGCGTACCCATGCGTGGCCCATCTAGATGGGCCAAGCATTATGTCGGGTTTCCCATAACTGTGTGGGGCATACCAGACGTGCAGAAGACGGGGTACACCACACATCTGGTCTGAAGTTCAGGAAGATACACTTATTAGGTGGGCCACACCTGTAGGTTGAGTCGGGCCATCGGCTGTTGGTTGCAACGGTGTGAGCAGTTAGATGAGTGGACCAGTCTTATTTTCAACCCAGGCGATTAGCATGACCCGACCGGATTTATTGCCCGAGGAATTTATTTATTTATTTATTTTTCATTTTAAACGTCCATATGGTGAGCGCCAGCATCAGTTTCTTATATCAGCTTCTTGATCATGGCGCATTTACAGTGGCCCATCATTTGAACGATTTGGATTGGGATAAACCTATGACACGTGTACAATGGTAGGGGGAAACGGATTGGCTACTCCCCCTGACACCAGCCAATGGCTGATGGTCGGTGGTCTGTGGGCCCCACCATGATGTATGTGTTTCATCTACGTCGTACATCTGTTTTTACAGATCATTTTAAGGTATGAGACCAAAAATGAGGTATATCCCAATCTCAAGTGGACCACATTACAGAAAACAGTGTTGACTGAGCGTCGACCATTAAAAATATTTTGGGGGCCATAAAAGTTTTGGATCAAGCTGATTTTTGTCTTTTCCCTTCATCTGGGCCTGTATGACCTAATCAACATATTGGATGTAAAATAAACAGTACAGTGGGCCTTAGGAGAAATTTAATGGTGGATATCCAATCACTATTGTTTTCATGTGGTGTGGTCCACCTCAGATTTATATCCCTCTCATTTTTGGGATGAAGATATAATATGATCTGTAAAAATGGATGAACGGAATGGATGAAACAAATACATCATGGTGGGGCCCACAGAGCACCGAGCACCAGCCACGGGGCTGGTGTCAGGGGGAGTAGCCAATCCGTTCCCATGGTAGGGTGGCTATATACGGGTGACAGTACTGTAGCTGAGTATCAAACCTTTCCCACGGCCGAATGGCCTGCCTCTGCAACAGTTGTAGGTGTCACCGTTAAAAGAAAAAAACAAAGAGAAAAGAAAAAGATTCGCTGATGTCTTATCCATGACAAAAATATATCCTGGATTATAAAAATCTCCAGGTAGTCCTGGCGATATTTTCAAAATTTTTAGCTTTAAATTTATATTTCGACATGGGATTCAACTGTACAGATGTAGCCACGGTCAACTAGGGTATAGATGCAACCATATACTAGACACGAAATCTTTACAACCCATACGAAGGAGAATTCACAGACTGGACACGAAATATTTACAACGTACGTGAAGGAGAGTACATCAACGACCGCGTGTTCAAAGAGCCATGGCACTTAAGTTATCTTTAGATAAAGATGGATACACGATACACCACGATTGATAATCGACTGTCATATAATAAAACGTGACCAAGATAAAGTACAATTGGTTGAAAGTAATGATCACTTTACAGCCAACAATATACATTGTCGCTACAAAAGCACCAATTAATCTCACAGAGTGGTCGGGAAATAAAAAAATAGCAAAGAAAAATATGAAACAAGGGAAAAAGATTCAATCAATCAAATCAAATCCAAATAAATCAACTCCGGCGTAACCCTGCTTATCCAGTCCTTCAAAACATTTGTCATCTCCACTGCTTCTCAGCGTGAAACCTTTAGCTTTTAGGAATAATTTAGTTTATCCTTGCTTTATGTCAAACCGACTTAGTCGTAATTAGTAGTTGTGTTTTCGATCTAAAGGAAGACTACAGATTTAGAAATTGTCCGCCTACGCTCATACGTTGGTTTAATAGTAGCTTATAATCTTAGAATTGTTTATCCCTCATTCATCAGCACGTTGTTCGATTAAGCATCCCTTTACTCTCAGCCAAGATAGTGATCATATGTTAGTGGTAAGTTTCACTTTTTTATCTCTATCTCCATTTTCAATTCGACCTAACACTTGTTGCACCTTTGAAAATCCTTGAATCCTAAGGCAAAAAAGAACTCATTGGAGGAAGGGCTCCAACTTCCGTAAATTGCTTGATAAGCGCACTCGATAGTTCAAAGAATGAATGGTTGGTCCTTTGACCAATTAACATGAACCACTCTATTTCAACGTCAAAGTTTAGTGGCGTTCGGTTTAAATCAGATCGCAATCGGTTTTGACACGTTTGCAAACTACACACATGTACCATGTGACTGAATTCTAAACCAACACCATTTTGGTACACTCGATGGCACATGTATGCAATTATTAGTTGAAATATAAAACAACATGAGTAGACGATACACTCGAAACAATGGTACATCGATGAAAAATAACTCCATCAGGCCCCTGAAATTGCGGTAAAGACCGCTTTAGTTGAAGTAGGAATATACCAATATGTCCTAGAGGGGGGTGAATAGGACTTTTTAATAATTTTATAATAATTTAAAATCCTATCACTCTAATCCATATAACAAGCATATATTAGGATTACTCAAAAGTAACTCTACTGGCTTTCAAGCCTGGTAGAGGATCCAATCACAAATTATTTGAGAGATGAACAATATGCAAACTAGTTTATGATGGATATGACTGTGCGTGTGTGTAAGGTGTGATCTTAGATAATCAGATATGAAAATATTTAAGGAAATCACATGAGCAACTGAAAGACAATAACAATCTCAAACACAGTCATTTTTATAGTGGTTCGACTACTTGTCTACTCCACTCCCGGTACTTGCACTCAACCCATGAGTGTATCGGATTTCACTAAGGAGGTTTCACACGGTTCACCCCAACCCAAGGTTTTAAATCAGGTTCACCTTTAACCTTTACAACCTACACTTAGGCTGATTGTTTATACTCCCACGAGCAAGGATCAACACATAACACCTGATTTTAGACACACTGGCCAAGTATCCACATAAGGAACCTCACTGTTTATGCTATCACGAGCAAGGGTTAACACAACGCACCCACTTTTAGGCACACTGGCCAAGGATCTTCCACAAGACCCTAACTATTTATGCTCTCCACTGAGTAAGGGTCAACACAACGCACCCATATGTACACTCCCGCCGGAGGCCTCCTAGAGGACTTGCAAGGGGTGAGAACCACCTTAGACCCAATATTATAAAGGAATGATCACAAGGGTCCTCTGGACTCTATTGACTTACAGATAAGTAGATTAGCCCCATTCAGCTCGTTGTTGAAGATCTTTCTCCTTTGTTGGCGAAGAATCCTCTGCTTCCTTGAACCGCAACTCAGAAGATGTACCAATGCATGGCGACGGATTGGGTCAAGGTTGTGATGGAATCCTACTCTCCTAAATATTTTCCTATAAGGAAGATAGAGCGATTCCAATCATCTATACATTTAGGGCATCCCAGCTCAATGATTTACCATTAAGATAGTAGCCAGAGGATCCTTGAATGCGAAGTTCATTCCCCAATCTACTCTATTGAATGTCAATGATGAGGGTGGATTGGAGGATGAACTTCCATAAGAGAAAGGGCTTTGGGTATATGATCTATGGTTAAATACTCAAAAGCACTCTCTTCTTTCTCTACCAACAACCAAAGACAAGCTCTTTATATATAGGCAAAAAGTTCCAATAGATATAAAACGGTCGCATTTATGATAGAGTTCGATATCATTGAGGAGGGTCGATATCGTCAAGCGTATACTCTCGATTGCATCGACTGGCTGCTCGATGATACAAACTCAAATGTCATATGCTTTTGAAACCTTTTGCCAGCTGGTCAAGGGAATCGAGACAGGTGTCGATATCATCGGATTTCGAGCTCTGATAGTATCGACACGAGGTTCGATTCCTCGACATTTGAAAATGAGAGAGACTTGCTTTGAAATATTTCAGGACAACAGATATGATCGAGGTACACTCGATATCATCGGAATTTGAATACCGATGATATCGATGATAGTGTCGATGCATCGATAAATCCAAATGATTTCCCAGTAAGCTTGCTAGACAGGTTATGTCCATTCTCGATGCCATCGATACAGTCTCGATATCATTGATATTTGAATATCGATTCTATCGAGTGACCCTCGATATAAGATAAAAACTACTTGAAAATATCTGCTGGAAAACTGTATCCAAGACCGATATCATCGAAGGCCTTCCGATATCATCGGTTTTTGAATTCCGAGGATGTCGAGGAGTACTTCGATATATCGAAGGTCTTCATGATTTTCTTTAGAAAAATAGGGACACAAAAGATCTGCTGTTAATTTTATCGAGTAAACTTCGATAGATTCGAGTTTCAACTGTCGATGATATCGATAGGGGTATCGATACATTGATAATTTCGTCCAGAAGAGTATGTGGTTGCTGGACATCTTTGGTCCTCATTTCGATGGTATTGATTGATCATCAAGGACATCGACAGTACTGCTCGATGATATTGGACAGTCTATCGATAAATCGACAGAGGTAGAAAACTTAGAGATTTTCTGAATTTGTAAAAAAAAGTTTTCTAACCCAAAAACCCTATGATATTCTAACCAATTTTAAGGGTTTTATTCACCTGGTGTTTTGGGACATGGGATGTGAGGCTTAGATTTACCTGTGGCGAGTTCGAGCACACATCCGGTTGTTGCAGACGATTGATTGATCTTCATATGGAGCTTTTCTATCTTGCCGACTCAACGCTCACGCTAATTGACAAATCAGGGCACTTTCAATCTCCCCCTTTGTTAATTACGTGACAAAATACCAAAACAGCCTAGAACAACTTCTATACTGACACCCTAAATTGTGTACACATGAACTTTACACAATTGTGTAATGCTATCTAGTTCATATACACAAACATTTAGAAGCTGCTCCCCCTAACAACAAGACTCCACCTTTCTCCTTGCAGCTGCTCCCCCTAACACCTGCATCACCATTCAAGTAGATATACAATTTTCCTTTTGGGGTGTTTCATTTGTTCTTCCCCTTTTTGTCAGTCATTGACAAAGGTAAAGGTAACATTTAGAAGTGATATTGACTGAAGTTTAGATAATATGGGAGAACCAACATCCAGAGAGCATATATAAAAAATAGATGTATAATGATCAAACCAGTTGATGAGTCAGACATCATTTGCAGAAAGTATGTATGCATAGCAGACCAAATAGAGCAGTGATATAAGCAGATAAAATTATCATCAAACACATCACATGCATTCCACATATCATAAACTAGATAAAACCGAGGGATCTTAAAACATAATCATGACAGTAAAAATGAGTGAATTATAACTAGCCATATCAAAAAAATATCCAAAATGTATATATTGCCCCAGTTTGATAGTAATATGATCATTCATCCTAAACCAAAATAACGTTCAACCCATCCACGGGTACTAAAAAATAATCCTCATTCAGAGGATATCACACAAACTAGTCAAATTATGTAAGTTAGTAATTTATCACGATGACATAAATATGAGCGAAGGACATCCAAAAAGATATTTATGTCCTAGGCGTTCCACGGAGACTCCAGATGTGTGATGAAGGAAAGAATGTACTACAGACAATGAAGGCCTTTACTGCGTCGGTAGGGAATCCAGAATTTGTTGTGTAGCATGTTGCAGAGTTACTAGCATATGTTTGATCTCCGAAAGACAGACTTCACAGTCATCCAGCCGTTTCATCATGTAAGATTGTTTATCAAGAAGATCCTGTATAATGTCTTATTCTGTGACAACCTGAATGATCTTAACGGAGACGGGGTTGTGCACAGGATTGTCCTTGCCTGAGGATGGATCGATTCTTTCACCACGAAACAAGTTGTCAATGATTTGCAGGTTGCAAAATGTCTTCGTAGTTGAACCAGGCACAAGGTTGCGGAGAATCATTTGTAGGAGGCAACCCAATTTTGCCGAGAAAGCTTGGAAATAAGACATGAAAATGGAAGAGTATTGATGTAGTCCTCTATAGTCACATGAATCAGTTGTTGTAGAAGAAGAGTTGGTAGGCACATTGGAGTACCTTGATGAACATCATACAAAATATTGAGGATATGCGGAGAAAGCTTGTTACCAGAAACTTCACAAGGGTAGACGTTTGTACTGAAGATACTGTGAAGTATTTTATAGACAGGATCGAGGTGCTTAACATGAAGAACGTTCTTTGCATTTTTGGGTATTGTAGCACTGTTACATAATGTCCGAGTCATTTCTCCCCATACAGTAAGACCGTTCATGTTCCGTTTGGTTACAAGTATTCCAGTGACTTCTACACCTACCAGATGACTTATCAATCCAGGGTTGATGTGCTCAGACCGATTGATGACAACAACTGAAATGAATGGGGGTTTGTTCTCCACATTGTAGATTGAGTTCAGAAACTGGTGTACTAGATCATACTGAAATTTCCTTCCAAAATTCACGATATTCCTCCACCCAATCAGTTTCAAGAGATTGATGATCCCAAAGGACTCAATGCACTTTCTATGAACAGTTCGTTCTGCCACGATTTCTAGATTTGACAATGAACATGTGGCAGTTACATTTTTCTTACCTTGCTTGCTTACAGTTGAGGCACTTTGTATGAGGGCTAGACCTTTGTCTTTAGTCATTGAGGTTTAAAAAAAAAAAAAAAAAAAAAAAAGGTTAACCAAGGAAAGAAGAATGTGATGGAAGACGCGACGCCAAAATGGGAAGGAAGACTCTTTCCCGCTCGATTTTGGGTATTACTGGATTTTGAAGACGTCTCGAACCCTCTGATGATCCTCCGTGTGCACCGGTTGAAGGAGACAAGTAGGGACAAGGTGAAAAGATTTTCAGATGTGAAATGCCATTTTCCCGCTCGAGCACCTGTTATAGGGCGACATACTTCGATATCATCGAACAATGTTTCAGTAATATTGATGGACCCCATTCGATGTTATCGAGACTATCTTCGATAACATTTTCGATCATGTGACTTTTCAGATTCCAAAGAGGCATCGATGACATCGATCCTAGATTGATTTCATCGATAGTTCACATAATTTATCGACAAACATATCGAAGATGAATTTTTCATTTATCAACATTTTGACACTCTTCTATGTATAATATAGTGTTTCTATATATCAACCAGTATACACAACAAAAATTTGTACAAGTATTGTACAATCCAAAATTATAAACATCAAGATGTTTATATACAAAAAGATGAGGTGAGAGACCTCAGATATAACATTAAGAGTTCAACAAAATTGCATAATTTCAGCAAATATCCAGGTCTCGATGCATGATCTGGACTTGTTTTTCTATGCTCAATATTTCTAGGTATAGGGATCAGCCTTTCTTTTACCTTTGATGACATAGCAGTGGTTATTTGTGCGAGAACCCTTCATCAATGATTTTCCTGAGAGGTCTAGGATTTTGCATTTTTCTTTATTGAATGTAACCACATGCTCATTGTCACAAATTTGAGAAATGCTCAGAAGATTATGCGTCAATCCTTTTATGCAAAAGGCATTCTTATTTTTGAGCAAATTTATTCCTTTGATGATTCCCTGTTTGATTACCTTAGCGGTGCTTCCGTCTCCATAGGTGACTATCCCATCATTAAGGTCTGAATAATTTGTAAGAAGAGATTTGTCACCTGTGACACGTCTTGAACATCCGCTATTCAGGTACCATTTAGTATCATTGCCTGACATATGGTTTGAATGAGTAGCCAGACAATTTTTCTTTTCTTTTGGAACCCATTTTGCGACAGGATTTTTAACTGTGATAGATTCATTTTTCTCGTTTAATTTGCCCACTTGATTCAGCAGCTCCTTGTTGGTCATTTTAGGAGGTGGTGGATGTGAATTTCTTTTACCCATATTCCTAAGTTGACTCATGACATTTTGCATTTCTATGGTTGGTTTGAATTTCAGACCAGAGTTATGTTGAGTCTTCCTAGGAGACATGCATTCGAACTTATAATGACCAGAAGCACCACATAAATGACAAACAAGAGTAGTTTTTGC
Organism: Magnolia officinalis; assembly: GCA_021015155.1. Classification (NCBI taxonomy): domain Eukaryota; kingdom Viridiplantae; phylum Streptophyta; class Magnoliopsida; order Magnoliales; family Magnoliaceae; genus Magnolia; species Magnolia officinalis. Next base: position 94,480,888 of record JAJHSJ010000004.1, read on the forward strand.
CTTACTACCTGAGGCACCAGATTTTTCATCCATTGGAGCTGTATTTCCAGATTTTGATTTAGATTTATCATATCCTAAGCCGCTCTTGTCCTTTCCAGGTCTTTCCATGCCTAAAAGTTTTTCTAACTTCTCACTACTTTGGGAAAACTTATAGTTTAGCTTAACGATTTTTCTAGATTTTTCTAAATCAAACAGGAGTGTATGATTTCATTTTGAAGGAGCATATTTTTTTCTTTTAATAGCTCAACTTGTTTGTTTAGTTTTTCAGACTTGGATTTCAGGAAAGTATTGATTTGTTCGAGTCTATCATTATCTGAATGATATTGCTGCAAATCATTGATTAGATGTGTATTAATTTCCAGAGTTTTATCTAAATCTTTTTGCAGCAATTCCTTTTTGTTTTCAGATATTCCAAGTCTTTTAACAATGTTGATGCTATGGATGTAAAGTTGATTGTAAGCATCTTGTAGTTTATTCTGCTCTTCTTCTTCTTCCTTTTTAGTTTCCTCATTATCTGATGGAAATGATTCAGTGGCTTGCAGTTCTTTCTCGTTCTCAGTTTCACTGGGACTAATTGGAGTAGTGGAGACCATAAGAATTTTCAAAGATTTCTAGTCTCCATCGCTCTCTGAGTCGCTAGATTCTGAGTTTGACTCTTCTGTATCATCCCATGTGGCATCCATTGCCTTACCCTTAGTTTTTCTATTTGGGCATTCAGTAAAAAGATGTCCAAACTTCTGACAGGCATAACATTGTGGTTCTTTGGTCTTTTTACCAATTTTACCCACAGAAGGTCTGTTGTCCACCTTTCTTCCTTTAAATGGACGGCCACGATTTTTCTGAAAGAACTTTCTGAATCATTGAGCCAACAAGGCCACTTCCTCATCTTCATCTTCTCTTTCACTTTCAATGTCCTCATTTATTGTTTTCATTGAAGTTTTGAGAACTGTAGTCTTGGATTTAGGGGTTTGTTTGAAGTGTAGTTCAAATGTTTGTAGGGAACCTACCAGTTATTCTACTTTCATTTCGTTTATGTTCCTATATTCTTCAATGGTTGTTACTTTAGAATTGAACCGTTCTGGTAATGATCTTAGAATTTTCTATAGATTTTTGGAACTAAAACTTTCTCTCTTAATCCATCTATGGAATTGCAAATGATATTCAACTTTGTGAAAAACTCCATGAAGGTCTCATGCTCTTCCATTATGAGACTTTCGAACTGTGATGTCAGGAGTTGCACTTTAGATCTCTTCACAGTGCTTGTTCCTTCATGGGTTGTTTCCAACAAATCCCATGCTTCTTTGGCTGTCCCACACATACTGATTTGGTTGAAAATATCTTGGGACACAGTACAGTAGATAACATTCATAGCTTTAGCTTCAGATGTTTGCTTTTCTTTGTCGAATGCTGTCTACATTTCTTTGGATTTTGGTTTGGTGATAGCTGTGCCATTTTCAAGTATTACTTGTTCCATAGGTGGCACATATCCTCTTTCAACAATATCCCAAACGTCATGATCCAAAGATCTCAGAAAGTAGTGCATCTTAGCCTTCTAGTATGCATAATTTGATCCATCAAATATTGGAGGTCTAGTGACCGATGAGCCCTCTCCTTTGACAATATTCCCAACTTCAATCAAGATCACTGTCTAGGCAGTGAAGCCCTTAAAGAGAGACTCGCTTTGATACCAATTGAAATTGCGATAAAGACCGCTTTAGTTGAAGTAGGAATATGCCAATATGTCCTTGAGGGGGTGAATAGGACTTTTTAATAATTTTATAACATTTTAAAATCCTATCACTCTAATCCATATAACAAGCATATATTAGGATTACTCAAAAGCAACTCTACTGGCTTCCAAGCCTTGTAGAGGATCCAATCACAAACTATTTGAGAGATGAACAATATGCAAACTAGTTTATGATGGATATGACTGTGCGTGTGTGTGAGGTGTGATATCAGATAATCAGATATGAAAGTATTTAAGGAAATCACATGAGAAACTGAAGGACAATAACAATCTCAAACACAGTCATTTTTATAGTGGTTCGACGACTTGTCTACTCCACTCCCAGTAACCGCACTCAACCCTTGAGTGTACCGGATTTCACTAAGGAGGTTTCACACGGTTCACCCCAAACCCAAGGTTTTAAATCAGGTTCACCTTTAACCTTTACAACCTACACCTAGGCTGACTGTTTATGCTCCCACGAGCAAAGGTCAACACATAACACCCGATTTTAGGCACACTGGCTAAGGATCCACACAAGGAACCTCACTGTTTATGCTCTCACGAGCAAGGGTCAACACATCGCACCCACTTTTAGGCACATTGGCCAATGATCTTCCACAAGACCCTAATTGTTTATGCTCTCCACAGAGCAAGGGTCAACAGAACGCACCCACTACGTACACTCCCGCCGGAGGCGTCCTAAAGGACTTGCAAGGGGTGAACCACTTTAGACCCAATCCTATAAAGGAATGATCATAAGGGTCCTCTGGACTCTATTGACTTATAGATAAGTAGATGAGCCCCATTCAGTGCGTTGTCGAAGATCTTTCTCTTTTGTTGGCGAAGAATCTTCTGCTTCCTTGAACCGCAACTCAGAAGATGTACCAATGCATGGCGACGGGTTGGGTCAAGGTTGTGATGGAATCCTACTTTCCTAAATATTTTCCTATAAGGAAGATAGAGTGATTCCGATCATCTATGCATTCAGGGCATCCCAGCTCAATGATTTTCCATTAAGATGGTAGCTGGAGGATCCTTGAATGTGGAAGTTCATTCCCTAATCCACTCTATTGAATGCCAATGATGAGGGTGGATTGGAGGATGAACTTCCATGAGAGAAAGGGCTTTGGGTATATGATCTAAGGTTAAACACTCAAAAGCACTCTCTTCTTTCTCTACCAACAACCAAAGACAAGCTCTCTATATAAAGGAAAAAAGTTTCAATGGATATAAAACGGTCACATTTATGACAGAGTTTGATATCATCGAACAGGGTCGATATCATCGAGCGTATACTCTCGATTGCATCGACTAGCCGCTCGATGATATAAACTCAAATGTCATACGCTTTTGAAACCTTTTGCCAGCTGGTCGAGGGAATTGAGACAGGTGTCAATATCATCGGATTTTGAACTCCGATAGTATCGACAAGAGATTTGATTCCTCGACATTTGAAAATGAGAGAGAGACTTGCTTTGAAATATTCCAGGACAACAGATATGATCGAGGTACACTCGATATCATCGGAATTTGAATACTGATGATAACGATGACAGTGTCGATGCATCGATAAATCCAAATGATTTTCTAGTAAGCTTGCTGGACAGGTTATGTCCATTCTCGATGCCATCGATACAGTCTCGATATCATCGATATTTGAATATCGATTCTATCGAGTGACCCTCGATACAAGATAAAAACTACCTGAAAATATTTGCTGGAAAACTGTGTCCAAGACCGATATCATCGAAGGCCTTCCGATATCATCAGTTTTTTAATTCTGAGGATATCGAGGAGTACTTCAATATATCGAAGGTCTTCATGATTTTCTTTAGAAAAACAGGGACACAAAAGCTCTGCTATCGATTTTATCAAGTTAACTTCGATAGACTCGAGTTTCAAATGTTGATGATATCGATAGGGGTATCGATACATCGATAATTCCATCCAAAAGAGTAAGTGGTTGCTGGACATCTTTGGTCCTCATTTCGATGGTATCGATTGATCATCGAGAACATCGACAGTACTGCTCGATGATAATGGATAGTCTATCGATAAATCGACATAGGTAGAAAACTTAGAGATTTTCTGAATTTGTAAAAAAAAGTTTTCTAACCCAAAAACCCTATGATATTCTAACCAATTTTAAGGGTTTATTCACCTGGTGTTTTGGGACATGAGATGTGAGGCTTAGATTTACCTGTGGCGAGTTCGAGCACACATCTGGTTGGGGCAGACGGTTGATTGATCTTCCTATGGAGCTTTTCTGTCTTTCCGACTCAACACTCACGCTAATTGACAAACCAGGGCACTTTTAGCCCCAAAATCACTTCCAATGCAGGCGGTTATAGAAGTTCCAAATCCCTCACATTCTACTATCCTAGAGATAGGGTCATCGTCATTTGCTAACTCCCTGAAAAATTTTAATGGGGCTTTAGGTAGCATGCATGTGAGTCTACATCAACTGACAGAATGGGGAAATATTCAAGCCGAGCAATATGAGGCTCATGTCAAAGCCTTCAATAGAAGTTTATAGTTTCTTAATGAGAAATTCCCAAAATACTGTCATTATAACATGAAAGCACCCCATTTCATGAACGTCCCCAAGAGCTACCGAATTTCTCTTAACATAAGGTTTGGCTAGACCAAGTTCAAATAGGCCGAAACGTGCCAAATCAGGCAGACATTAGAGAAATGGACATGATGGCCGACCGAATGGTCAAAATGAGCATGAAGTAATAAACGACAGACCCCTTGGGGGTAGTTTGCGCCGATCAACGAAATACATGGGGGTCGACTCCAGTTATACAACTTCCTCAGATGATTAACCAAGGACCTCAGGACCATAGGGCAACTACGTTGCCTCCACAAAAAGTCATGAAGAGCTGATTAACTTAATAAAGGAAGTTGCCAATCAATGACATAACCGACGTACTAATCGGCCTACCTATCGTAAGCCATATCTAGATTGGGTCGATCAACTTGCTGATGTGCCGAGAGGCTACAGAGTATCATAATTTACATTATTTCTGGAGAAATAGACCAATCCATTGTTGAACATATTGGCTATTTCAACATGCAATATGGTGAATTCTCGACCAATGAATATGTGAAATTGAAATGGTTCACAAATTAATTGACTAATATTGTTATTTCATGGTATATCAGTTTCTTGCCAAATTCAATATATAACTGGCAAGACATGGAGGAGATGTTCCATTCTTGGTTTTTATGAACTGAACCTGAACTGTCTTTAGCCGACTTGTCTCGCTTAAGATGGTTACCTGGTGAATTGGCTAAAAAAGATATTGCTCAGTTTAAAAGGGTGAGAAACATATGTATAGTTTTCATGCTGGAGACTATATTTGTTAAACTGGTCACAGAAGGCTTGGATATTGAGCTTCAAAAGAAATTTGAAGGAATGATTTTTGAATATCTAATTGACCTATCCACTAGGGTGACCAGATATGAATAACTTCTACGTGAAGAAAGCCAGTGAAAGAATTTGTCAGCAGAGACTTATTTCTATGATTTGAATTAAAAGCTAGAAATGGCCAAAATAAACTTTAAAAAGCTTTTTATGTATATGGCCTTGACAAAGATCGATGACGAGTCTTCAACTCAAAGCTCAAATACTATCAATGAATTTTCAAAACATGGTAGGTGGTTATTCTTTTGATATAACAAAGGCCGACGAGATTTTCACACTCCTTCTAATTGGAAAATTTATCAAAATATCTCCGTGGTATAGAATACCTTATTTTTAGGAACGTTATTCAAGATAACATAGACACAGGAATGCTAAAATTTTTCGAGAAAGAAAATGAAGCCATGTTAGTGGATACCGATCCATTCTCTCATTTGATGGGAATCAACATTGTCCCCACTAACTTAAAGAAAGCAACTAAACCCCTATAAAGAAAATCGACTTAAGGGATACCGACTATGTGAATGATGTCATCGGGACGTCCACTGACAAAACTCTACATGGGTTTACTATGCGCAATGGAAATAGGTGCATGTACATGGCAATAACACAATTCAAAATACCAAGCCACCAATTCGATTAGGAATTTATGAGGCTTGATGCAAAGAAATACTCCTGAGGATTATACCAAAAAATGACAAAAAAATGGTCACACCTATTGATACTAGGGTTGATCAATGGGTTAATGATCTCCATCCAAAATTTCCACAATACCCACTGAAAATGACAAGAACTCAAAAACGTTACTGACAATGACAAATGACAAAAAGCAATCTTGGAAATGCAAAACTATAGGTTTGGTTGGTCGATGAGACAAACAATAGGTAATGCGTGACCACCCACTATAAATTTGACTTGGGTAAGAACAACCAATGTTAGCCGAAAATAAAATAATAACTCAAATACTGCATCTCGGACGAGTTTGCAATCTGATCGAACTAAAAAGTAGCTGACCAAAAAAGCCCAAAATGATAATATATCGAAGGGAATTTTAAGCGACCAAAACTCCTTCGATGACAACTTGTTAATTGAAGAGATGTTGGCAAATGTAAAAAAATTGGAAGAAGAAGTTGATTTTTCAACAGGCCACTAACTTGAAAATGTGGAGACCCAAAAAGAACAGGGAACGACCGCGATCATGTTCGGGACATTGCCACCATTACGGGTAGACTGCAACATGGTGTTTACACTCCTACTTAATTTCTTGGCTAAGATTGATTAGTTGAGTAATATTAAGAGAGATATCGAAGAAACGGGAGAGACCATGGCTACTACAGGATTGACAACCTCAGATTCCACAAAACGTAAAGGCACTTTTACCATCATTATTGAGACAAGTATGCATATAGAAAAGATCATTTTCGACCAAGCCACTCGCGCAATGACACAACACCTCAATTCATTGTACATATCGACATATATGGATGGATGTCCCATTACTTGTGTTATGGTTGATAATGGAGCGGCCATTGGTATCTTGCCAATAAACATGATGAAAAAGCTAGGAAAAATGTAGGTCGATTTGCTCACCATCATGGTAACGATCATTTTTTTTTTTTTGGGTCGTATAACCGACACACAAGGAATCCTACATACAAGGAATCCCATCGATTGAGCTAATGGTTGGAACTAAGAAGGTGTTGGCAGCTTTCTTCATGGTGGAGTCATCGTCCAATTATAACTCTCACCTTGGTCAGGATTAAATTCACTCCAATTTTTGTATCACATTGTCCTTACACCAATTCCTCATTTTTTTGGAATAAAGGAAAGGTCGAAGTAGTTTGGGCTAATAATTGGCCATTTCAAGCTAAATGCAATGCGGCCAAAGCATACTTTTATGCAAAATAAGTTGGGCCATTGTTTTTCATAGATCGAGACCGATTTGGTTGACCAACAAGGATCTTAGCACCGACGGATCCACCAATAAAAATAACAGATATAAGTTCCTTGACAACAGAGAGCCTGCTTTGCCAAAAGCAATTGTGCTATATCAGTTTGAGCAACCCTATTTTTTCGGAGAGTCCCCATGACCGTGTCGCAAGATCAAAAGGATCAAATGATTGAAATTACAACCATACTAAAGAGGATCAAATACAGAAAAGAACTAGAAAATAGTTATTTCATCAATATAAAAGAATATGTACTATATGATTATAAAATTGTTGAAGACAGTATATCCTTCGAGGACTTGGGGGAAGAGCCAGCTAAGTTAGATAACTTAAAGGCAAACGTGCAAGACCCATTGGTCGAAGTGAATTTGGGAATAAAAGGAGACCCCCGACTAACATACGTTAGTGGTTACCTCTAACTTGATGAACACAAGGCAATAGTCAATCTCTTATAAGAATACGAATATTATTTTTCCTAGGACTATCACAAACTGCCTTGTTTGGACAATAAGTTAGTCAAGAACAGATTGCTGATAAAAAAGTGTTTTTGATGAATTAAGTGAAATTATGTGGATTGTTTATCACGACATGTGCAGAAGCTTGGTAGAGCTTAGAATTATGACTAAGTCCTAAAGGGGGGAGGGAGTGAATATGACTTAAAAAATTTACCGATTAAAATCTAATTGATAATTAAAACATTTTACCAATTTAAACTATAAGGCAATTAACACTTAGGCTTTCAAGTCAATTTGGTCTAATCACATCGACTATAAATGATGAAACAATAAATAATTAATTTATAAAGCAAGATAGTGATTTTATGTGTGGGATATGCTAACTATTTAATACCTAGCATATATCTAATTATGTGTTTATATAATTCAACAAATTAAACTTACAAGTATAAGTAGAAATGTGCTCATATAACAATCCCAAACACAAGCATGTATAGTGGTTGAGTTTCTCTAATCCACTCCTAGCAGAGGTACTTGATTGCTTGCCTCCAAGTGCAGAGGTTCGTAGGTAATATCCTGTGAATACAGGGTCGATCCCACAGGGAGATGAATTGCGAGAAGGAGAAAATCAAATGCAAAACAAACTAAGCAATAAAAACTAATTTGATGATTTTGATTTTGGGATTTTTGAATGGATGTAATTCAACTGAATTAAAACAACACCCAGGCTTCAAAGTTCCACACATAGGTTAATGTTCCAAAATCATGATGACTTGGATAACATAACTAGGGTCTGAGCACTATGGTCAACCTAATCGGAAAATAAAACAGTTTAAATATTAAATGATATAAAAAAATAGAAAATCATGGATTTGCATTATTGATATATATTCTCAAGCGTCAGTGATTTTAAGAATCCAATATTAATGAGATAATAAAAATCAAAGAAGTATAATAGGTTGAGAACCTCTCCTATCTAGGAAATCTGATTGATCTAGGGTAAGCCTATCCATCAATGTGGATCTCATATGATGGAAACATATGAATCTCATAAGAGGATAAAAAATAAAACCTAAATAATAGATAACATGCATATACCATTCTTCTCATCATTAAAACAATTAATCATCATAACTTAAAGAATTATTAAACCCATGTGCTTCCCTTATAGCTTGGGCTACAGGGAACTTAGAAAAACATAATTAAAAAAGAAAGAAAAAATAAGAAGAAAGAAATAAATGCAAATAGAAAAGATCTTAAAAAAAAATAACTTATAGAACTTTAATAAAATTAAAAACTCTTAAAAAACCCCAATTCTTACTTTGTGATGCCTTGAATGGTGCTTAGGAATGCCCTAAGAAGCCCTATTTATAAGTAGGGAACTCCAATTTTTATACGAAGTTGGAAAACCCTAGAAACTGCCTCAAATATACACAGTTTCCCAAAATAGACTTTTCGCTGCACAGTTTGTTTAAAATAGATTTCCTTCCGTGTAGTTTTCCAAAATAGACCTCAGAGCTTCAGAATACACTTTTTCAGAACGATTTCAAGATTCTTCACTTCAAATCTTCAATTTTCTTCATTCTTCACTTGGTTTTCTTGGATCTTTGGCATGTGAATTCTTCAATCTTGGTCTCCTAAGATCCATCCATTGCCTTGGTGATTTTTGAGTATCAAATTCATGCTTTGAACACCCTTTTTCAATCCAAGCACTTAAATTCACCTTGCAACACATACATGAGTAAAATAGAATATTAAGCGGATTCATGTTCATAAAACCAAGATATAAATGGAGGAAATTATGCAATATTTGAGTCTCAACACACCCCAACCAATACTTTTCTAGTCCTGAGTAAAATAAGCGAAGAAAAATAAAAATAAGAATAAAAATTAATTCTACAAACAAAATTAAAATGAAAACAAAATTATAACTACACCACTTTCGTAGGTAATCTCGATTGCATTTAGCATATGCAACAAGCCTTTACAACCCTAGGTTTCCCCAAGTGGACGAGTTATAGTCTCGTGAGGGTTTTCAGAAATGTTACCCACAAACATTGAAAATATGAAAAATAGTTCAACACTCAGAAATTTATACAATTATGCCTCCATTCATCATATGAATTCCAAAACAAAACAATACTTACCCTAAGTCTGAAGTTAAAATCTCAATTTCCTAATCCATTACATCCTTGAGTTCAGAGACCTAATCAAAATTTAGAATAGTTATGATCCAATATACCTAGGTGCTCTATGACACTAGTCTAACTTTAAGAAATATGCATGCTCTCTATCCTAACTCCTTTAAATCATTCCAAGAATATGAAATCTCTAGTTATCTCATTTTCTTCTTTTATCATCTTATATATCTTCATTATTATAGACCAACCTTAGATGAAGATTCCCACCAGGTTTGCTTCATAACATAAGGTATCGTACTTGTAATGGTAACAGTAATGGATACTTAGGTATCCTTACTCCGTATTACTGATACGATTGTTATGGCCATTGCATTCATGATCTATAATAAAATTTCTTTTTCCATCACTTTTTTTTCTTCAATATTCTCTCTTTTAAGCATATATCAATGGTACTAGTTCATTCAACCTTGTTTGAATCAAAAGTTGTTATTCTCGTTCACATATCATATTCCTCACTTAGTTAGCTAGGGTGTATTGTGAATTAAGTACATCAAATTACAACTCACTTTAAACTAGTGATTAGATAATTGAACTCAAGTCTATAATTTTCAGTTATCAAAATTCTAACTACTATCGACCTAGACTAAGTATTAACTTTGCCTTTGGAATTCACATAATATAATGTTCACATTCTTGTATATATTATTTTGAAAATGTTGAAATTTTTTTTCCCATAAACCTAAAATAATAAACTTAAACCTAACTGAAACCTAAAATAATAAAAAAATAATAAAATAAACTGAAACCCCCCCTCCCCCCCCCCCCCCCCCCCCCCCCCCAAAAAAAAAAAAAAAAAAACCTCATATGGATGACTATCCACACCCCCCAACCTAAAATCTACATTGTCCCCAATGTAATGATAATGTAATGAAGAGAACAATAAAAATAAAAGAAAGGGTGGATAGTACCTACCATGAAAAACTCACCTGCTATGTGACACTAAAAAGAATTGAATATGATACAAATCCTACAGAAATGCTTCGTCAGACTAGGAGTATCATTCTGAATATTCTGGCTCATGAAGAGGGAATGACTCCTCTCCCAAATGAAAGTTTTCTACATAAGGCTTCAATTTCAGACCATTAACCTTATACACAATGCTATTACATGAATTCTCAATTTCAATAGCCCCATGAGTATAAACATTCTTCACAATGAAGGGGCCTGTCCATCTTGATTTTAACTTTCCTGGAAAGAACTGGAGACCGGAATTGTACAATAGGACCTTTTGCTGAGGTTCAAAATTCTTCCTCAGGATATTTTTGTCATAAAAAGCTTTGGTTATCTCTTTGTAGATTTTAGAATTTTTATAAAAATCTCTCCTCAACTTCTCTAATTCATTCAACTCTAATTTCCTTTGTCCACTTGCTTGGTCCATATCAAAGTTTAATTTCTTTATTGCCCAGTAGGCTCTATGTTCTAATTCCATAGGTAAGTCGTAAGCCTTCCCATACACCAATCTGTATGGAGATATTCCAATCGGGGTCTTAAACAGTTTTATAAGCCCATAAAGCATCGGATAGTCTAAGGGACCAATCCTTCCTATCTGGCCTTATAGTTTTCTTTAAAATGTGTTTGATTTCCCGATTAGAAATCTCACCTTGCCCACTCGTTTGTGGGTGGTATGGGGTGCTCACTTTATGCTTGATGCCATATTTCTTCATCAAAGCCTCAAATGTCCTATTGCAAAAGTGAGACCCGCCATCACTAATGATGGCCTTTGGAGTTCCAAATCTAGAAAAAATATTTTCCTTGAGGAATCGTATGACCACTTTGTTGTCATTGGTCCTACTTGAAACTGCCTCAATTCACTTTGAAACATAGTCCCCACCAATAAATATATAAAGAAATCCAAAAGAAGATGGAAATGGGCTCATAAAATCAATACCCAAACAATCAAATATCTTCAATGGTAAAATTGGGGATAAAGGCATCATGTTGCGCTGGGACACTCTTCCCAACCTTTTACATCTATCACAAGCAACACAAAAAGCATGGGTGTCTTTAAACATGGTATGCCAGTAAAAACCACACTGTAGGATTTTTACAGTGGCTTTCTTAGCAGAAAAATGGCCACCACGTGCTTCCATGTGGCAAAAAGAAATAACACTCTGAACTTCATCATCCGGGATACAACGTCTAAAAATTTGATCAGTCCCATATTTATATAAATACAGGTCATCCTAGAAGAAGTTCCTAACCTCTGTTTCAAAATGCTTTCTATCTTATGACTTCCAATGATATAACATTTTTTCCGTTACAAGATAGTTCACTATATCCGCATACCAAGGCAATTTGGAGATAATAAATAATTGTTCATTAGGGAAAGTATCTTGGATATGCATCTCTTCAGTGGAATCATCTAAGACCAATCTGGAAAGGTGATCGGACAGTACGTTTTCTACTCATTTCTTATCTTTTATCTCTAAGTCAAATTTTGGAGTAGGAAGATTTATCTCAAAAGTCTCGGCTTTGCATCCTTCTTAGATAACAGATATTTCAAAGCCGAGTGGTCCGTGAAAATGACCACTTTGGATCCCAGCAAGTAGGACCTAAATTTATCCAAAGCAAAAACTACTGCAAGTAACTCTTTTTCAGTTGTTGACTAGTTCACTTGGGCCGAGTTTAGAGTTATACTCGCATAGTGAATAACGTAAGGCCGTTTATCTTTCCTTTGACTCAGAACAGCCCTTATGGCATAATCACTTGCATCACACATTAGTTTAAAAGGAAGTGTCCAATCCGGTGGACACATGATAGGTGCAGTGGTAAGGGATGGTTTAATTTTATTAAAGGCATTTGCACACTCATCTGTCCACTTAAATGGAACATTCTTTTGAAGAAGATTAGTCAAGGGTCTAGTAATGGCACTAAAGTCCTTGATGAATCTTCTATAGAAACCAGCGTGCCCTATAAGTGATATAATTTCTCTAACAGTTCGGGGGATAGGTAGATTAACAATAATGTCGAGTTTTGAGCGATCTACCTCGATTTTATTTTTTGAGATAACATCATCCAAAATAATTTCCTTTTGAACAATGAAATGACATTCTCCCAATTTAAGACAAGGTGTTTCTCTTTACACCTAGACAAGACAAGAGATAAGTTGTTGATGCATTCCTCAAAACTACTCCCAAATACAGAGAAGTCGTCCATGAAAACCTCAAGAAACTTTCCAACCATATTGGAAAAATACTTAACATACACCGTTGGAAAGTTGCTAGGGTGTTACACAATCCAAATGGCATCCATTTGAAAGCAAATGTGCCAAATGGATAAGTAAATGTGGTTTTCTCTTGGTTTTCCACGGCTATCTCTATTTGGTTATATCCAGAATATCCATCAAGAAAACTATAGAAGGAGTGACCTACTAGCCTCTCTAAAACTTGATCGATGAATGGTAGAGGGAAATGGTCCTTCGTTGTGACCTGGTTCAATTTTCTATAGTCAATGCAAACACGTCAACCAGTGGTGACACGTGTTGGTATGAGTTCATTATTAGAATTTTGCACAATAGTTATTCCGAATTTCTTTGGGACTACTTGAGTTGGACTCACCCAAACACTATCGCATATTGGGTAGATGATTCCCACATCCAATAATTTGATCACCTCATTTTTTACAACTTCCATCATGTTTGGATTGAGATGCCATTGAGATTATCTAATTGGTTTGGCGTCCTCATCGAGGTGGATCCGATGGGTGCATATGGAAGGGCTTATACCCTTGATGTCAGAAATGGTCCAGCCCAAGGATCCTTTATGGTCCCTTAGAACATTCAACAATTTAATCTCTTGATCCTTGTCTAAAAATGAAGAGATCACCATAGGATAAGTTTTATTTTCACCTAAGTATACATACTTAAGCTCATTTAGTAGTGGTTTTAAATCAAGCTTTGGAACATTGGTTGGTGATAGCAGAGGTCGCGAGTCCTCGATTAATAGGATTTGAGTGCGCGATCTCCATTGGTACATACCAATGTCCTGGGTGGTAGTGCTCTCATTATCATCACGAATTTCAGTAAACACTTTTTTGAAATCAGAATTTTTTAAGTCCTCAAAGATTTGAATCAATTCCTTAGTCAGACTAGGTTCCAATTCCTCTTCTTCTATCAAGTAGTCCACGAAATTCAGCTCATGGATTTCATTATTATTAATGGGCTGCTTACATAGATTGAAAATATTCCGCTCTAGAGTCATGTTACCAAAAGATAAGTTCATTATTCCATTCCTGCAATTTATGATTGCATTTGAAGTTGCTAGGAATGGGCGGCCTAAAATGATGGGAACTTGAACGCTAGCATTTACACATGGTTTAGTGTCTAATACAATAAAATCCACGGGGAAGTAGAATTTCTCCACTTGGACTATCACGTCCTCTAAAATTTTCCTTGTTACCTTAATGGAGCGGTCAGCAAGTTGGAGTGTAATTGTGGTTGGTTTAAGCTCGCCTAACCCCATTTGTTTGTAAACTGAATAAGGTACTAAGTTGACACTTGCACCCAAATCTAGCAAAGCATGCTCAAATTGAAAATTCTCAATAATACAAGGAATAGTGGGACTTCCCGGGTCTTTATATTTGGGTACGGCCCTTTGTGGAATGATAGCGCTCACTTTCTCAGTAAGGAATACCTTTTTGTGCACATTTAATTTCTTCTTTATAGTGCACAAGTCCTTGAGATATTTAACATATGATGAAATTTGTCTAATGACATAAAGCAAAGGAATATTGACAGTAACCTTTTGGAGCACATCCAACACACCTCTTGATATTTCATGGGGACAGTTGGATTCTGAAGTCTAGATGGGAACCGAACTAGAGACTCATATGATTTAGTCTCTTTATCCTTTTGTTGTTGTGGCTCTTGAACTATAGCCGATTCATCATTTTCTTGAGACAGTGGTTTATCCTTCGGTATTTCTACCGGTTGCATTATCTTGTTATCGACTTGTTCATGATGTAGCTAACTTGGATTTGAGTCTCCAATGAAATGTGTGTTTCTAGGGTTTGGCACAGGTTGAGGAATGGTGCCTTTTCCCCTAACATTTAGTTGAGTCTCAATCCTAGCCACGACCATTTTTAATTCTTGATTTGATTGGATTAGAGACCGATTCATTTGAGCTTGAGAGTTCATGAATGCGGTCAATGCATCCTCCACAGATGATCGCTTTGGCGGGGGCACATATGGTGCATTGTTAGGTGCCCCAAAGAAGTTATTTTGTGGAGGCATTTGAGGTGCATTGGGTGCATTAATTTGTGGTCCATTCCTTCAACTAAGATTAGGATGGTTACGCCAATTTGGATTATACGTGTTTCCCATTGGTTGTATAACTGACCTTTGGTAGTTATTTATAGCATTTGTTTGATTATGCTCATGCGTGATATTTTGTACAACTGAGATTATTGGACAATCCTTTGTGTTATGGTCTGTACCACCACAAATGTTACAAAAATTACCTAAGGAAGTGTTTGCTTTAACCATATCAACCTTTCTAATTTCCAAGGCTTCGACCTTTCTAGCCAATGCAACGCATTTTGCATTAAGGTCGTCTTCCTCTCTTAGGACATACATCCCCGCTTTCTCTCTAGGAATGGGTTTAGTTTGGTCTGGTTTAGCAGAGACATCCCGTGTATGCGTATTCTCTTCTAACATATCTAGAAAATCCCAAGCCTCATTATGATCTTTGTCAAGAATGGTTCCATCACACATCATCTCTATGAACTGACGGGTATCCATGGTGAGCCCCTTTCGGAAAGCATCAATCATGTGCCATGGTTCATAACCATGATGTGGACAAGCAATTAGAATGTCTTTGAAGCACTCCCAAGCTTGAAAAAATAGTTCATTCCCCTTTTGGGAGAATGACATGATTTCTTGTTTTAGTGTATTTGTTTTGTGCTCGAGAAAGAACTTTTTCAAAAACTCTCTACTTAAGGCTTGCCATGTGGTGATGGTATTAGGTCTTAGAGAGTTGAGCCATGCTTTGTATCGATCCTTTAGAGAAAATGAGAATAACCTAAGCTTAAGTACATCCCTATTGCCATCGTTTACTTGTAATGTTGCAATTACTTCCTCATAGTCCTTAAGGTGCAAGTAAGGCCTTTCAGAATCTAAGCCATGAAATTTATGAATTAATTGAATCATACCTGGTTTAAAATCAATGTTCCCTATGTGAGCAGAGAACATTATGCAAGATGGTAAAGTTGATCTCTTAGGATGTGGATGTTCGCGTAAAGTCCGTGGTTGGTTTAACACATTCGTATGAACTTCATTTTCATCCTCAAGAGGAGGATTAGGTTGATTTTCTGTGTTTTGATTTATAGTTGGATCTGATAGATTTGGATTTGAATTATCAATTGGTCTGCCATGAAATCCAAGTGATGTTGAGTGCCTTTTCTAAGTGAATGATCAAGGCCTGGAACTAGTCCACCTTCGGAAGAGAGTCGATTGTTTTGATCTCTACTTCAACGGAACATAAACCATCAACACCACACAACACAACAAATACCACTAATTTAAATACCAAGTATGATACTTAAAATAAAAATAAAAACTTAACCAACAACCCAGGCGACAGGGCCGACCATGAGGGTTCGGTCCACAAAGTAAAAATAAATCAACAACCCAGGCGGCAGGGCCGACCATGAGGGTTTAGTCCACAAAGCAAAAATAAATCAACAACCTAGGCGGCAAGGCCGACCATGAGGGTTCGGTCCACAAAAAAATAATATTAAATAAATAAATCAACAAAAGTAATACTAATGCGGAAATTAAACTATGCTAATATGGAAAATAGATTTAGCGGATGATCTTTGTGATCAAACAGCAAGTGTAGGACAACCATAGCACTTGGGTGATAAAATCCCAAGCAGGGCAACCTTATGTCATAGTTAGTACTTGAAAGACCCAACTGAATTTACTTTCAAAGAAAAAAAATCTACAGAAAATTTAGAGGGGACCTTACCTTAGAAAAGAACTTACCTTAACTATCTTGCATAGATCTTATCTATCGCAATCTCTCCCCAGCAACGGCGCTAAAAACTTGATTGCTTGCCTCCAAGTGCAGAGGTTTGTAAGTAATATCCTGTGAATACAGTCGATCCCACAGGGAGATGAATTGCGAGAAGGAGAAAATCAAATGTAAAACAAACTAAGTAATAAAAACTAATCTGATGATTTTGATTTTAGAATTTTTGAGTGGATGTAATTCGACTAAATTAAAACAACACCCAAGCTTCAAAGTTCCACACATAGGTTAATGTTCCAAAATCATGATGACTTGGATAACACAACTAGGGTCTGAGCACTATGGTCAGCCTAATCGGAAAATAAAATAGTTTAAATATTTTAATAAATGATATAAAAAAAGAAAATCATGGATTTGCACCATTAATATATATTCTCAAGCGTCAGTGATTTTAAGAATCCAATATCAATGACATAATGAAAATCAAAGAAATATAACAGGTTGAGAACCTCTCTTATCTAGGAAATCTGATTGATCTAGGGTAAGCCTATCCATTAATGTGGATTTCATATGATGGAAACATATGGATCTCATAAGAGGATAAAAAACAGAACCTAAATAATAGATAACATGCATATACCATTCTTCTCATCATTAAAACAATTAATCATCATAACTTAAAGAATCATTAAACTCATGTGCTTCCCTTCTAGCTTGCGCTACAAGGAACTTAGAAAAACATAATTAAAATAAGAAAGAAAAAAATAAGAAGAAAAAAATAAATGCAAATAGAAAATATCTATATAAAAAAATAACTTATGGAACTTTAAAAAAATTAAAAACTCTTTAAAAACCCTAATTCTTGCTTTGGGATGCCTTAAATGATGCTTAGGAATGCCTTAGGAAGCCCTATTTATAAGTAGGGAATTTCAATTTTTGTTCAAAGTTGAAAAACCCTATAAACCGCCTCAAATATACACAGTTTTTCAAAATAGACTTCTCGCTGCACAGTTTGTTTAAAATAGATTTCCTGCTGCGCAGTTTTCCAAAATAAACCTCAAAGCTTCAGAATACACTTTTTCAGGATGATTTTCAGGATTCTTCACTTCAAATCTTCGATTTTTTTCATTCTTCACTTGGTTTTCTTAGATCTTTGGCATGTGAATTCTTCAATCTTGGTCTCTTAAGATCTATCACTTGCCTTGGTGATTTTTGAGCATCAAATTCATGCTTTTAACACCCCTTTTCAATCCAAGCACTTAAATTCACCTTGCAATACATACATGAGTAAAATAAAATATTAAACGGATTCATGTTCATAAAACCAAGATATAAATGGGAGAAATTATGCAATATTTGAGTCTCAACAGTACTCTCCTCGAGTGTACCAGTATTTCACTACAATAGGTTTTAAATTAGTTTCACCTCTAACCTTTACAATAGTTTCCATCAGACTAACCACTAACCTACACGTACACTCCTATGTGGGAGGAACACATTTCCACTTGTGTCGGTGGCTCTCATAAGAGACTTTAGTTAGTTTTCTATTGACTAACCAACAACTACTAGCAGTCCTAATCCACGGCTCTACGTACACTCCCGTCAAAGGCTCCTTATGGATATTAACACGTATGCACCCATGTTTGGTGAATACAGTCCTAATCCAGGGCCCTACGTACATTCCCGTCAGAGGCACCCATGGAGACTAACACGTACGCACCCGTGTTTGGTGAATTCGACCTACACAAGAGCCTAGGTCCTAAAAAAGAACTTATTCGAGTTTGGGTCACAAACTTACACTTAATCCTACATAAAGAGTGTGAATGGACTCTATAATTGTAACTTACTTGTCAGATTAAGCCCTCTTTGTAGTGCCTTACTTGAGATGCTTGATCAATGCTCTCTCATACTTCAATAAGGTGACCAAGGTAATGGGAGGATGGTGGAATCTCCTACAATTAAAGGGATAGTTGTTTTCCAATGGGGGGATTCACCTAAATGAGTGTTCCAGATGATTTAGACAAGGATTTGCCTATAGGTTTGAGTCTAATATTTAAAACAAGGGAGAGAATAGGAACACCTTCATGATCAAGCTTAGAATACTCATTAAAGTGGTTACTCACAAGAAGGATGTCATAATTTTGTTTAGTTTGGAGTCTAGAATGAGGGATATCATTGGAAAATAACCTAGGATCTACTTGCATAAAAAAATCCATCCAAATGCCCAACTACTGAATGACCTTTATATAAGATTTAAGTTCTAATGATCATAAAACAGGCAAAAACTGGCACTGTAATGCCCCGAAAATCGGTACTTGAGTACATAAACTCTGGTCCTGAGTTCCTGGGTGTTAACCAAATGAAAATGCACGTGTGTCCTCATTTAGATTCAAATTCAAATTTATTTCACATATAGATAATCAGAGTTGCGCAATTCAACTTAGGGGAACTAAAGCGAGGTAGAGATAATAAAAGATTTAGAAATATAGGGATAAGAGAGAAAAATATAATTCGATTAGTGATGATCGTCCGAAATGGGGATTATACAAGCCACAATGAACATGTGACAAAATTTACACACAAAGCACATAACTAAAATAAAAGAAAGATGTTCCAGCTTTACCTGACGCTCCCAAGGCATCACGACGAATGTGCAAGCCAACCAAAGTCTACCCACCAAGGCCTCGATAGAACCTGCATCAAAAAAAATGCCTGGTTGGTGTTTTAAAACACCGTCCCAGGTGGGAGTGAGTAGCTAACTCAGTGGTTCCATTAGTTCTAAGTTACATATGTTATCGACTCAATCAACACAGTTAATGATAAATAAGACATCAAGCATTTCCTAAATACTCTTGTTAAATGTGTAAATGAGATTATGAAATGATGCGTGCACTTCACAATCCAACACTCCCTCACAAGCAACTTAAATGGTTATTTCGCATATGCCAACACTCCCTCATCACGCGAATCCAACGCCAAATCACTACATCATATCTAATGCAATGCGATTGATGTATACGTTAGCCAAGTAATTATTAAGTTCCATTCATCTAGCATATTGGCGAAGCTAGGATACCGACATCATATCACTAGTCCTTATCCGGATCACGTGGCTTATTACGGTATAGCGGTTCATCACCAGTGTCCCTTGATCTAAATTTATGTGTTACCCATTTATCTTATAGATCAACGACTTCTAAGGTACGACATGATACCTAAATGTATGAGGATTAACCCGGTATGGGTTATCACCCAAACCGGTTATGACCACTCATATCTGAGGTGTGGGTTTGTCACATAAAACCAAATAACAACAAGAAAAGGGCTCGTCACCCAATTTCATTCATGTCCGGGTCGTTCAAACAGTACTTTGGCATGGAACTATCTGCAAGGTAATTTGACGGAGGTTGTTCGAATAATGATCTATCACCTCCATTAATGCTCACTAGTAATTACAGGGAGGCTCATCACCCTAGCGTAGGCCGACAACTTGGACATGGTGTCACATACCATCATGTTCAGCTCATGAGTCTTAATGGGATCGTATCGCACTAAAGGTTATGAATTGACTCATCTATTGGGAATGTGGTATCCTAGATTCGATTTGGTCATATCATATATTGTGAACATACATGATCAGTCGGCTAGTGGACTAATTCGATTGACCTGAGAGAACCGCGACGCAATCGGCATTGGGTGCAAGCATCCTATATAGTTTAACTATTATCGGTCGTCCGTGTTCAACCCGGGTCAATCGAACAAGCCTAGGGTGGCCTCCCTAACTCGGGTCACTCTTTAGTTCAGACGGTTAGCCAACTGACCCATCATTGTAGTAATCCTAAGTATCGCTATAGACTAAACACTACATCACACAATTATAGAATAGGTTCTACTAGACAACCACTTAGGCATTTCATCGAACATGTAAGCATCTATAGGATACAACGTTCACTAAGGCATTAAATAAAACATGTGAGCATGCATAAAGTAATACAATCACTTAAGAATTAAATCCAACATGTGAGTATCGACAAAGCAACACATTCCACCATTTAGGCATTTTATCAAATATGTGAGCATCATATTCAGCAAATATCATATATTATAGCAAAATCAAAATGTTAACATGTTAGCGTTAAAATTTTTATCTAAAAATAACTAATTATTAACTGAGACCCTTAAGGGTCGATAAAAGATAACCTAGAGATAATGGTCCACACCTCTGAGAAGGAATCTCCGATTTTAAGTGCCTAGGTTTAGGGATTTGGGAAAATTCATCGATTCCTAAATTAAAATCAAGAAAACACCATTAATGACTAGAAATCTATACTAGGTTGCTTAATTGAAGGGTAAGATATAGTTTTTACCTCCGATTCTTGGCATGGTGGATTTGGTGGAGGTTGGTAGTAGCTGAAGTTTTGGTTGAAGAAGCACTAACCCTACAAGAAACAAGATTTCCCTCACTCTCTCTCTCTCTCTCTCTCTCTCTCTCTCTCTCTTTCTCTCTCCCTTCTCTTTCTTTTCTCTCCACCTCTCTCTTTCTTTTTCCTTTCTCCCTCACCCAAGCTAGTGTATGAAATTCGTATGGGAGAAGGGGGTGCCTAAATGAGGGCCTTATATAGTGCCAGAATTGGTGAAAATGGCCCTAAGGGATGAGTTTTTACTATACTAGCCCTAGGGGAGTGTATTTCTAACCTTTGGGATCCACTATAAGGTGTAGGAGTCAATATCCACCGTAGGATAGTTATCCCTAATGATGATCTATGTATGAATATGACCGACCCACCATTTGGATGTGCCGATCGACGGGTATGATCAGAAGTCTGTTTGACGGTCACCGATGGTCGATCGGGGCCACGCCTATATGGATATGTGTGGGGAAATATCTTTAGTCGGTACCCCAACTTTGGCCATGAATCGACGGTCCAAAAGTCACAACTTCATGAAAGAACAAAGTGACTAGTTTCGCTTAAGTTCCAGATTTCAACTTAGGGGATTCGCGCATTTGAAGTACTTAAGATTTCAGTCCAAGTTGAGTAATTTTGGGCACTTTCTTGGTTTACCACCTGTAATGGGCATCAAGCCTAATGAAACAAACATTATTCTATAGTTTCGAGTTTAGTGGCCCACTAACGAGCGATATAGAGCTTGTTTAGATAATTAAGGCATTTTTGAAATGAATTGGGTAGTAAGATTTCTTGTGCACCATGATTAGGGTTTGGATTAGTTAAGTTCATAGTGTGGCCTATTCGCAACTAATATAAATGACGATTCGATCATAATCACCCTAAGCCGTTGGTTCTTAGGGTAAAAGGATAACTGAGTCAGTTTGGTTTGTTAATTAAGACCCGATCCCTACTTGTCTCAACCTTTGGTAGGTCATTATTTACATGCGGTTGTCTTGATTAGTTAGTGATAAGTCGGTTAAATTTAGGCCATATGTGATAAATCACGAGGCTAAGCCCGATGTTTAAGTGATCGGACGGATTTGTTGGCTCCTACAGTTGATTAATTGGATTTGTGTGGTTCTTTACTAGTACAACCCATGTATAGGCTCACCTCGAGCATAAAGGGTCGATAAGTGACAATGTAGGCTAGTTATATTAAAAATTTTCAAGAATTTTTGAAAATTCAAAATAGCGAAAATCCAAGACATTACAATCTACCCCCCTTAAAAAAAATTTTATCCTCGAAATTGCCTAATGTCAATATGTAAATATATGCTAATTTCATACGCCTAAGTTTCTGTTGATTTCATGTTTATATACCTATTAGGGCATATACTAAGTATATGAGCCTGACTTATTATAGTCTACCCCCCTTAAAAGTTTCCACCTTTGAGGTTTGAGAACAGACGTCAAAATCATTATTATCGCATTAAGTGTTTGATGACAAAGTTTAACTTGGGGCGGTGTATTCTGTTCTTCATGATCGGGCTAAAATGGAAAAACGGTGTGGTAGGCTTAAATCCGATAAAAATAAGTGCACTAAAAATCTCCCCCTTTGTGAATTATGTGATAAAAACCTAACATACAACTTGTCATAGTCTATACCAATGATAAACCAAAACAATTAAAATTATTACATGTTAAATAAAAAGATTTACAACTCGAATACAGTATGACATGTAACACTGCATTGATGTTCAATACACATCACGGTGGGGCCCATAGCTTGACCTCATGGGAAGTTTCCATGAGGTTAACCTCATAGTACCGTTTCCCATTAATATATATATATATATGGAGTTTCGGATTGAGTCGAGTCAGTATAAAGTTGGATTTCAGGTCAAGTCGAGTCAAGTTATTGGGTGATCCAAACTCAACTCGGTTTGAGTTCGGATTGGACAAAGTCTACTCGGTTCGGATTAACTCACACACTCGGTTCGGACCAAGTCGGATGAGTCAAGTTTTTCGAGTTGAGTCGTCCCGTGCCCATCTCTACTTACCATGAGAACATACCATTTGATTTTTGAGGTTTGCTTCATCTTAGACCTATTTGGATCGTGGGATTAGGTGGGACTTGATGAGTGGATCACACTGATTTTGTAAAACATGATCCTCATGGGAAAGCCAATTTATTAGACTAGTTGGATTTTGTGCACACATGACCGGTCGAACTTATCCATTAGTTTGGTTGTAACTTATTGTGTAAACAAGGGACATTGTTTTTCTTGCTCAGATCATAATTGTCGTTTTTTTTTTTCCATATTATTGATCGGATCTGCTGGACCATCTAATCAATGATATTCTTGCATCATAGCCTACAAATAGAGGCACATAATGAATGGTGAAAGTGTCATGGTTTGTCAATTAGCATGAGGGTTAAGTTGATGAGTCAAGTGAGCCCCATATGAAGATCGTTCAAGACATTGCCTCAACCAGATGTGTGTTCCGAGCCCGTCAAAGGCAAATTAAGCCCAAAATACCCAAGTGAATAAACCCTTAAAAACTTTAGAACAACATAGGAGTAAAAAGTGAGAAAACTTGTTTTTAAACAGGAAAATTTTATAAGTTTTTTGCTTGTTCGATGATATTGAGTTGTAGTCGATGACATCGAAAACTCATGTTCGATGGCATTGAACTGGCATCGATGAAATCAGAATGAGACCTTTTATGTCCAGCAACCACAAAGTATTTTGGACAGAATATTCGATGAATCGAACATCCCTTCGATGATATCGAACATCAGTAATCGATGACATCGAGGGAGAGTCGATGAAATCGAAGGACTTAGAGCATTGTCTAGCAAATCTTCTTAGAAAATATTCTGACATTTCTCGAGGAATCGAACGAGTCTCGATGACATCGAAATTCAAACTTCGATATCATTGAAAAATGTTCGATTACATCAAATTTGGACATGTGTATGTCCAGCAAGCTTCAAAAGAAAATCAATGGAAATGTTCGAGGAATCGAGATAGCCTCGATGACATTGATATTCAATGTTCGATGATATAGCTTCAGAACAGGCTCTCCTTTCAAGGAATATATTCTGAAAAGATGATGAATCGAACTGAGATTCGATGACATCGAAATTTAAAGTTTGATGACATCGAATCAGGATTGATGACATCGTAGTTAGCCTTTAATTTGTCCAGTAAGCTCTTGTGTTTATGATGTCGAGGAATCTAACTGTGATTCGATGACATCAAAGTTCAAATCTCGATGACATTGAATCAAGTTCGATGACATCGATCATATATCAAAAATTTCTTGGAATGTATTTTAGTTGAGTTCATATCATCAAACTGATATTCGATGGCATCGAAAGTATACGTTCGATGACATCGAATAAGGTTCGATGACATGGAACTCAGTCAGAAACTGACAATTTTATTTCCGTTGAGCTTTTTGCCTTTATAAGGAGAGCTTGTTCTTAGTTGCTGTATTGAGAAAAAGAGAGAGAGCTTTGAGAGAGTAATTGCATACCACCTACCCTAAACCCTTTTTCTCATGGGAGTTCATCTTTCAATCCACCCTTATCATTGACATTCAATAAAGTGGATTGGTGAATGAACTTCCTCATTCAAGGATCATTTAGCCACCATCTTAATGGCAAATCATTGATCTAGGATCCCTTGAATGCTTAAGAACTTGGAATCTCTTCGTCTCTCAAATAAGTAACATTCATTAGAGTAAATTCCAACATAATCTTGACCCAACCCATCGCTTTATATTAGAGCATCATCAGTGTTGCGGATCCAGGAAGCTGAAGAATCTCCGTCATCAAGGGAGATGGTCTTCATCAACGTGCAGAACGGGGTTCATCTACTTATCTGTAAGTCATTAGAGTCCAGAGACCCTGTTGATCATTCCTTGTTTAAGATTGGGTCACAGGTACATCTCACCCCTTACAAGCCCTCATAGGAGGCCTCTGACGGGAGAGTACGTTTAGGTTCTTAGTGTAATACCTTTGCTCTTGTGTAGGGCATAAACTCAGGTCCTTTGTGTAGGTCCTTAGCCTGTGTGGCCTAAACTAGGGTCCTTGTGTGGATCGTTGACCTGTGTGGTCTAAACCTAGGTTCCTTGTGTGTATCATAAAACCTAGGTGCTTTGTGTAGGACCTTTGCTCTTGTGCAGGGCATAAATGTTTGCCTTGTGTAGGCATGTCTAGGTATCTTGTGTAGGTCCTAGAGTCGACCTTGTGTAGGTTGTAAAGGTTAGAGCTGAACCTGATTTGAAACCTCTGTTAGTGAAATCTAGTACACTCAAGGGATGAGTGCGTTCGCCGGGAGTGGAGTAGGCACATAGCCGAACCACTATAAACGACTATGTTTGGGATTGATATTTGCATATTCTTTTATTGTGTTTACTTTGGATGATCACATGAATATCTAGAACTGATAAGAATCACATCCCACACACCTTCATATAGTTCATCCATCATAGACTAATTACTATATCTTGTTTAATATTGAGTAGTCTTGTGATTGGATCCTCTACTTGGCTTGGAAGCCATTAGAGTTGAAATGAGTATATCTTGATAGTTGCACATTAGATCAAGATTATGTTAATGGGATTTTCAATTGCCTTAAAATTTTATAAAGTCCTATTCATCCCCCTCTAGGACACTTTGACCTATTCCTACTTCTAATATAGCGGTCTTTACCGCAATTTCAAATGGACGCCCCTGATCGATTATTGGGAGATCCCCACCTATGTGTGGTTTGTATATCACAAGGCCTTTTTTGGATGAGTTGAGAATCTTTTAATTTGCACTCTTGAAAACATCATATAAACTTTTACTACTGAAATGATTGTAAGTACTTCTTTTCTTATTTTAATAATTTCTTTGATGAAACAGACACGAGTCTCGGGAGTGATGACAAACGCCCCAATCATACTGAATGTGGATTGTGACATGTTTGTAAACAATCCACACATTGTTCTTCAGGCAATGTGCCTCCTCCTGGGGTTTGAGAAGGAAAGAGAAAGTGGGTTCGTGCAATCTCCACAACTATTCCATGGGGTTCTCAAGGATGATCCTTTTGGAAATCAAGGTTTGTTGGTCTTGCAAAAAGTAAGTATACTTCATTTCATTTGTTACAAAGGTTAAAGAGAAGCCTACTAAAATCTTATATAGGTGAGTAACATGCATATGAAAATCATAATAAGCAAACCATGACGTCATAAGGAAAAGAAGTTATACTTAGCCATTTTTATATAAAACATATATAAGTACCGATCATACCTATTTGAAGATTTTGGAGATTTTTAGACAACTCCAGAGTACACCAGGATGTTTGTTTTTCAATTAGGCATGTATAGAATGTTCTGTAAGTCTAATAGGTCCTTCATAGTGCTGGGACCAAAACTATAAGGTTTTCTTACATCATTCGGGGATGTTGACTACAGCCCACAAAATTCAATTAAAAGCCACCTCAGGCAGATCCCAAAGGTAAGAGAAATTTTTTCTATATATATATATATTGTATTTTTTGGATGAGAAGAGATGTCACCCATCATGGTAGGTGCCTACAGTCTTGCGATATTGCATATAAAATCAAGCGAAAATATGGAATATCAGGCATTATCGTTCGATATATCATCAATATCGGTGGTATCTCATGATATTTTGCGATATCTTGCAATATATTCTACAATACACATGATTCCATGATTTTGTTTAAATTTCTAAGAGACTTTTGAGGGGTTTTGTATCACTGGCCTACACTAACGATAATATCGACTAATAGTATCGATATTACGAACATTGGCTGCACCCTTTAGGCACTAAGGGGGCCAAACCATGTCCAATTGTCTCCCCAAAAATCGCAATCCCTACGCCCAACCAGCCATTGGGAATGAGAGGAAATCTTGGGAATTAGCTTTCTAACACATTTCCACATTAGGGAGGAAAGAGGGCTTACTTACAAAGCATCGACAAAGGACAACTCCTTGCTATATTTTGAGTGCATAAAGGATCCTCAACAACTATTAATAGAAGAGCTTAGTCTAACTCCCCATGCCATCTTCAGCCTAAAGCATTTCATAACCCCTTTCAGGTTCTTGACACCCAAACCTCCACCACCAAAAGTGAGTGTATAGGAATGATACTCAAAACATGCTTGATCGACGTTATTCTGCTCACCTGCGTAAGAATTCTCCCATTTTAAGTCGCAATTCAATTCTAGATCTTATCAATAAGTGGCTGAAAGTAAACATGATGAGCTCCCCCTCTGAAAATGGGGGCTCCTAAGTAAAGAAAAGGGGCTCTAGCTCTCGAATACCCCAACACCCTCTTTAGATTTATTAGGAAGCACCAGAATATCCCTTTATCTAGGCCCTCCTAGGCAAACGGACCAAGATCTATTAGGAAGCACCAGAATATCCCTTTATTTAGGCCCTCCCAGGAAAACAGACCAAGATCTCCTTGTGAACTACCCCACATCTCACAGGTCCCACAATGGGAGGCACCCTGTGACCATTCTGCATGTCACAGACCCCACCCCAGTGTGGAGATGCACTTGCATCATCCACTCACATTGGTAAGGAGACTTGAACACTGGTCTCCCGCTCTGATACCACTTGATGCAGAGAGTACCGACCAATGCACCAAAAGCTCCAAAGCTGTTGGGGAAGCATCAAAATATCCCTTTATCTAGGCCCTCCTAGGCAAACCGACCAAGATCTCCCCATGGGCTATCCCGCATCTCACAGGTCCCACGGTGGGACTCACCCCATGACCATTTTTCATCTCACAGACCCCACCTTGTGGACCACTCTACCCTAGTGTGGAGATGAACTTATATCACATCCTCTCGTACCTTTCTAGAAAATCAAAGATCACCTTCTACGATTTACAACTACCGTTGGCAAACAATAGTGTATCATCCATGAACATGAGATGCGAGACGATTGGGCAACCATGACAAAGCTTGAATGATTGGTAGTAGCCTCTCTCCACCAAACATTTGAAGCCCCTAATGAATGCCTTTGCCGCAAGAAAGAAGAGACTGGGAGAAATAGGGTCCGATTACCTTAGCCCTCGCGAAGATCCGAAGAAACCACATGGTTCTTTATTAACTAAAACATCAAACTAGGAGTTTGACTAGCACTCCTCAACTAGGGACACCCACTACTAGCTAAACCCAAATTTTACAATAACCTCCTTCGGGAAGCACCAATTGTGCCTATCATATGACTTTTCCATATCTAGCTTCAATAGGATGTTTCCCCCTCTTATTTTTTATTAATATCCCTAAAAATTTCTTGGGTCAGCACACCACTTTCAACAATGGACTGCCTCTGGATGAATGCCCCTTGCTCCACTGAAATGATTCTTAGAATAATTTCGCTCTACCTATCAACAATAATTTTGAAGAAATTTTTATACACACAATTACATAAACTAATAGGCAAAAAATCTGAGAACTTAGCTAACAATGCAGCCTTGGGGATAAGGCAAATGAGGGTCGTAGTGAAGGCTCTTCAGATGTACTTGGCTCGGAAGAACGAACACACTGCTTCCAAGATGTCATGGCTGATGATGTCTCAGCATCTGCGGAAAAATGCCCCTAAGAATCCATCAGGACTGGGTGCCCCATCTAAAGGCTAGGCCCCCACTGTATGGCGCACCTCCTCCTGAGAAGGATCAATGAAATGGAAGTAATTGTCCTCCATTGTAACGAAGCCCGGGGTCACCTCCAAGAAGTCTCTAACCTAGTCCGTAGCTCGGCTTTAAGAATTTGGGAGAAGAAACTTACTGACTCTTGTTTGATCCTTGATTGGTTAACATACTTCTCCCCTTTATTCAGCTCGATCTCTGAAATAACAGGTCTCCTGGTCCACTCATTGGCCACACTATGGAAGTATTTCGTATTCCTATCACCCTTCACAAACCACTTGTTTCTTGCCTTTTGTTTTTAAAAATATCCTCCATCAGCTCCAAGTGAGCATGCTTGTCCTTGGCTTCTCTTAATTTTCCTTGGGAGAGAATCTGCAAACCCCTGCACAACTTCTTCAGCTCGAGCATGTTCCTCCTCAGTGGCCCTGAGGTTCTGAAAGACATTCCTAAAGACATGTTTGTTCCAGGCCTTTAGGACCATCTTGACATTTTTCAGCTTCCTTTGGAGCACTATCATAGGCTTCCTTGCAAGGTCTGAGACCCACACGCCCTTGACAAGATTCTGGAGTACTATCTCTTGATAGAGCATGCTTTCTTTCGTGTATACATGCACACAAATTCCAATCTAACTATCATGGTGCACACCTATCCACTTTTAGGATCTAACACATTTAACTTTGTAAATATAATCGATAAAAACCACTTTGAAAATATTTAATATAATATATAAATACTTTTTAACAAATATATACAACAAAATTTAATTGTCAATCTGAAATATTAAATAAATCTCATGCACATAATCTCGTCCATGTGATCATCTTTGATCTTCCTATAACTCATTTCCATGGCATGATCTTAATTCAACTGCTTTCCCAATGTACTTTAAATGTAGACAAACTCGTATACATGAACTTGAGAATGAACATCAAAATAGAAATCTTCGTCCTAACGTTGACACATAGATAGAGTGAGCTACAAGTCTACATACGTACACAACACCATAATAAAAATTGATCTATCACTAGTGCTTATGTTTCGGGACGTGTGTCTATGACATGTTTCTTCTATCATGTCTTTGTTGATCATAAGTGGCTCAATTTGGCCAATTTAGACATAGTAAGCAATGGAGAATCTATGTTAGGCAATAGGTTTCTTTCATTATTGAATATTAAAATGGAAAGTGTAATATGGTTTTCTATGTTGTTGTGGTTGTATCACATGGTTCCTTTAAAAAAAAAAAATCATTTTTTCGTTGTATTTCTTGCTCAGATAATATCTCATGGAATTGCGGGCATTCAAGGCCCTTTATATGGAGGGACAGGATGCTTTCATAGAAGAAAAATTATATATGGGTCACATCCTGAGAATGAGGACAATAACGGATTGAAGTTAGCTTTGATGAATGGTAAGATTGTCAACATTATTTTAGCTAATTTAATTTGGTGTTGTCATATTTTTTCTTCTTTCTTTTGGTCACATAGTGATAATAGTGCATATGAGAATCAAAGGTGCTAATATAGAATGAATGATATGATTTTATTGCAATTGGTTTTGGAAATGCGTGCGCACACACTGTGTGTGTAGAGTCACACACATATATGGGAAAAGGTAATATGAGGTCTATCTCATGAGAGCTTGCCATGAGGTTAAACTCTATGGACCCCATCATGATGCCTGCCAGACATCCACACCATCAATTAGATGTGCACTTCCATGTTAGGCCATGGGCCTTAAAATTAGGCTGATCCATGACTTAGGCGGGCCGCATCACAGATAAAATTTGAGAGTGGATACCCACCCACTAAAAGCCAATCCATGACTTATAGGGCAGACTGAGATGTGGCTCAAGCATCTAGCCCATCCATTGTGTGTCCCACTTAGATGAGGGTTCACATCAAATTTTGGGCCATTTGAATATTGAAGTGGGCCCCACCAAGTTCTTTTAGATATGAGGTGTGGATGTTCAACACACATCTCAATGGAGCCCATAAAACTTGACCTCATAGGAAGCTTCCTTGAGGTCGTCCTCATAGTACCTTTTCCACAACCACCCACCCACCCACCCCCACCCACACATTTTTTTTTTTTTTTCTTTTCAGAGTAAAATTTCATTAAAGAGGGAGAAAGGCTATACAATAAGCATACATTCAGGAAGATCCAAGCCACACAAAACCTGGCAAGGACTACCTATCATATACTGAAATGAATAACATTATCAGGATCAACTATGACCCAATCCCACCCGATCGAGAAGAAGGCACCCTCCGATAAAGGGAGGTAAGTCAAACTCAGTTTAGAAGACACGACGCTTACGTGGTGCTACCCCACTTGGCGAGACCTGTTAGTGCACTTATTTGTGCACGTTGTTTGTCAATCATGTGCATCAATGTGTCAGCGAGTCAGTTGAGCCCTTAAAAACTGAAGACCGAAGACATGTGATGAGATGAGCATCAAGGTGGAAAGAATAGGTATATGAGGTGCCTTAGTTACCCTAACCCTTGACCCAAAATAATCCTAAACCTCTAGATGATCATGGATTAATAGGTAAACCTTGTTTGATCATCCCTTAACCTTAGGAGTCTAATTGGAATAGGATAAGTAAGGCTAAAATATGTGTGAAGTTGTTGTGAAATCATATGCCCAAAACAACAATTTTTAAGTGGTCGATCCCATTGACAGGTTGTCGATGGGTCTTGATGGCATCGAAGATTCACTAGATGATATCGAGTAGGAAACTTAGAACTGTCCAGCAACCATTGACCTGTATATATGAGATGCTCGATGGGATTAAAGAAGCTGCTCAATGACATCGAAGACTCTTTAATGATATCGAGTAGGAGCATCAAATCTATCCAGTAATATTTCGGCTAGAAAATTTATATCCTTGATCTCATCGAAGGAGCCTTTTTCTGCTCCTTTTTAACCATTGAAACTCGATTCCTTTATAAGGAGTATATGGTTCTTGGGAAAAATGATGGTTCTTGAGGAATTTAGAAGCCCTAATGTATCCCAACATCTTTAGGCTCTCACCCAAAGGGATCCAAGTCATCTAATATATACTTAATCACTCTCATGAGCATTCCAAGCTCCTTATGCAGATGATCTTGTTTCCTTACATTCTTTAGAGGATAAACACCAATCCAATAGGCAAATCCTTTGTCTTGTAAACCTCTATAATACCCATCTAAGTGAACCCCCATTTGGAAACCAACTAAGCCTTTACTTGTAGGAGATTCAACGAAACCCCTTCCATTATCTTAGTAAACTTATTGGAGCATCAAATGTAAGGTAGCCAATTTAAGGAAGTGGATGAAGACTGGCTTCAAAGATTTTTTTTTTTTTTTTTGGGGGGGGGGGGGGGGGGGGGGGGCATAATGGGAGGTGATTGGAGCACGGGAGAGCATTGATCAAGCAACCCATGTAAGACGCTACAAATGGGCTCAATCCGACAAGTAAGGTTGTCAAATTAGAGTCCATACTCTATTTTCTTGTGTAGGACTGAGGGTAAGAGTTTCTGACCTAAACTCGAATAGGTTATTGTGTAGGAACTATTCTCTTTTGTAGGGATGAATTCATTAGACACGGGTGCGTACGTATTATTTTCCATGAGAGGCTCCGATGAAAGTAAAAATAGGTCTTTAGACTAGGACCGAGGTTGTTGGTTAGCCAATAAAAAACCAACTAAGTATCTAAGGGAGCCTCCACCCGGAGTGTATGTTAGGTTTTTATGTAGGACCTAAGTCCTTATATAGGGCTATAAAGGTTAGATGTGAACCTGTAGGACCGAGGTTGTTGGTTAACCAATAAAAAACCAACTAAGTATCCAAGGGAGCCTCCACCAGGAGTGTATGTTAGGTTTTTATGTAGGACCTAAGTCCTTATATAGGGCTATAAAGGTTAGATGTGAACCTGTTGAAAACCTTCGATAGTGAATGCCGATACACTCAAGAAGAGTGCATCCATCAGGAGTGGAGTAGGGAAACAGAACTACTATACATGCTTATTTTTTTGATCATGAATTGCATACATTTCTAATTATGCTTATGTGATTGATTAGTTGAATTATTTGAATGCATGAGTTAGATTGTATTCTAGGCACTTAACATGTTAAGCACACACAAGTTCACTATCATTTATTGACTAGTTGCTTGAATTGGAATATCATTTGTACTCTATGTGATTGGACCCACTTTGGCTTGCAAGCCTTAGTGTTCATTTTCTTAATTAGTTTAATTAGAAAATTTGCGTTTTAATTTTTATTAGTCCTATTCACCCCCCTCTAGGACATAGCCATTCCTTCCTTAGCTCCGCCAAGTTTCTGCATGCTTTGGTAGTCAATCCACGCTGTTTGGAGGAGGGTGATGCTTGCGTGACACTATCCTACTTAGTGAAACCATCCACAACACCATTTGCTTCTCTTGGCATGTGGGAGATAGAGACATCTAGGTTGTGTCTAAAAGCATTAATACGGACCCACCAATACTAAATACTTCACCTAGAGGGAGTCTTATTGTTAAATAGATCCACCACAACCTTAAAGTTGTTGGCCAACACTACCTTAGAGAAACTCCGAGTCGCGCACAATGTAAGGCCCTCAAATACCGCCTTGGTCTCATCCCTAGTATTAGATCCAACCCCATAGTCACTGGAGAATGCATGAAGCAACTCCCTCTCGCTGCCTCTACAAACTCCTCTGCCTCAAATTGACCCAAATTAGCGCAGAAAGACTCATCAATCTTTAGTTTAACCCATCCCTCTTTCGGTCTGTCCCATTTGACCACCGACGTATTATGACAATTAGGGGGTTTGAAAGCAACATTCATCGCTTAGAAAGTCAACTCCAAGGAGATGATTCTCGAGGCCTTAGTTGGAATACCCTCAAACCTAACCTCATTCCTTTCACACTAAACTTCCCAAAATAAGATGTAGGGAAGGATCCCTCTTAGCATAGTAAGGAGTCCTTAGAGGATGTAACCAACCAGTATTGATTGGATCTTCTTTCCTTAGAGGATTTAAATTGCAAGGGAAAATCCAAAATGGAACCGAAGTAGTGTCGTACCTGAGAAGCTAGAGATCCTGCCACAAAGAGATGATCAATCGATTATGTCTTACGGGCATAATACCGATCCGGACTGTAGTAGTTTCACTTTAAGACGAGGAAGATACCTTTAGTTTGTAGTCTTTCATCAATTAGGACTACTTTATTAAGAATTTTTCAAGTAAATAATGAGATCTTCGAGGGTAATTTGAAGTTCCAAACCCACTTAGCCCATTCCTTGCACTCACCACCAGTAAAGTACACCTCCCATGCTAATTTAAGCTTAAAATTTCCCAATGTAGACACTGTCCAAATGTAAGTCCTTTATAGAAGATGTATAGAAGCCCTCCCCAACAATGTGGTCTATCACATACTGCGACAGTTCTTTTAGCAGAAGGTGGGGGTCAAGGATATTGTTCAAACCAAGGTTTTAGTTTTCCCTACACACACATATACGAGAGAGAGAGAGAGAGAGAGAGAGAGAGAGAGGGAGAGAGAGAGAGAAAGAGAAAGAGAGAGAGAGTTTCAAGTCTAACCAGTTGGACATTAATTGGCTAATGGTAATAAACACATCGAGATGAGTTAATTTAGGAAAAGGGGTTGGTGACTCGGGTGGACCCCATCATGGTGTTGATGTGAAATCCACTCCGACCATTAGGTGCGTCACTTGATGTTAGGCCTAGATTCCAAAAGTTAACCCCACCCATGATTTAGATGGACCACACAATTGGAAATAGTGTACAAAACAACACCTACCCTCCAAATTATTTTCCTTGGTGTGGCCCACCAGAATCACAAATGGGTTTGAGTTTTGGGCCTCGAGTCTAAGTTTTGGTGTGGCATCTAATGGTTGGAGTGGATATCTGAAAAGGCGAGCTTAAGAAGTCCCGGGGGGGGGGGGGGGTGTTAAATAGGACTATTCCAAATAATCAAATAAAATGCTTAATAAGTAAATACATCAGAAATCTTAATTGCAATAGTATTGAAACGTTGATTCAAACTGATTCATAGGACAACCTTCATCCAAACAAGTTAGGTAGAACAACCTTATTTCACGAATATGATAATAATCAAAATTCTAAACTAAGCAACAGTAAATAAAACTATCTATTACAAACATTCACTGCTGTTGCATAAAAGAAATTACAATTGTTCACCACAAAAGTAATAAAAGTATTCACCACAACACTAAGAATTATAGTAGTTTGGTGCGTCAACAACTGTTCTCAAACAACCACACCTACTCCACTCCCAAGATTACTAACCATGTAATCTCGACTTTCACTATGAATAAGGTTTTCACAGGGTCACCTTAAAACCTAATACAATTGTGATTTTACCAGGCTATCACAAAAAAAAAACCCACACTTAGAGTTTCCGCCTATCTCAGAAAAACCAACACTGAGATTTTCTGGTTATCTCAGAAAAAACCAAATACAAATTATAGAAAAATATTTATCTTCACAATAGAAGAATCTGTAGCCGTATAATGCTTTTCTTAAATGACGAGTGTTCAATATTCAGTCCAATAGAAAAGGTCCAGGGTTCAATTTGATTTTAATTAAGTTGAAACTAAAGGTTACTTCGATTAATTCGCTTAAATCTCAATAAAGGTAAACACTCTTTTAGAATCAAAATGACAGAGTTTTGAGACGAATGAATTAATGAAAAAGCTATAAAAAAATATTATAAATACTGCTTAATAGCTTGACAATAAATTATGCTTCTCTCTCTCTCTCTAAAATAAGGGCTTTCATACGCATGAATTATATTTTCAGATTGAGAAAAAACCTTAATTTATAGGCAGAAAGTTTGTTCCTTCGACTGGTCTAAGGTAGTCTTCAACTGGCTTAAGCACCGGATTCAGTTCCAACAAATTTTCAAATTCGAGCGGGATAAGATCTAATGTTCACAGGCCCAAGTGTAGGGTCACAATGTAGTAATAATCTCAGTAAGACCGAGGTCGAATCTACAGGGATTGAATCTTGTACGTATTCTGAAAGTAACTAGAATTAGAACCACAAGAAGATGTAATCTAAATCAGGAGAATTTAAGAGGATAATTGTAAATTATGTAACTAAAACTTGTAAAATTCAAAGGTGGGAAACTAGGGTTTCCAAGGATCCACTTGTAGAGATCAAGGAGATCTATTCTTGATTCAAAAACACAACTGGAATCGGAGTCCCATCTTCATCCAATTGGAAGATATCTCATTAAAACTCAAATATGAACTTCCTTTGATCTAGTTCTCAATGGATGAGAGGTATTAGAATTAGAAGTGATTCCATCACAAAACCATGCCCATGAGACAAAGCAAACAACAGAATTTACCAATCCACAACCACTCTGAGAGAATTGTGAGACTTAAGAAGGGTTCCATCATCCAACCATGTCCAAGGGATGATGGTGAACAATAAGGTTCCTAAATTCACAATCTCAATAATGAAAAGAACATACTCAAAGCTATCGCAGATCCATTGTAATTTAAGTCACAATAAATCATTAAAAACTAAAAGTATTCCTTATAATCAAACTAGAATCAAAGATAGTTCATCTTAAACATGAATCAAAGCCATAGAAAAATTCCCATCACGCTACAAGCTTCACCTCTTAGCCCTAGCTAAGAGGTTTAGCCAATCACAGCCATGACTGAACTAAAATCTTTGAATGAAAACATAACAAAAAATTAAGAAAAGGGAGAAGAAAAAAAAACTCTGGCCGTCCAATCCACACACTCTCTCTCTCTCTCTCTCTCTCTCTCTCTCTCTCTCTCTCTCCTCTTTGCTTCCCAGCTAGAAGAATGACTCCCGCTCCTTGCTCTCTCTCCTTTTTTTATAGAGGTGCGGCCAGCAGGTCAGTGGAAGATTGCGAGAACCAACTTTGTTGTGCAATTCAGTGCATAGAAAAACCAGACGCACAGGCAGCTCTGTTTCTGCCAACGAAAACACAAAGATGGGTTATGTTTGAAGTGAATTTGGGACGAAGGATCGTGCGGTCTAACAAATACGACTTCTTGGACGGGGTCGGGACTCACGTTCTGTAATTTTGGATAGTCCGAATCGAACTGATGATCCAAGATTTTTGGCCCATCAGGACCGTTCGTAAGTCATGTTCGCAGACCCTGCGAACGTTCTTTTCGGATCTATGATGTTTGGTGGGCCCATGATCAGCTCTTGTGAGGAAATCCACTCCATCCATTAAATTCTCCTTAAAAAACCGGTCGGAGCTAGATGGTTTTAGATCAGATTCAGTGTGGCCCATGAAATTTCTCTTGGCACCATCTGTCTTCCGTTTGAACCTTCATGTATATGTAATGTTCGAGAAAATTGAGCCGCAGATCAGGGTACGATCGGTTTGGCCTCTTGGATTAAATGAATGGTTTGGATCATCGAAATGGATGATAATGGTGGGCCACCAGAGTTTGACCGCAAGTCACTGTTTGCTTACGCAGGCAGAAATCCGAATTTTAAATTTTCATGGGTCAAACGTCGTTTGACCGTTCTTAGTGGCTCGGTACACAACGGGTGCACTCCTGCTGTGTACACCAGCCACGCGAAAGTGGGGCTCAGCTTGATGTTTTGAGAAATCTATTCCATCCATTCGCTTTCCCATCTAATTTAAGTGGTTGAGTCCAAAATTGAGGCATAACCAGAGATCAGGTGGTCCCAAACTATCAATGATCAATCTGTCTACTAGCTTTGATGATTCATGAGCGTTAAATCCATGCTTTTAGCATCCTTTTCAATCCACGCTCTTGAATTTGCCTTGCAACACAAACATGACTAAAATAGAATATTAAGCATTATCATGTTTATAAAATAAGTAATAACCGGGGTCTAATATGCAATATTTGACCCTCAACATAATCCCCAACCAGCATTTTGCTAATCCCAAGCAAAATATTTCGAGAACCACAGGACAATTTCTATAAACTCAAGTTGTTTTTGAAAAACAGTCCAGATAATAGGATTATAAGATCCATTAATGTTGAGCATTACCTTCTCATAAACTCAAGCGCACGGTAAACTTCATGGTTAAGTTCAAAGTATTAATTCATCAATTAGAACAATTCTAAACATTGAGTTCCATGGGCACATAGTGCAATCTCAACTTATCACAATTAAAGATCCAATCGTCAATTTTCATGATAACATTGATAACCAAAAGGAACATTCCAGATTGCCAAACCTAACCCGAAACTTGCCTTACAGTTCAACTTTTTTTTTTTTTTTTTTTTTTTTTTTTAAATTATAATTATTCCAGCTTTTGATTTTTTTTCTATCGATGGCTTCACGCTATGTCAACCTTTTTAAAGATCTTTAATAGGTAGCCGTTTTCGATAACAACTATTTTTTTTAGCTGGGTATTCTCTTTTTCTTTTCTTCTTCTTCTCCTCTTTATTTATTTATTTATTTTTTTAAAAAAAACATGATGGACAAATTCCCCAGGCTGGTTCCTTTCATGTTTAGTGATTACCAAGTTAACAATTCAATATTGAACTGAAACCTTAATGTGTAAGCTAGATGTGACATGTGATAATCATGGCTCAATCAATGTTTAAAACTTTTAATCATGGATTAATAATTCGAACTTAACAGTGAAAACTAACAGGTAACTGAATCCAAGAGTCATAAATCACCAACATTAAGTATCTTATACTTCTAGATCAAGGATGGCCTTCAAAATCACTCAAGACTGAGAAAACACTGATTAAGTAACCTAATCTCCCATCCCCAACCTAAAATCTACATTGTCCTCAATGTAAAAGATATAAGCATGCAATGCACGTGAGACAACGAAAGTAAATGAGAAGTGATGGAGAGATAGTACCTGAGAAAGGAATCAAGAGGCTTTTCCCAAAAGATCTCAGCGTGAAGGTGGTTTAACACAAGAGTTTATCAACCTAAAACAACTATCCTAATATAACACAAAATAACCTACCTTAAACAGCATAAAGCTGACTATCCTAAAATGGCATAAATCAAACTATCCTAGAACAGAAAACAGAAAACCTAACTACACCTCCATCAGACTAGGAGATCAATCCTGATAAACAAGATCACCCAGAGGTATGGACATATCCTCTGAATCAAATTTCTCAACAAATGACTTTAATCGATGTCCATTCACTTTGAATTCATTGCCATTGTTTGGATTTCGAATTTAGACAGCCCCATGAGGATAAACATTGATAACAATGAAATGTCTGGTCTAACAAGATCGAAGATTACCTGGAAAGAGATGTAATCGAGAATTATACAAAATGACTTTCTGACATGGTGTGAATGATTTACGAAGAATGTGTTGGTCATAAAATGCCTTCATCCTATCCTTGTAAATTCTCAAATTCTCGTACACATCATTCCGGATCTCTTCAAGTTCATTTAACTGAAGTTGCGCAGCGTGCTAGCGTTGTCCAGATTGAAGTTCAGATTTTTGATTGCCCAGTATGCTCTATGTTCCAACTCCACAGGTAAGTGACAAGCTTTTCCATAGACAAGTCTAAAGGGAGACATTCCAATAGGGGTTTTAAATGCAGTACGGTAAGTCATAAGGCATCAGTCAATCGGATTGACCAATCCTTACGGTTAGGGTTAACCATCTTTTCCAAAATGTGTTTGATCACCCTATTGAAAATCTCAGCTTGCCCACTTGTTTGTGGGTGGTATGGGGTGCTCACCTTATGGGAGATGCCATATTTCTTCATTAAATTCGCAAATGGCCTATTACAAAAATGTGAGCCGCCATCACTAATGATGGCTCGAGGCGTTCCAAACTGGGAAAAGATGTTCTCTTTTAAGAATTTAATGACTGTTTGATGGTCATTGTTCCGGCATGGAATCGCTTCAACCCATTTAGTGACATAGTCTACTACGAGCAAAATATATAAATGGCTAAAAGATTAGGGAAATAGTCCCATGAAATCGATGCCCAAACAATCAAATGCTTCTATGATAAGGATGGGATTCAAGAGCATCATGTTTCGACGGGACAATGCTCCCAATTTCTGACAACACTCACAAGCCTTGCGAAACTCATGAGTGTCCTTAAGCATAGTGGGCCAGTAAAATCCACACTACAGAATCTTGGTCGTGGTCTTTTTAGTAGAAAAGTGACCACCACGGGCCTGACAGTGACAGAAGGAGATGACACTTTGATGCTCATCATCTGGCACACATCTCCTTAAAATTTGGTTTGGGCAATATTTAAACAAATATGGATCATCCTAGAAGAATTTGCGCACCTCGGTGAAAAATTTCTTCTTATCTTGCGCACTCCAATATGTCGGAGTGAAACCTGTGGCAAGATAATTAGTAATATCTGCAAACCAAGGTGAATGAGAGACTTTGAACAATTGTTCGTTAAGGAACATGTCATTAATATGTGTCGTCTCAGGGAAATCAGAGAGATTAAGGCAAGAAAGATGATCAGCTAAAACTGTCACACCCCAAATCCGGAAATCGAATTCATAGGAATCCCGATAGCCGAATCCGGTGTCGACAACCTCTATAGTACCCCATTCTCGGCTCCCAGCGCCCATATGCCAGGTTCCGATCCTGGGATCCTACAAGGAGAATTTTCAACATGAATTTGTCTCATAAGAAGCATAACCACAAGTATACCCAAATCATAAGAACAACATCATCACCACATATCCACTAATATAATCATTTGAGTATAATACTGAAAAAGAAATACATGCATATAACAAAATCTTCAGAAGCTCTGCCACACGCTCCTGCCCCAGCTTGATTGCGTCCTGTCATCACCTGCACGCATCTATCGTGCATAAGCTTATAGAAAGCTTAGAGGGTGGTGTAGTGTGTGCACAAGATAAGTGCCAAGTATTCAACACAATGCCTTAATAAAAAGATAACGGAATTACTGGCATGAATAATATGATATCAAAGTAAGCAAAAATACTGTAAGTTCATAAAAATATCATCAACCTTATCCAGGATATGCGATGAAAAGACATAGTAAGCCAATGTCATATGTTGAGAAAGTAATGTAAATCGACTATGTAATGCGGAAACATAATGAACCAGATATCAGATATCGAGGATGCAATACAATATGCAATTTGGAAGAGTTACTAATACCATCTGCCTTATCTAGGTCATATAAATGCAGAAATATAATAACCCAAAATGCTAAATGCTGCAGATGCAATACAATATGCGGTGCGAGTGAAATAACCAAGCTGGAGTGAAGTCGGAATGATAGTATGTAGTATCGCAGGCTACGGGGTCCATCACAAGGGACTTCTATCCAAACCAGTCCCATACCTAAATTTGGATAGATAGACTCAATATGGTAAACTCCTGGTCTCAGGTTAGTCGTGCGCACAACCGAAATCTTGGTCATGCGAAGGTACACAACAATTAGTTGCGCACCACCAGCCTGAGTGGATAGTGAATGAAGTGAATGCATGAGTATGCAACTCCTACTCAATAAGTCCATATATCAGTACGGTTCCTCTCTGAAAAATCATTGGGGTCTATTACACTCCAAACCAGATTGCCGCCCCATCACGCACAACAAGGTGAGTGGAAGATACCTCACTATCCGCCTGCCAATATCGGGCCTAGCTTGTCGATAGCGGACCCATTCCTTGAGCTGGTCAGACTTAGCCTAGCATTGTCCCCTCCTCTCAGGCAGGTAAGGCCATACCCCCTTCCAACCAATTACGACATAGTGGGAGAAGCAGCCTAACAGTATACGGCTCTCATGCGCTCATCCATCCACTCGGTCTAGACATTGGAGCAACCTCTGGAACCAAAAGAGAGTTTAGGGACTTTCACCCAGGGATATCTATAGCACCCCATGTGGAACAGATTTTCGATGTCCCATCTATCCATTCACGAAATACCTGTGGAGGCTATGGCCCTGATGTCGCTAGGGCGTACGGTGGTCATGTCATACAAATACGAGATGCATGAGTCACACAGTCCAATCATGCATTAATCCTGCGCATACCGTGTGCTCATGTGGGGCAACTCCGCCTATTAGGGAGCCCCATGAACAACTTGCTCTATAGCATATGCAATGATCAATCACATCTCATAACAAGCATGTAGATGATGAGTATGGGCATGTATTGTGATGATATGCTGTCACATACTCATAATCAGTATCAATAACCGGCCTCAATAATCGACATCGACATTCAACCTTGACAATGTGGACATTTAACCAACATTGCCCCCAAAGGGTGGCCCACATAGGGTCAAACATATAGTGGACCCATGGCCTCACAAAGGGCTGATATACAACACCATGGGCCTCACTCAAGAGCTTAATACACATCACGATGGGCCTTTCACATGGGCCTAACATACATCACAATGGGCTCCATCACTTAGCCCTCAAATGCATTACAATGGGTCTCATCACATAGGCCTTATATACATCACATTGGGCCTTAAACACGGGCTACATACACATCAATGTGGGCCTCAAATACAGGCCGCATATACATCACACAGGTCGAATACACATCATAATGGGCCTCAACTACGGGTCGCATATACATCACATAGGTCTCGACAATCAGCCTCGGAAATCGAAATCGGCCTCGACAATCGAAATCGGCCTCAACAATCGGAATCGACATTCGAAATCGGCCTCGATACTTGTCGGCCTTGACAATCAGAATCGGCCTTGACAATTGGAATCGGCCTCGATACTCGGCCTCGATAATCGGAATCGGCCTATACAATCGGCCTCGACAAATCAGAATCAGCCTCAATACTCGGCCTCGACAATCAGAATTGGCCTATATAATTGGCCTCGACAAATCAGAATCGACCTCGATACTCGGCCTCGACAATTGGAATCGGCCTATATAATTGGCCTCGATAAATCAGAATCGGCCTTGACTATTGGAATCAGCCTCGACAAATCAGAATCAGCCTCGAAAAATCAGAATTGGCATATACAATCGGCCTCGACAAATCAGAATTGGCCTCGATACTTGGCCTCGACAATCGGAATGGTCTTATACAATCGGCCTCGACAAATCAGAGTCGGCCTCAATACTCGACCTCGACAATCGAAATCGGCCTATACAATCGGCCTCGACAAATCAGAATCGGCCTCGATACTCAGCCTCGATAATCGGAATCGGCTTATACAATCGACCTTGACAAATCAGAATCGTCTTCGATACTTGGCCTCGATAATCGGAATCGGCTTATACAATCGGCCTCGACAAATCAAAATCGGCCTATACAATCGGCCTCGACAAATCAGAATCAGCCTCGATACTCGGCTCAGAATTGGCCTATACAATCGGCCTCGACAAATCAGAATCGGCTTATACAATCGACCTCGACAAATCAGAATTGGCCTCGATACTCGGCCTCGGTAATCAGAATCGGCCTATACAATCGGCCTTGATAAATCAGAATCGGCTCCGATACTTGGCCTCGACAATCGGAATCGACCTATACAATCGGCCTCGACAAATTAGAATCGACCTATACAATCGGCCTCGACAAATCAGAATCGGCCTCGACAATCAGAATCGGCCTCGGCAATTCAGAATCGGCCTATACAATCGGCCTCGACAATCAGAATCGGCCTATACAATCGGCCTCGACAAATCAGAATCAGCCCCGATACTTGGCCTCAACAATCGGAATCGGCTATACAATTGTCATATAAACAAGGCGGGGTCAATAGATGAATAGCCGATCAACCATAATATAAAGATCGGCCCTCGGCCGTGGTTATATCAAATCCGATAGCATGAATCTATCTATCTATGGTGAATGGGGCCCACTTATTTGGGTTAACCCACAAGAGGATGACAAGAATGGGCCTAACAAGGCCTAAGGGAAGCTCATAATGTGGACATCCAACCATCATTGCCCATCAATGTGGATATCTAACCAACATTGCTCCCAAGGAGTGGCCTACATAGGACCAAACATATAGTGGGTCCATGGTCTCACATACAACCACGATGGGCCTCATTTACGTTACATCGGCCTCATTATATGGACCAACATACATCACATTGGCCCTCAAATACACAATAGCCCTCAAATACACAATAGGTGGACCTAGCACATGGGCCTCAAATATATCATATGGGCCTCATCGCACGGCCTCAATACTAGGCCTCATTTATCAAGTGGGCCTCATTACACGGGCCTAACAATACAAACGGGTGGGCCCCGCCCATGGGCCAAAATACATCATGATGGGCTGCACCATTGGGCTTCATGTATATCAAATAGGCCGCACCGATGGGCCTCATGTATATCAAATCGGGCCACGACAATGGGCCTCATGTATATCAGATCTGTCCCACCCTTATGTATTTTTGAGATCCGACCTATTCATAAGTTAACACGGAGATAGATGAAGTGAAAAAAAATATCAGCTTAATTGGAAACTACTGTGGCCCTTAGAAGTTTGAACGGTGGATGTCACTGTCCCCATTAATTTTCAATGGTGGGGGTCCGCTTGGGCTTTAGATCCGACCCATTCTTTTACTCATGCCGTAAAATGATATCCCAGATGCTTGGATGGTTGGATACAACACATGCATCATGGTGGGTCCCACCATCCAAATAGTGGACGGTGGAGATAAAGCACTACATCATTGGGACCTACAGAACTAGCTAATGTTTAAGAGAGAGAGCAACTACATAGTTTCTGTACGAGCAACATTTGCTGCTTAAAGAGGCAAAGGTGGGTCCCACGTAGGGCCCACCCTCATATATATGTATATATACATAATATATATATATATATATATATATATATGTATGTATGTATAAAATATAAAATCCTTAGCTGCTGTAATACAACTTTTTTGCATTTAAGAGGGCAGAGGCGGGTCCCACGTAGGGCCCACCACAACATATATATTAAATATATAATATCATATTACATTATAATATAAT
The DNA here is from genome assembly GCA_021015155.1 of Magnolia officinalis. Classification (NCBI taxonomy): domain Eukaryota; kingdom Viridiplantae; phylum Streptophyta; class Magnoliopsida; order Magnoliales; family Magnoliaceae; genus Magnolia; species Magnolia officinalis. The sequence goes on from JAJHSJ010000004.1 coordinate 94,525,649, forward strand.
ATATAATATATCATATCATATATTATTTTAATATAATATTATATTTAGTAAATATACAACGTTCAGGCCCTGGACGGCCTGGACATACACATACATCATGGGTAGCCCCACACGTGGGGTGGGTCCCACCGTCCAGGGACGGTGGATGCCCCACACACATCACGGTGTGGCCCATTTAGATGGGTGGATGACGTGGGTGGGTCCCATGGATCCCACTGTCCGTTCACACCTCACTGTTAGCACCCACCTCACTGTTAGCCACTCCACCGTCAGTCACACCTCACTATTAGCCACTCCATCGTCAGTGTTGAAACGAGATATCATTCACTTAGTCTGCCACTTGAGCTATGGATCAGGGTAGATAAATACATCAAGGAGGGCTCCACCCACACGTGTGGGGTGGGCCACGTCCTAGATGGACGGTTGGGGTAACATACAAACATCATGGTGTGTCCCACATGGATGGGGTCCACCGGTAGATGGCATGGATATAAACATCATGGTGGGCCACACACTTCATCATCATCATTACCATACAAAAAGGAAAAGAGAGAAAGAAAGAGAAAAATGAGAGATCGGATGGTGATGGAGGGACCCCGCCACTATGGGTCCTCCATGGTTGCAATACATAGATCAAGATGGGTCCCATCATATGTGGGCCTTCAAATCATAAAACACCTATTGTTAGATGTCATCTTCCTTCTTCCGCCTATAGGTTCTGGAGCTCCAAGGAAACAATTCCAACGGTTGAGATGGTCTTTTGGATGGTGGAGATGGGAGGTAAGAAGGTGGGCCACACACAAAGCTCTCTCTCATGGAAGCTCTTGCTTGGACGGTTTGGACTCTCATGGGGTTTGCTTGAAAGTGAAGGAATGCGAGAGAGAGAGAGGATGGGATGTAAAGAGAGAGAGAGAAAGGGATGGGTGATGGGTATGTACTTGACATGTAAGGGTGTGTAAGAGAGAGAGTTGACTTTGGGGTTGCTCTTGTACTTGACATGAGGTGATTGATGTGCATTTGATTGATGGGACATGTTGTAGAGATTCTCTTGGGATTATTAATGTGCGGCATTTTCTTGAACTGAACGCGGGCCCATATCTCCCGGCCAGGGTATCGCCTTGGTGCGAGGGACGCAATATCAGAACCGCGGCGACGACGTGGTCGCTAGGGTACAAGTCTTGGGTTGAGTCGACTCAGGTTAACAGGACTCGGCTTAGGATCACACGCAAACGTCGGATAAAGGTTGAAGGTTGCTGGAATTCGACCGGGAGGACCGTGGAAGCCTAAGGAACGGTATGGGCTAGGATACGGGTCTCACAACTACATTTTCTACTCCCTTTTTATCTTTTATTTCTAAATCAAATTCTTGGAGTAGGAGGATCCATCTTATCAGGTGGGGCTTAACATCGACGATCTTGGATCCGATTAATTAGGACCTAAATTTGTCCAAAGCGAACACTACGGCTAAGAGTTCCTTTTTTGTAGTCGAGTAGTTCACTTGGGCAGGATTTAGAGTTCTACTTGCGTAATAAATAATGTAAGGCTTCTTTTATTTTCTCTGGCCTAAAATCGCCCCAAGAGCATATTCAAGCGCGTCGCACATAAGTTCAAAAGGAAGGCTCCAGTCGGGTGGTTGCATGATAGGTGCAGTGGTTAACATGCCCTTAAACTTAGTAAAATCTTCCTGGCATTGCTTAGTCCACTCGTATGGTGCATCCTTTTGAAGTAGATTACATAGAGGACGAGAGAGGTGACTAAAGTCCTTTATGAATCTTTTGTAAAATACGACGTGTCCTAAGAAGGATCACACATATCGTATGTTCTTGGGTGGAGGTAGGTTAGAGATAAGATCAATTTTAGCCTTATCTACCTCAATTCCCTTGGACGAGATGATATGTCCAAGGACAATTCCCTTACGAACCATGAAATGACACTTCTCCTAATTGAGTACAAAATTCTTTTCCTCACATCGCTTTAACACATTTTTCAAAATTTCTAAGCATTTGCTGAAGGATGGATAAAAAACTGAGAAATCGTCCATGAAGACCTCTAGATATTGCCCCACCATATCAGAAAAAATACTCATCATACATCGCTGAAAGGTGGCGGGAGCATTGCATAGTCCAAATGGCATCCTTCAGTAAGCAAAGGTGCCAAAAGGACATGTGAACGTGGTCTTTTTTTTTTTTTATATCTTCAAGGGTTATCTCGATCTGATTGTAGCCCGAATATCCGTTAAGGAAATAGTAATATGAGTGACTAGTTAGCCTTTCCAAGATTTGATTAATGAAGGGCAAAAGGAAGTGGTCCTTCCTCGTGACAATATTCAACTTCCTATTGTCAATGCACATTCTCCAACCAGTAGTAACTCTAGTTGGTACGAGTTCATTGTTGGCATTGGCTACGATGGTGATTCCAGATTTCTTGGGAACCACCTGAGTTAGACTCACCCATTGGCTATCGGATATAGAGTATATGATACCCACATCCAATAGCTTAAGAGCCTCAGGCTTAACCACTTCCTTCATGTTTGGATTTAGTCTATGTTGTGGTTGCCGAGAGGTCTTAGCATTATCCTCGAGATAAATGCAGTGAGTATAAACTGAAGGGTCAATTCCCTTGAGGTCTGCAATCATCCATCCGAGGGCTCCCTTATGCTCAATGAGAGTAGATATGAGCATACTCTCCTATTCTTACTCAAGGTGGGAAGAAATCACCACCGGGTATGTCTCATCTTGACCTAAATAGACATATTTCAAATCAGAGGGCAAAGGTTTTAGGTCAAGCTTCAGTGCTTTGAGGTTAGACGGCAGAGGTACTTTATCAGTTTGGGGCAACTCTTCAAATTGTGGTCTCCATCGGTTAACTACAAGTACCGACACAGTATCAAGCATGACACCCATCTCCTTAATCATGTCATTATCAAAATCATGGGAGTAGGCCAGGCATGTCTCTAGAGGGTCAAATGATAAGGTCAAAGGTGTTTTATCTTCCACGAAAGAGTCAATCATGTTAATGTCGTGGAAATCGTCATCATCCTCTAATTGTCTGCCAGTATTGAAAAAGATATTTAACTCCAATGTCATATTTCTGAAAGACATACTCATGACTCTATTCTTGCAATTAATGATTGTGTTTGAAGTGGCAAGGAATGGGCGACCAAGAGTGACAGGAATCTGAGTGCTCATGTTGCTGCTGGGTTCCATATCCAGGATGATAAAATCTACAGGGTAGTAGAATCTGTCAACTTAGACCAACACATCCTCAATTATCCCACTCGGTACACGAAGTGAGTGATCAGTAAGTTGTAATGTGGTTAGGGTGGGTTTTAATTCACCCAAACCTAACTGTTTGTAGACCGAGTAAGGAATTAGATTTATGCTCGCTTCCAAGTTAAGAAGTGCGTGCTCTATTCGGTAGTTCCTAATTATGCAATATATGGTTGGGCTACCGGGATCTTTGAATTTCTGTGGCACATCTTGCTTTAGGATGACACTCACTTTTTCAGTTAAGAAGATTTTCTTTTGAATATTTTGCTATCTTTTGGTCGTATATAAGTCTTTCAGAAATTTGACATATGAAAGTATTTGTTTAACTACATCCAGTAGAGGAATATTGACCTTCACATGTTTCACCACCTCTAGAATGTCCTGAGAGTTAGAGAGAGGTTTTGGTGCAACTAACCATTGGGGAAATGGAGTAATCGGCTTCCCTTGATGTTCTGGTTCTAATTCTTGTAGAGCAATGCTAGGTCTATCATTGTTGTCCTCTTTCAGGTCCTTAGGCTTTTCGGCCCTAACCGGAATAGTTTTGTCAATGGCCTTCCCACTCCTAAGAGTGGTGATAGATTTAGCTTGCTCCATCTAATTTGAAGAGCTCGGGTTGCTAACTTCATATTGTGGTTTTGGATTGGGAAGAGGTTGAGCTGGAAGGCTCCCCTTATTCCCAATCGCACTTTTAGTCTCAAGTCCTTTTATGGCCTTTGTGAGGTCTTGAAAGACTTGTAACATACCCTGATTGAAAAGCTCTTGCTTTTGAAGGTGTTTTAGAACTGGGTCCTCTTGAGGTTTCTCTTGATGTGGAATTTGATTGAAGAAACCTTGAGGGGTAGCAGTTTGTCCATTCCTCCAACTGAAGTTTGAATGATTTCTCCAACTAGGATTGAATGTATTGGAGGTAGGTCCATTGAAAGGTCTTTGGTAATTGTTCACGACATTGGATTGCTCATTTAACACCTCTTGAAAGACAGGTATTGTTGGACAATTTTCAGTTGTGTGAATGTTGCAAGTACAAATATCGCAAACAGTTTCCTTGGCCTTATCCTTCTTTAATTCCATGGCCTCAAGTTTCCTGGTAAGATTAGCCACTTTAGCACTAATATCATTGTCCTCTTTCAAGAGATACATTCCACCCATTTCCTTGGATTGAGTCAGGCTAGACATGGTGCTTGGTTTTGGGGAGATGTCCCATGATTGTGTGTTTTCAGCAAGCTTATCAAAATAGTCCCACACCTCATCGACACTTTTATTCATAAATTCCCCATTACACATCGTCTCGACTAATTGGGGCATGGGAGATGTCAGTCCATCATAGAAAAAGTTCGTGATGCGCCACGTCTCAAAACTGTGTTGTGGGCATGAACTGACAAGATCCTTGAACTGCTCCCAACATTGGAAGAATGTTTCATCTTCCTTTTGGACGAAGTTCATGATCGACTTGCTAAGGGTGTTCGTCTTATGGTATGGAAAAAATTTCTTTATGAACTCCCTTGTTATGTCATTCCATCTACCAATAGATCGAGGATGCAGTGAATGCAACCACGTCTTAACTTTCTCTTTCAAAGAAAAAGGAAAGAGTTTCAACTTGACCGTGTCGTCAGACACGTTAGGAAAATATAGTGGCTATGATTTCATCAAACTCTTTCAAGTGTAGATATGGATTTTCAAATTCAAGTCCATGAAATTTTGGAAGGAGTTGGATTACCCCTGGTTTGATATCCATATGTCCTGTATTTTCTAGAAAAACCATGCATGAGGGTATACTCACCCTCGCCCGTTGTAAATAATCTCTCAAAGTACAAGGCGGGGGGTGGTTGATGCACCTCATTCTCATCCTGGACTTCCTCATCCCTAGGTTGAAGTTGTTGATTTACAGGTTGATTTACAACCATCACTTCAATTAACTTTGAGGATCTCGAGTAGTGTTTAATCCTGCGATGGATAGTTAATCCCTCGACCAATCCTCCTTTATTCAAAAGACGTTGAGTATTGTCACGGATCCACTTGGGCATGAAACATCTCAGCCCTCAATCTTAGATTCTAATCTAAACCTAAAAAGGAAGAAAGGAAATAGAAAGAGAGAATTAGAAAGAAGTTACCAAATTAGAAGTTCCCAAATTAAGATCCTGCAAAGCAAAACAAAATATGTCAGTTTTTATTTTATTTTATTTTATTTTAAATTCTAAAAATAGAAAGTTTCTAAACCTAAAATTAGAAAGTAAGATAGTTTCTAAAATTAAAAGAAATCCTAGAATTAGAAAGTTTCTAAAAATAGAAAATAAAACCTATTCCTAAAAATAGAAAAACCCTAATCTTAACCTAATTCCAAGACTAGTTAATCTCAGAAAAATGCAACCGTTAGTCCCTGGCAACGGCGCCAAAAACTTGTTCACAACGCTAAGTGTAGGGTCGCGATGTAATAATAATCTCAGTAAGATTGAGGTCGAATCCACAGGGACTGAAACTTGTACGTATTCTGAAAGTAAGTAGAACTAGAACAAGAAGAAGATGTAATCTAAATCAGGAGAATTTAAGAGGATAATTGTAAATTATGAAACTAAAACTTGTAAAATTCAAAGGTGGGAAACTAGGGTTTCCAAGGATCCACTTGTAGAGATTAGGGAGATCTATTCTTGATTCAAAAACACAACTGGAATTAGAGTCCCATCTTCATCCAATTGGAAGATATCTCATTAAAACTCAAATCTGAACTTCCTTTGATCTAGTTCTCAATGGATGAGAGGTATTAGAACTAGAAGTGATTCCATCACAAATCCATGCCCATGAGACAAAGCAAACAACAGAATTTACCAATCCACAACCACTCTGAGAGAATTGTGAGACTTAAGAAAGGTTCCATCATCCAACCATGTCCAAGGGATGATGGTGAACAATAAGGTTCCTAAATTCACAATCTCGATAATGAAAAGAACATACTCAAAGCTATTGCAGATCCATTGTAATTTAAGTCACAATAAATCATTAAAAACTAAAAGTATTCCTTATAATCAAACTAGAATCAAATATAGTTCATCTTAAACATGTATCAAAGCCATAGAAAAATTCCCATCACGCTATAAGCTTCACCTCTTAACCCTAGCTAAGAGATTTAGCCAATCACAGCCATGACTGAGCTAAAATCTCTGAATGAAAACATAACAAAACAATTAAGAAAAGGGAGAAGAAAAAAAAAACTCTGGCTATCCGATCCACGCTCTCTCTCTCTCTCTCTCTCTCTCTCTCTCTCTCTCTCTCTCTCTCTCTCTCTCTCCTCTTTGCTTCCTGGCTCGAAGAATGACTCCCGGTCCTTGCACTCTCTCATTTTTTTTATAGAGGTGCGGCCAGCAGGTCAGTGGAAGATTACGAGAATCGACTTTATTGCGCAATTCAGTGCGTAGAAAAATCGGACGCACATGCAACTCTGTTTTTGCGTAGCGAAAACTCAAAGATGGGTTGCGTTTGAAGTGAATCTAGGACGAAGGATCGTGCGGTCTAGAAAACCGACTTCTTTGACGGGGTCGGGACTCACGTTCCGTAATTTTGGACGGCCTAGATCAGACTGATGATCCAAGATTTGTGGCCCGTCAGGACCGTCCCCAAGTTACGTTCGCAGACACTGCGAACTTTCTTTTCGGATATGTGATGTTTGGTGGGCCCATGATCAGCTCTGGCGAGGAAATGCACTCCGTCCATTGAATTCTCCTCGAAAAACTGGTCGGAGATGGACGATTTTGGATCAGATTCGGTGTGGCCCAGGAATTTCTCTTAGCACTGTTTGTCTTCCATTTGAACCTTCATGTACATGCAATGTTCGAGAAAATTGAGCCGCAGATCAGGGTACGGTCAGTTTGGCCTCCTAAATTCAATGAACAATTTGGATCATCGAAATTGATGATAATGATGGCCCACCAGAGTTTGCTCGCAAGTCATTGTTTGCTTCTGCAGGCGGAAATCCGAATTTTGAATGTTCACGGGTCAAACGTCATGTGACCGTTCTTTGGTGGCTCGGTACACAGCAGGTGCACTCCTGCTGTGTACACCAGCCACGCGAAAGTGGGGTCTACCATGATGTTTTAAGAAATCTATTCCGTTCATCCGCTTTCCCATCTAATTTAAGTGGTTGAGTCCAAAATTGAGGCATAACCAGAGATCAGGCGGTCCCAAACTATCAATGATCGATCTGTCTACTAGCTTTGATGATTTTTAATGTTAAATCCATGCTTTTAGCATCCTTTTCAATCCAAGCTCTTGAATTCGCCTTGCAACACAAACATGATTAAAATAGAACATTAAGCATTATCATGTTCATAAAACAAGTAATAACTGGGGTCTGATATGCAATATTTGACCCTCAACATCTAACAGATCTTCGACTGGTCAAAGGACCTATTTGATTGGTCGAATGTGATTTTCGACTAGTCGAACAACCTCTTCCACTGGTTGAGAAGCTGAATCCGAACTAATGTTGCTTGCTATACTTCGAGTCGAGGAACCTTCGACTAGTCGAAGATGCAACATAATTTATGTTCTACTTTAGCTGTTACTTGGACTAGTAGAAAATTTTCTTAGACTAGTCGAGGCAGAACATAAGCTAGTCGAAACTCAACCTACTAAAAGTATAAAAACCCAAATTTAAATCGATTTTGAAAGCACCTAAACCTAAGGTCTTTCTAGGGTTTATAAGACCTGTAAGGACTGAATTTCATAGGACTAGAACTTCACAAAGGAGCTTGATCTTCTAATAGAACTTTCAGTAGATCGAGCTAGGTCTTTAAGGACCTTGATCTTCTACTAGAACTTTCAGTAGATCTAGCTTGGGCTTCAACTTAAGCTGGAGTTTAAACTTGAGCCTGAACTTGAGCTTTACTAGAACATGACTTGTTAAGTTGTTTTGACAAGACAAAATTTGACAAACCAAGTGTAACATGTGCTTTAAACATAATAGCACTTACAATCTCCCCCTTTGTCAATTTCGTGACAAAACATTTAGTATTACAAGAATCGGAATGTAGCCCTGAATATTCTTGTACTCATGATGTAGTTGAAGATTGCAAAAATTATTACTCCCCCTCAAGTTGTACTATCCCTGTTCATATAACCATAAGCATTCTCCAAGCAAATATAACTGTCCCATTCTCATACATCATATCATATATTCAAAACATTCTAATCAATCACATGCATCATATATTCATAATATAGCCATTTCTCCCCTTTTTTGTCACAAGTTGACAAGGAAAGAAGGATGATAACCATCAAGAAAATCATATGAATAAGCACATGAATATGTAGGAAAGCATATTAAGTAGCATATTAAAATGTCAAAGGTAGGGAACAATCATTCAAGCAGAGTTAAGAACAGTTATCCAACAAACTAAGTAGAATATTAGTTATACAACCCCATAGATGAAAATTATAAGTAAAAAGAACTCAGTCAGATCCTGAGGAAGAAGTAGCAGGCATGAAAGGATCCATCTGCTGCAAACTCCTCGCAATATGGTGGAAGTACATCTTCATGTACTTTATAGAGGATTTCTGAGTTTACGCCACGTTATCTTGTGAAACTTGTAATGCCATGACCTTCTCTTCCAGTGATTTGAGTCGATCATCAACTTGTGAAGGCTGAAAATCTGGATCATCTGACTCGTTGATTTTAGAAAAGATATCGTCTATAGATGTGTCTTCTGGTGGTGCAGGTGCTTCCTCTTCTTCCTCATCTCGTTAACCCAAAAGAAATTTCATATTCATCTTATTTAAATTAGTGTTATTGAATGGTAATTCTGGCTCGGGTGCCTCAGACGTAGGAATAGGAACATTACAGTGTAAGGCAATACAAGTCATGAGGTATGCAAATGAAATAAAACTATGACCAGGATGAAGACGAAACTGAATAATGATATAGCAAATAAGAGAAGGAAGACACACTTATATCCCAAAAATAATAGAGTGAAGAATATTAGTCATAAAGGGAGTCAATTCTGACTTATTCCCTGATCGAGGATATACATTGGACGTAAAGATACGATGAAGAACTTGAAATTTAGGGAGCATTTGATTGGCACGTAAAGCATTACCAAATTGTCATTCTGCATTAAAACGACATAGTTTACACGTAATCGCTTGCTGTTCAGTATGAGTCATTTTATCAGTTAAATTTGCAAGAGGAATTTCATTCTCTGCAACGACAATCTTAATTAAGGCTAAGATAAGATAGCGATCTACAGTGAAAGTCTCTTCCACAAATTTAACCGTAAAGGTTATATTTTCTAGGGACACGTCACTAATTGATGCATACATCGCTTGCACAATAGAACAGTAAGCTTTACCGCCCCAACCCAAAATGCCTTTCCAACCGACATTTGAAAGAAAAGGGACAAGATCGAAAAGAGCAATGTGAGCAATATTGACACTACGCTCAATAATTATGTCTCTTGAGTGGAAATCCCTAACTTGCTCCGAATCTTCTTCAGGACCTCTTAGGGTTCTCTCATTAGATGAAGTTGACCTAGATGACGAACTACCACGAGTTCTTCGTGTAGCCGTTCTTTTAGTAAGATGCTCCATTTAATGATTACACAAGTAATAACCAAAGAGGGTAGAGAGATTGTGGGTAGATCAGATTTTTCCACAAATCTCACAACAAATGAGTTTGAAATCAAGAAAAAATCCAAAATAAGAGATTAACTAGCAAAGATTTACTCAAATCTATAAGGAAATTGAAAAATGACTACTTATTAGCAAGATTTGGAGATGGGTTCGTCGAGAGGGCCACTGACTAGTTGAAGAATGTGAAAATGAGTAGAAAAAAAGTGATTTTTCACTTTTAGGGAAGAATCTGCGCGGTCCTCCACCGGTCGAGTAGTGTGCTTGACTCGTCGAGGTTTCAACTAGTCGAGCACGTCCTCGACCAATTGAAAAACCCAATTTTTTTTCTTAATTTTAATTTTATCATCATTTTATTATAATTTAATGCATTTAATTAATTATAAATAAGAAACAAACAAATACTTAAATACTTAATTAATAACACACAAACCAGTATCATTCTTTAAATTTGAAAATCTATTCCTATCGAGCGGTTTGGTCAAAATGTCTGCAAGTTGCTTCTTAGTTTGAATATATTCTAGCATAACACTCTTATCTTCAACAAGTTTCTAAATATAATGGTATTTAATATCAATATGTTTTGTACGAGAATGTTGGATTATATTTTTTGAAATGTTAATTGCGCTCGAATTATCGCAATATAATGTCATTGTATCTTGCACAATCCCATAATCAGCTAACATTCTTTTCATCTAAACGAGTTGAGTGCAGGCATTACCAGTTGCAATATATTCAGCTTCGGCAGTTAAGAGTGATACAGAGTTTTGTTTCTTACTGAGCTATGAAACTAAACAGTTCCCTACGTAGAAACATCCACCGCTGGTAGATTTTCTATCATCAATATTTCCAACCCAGTCAACATCAGTATATCCGGCAATTTGTATGAATGTATCATGTGGACACCAAAGTCCTAAATTAGCAGAACTTGTGACATATCTAATTATCCCCTTAACAACAATTAGATGAGATTCTTTAGGATTGGATTGATATCGGGCACATATTACAACACTAAAAGAAATATCAGGTCTACTTGTAGTTAAATATAAGAGACTACCAATCATACTTCGATATAAATAGGAGTCTACATTTTTACCTGATTCATCCTTTGAGAGTTTAAGAGTTGTACTAATTTGAGTATCAAACTTCTTTCCATTCTCAAACCCAAACCTTTTTATAAGATTTAAGGCGTATTCAGTTTGTGAGATGAATATACCATCTTTATGTTGCTTAATTTGTAATCCAAGAAAGTAGTTCAGTTCACCAACCATACTCATTTCAAACTTGGATTTCATCATATTTGTAAACTCAATAGATAAGTTAGTGCATGTAGAACCATAAATTATATCGTCAACGTAGATCTGTACTATTAGTATATGATCGTTATATTTCTTAACGAATAAAGTTTTATTAACGCTACCCATATTGAAGTTATGACTAAGTAAAAATTTAGTCATTTTTTTCTACCATGCCCTAGGAGCTTGTTTCAAACCATAAAGCGCTTTTCTAAGCTGAAATAAATGATCCGAAGATTTGGGGTCCTCAAAACCCTTAGGTTGTTCAACATAAACTTCATCATGTAAGTCACCGTTTAGAAATACACTTTTGACATCCATTTGATGTATTTTAAATTTCTTATGACATGCAATTGAAATGAATAATCTTATGGATTCAAGGCGTGCAACTAGTGCAAAGGTTTCATCATAATCGATACATTTTATCTAAGTGTACCCTTGTACAACCAATCTAGCCTTGTTTATAATAATATTACCCATTTCATCAGTTTTATTGTTAAAAATCCATTTTGTTCTAATTATGTGTTTATCATCAGGTCTGGAAACCAAGTGCCATACATCATTTATGACAAATTGATTTAATTCTTCTTGCATGACAATTATCCAACTTTCATCGGCAAGTGCTTCGTTTACATTGGCCGATTCAATTTGGGAAGTAAAGCAGACATAATTATAAATAATTTTTAATTATTTTCTTATTTGTACACAGGTACGAGGGTTACCAAGTATTTGATTAGTTGGATTATCTTTAACTGATCTTAATTCAGTATCAGTTGATTTAGATGAAGAGTCAGGTATATCAATTATATTGACTTCATCATCATCTAGATCAGAAGTGGGTGTGATTTGTTGATCATCAATCACTACATTTATGGATTCCTGAATCACCCCAGTTCTTTTATTAAGAACTCGGTAGGCATGGCTATTTAGGAAAAAGCCTAGAAAAATTCCTTCATCACTTTCGGCTTCGAATTTTCCCAAAATTTTTCGGTCTCTTAAAATGAAGCATTTACATCCAAAAGTCCTAAAACATTTAACAGTGGGCTTTTTAATAAACCATAGTTCATAAGTTGTTTTATTTTTTGATTTTCTAATATAAACTCGATTTATAATATAACATGCAGTATTAACAGTTTCAGCCCAAAAATGTTTTAGTAGTTTCATACTGTTTAACATTACACTAGCCATTTCCTGTAAAACTTTATTTTTTCTTTCAACAATTCCATTTTGTTGAGGTGTTTTAGGAGTAGAGAACTCATGTGATATACCATGATCATCACGGTACTTCTCAAAATTGCTATTTTCAAATTCTGTGTCATGATTACTTCTAATTTTGTCACAGATAACTCTTTTTTAGTCTAAATACGTTTTAAAATTCTTTTAAATTCATCAAGAGTATCAGATTTGTCTCTTAAAAAAGCTACCCAAGTATATCTGGTGTAATCATCAACAATGACCAGAAAATACTTCTTTCCACCTTTACTCTCAGTTCTAGTTGGTCCTACTAGATCCATGTGGAGTAGTTCTAGAGGTTTGGTTGTGCCTAAGGAGTTCACTTTCTTGTGACTACTCCTTGTTTGTTTACTAATTGGATATCCTTCACATACTTTTTCTATCTTTTAGCTTGGGTAAGCTCGTAAGTGATCTCTTTTGCTCAGCTTATATAGATCTCTATAGTTAACATGTCCAAGATGTTTATGCCGAAGTTCAGTCTCATATGTTTGGACAATGTAACATGAATGGTTAGATGAGAAAGAGTTATCGATAATATAACAATTTTCAGATGTCTTGCGACCATTTAATATTACATTTCCCATCTCATTTATTATCTCACATCCGTGATTAGAAAATTTCACACTATGTTTTTTTATCACAGATTTGAGATATGCTTAAGAGGTTATGTTTTAAACCTTCAACATAAAGCACATTTTCAAAGGGAGGAACGTTAGGAAGTTGTACAATACCTTGGCCTGTTATTTTGCAGTTGCTTTCATCACCGAAAGTAATTGACCCACCATTAACTTCTTTGATATTCATTAATATCGCCTTGTCACCTGTCACATGTCTTGAGCATTCACTATCCGGGTACCATTTTGAGTGGCTAATGACTTTGAAAGCTGTGTGAACTACAAGACACTTAACCTTTAGAACCCATTTCATAATGGTTCTAGGTTTATGAGTGACTTTTGAGTTTCGCTGCATTTGAGAGTTAGGATTTCTTCTTTCTTTATAAACATCACAAACATTTGAGTTGGATTTCAAAAGCTCTTTAAGTAGGTCCACTATTTTTTCAGCTAAGTGAGATCTATTATTCTTTTGATATTTATAACTGATGGTTTTATTATTTTTAGGAACTTGAAAGGGTTTTGAGTTTTTGAAGTCATTATGATTAAAATCTCACAAAGTCTTACCTTTAGAGTTAGAGGATTCTCCTCTTACAAAAATAAGAGCAGAATCCTTGGATTTTGAGGAGTTACCTTTAATATATCCCAGACCAGACTTATCACCACATTTTCTAGATGAGGTTAACAGTTTTTCAAGCTTTTGGTCTTCATGGGTATATTTCCAAGTATCCTTTAAACTCGAAAGGGAAGAAATTTCAAGTTTTAGTTTTTCATTTTCAGTTTTGAGATTTTGTAATTCAGAAGTTTTAAAGCTTAAATCTAATTTTGTTTTTTTTTTTTTATTTTTAAATAATCTGAAAATTGAGATTTTTCTAAAACCGTGTTTTCAAGTTCTTCTTTTAATTTAGCATATTTCTCTTTTTGAATTTTCAGTTTGATAGTAATTTTACAACTCTCTCTATATAGAGCATTGTAGGCATCTTGAAGATCATCTTCATTTTTATTTTCAAGGTCACTCCTGAGATTATCATAGTCAAATAGATTACAGCTATCTGAGGAAGTGACAGTGGCTATGGTTATAAGAGCTTTTACATCATTTGTATTTGCATTCTCTTGTTCTGATTCATTAGACTCAGAAGTGTTTTCAGAGTCAGATGATTCATCCCAAGTAGCAATCATGCCCTTTCTTTTTGACGTATCCTTTTTAGGACATTTATTAGCCAAATGCCCATATTCATAACAGTTGAAACATTGACTGTCCTTGGTTTTAGATTTCCAAGAATTAGAATTTTCTTTTCTTTTATAAGTTGATTTTTTAAAATTTAATCTATTGTTGTTTTTGAAAATTCTAAAAAACTTTTTAGCTAACATCGCCTTTTTCTAATTCAGAATTTCTTTAAATCAGAATTAGAAATAGTTTCTTTTGAAATAGATTTAGAAGATTTAAGAGCAACAAACGTAGTTTTAAGAGCTTTAAAGTTCAACTCATATGTTTTTAAAGAGCCAACTAGCTCCTCAACCTTCATAAGATCAATATCTCTTAATTCCTGAATGACAATAACTTTAGAATTGAATCTCTCAGGAAGAGTTCACAGTATTTTTGCACAAACCTTGCTTTCTAAGATTCCATCTCCTAGACCCCACATGGAATTTACTATGTCATTTAGTTTCATATAGAAGTCCACGAAAGTTTCATTTTCTTCTATATGAATTTCTTTAAATCTGGTTGTGAGGATTTGAACTTTTAATTTTTTGAGTATAGAAGTTCCTTCATGTGTCATTTCAAGGATATCCCATACTTGCTTAGCTGTATCGCATAAAATAATTCTTTTGAATTCATCAAGCGATAGAGCGCAAATTATGGCATTTAAGGCTTTAACATTAACACTATTTTCACTTTTCTAAGCTGTAGTCTATAAATAAAATGCAGTTTTTCTCATAGATTTAGTTGCATCACTACCTAATACTTCAGTCATGGGAGGTTTCCATTTGATCACAGTGGCTTGTCACACACTTTCATCTAAGGATTTTAGAAAAATCCTCATCTGGTCTTCTAGTATGAATAGTTAGAGCCATCAAAAGGAGCAGGCCTAGTAATAGACAAACTATCAAAATTTGACATAATTAAAGCTCTAGATCTTTAAATCAAGGAAATTAATCCCAAAAATAAATAAATTGAGTAACTTAGCTTTGATACCACTTGAAAAGGCGAGCTTAAGAAGTCCTAGGGGGAGGGGGGTAAATAGGACTATGCCAAATAATCGAATAAAATGCTGAATAAGTAAATAAATTAGAAATCTCAATTGCACTAGTATTGAAACGTTGATTCAAACTGATTCATAGGACAACCTTCACTTAAACAAGTTAGGCAGGACAACCTTATTTCACGAATATGATAAGAATCAAAATTTCAAACTAAGTAAGAGTAAATAAAACTATATATTGCAAACATTCACCAGTACTTTTGCATAAAAGAAATTACAATCATTCAGCATAAAATTAATAAAAGCATTCACCACAATACTAAGAATTATAGTGGTTTGGTGTGTCAACAACTGTTCTCAAACAGCCACACCTACTTCACTCATAAGATTACTAACCACGTAATCTTGGCTTTTTACTATGAATAAGGTTTTCACAAGGTCACCTTAAAACCTGATACAGTTGTGATTTTACTGGGTTATCACAAACGAAAACCTACATTGAGATTTTTTGGCTATCTCAGAAAAACCAACACAGATTTTCTAGCTATCTCAGAAAAAACCAAATATAAAGTATAGAAAAATATTGATCTTCACTGTAGAAGAATCTGTAGCCGTAGAACGCTTTTCTTGAATGACGAGTATTCAATGTTCAATCCAATAGAAAAGGTCGAGGGTTCTATTTGATCTTAATTAAGTTTAAACCAAAGGCTATTTGCATTAATTCCCTTAAATTTCAATAAGAGTAAACACTCTTTTAGAATCAAAATGACAGAGTTTTGAGATGAAGGAATTAATGAAAAATCTATAAAAAATTATACTGCTTGATAGCTTGACAATAAATGAGGCTTCTCTCTCTAGAATAAAGACTTTGATATGCATAAATCGTATTTTCGAATTGAGAAAGAACCTCAATTTATAGGTAGAAAGACTAGTCTAAAGCATTCTTCGACTGGCCTAAGCATCGGATTCAGTTCTAACAAATTTTCAAATTCAAGCAGGATAAGATCTAACAGATCTTCAACTGGTCGAAGGACCTGTTCGATTGGTCGAACAGCCTCTTCGACTAGTCGAGAACGCTGAATCTGAACTAATGTTGGTTGCTAGACTTCGAGTCGAGGAACCTTCAACTGGTCGAGGATACCCTTCGACTAGTCGAAGGTGCAACATTATTTCTGATATACTTCAGCTGTTGCTTGGACTAGTCGAAAATTTTCTTAGACTGGTCGAGGCAAAACTTAAGCTAGTCGAAACTCAACCTACTATAAGTATAAAAATCCAAATTTAAATATGGGAACAGAAAGCACCTAAACCTAAGGTCTTTCTAGGGTTTATAATACTTGTAAGGACTAAATTTCATAGGACTAGAACTTCACAAAGGAGCTTGATCTTCTACTAGAACTTTCAGTAGATCGAGCTAGGTCTTCAAGGAGCTTGATCTTCTACTAGAACTTTCAGTATATCTAACTTAGTCTTCAACTTAAGCTTGAGTTTAAACTTGAGCTTGAACTTGAACTTGAACTTGAGCTTGATTAGAACATGACTCGCTAAGTTGTTTTAATAAGACGAAATTTGACAAACCGGGTGTAACATGTGTTTTAAACATAATAACACTTATAATATCCTAAAATCATTAGATGGGACCTGTAAAAATCAAAGGTTGATGTCTCTCTACCAATTGTTTCCCTTGGTGTGACCAACTTAAATTGTAGATTAACCTAATTCTTTTGCCCAAGGCCTAACATGGAATTGCACATCTAATGGTCAAAGCGGATCTCATATACATGTCGTGGTGGGTCTTATAAAAAATCAAGTGTTGGCATCTTATTCAAAAAAAGGAAAAAGAGTGAGTTATTGGTGATTAATTAATAGTTAGAAATAAGCATCCAGAGGAGTAATGTTAGGAAAAAGGGTTGGTGGTTCGAGTGGACCTCACTGTGGTGTTTATGTGAAATCCAACTTGACCAATAGGTGTGTCACCTAATGTTCAACATAGAGCCCCAAAATGAACCCCATTACTAGTTAGGTGGACCAAACTATTGGAAATAGTGTACCGGGCAACACATAGCCTTCAAATTATTTTCCATGATGTTGCCCACCAGAATCATGGATGGCCTTGAGTTTTGGACCCTAGGCCTAAGTTTTGTTGTGGCATCTAATGGTTGGAGTGGATTTCATAAAGTCATAATAGTGGCCCTAGTAAAAATTAAGGGTGGACATATTTCTTTTAATTATTTCCTTTGGTGGGGCCCACTTGAATCATAGATTAGCATAAACATCATAGTGGGTCCCAAAAAAGTTTAAAGGGAGACATTTGTTCTAAAAAAAAAAAAAAAAAAGATTTTCTGTAGAGATTTGTTGTTGATATATTATTTTATTTTTTTAAAAAGGGGATGCACACCCTTGATTTATCGGATCTGCTTTGATGTGTATATGAGATTCACTCTAACGCTTAGATATGGGAACATTAGGCCTTGGCCAAAAAAATTAGGCCAACTCACCATTCAGGTGGGCCATACTACAGGAAACCATCGGGAGAGAGACGCATACCCTTCCTTTTTGCAGGGGCAACAGTGATGATTATATGAAATCCACTCCAACCATTAGATGGCAAACTGAAACTTAAGTCCATCCGTGATTCTAGCGGGCCACGCCAAGGGCAACAATTTGGAGGTCAGCGTTGCCCTATACACTATTTCTAATCGTGTGGTCCCCTTGAATTATGGATGGACTTGATATTTTGGCCCTAAGCCTAATATAGGGTGATACACTGATATGGTCAGGGTGGATTTCACACCAACACCACAGTGGGATCCACCTGAGCTGTCAACCCATTTTCCTGAAACAATTGTTCTCTACCTGTGTATTTATTATCATTTTTTTTTTGAATTTTTTTTTATTAGATATATAAGGACTAAACCAGCTAGCATATACATTTAGGTGAGCCCTTGCAAAAAAAGGAGCCGCCTATCCTATCCTATCGAGAAAAGAAAGAAACTCCCATGGCCTCAATCCATCCTTCCAACCTCCCTGATGCTACCCAACCCCACCCTTTAAAAAAAATAATAAAAAAAAAATAAAAAAATCTTATCGTAGATTGAAAGTAAAAGATCTACCTTGGATTGGAAAACCTTATCGACTTGGGTTCTGCTACCCAGGTGAGCAAGGTCATCTGGTGGATAAAGGGCATTTACTGTCATTTATGATTATTAGTTGAACACCAATATTTAAAATTGATGTATGTCTGACCGGTTGACCTTGAGAGCTCTCTCTCCATACACACACATACACACGTACATATATGTAATACACACACACCCCTTGTATCTCATCTCCTGTAACAGTGGATCGTTCTGCCAGCAATAGGGGTCTAGTGGTAGACCTTTCTTCCTACTCTCCATCAGGGGATGACTGGGATGAGATAAGAACAACTCAAGAGGAGCAGACATGCAGTTGTAGAAGGCCAGACTCAGCCCATGAATATCAGCAATTGGAACAGGAACTGGAAGAGGTTGCTCCCCAGGCAGACAACCAGCTGCTATCCACCCCTCGTAACACATCCACATCCAACAAGAAAAAGGTGTCTCAAAAGAGAGGAGCCAGAAGGGCCCCCAAAAATCCGCTAAGCGAGGTATCCAGGGACGTTTGGTTATCCAGATTATGAAGTATTCAAAGAAGGACTGAGACAAGCAAGGTTGCCCATGACAGAAAACATACACATATGGAATGCTCGTGGAGTTGGAAATGCACCAACTATTAGGACCTTAAAAAGGATCATTAAGAACCACAACCCCTAGATTGTGGCTGTCCTTGAACCCATGATCAGGAATTCAAAGCGAATTGAGATTGGCCTCCGCCTCGGTTTCCATTACTCCCACTCTAATGTGGAGGTTGGGGGTAAGATCTGGATTTTTTCCAAATTTCAGTCCTCAGTTTCTAGGGTGTCCTAGACAAAGAAAATGATCTCCTTGACTTTAAACTTTCAGCATGCCAACATTTCGATCACGCTGTCTGTAGTCTATGCAAGTTGTTCAAGGCGCCAAAGAAGAACTCTTTGGGAGGAGGTCGTTGCGCTATCTACATCAGTGCAGGGTCCCTGGGCCTTAGGTGGCGACTTCAACGCTGTAATTGATGCTTCTGAGAGGCGCAACAGGAGGAGGTTCGACAGTGGAAGCTCCAGGGACTTTGTGGACGCCGTTAACAATGCGGGTCTCCTTGATGCTGGTTTTCTGGGTAGTAGATTTACTTGGTCCAATAATCAGGTGAGCACGGCTCGGGTTTGGTCAAGGCTCGACCGGGTTCCTTGCAACGTGGCCTGGAGCAGCTCCTTTCCCTCCTTTCAGGTACACCATCTCCCTCGTCATAACTCTGACCATGCCCCATTGTTACTACTTTTCCCTCTCAGCCGATTTTTAGCCCCAGACCCTCCTGCTTCCAGCGGATGTGGCTTCTCCACGATGGGTTCCTTCCCTTAGTAAAGGCAGCTTGGTCGTCAGCTGAAAACCCCCACCCCATGCTCAACATTCTTATCAAGCTCAAGGCTGTTAAAACTCAGTTAAAGTGCTGGAACAGGGAGGCTTTTGGAAACATTTTTGCAGCAGTTAAACAGGCCGAAGATGAGCTGACAGCCTTGGAAGCCATTCTGCAGCATGAGGAGAGGCCAGGCTCGGACCATGATCGCCTACAAAGACAACTTTCGGAAGCTAGAACCTCCCTTTCTCGATTGGAGCTTATGGAGGAAACTTTCTGGAAACAGAAAGCTAGAAACAATTGGCTGGAGGAAGGTGATAGAAACACTGCCTACTTCCACGCCTTAACAACTGAACGAGCTAGGAGAACCGTTATCTCCTCTATCGGACTGGACTCTGGAAGGACTGTTGTTTCGCAAGAGAAAATCAAAATTGAGGCAACCAGATATTTTCATCACCTTTTCTCCATTGGAGAGGTAGATCAGGGGGACGATATCCTTTCTTCCATACCTTCCTTGGTGTCGGCAAAGGACAACGATCGGCTCATGGCAAAGCCTACGATCCAGGAAGTGTAGCGGGCGATTTTCTCTATCCCAAGGGATGGGGCTGCGGGTCCGAACGGTTTTCAGGCGCTTTCTTTACTGCATGTTGGGAATTGGTGGGACAAGATTTATTAAAAGTAGCAACTTTTCTGTTTGACGGTGGTTCGATGCCTAGGGCTTTCACCTCTACCCTCATTGCACTCATTCCAAAGAGGGAAGCGCCAACTCGGTTTTCTGACTTCGGGTCCATTAGCCTTTGTAATGTGGTCTATAAGATTTTTGCAAAAATCATTGCTAACAGACTAAGTAAGGTGCTGCCCAAGCTTATCTCTCTTGAGCAGGGTGCTTTCGTCCAGGGTCGCTCCATCTCGGAAAGCATAGCCCTCTCCCAAGAGCTTCTCAAAGAGTTAAATAGAAAAGTTAGAGGCGGGAACATCGTAGTGAAACTAGACATGGAGAAAGCATATGACAGAGTGGATTGGTTTTTCCTCAAAAGGGTGCTTGGCTGTTTTGGATTCTCCAACCTCTGGATTAAACTCGTGGAACGCTGCTGGATCAACTGTTGGTTCTCGGTTCTAGTCAACGGTGAATTCGAGGGTTTCTTTAAATCCACTCGAGGTCTCCGTCAGGGGGACCTGCTCTCCCCTAGCTTATTTATCTTAGCTTTCGAGGTGCTCAGCCGAGGGTTTAACAAGTTGGTGTTTTCTGAATTTTGCCTCCCCTTCGAAGGCCGCCGTGGAAGTGTGGTGGTGTCGCATCTTCTTTTTGCAGATGACACATTGCTCTTCCTAAATGGGGGCTTCCGCTCCATCCGATTGACTAAGAGATTTCTTCAAGATTATTAGCGGGCTTCCGACCAAAAAATCAATCTCCTGAAGAGCGTCTTCCTGTACACCGAGAACATAGCTCCGACAAGGACTGCAGTAATCCAAAAGGAGCTGGAGATAACAACAGTTATAAATAGCATTACTTACTTGGGTGTTCCGATATCTGCAGGGAGGAGGAAAAATGCAGATTTCCAGAAGCTGATCGATCAGGTAGATAGGCGCATCAAAGGCTGGAAAGCCCGGTGCCTTTCAATGGCAGGTAGGATCACGTTAATCAAGCATGTCCTGGCCAGTGTCCCGGTGCACACGTTAGTGGCTACGCATATCCCATCCAGGGTCTTGAAGATTTTGGAAATGCGCTTTGTAGAATTCCTTTGGGGCTGGGCGGATGGCAGGAAAAAGCTTTATTGGAGGAGTTGAAAGCATATTACTGCTCCAAAGCTGGAAGGAGGGTTAGGCATCAGGTCTTTATTTGATGTCATGGTTGCTTTCCGCCTGAAAATGGCTTGGACTGTCAAGTTCGAAACTCAGCAAGGGATGTGGAGATAATTTATTCAGTCTAGATATTCCCAGGATCTCCAGGGAGAAGGCCACCTACAATCCGCTTCCTTTATTTCTCCGCTGTGTAAGAGAATTCGTGCCCTTTTCCGGGTTATTGATTCTCACACTAAACTGCAAATCGGCGAAGGAAATCTGAACTTATGGCGTGTTAATTGGACTGGTTTGGGCCCTTTGGAAAACAGGGCGATTTGTACCATTAGACCGTCTCTTTGGAACCTCCAAATCAAAGATTTTCTTCACAACTCCAGCCCCTGTCCGCCTTCAGCAGTTTTAACCATTCTCTCCTAGCAGGACTTGGACTCTATCTTCCATGGGGAGCATTGCTTATCTGAAGGTCCTGATTTACTTATATGGCCGCGAAATCCCTCAGGTACCTTCACAGTTGCTTTGGCCTGGGAAGTAAGCAGGATGCGTAGGCCCGACACAACCTAGGGGGGGGGGGGGATCTGGAACGTCAACACCACTCCAAAATTATCTCTGCTGATTTGGAGGATTCTCAAAGGAGCCCTCCCAGTTGATGCAAATGTTCAAGCCCGCGACATCCACCTAGCGTCCCGCTGCTGTTGCTGCTCTGACGATACTTCGCAGTCGCTGCGACCTATGGTTGAGACTGCTGCCCACCTATTCTTACAAAGCAAGCAGGCGAGAGAGGTCTGGTCCCATTTCTCCAAAATTTTCGACGTCCAGATGGCCCCTTTTCCCTCTATCGAGGGCTGGCTGACCCACTGGTGGACGCCCCGATCAGCGAATGGGCCTTTGGCACCTTTCAAGAAGGTTCTTCCCATTGTTATTCTTTGGGAGCTCTGGAAGAGCAAGAACGCGTCTCGCTACGAAGGGATGCTGATGAAGGTGGGTGTGCTCATCTCCCGTATTAGCAGCTGGGTTCGTCTCTTCGTCGACAGATGGGGAATTCCTCGTTCTTACCCAGGTGCATCTAACAAAGCTCTAACTGCCATGGGTATATCTGTCCCTCCTCAAACGAGAGGTCAGTCACGGTTGGAGATATGGAGGAAACCCCCGCCAGGCTGGTTTAAATTAAATGTAGATGGCTCCTCCAGGGGTAACCCAGGCGCGACAGGGGGAGGGGGAGTTTACAGAGGACAGATAAGAGATTTTTGCTTCAGTTTTTACACTGCCTATGGTGTTGCCTCCAACACAAGAGCGGAGCTGTGGGCCATTCATGACGGCCTTCAACACTGTCTCAACCTGGGATACTCTAACATTTTAGTGGAATCAGACTCTTAGCTTGTGGTAAATTTCCTCTCTAGTCGATCCATCTCGGGTTAGAAATGGAAGTGTTGGATTGACAGAATCAAGAACCTCAGCCTAACCACCAATGTCCAATTTGTACATATCCTTAGAGAAGGAAATGGGTCGGTGGATGCTTTGGCTCGCATGGGGAGCGAAATCCAAAGGTTGGCTTTATTCATGAGCCATGCTGATCTCCCACTAGTTCCCAGAGGCCTCCTCTTCCTCGACAGGATGAGTTTTGGCAAAATCAGAAGGGGGAAATAGATTCTGTTCCCCTGCCTCTTTTGGTCAGCAGACTTTGTCCTACTATTTTCTTTTTCTTTTCACTCCTTTACGATAGGCTTTCCTTCCCTTTTGTCTGGGGAAGCCCGAAGTTAGGGTGTTGTCGTCCACCCTCTGTATATCCTCTATATGAAATGAAAATCTAGAGTTTAAAAAAAAATGTAATACACACACACACACACACACACACACACACACACACACACATATATATATATATACATATATACACACACACACATGTGTGTGTACATATATATACGTGTGTGTGTGTATTTGTGTCTGTGTGTGTGTGTTATTCACCACCCCAAGTATAGGGTTGCGATGTAATAATAATCTTGTTAAGACCGAAGTTGAATCCACAGGGACTGAACCTTGTACGTAATCTGAAAGTAACTAGAATTAGAACTAGACGAAGATGTAATCTATATCAGGAAAATTTAAGAGAATAATTGTGAACTAATTAACTAAAACTTATAAAATTCAAAGGTGAAAAACTAGGAATTCCAAGGATGCACTTATAGAGATCAGGGAGATTTATGCTTGATTCACGAACACAACCGGATTTAGAGTCCCATCTTCATCTAGTTGGAAGATATATCATTAAAAACCGAATCTGAACTTCCTTTGATCTAGTTCTCAAGAGATGAGAGGTATGAGAATTAGAATTGATTCCATCACTAAACCATGCCCATGAGACAAAGTGAACAACATAATTTAACCAATCCATAACCAATCTAAGAGAATTATGAATGTTAGGAAGGGTTCCATCATCCAACCATGTCCATGAGACGATGGTGAACAATAGGGCTTCCTAACTTCACAATCATAATAATGAAAAGAACATATTCAAAGCTATCGCAGATCCATTGTAATTTAAGTCACAATAAACCGTTAAGAATATTCCTTATAATCAAACCAAAATCAAGGATAGTTCAACGTAACATGAATTAAAACCATAAACAATGCCCCATCACGCTACAAGCTTTACCTCTTAGCCCTAGCTAAGAGGTTTAGCTAGCCATAACCATGATTAACTAAAACCTGAAGGAAAGAAGAAAAAGAAACAATGAAGAAGAAGGAAAAAAAAAAAAAACCAGAAACCGTCGACGGCCGGCATCCACGATCTCTCTCTCTCTCTCTCTCTCTCTCTCTCTCTCTCTTCTCTTCTCTTCCACAGCTGCACGTCTGATGGATCCCCTCTCACGTCCCACGCTTCTTCCTTTTATAGCCAACATAGGACAGTAGCTGGGTGTTTTTAGAAACTCCTACGGAAGCCTTTTTTACACAACATAGCGGCGTGCGTAATGAAAACGCAAACTCATTGCGTTTGGACCGAGTTTTAGGGACACTGAACGTCTTGGCTCGGATTCTGGCGTCAGAGCTAGGGTCATGGCCCTCTTATTGAACTTCCGGACGGTCCAGATCTTACATCCGATTATTCCTTTGATCGCACAATGGCCCACGGAGGGTCGGACGTCCAGACGTGCGTAATTGCGTATAAACCTGCACTGAGGTGTTCGGTGGGCCCCACAGTGATGTTTTCGGAGAAATCCAGTCCATCCATTGGATTCCTGACAAGATTTCGATCGGAAAGGGGTGGTTTTGGTCAAGTTTTGGTGCGGCCCACTGTACCTTTGTTCCCGCCGTCCATCTTGCGTTTGGATGAGATTTTCATGTGTACACGTGCATGGATGCAAATGGAGAGCATGGTTGTGGTCTGCGCCCCCCTTGGACACATCGGACGGTTCATATTGATCATTTGGTCACAGATAGTAGGCCACAACACATCACAGCGTCCATTCGTGCGGACGCTGTGCGAGAGGAAGATAAGAGTCAGGTCAAAGACCCTTAACCAGGATTTTCGGTTTGGTGCATTGCCTGTGCACATGCGTTGTACACACGCAGGGGTCCATCGTGATGTTCATGATAAATCCGCTCTGTCCATCCATTTTTCCATCTAATTTGAGGGTTTGAGACCAAAATTGAATCATATTCATATATCAGGTGGGCCCCAAATCAGTGATTTATGACTGATCTTGTCCATTGGACCACTTTCACAATGATCTAAGGGCTGAAGTTCAATGCATACAGTTAATTTAGGTTCTTCAGGCCTCTTATAAAGTTTCGAGCCAAACGGATGGTGGGAACCCTGTGATCTTGCATTCAAGATGATTTTCAGGTCTCTTTATCGTCAATCACTTGATTTTTCTTAGATCATTGGTGTGCGATTCTTCAATCTCGATCCCACTAAGATCTGTCCCTCACCTTGGTGATTCTTAAGCGTTAAATCCATGCTTTTAACACCCTTTTTCAATCCAAGCTCTTAAATTCACCTTACAATAAAAACATGATTAAAATATGGCATTAAACATTATCATGTACATAAAATCAGGTAATGACTGGGGTCTAATATGCAATATTTGACCCTCAACATGTGTGTTTCTGTACACACACACACACACACACACACACACACACACACACACACATAAAAGGTCGAGCATATGCTACCTTAACATAAGGTGGAGTCATGTCTTAGTTTGAGCCATTGGATGATAAATTTTCAAAATATATCGTGGAGATGCCATCATTGTAAAAAAGGGTGAAACCGGTGAAATTGACATTGTATGATCTTGGTTGTGTGTTGTCGTAACCAATTTTCTGGGGCCCTCCATGATGTATGTATTATATCCACATCATCTATCCCATTTGAGATATCGCGATTTGAGAGATCGTTTTAAGGATGAACACCAAACTAAGGCAGATTCAAAACTCAAGTGGACGACAACACAGAAAGCAGTGAGGACAATGATGCCCACACTTGAACCCTTCCTAGGGCCCATCATAATGTTTATTTTCCATCCAACCCGTCCATAACGTCACACAAACGTTGATGAAGGGACCAAACAAATATCATCTTGATCTAAAGCTTTTGTGGCCCCTAAGAATTCTTGGGGGCCATGAAAGCTTTGGATCAAGATGATATTTGTTTGGTCCCTTCATCCAGGTCTGTGTGACATTATAGACAAGTTGGATGGAAAATAAACATCATGATGGGCCCTATGAAGACTTCAAGTGTGGGCATCATTGTCCCCATTGCTTTCTGTGTTGTGGTCCACTTGAGCTTTGGATCTAGCTCAATTTTGTGCTCATGCCCAAAAATGATATGTAAAAACTGATAGATAATGTTGATATAACACATGCATCATGGAGGTCCCCACAGAATTGGTGACAACAACACACTGCCAAGGTTGTATAATGTCGATTTCACTGGTTTTGCCTTTTTTAAATTATTATTATTATTATTATTATTATTATTATTTACAGTGGTGGCATCTCCATGATCTATTTTGAAAATTTATCATCCAACGGCTCAACCCAAGAAATGACTTGACTTTATGTTAAGGTAGCATACCCTCGTCTTTATAGTACCATATATATATATATATATATATATATATATTATATATATATATATATATATATTATATATATATAATATATATATATATATATATATATATATATATGTATATTTATATATATCAAAAGTAGATAGTTTATAGAATACAACCCAATCCATATCTCTAGTGGTAGACTTGAGTGAAGATATCCTTGTTTCAAAGGTCTTGGTATCAATTACCTAGCAAGCTAGCTACCATTTTTCCCTATAAAGTGAGCATCGGGGTTAGACGACCACCACACAATTTCCTCAACTGTTTTCGAATATGGCCAACTGATTCATCCCCAAGTCCTCCAATATATCATTTCCTTTTTTCTCATTTGGCAATTTTTTAGGTGGGCTAGATTCTTATAATAATTCACCACCAATCCTTCCTCCTCACATATGCACAACTCATGTACAGCATAACACCCAAATTATGGGGCACATTGTGGATGAAAAATATCTATAAAATCTTACTGATCAAGATATCCTAACCATCCAATTGATGGCTATCACATGGACAGTTAGTAGTAATAGTTATTTGTTCAAATTTTTCATTATAATATCAGATGGTTAGGATTTTTGTTATGCATCATCATAATTGGCTCGGCAATATATACGTTTTAAATTACCATAAACTCAAACCTTGTTTTGTTCATCATTAGATATTTTTGTTCATTTTGTTTAATAAATAGTGTTCTCATTTGTCAGCTAATTTACACAAAGATGCACTGCAAAGAAGATACGGATGCTCGACAGAATTTTTGGAGTCTGTTACTCGAATAATGTTGGGAAGAAATGAAGAGGTGACTAGATCAGACGAAGATCTTTCCAGTACTCTTCAGGTTGCTAAAGAGGTTGCTGGATGCAGCTATGAGCACAGCACTAGCTGGGGCAATGAGGTGAGGAAGCACATCATAAAAGAGATTTAGCATCTTAATGCTTTAATTTTAACTTCTTGTTGGGTGATCACAACCAATGAACTGATGTGTCACACTGTGGATGGACATACCTCCAAAACTTACGCGTCCAACTTGGTGGATGTTGCTGTATTTTTTTTACCTTAACATATATTTGTATGCCACTGATCGAAATGTTAGGAACTTTTGGAGCGTTAGCCATCCACAACTTGATGCATCATATCAACAGATTGTTGGGGATTTGTGCTGCGGAATCACACAGAGATGGAGCTAGGATAGCAATCCAAAAGCACCAAGCAAACACAAAATAACACAGATATTTAACGTTGAAAACCTTTGCGGGAAAAAGCCACGGCAAAATTCCACTATAAAAGCACAGATTACAAAGATCGAGGACTTACCCGGCTTGAGCAATCCTCAACCTCTCATGTTCTCTACCCCTTGAAATTTTAGAACCCTTTTAGAAACCCTATAATGTCTTATAATTCCCTTAGAATACTTCCTAGTTTCGTATACAACCTTTATAGAGCTCTAGAAACAAGTAGAACCGGATTTAGAAACAAAAATCGCAGAATCTGCATTTCTGCAAACAAATCTGTGTAAACCTTCGATGACATCGAACTAGCTTTGATGTCATCGAAAATTGACAAAAACAGTTTAGCGACCAGAGTTAAAGATTTTGAAAAAACTCGATGTCATCGACCGACTTCGATGTTATCGAAGATACAGATTTAAGATATCTGTTATCAACAATCTCCACCATGTCTTCAATATTCAAACGTGTAACTTCTTATCCTCTTCTTTTATCTCTACCTCGTATCATAGATTCATCAATACTTCTCGTGCACACTCCGTCCTCCTTTTATGTCATCGCTAAACCCAAAGAAGTTGTACATAATTTGAACTTCTCTAAAGGAACGATCTTAGTGAGCACATCTGTTAGATCTGAGTCTACATGCCTAACCACCTTTGCTCTTATCTTCTCAAAAAATAAGATGTAGTCTTCTATATTTCAAATGTATCGAAGTAACCATCTCACTGCCTCCCAATGTTGCTTACCGGGGTATTTGCTCACAACATCATTGCCTGTGAAATAACTGGTTTAATACAGACCATGACATACATTTTCAACCACATTCGAATAAGGCTCATGAAACATATCCTACTTTTTCTCATCTATTTTGGGACATGTCCTAAGGAAAAATTGAAGTGATCCGCGTAAGGAACGCTTACCAGCTTTGCCTGGTCCATCGTATACCTACTCAAGGTATTCTACCTATGATTACCAAAGACTACTCATCTTCCATTTTCTATGAATATCAATGCCAAGAACCATCTTTATAGCCCCCCCCCCCCTCATCCTTCATTTCGAATGTCCTACTTAACTGAGTCTTTAGTACGTTGATTCCAGACATGACATGATTTGTGATCTACATGTCATCAACATAAAATTCCTGACTCACCATGAAGGAATCAAATTTTATACCACTGCCTAAGCGACAGGTAGTACCACAACCTCCTGCAAACTTTTTTTGTAGCCCCTTTAAACTTTGAACCGCTCTGCTTGCTTCATGAATAACACCACTTTCGATTTCCCGTACAAAAGTGCAGTCTCTACATCCATCCTTTCAGCTCGAGATTGTATTGGGTAATCAGCGCCAACACGAATTTGATAGACACCTACTTTACCATTGGCATGAACATCTCTGAGAAGTCGATCCTTTCTCTCTGAGCATAACCCTTCGCTACCAGCCTCGCTCTGTATGTATGTTGTATCTTTTTGAAGATCTACCTACATCCAACCACTTTTCAGCCCACTGGAAGCTCCACCGGCTCCCATGTGTCGATCTGGTACAAGAAGTCCATCACATCATCCATCGTCACCTTCCACTTCTCAGCACCAGGCTCACCTAGAGCTATCTGAATAGTAGATGGATCCCCCTCATATTTAACGAGAGCATATGCGTGTTGGAGACATCCATGTACCTCGCCAATATCCTGTGTGATTCCACTCACAGGTGGATGCTCCACCTGCTCTGTATCTGTGTCTACACGTCTCAGCCTTCATGCCCTGCCCACTCATGTGGCCATGGCCAGCATGCTACACACGTGCAGAGGTGGAATCCGCTACAGCCACTGCAGCTCCACCTGTTGAAGTGCTCCCTATGAACCTGTAAAGATTACCGACTCGTTGCACTTTCATGATTACTCGTGTCCTTTCAGATACTTTAAGGGTACCATCAATACCCGTGAACTTGCACCCTATAGCCTCGAGTGCACCGAGAGAAATCAGACTTTTCTTCATGTTGGGAACGTGTCTTACCTCAGTCAGGGTACGCTCTATCCCATCAAACATCTTGATGTGCACCGTACCAACAGCCACAACATAGCAGGCATTGTCATTGCCCATAAACACCTGTTCACCATCGCACTCTCTGTAGCTGGCGAACCAACTCTGATGAGGAGTCATGTGAAAGGATGCATCTGTGTCTAGAATCCACTGGCCCCTACGATTATCATATTGACGTCTGATCGTAGACACAGATAAGACATCACCATCACATCCACTCGATCCATCTGATGTAGTAGCGTTGGCCTCCATATACGAAGCTTCAGATTCTTCTCTCTTAGATTTAGGAT
This sequence comes from Magnolia officinalis, assembly GCA_021015155.1. Lineage (NCBI taxonomy): Eukaryota > Viridiplantae > Streptophyta > Magnoliopsida > Magnoliales > Magnoliaceae > Magnolia > Magnolia officinalis. The sequence goes on from JAJHSJ010000004.1 coordinate 94,555,810, forward strand.
TTGCACAATCCTTCTTCATGTGTCCTTTCATCCCACAGTTCCAGCACTTTAACTTTCCTTTGCCCTTGCCCTTGAATTTGGATCTAGAGCTTAAACATCTTATACCTTGTTCAGAATTCCCGCCCCTCGTAATCAATGCATTGGAAGATGTCCCCATGTTGCTATTAAGCTTTCTCATAGCCTTCTCTTGAAGAGTTGAGATAACGGTGTCAACAGTTAGGGTTTTATTTGCGGTACACATCGTGTCCTTGAATGAATCATATGATGCTGGAAGAGAATGCAACAACATACATGCTTGTTACTCATCTTTGATCACCTCCTCCATATCCAGTAATTTGCACACCAATTTATTAAAGTTGCTGATGTGGGCCTCTAAATCTCCACCCTCTGTCATCCTGAAGTTATACCACTGTAGCTTTAAGTGTAGGCAATTTTTAAAGGATTTTTTCGCATAGACACCCTCTAACTTCGCCTATAACTTAGCCGCAATTTTCTCCCTCATAATATTGTAGAGAACCTCATCCATGAGACACAAATAGATGGAGATTAAAACATTACTATCGAGAGTCTCCCATTCTTCATCCTTCATAGTCAATTTTCGATCCTCAAGAGCCTTAGCTTCGCCTTGCTTGGTTAATAAACTAATCATCTTAATCTTCCATAACTCAAAATTATTTTTGTCTGAGTACTTCTTAATATCAAACTTAGCGTTTCCCATTTATGTTAATCCTACAGATTCAAATATGCGCCCCAACGATAGCTCTGATACCACTTGTTGGGATTTGTGCTATGGAATCACACAGAGATGGATCTAGGATAGCAATCCAAGAGCACCAAGCAAACACAAAATAACACAAGATTTAATGTGAAAAAACCCTTGCGGGAAAAAACTATGACACAAAGCGACAAAATTCCACTATGAAAGCACATATTACAAAGATAGAGGACTTACTCGGCTTGAGCAATCCTCAAACCTCTCCTTTTCTTTACCCTTGAAACTTTAGAACCCTTTTAGAAACCTTATAATGCTTTAGAATTCCCTTAAAATACCTCCTAGTTCCGTATACAACACTTTATATAGCTTTAGAAACAAGTATAACTGGAATAGGAAATAAAAATTGTAGAATCTGCGTTTCCACAAACGAATTTGTGTAAACCTTTGATAACATCAAACTAGCTTCGATGTCATTGTAAAATAACAAAAACGGTCTAGTGACCAGGGCTAAAAATCTCGAAAAAACTCGATGTCATCGGCTGACTTCAATGTCATCGAAATGGCTTCGATGACATCGAAGCTGGTTCGATGTCATCGAATAGTGAAGATACAGATTTAAGACATCTTTTATCAACACAGATTGGATCACTAACCAATGGACTCGATTGCACTAACTAGTAAGTGTTAGAATGTACGGTTTTGATCATCTAACTATTAGAAACTTGACCATGAAAAGGTTATTCAGATACATGTGTTTCCATAAATTTTTCTCCTTGTTCACAGACGGGCTTAACGATATAATATTAATTAATAAAATTGTAAAGGAAGAAGAAGAAAAGATTCTACAATGAAAACCAAATTCCTTTATAGCAAATGATAAGGCTTGCACCTTGTGCTCCATCATGTACTAATCTGGGTTGTTCATCTGGAAGGTTCCATAGTAGATGGGCCACGTGGAAAAACTCTAATTAGAATAGATCACCATCATCCATATCAAACAGAAGACCATCTTAATCCATTCAAAGGTGGTTTGGAAAACCTGTCCATGCCTCGACACATATATGAGGATCTCTAATTAAAGGGATTATTGTAATGTACTCTATTTATGGTGGACATCAGGTTTAACTGAGGATTTGACCCTTAATAGAGTGGAATTAATGTGATAGCTCACACGTGGAGTTTATAAGGCCCAAAAGTGGTGATGGGTGTTTGGCTTGAAAATTTGGTTGTCAGTACATGTAGGTGATGCTGATTGTGTCAGAGCATAACACGGTTCAATTAAAACCAAATGACTTTGACCCCAACTCTTGAGATAGAGAGAGAAATCAAGGCAATCATCTATGACCAAGAAATAAGCAATTCGTTGTTTGTTTAGCTACCTATAAAATAAATAAATCAATTTGTAAAAGTTAGGATTCATCCTTTTAATTAGTTTTTTTTTTTTTTAAATTTAACAAAAAAAAACCTTTTAACTAAAAAGACTTTCTCTCATTGTGCTAGTAGAGATTGTTTTATTAGAATATTGTGAGAGTAGAAGGAACACAATTGCATTAATAAATGAGAATAAAAACTTACAAAAGAAAGATAATCCTTACTGATCTAGTGACTGTGCCATATATGGCAAGGTCTTAGAGTTAAGGAATTCCTTGCTTCAGTGACTTGGGTGTAGATGAAGGGAATTATACTACTCTTAAGCTAAGTTGGTATAACATAATAGCATAGATGGATTGAAATACACTACTTCTAAGCTAAAGTTAGTCCATCAAAACAATGTAGATGGGCTGGATTACATTACTCTTAAGCTAAAGTTGGTCCAACATAGGAATATAGATATATTAGATTACACTAAGTTAAGCTAAGCTAGTTAAGATAAAATAAACTGAGATAAGCAGCATCGTATTATAAAATTGTATTATGTTGGGTTGGCGAGGGTTTAGAGCTTTTCAATTTTCTTTTTAATTATAAAAATTTTAGGTGGTAGTTGGAGAGAGATATTCGTAGTTGCTCATCACATTTGTTGATGGAAATAACCGTTTTGAGCCTATTGGCAATTGTGGCTTATTATGTAACATAACATGTTCTACTTCATTTGTCATGGATTGACCATTGGTTGCGCACACATTTTCAGTCCATAACATGAGCTAGGTTTCTTTATAAGGCATCACATATCGACAGTCATTATTATTTTCCTTGCTTGAATGTGCGTAGTGTGCAGTGAAAATTAGCCAACTTAGTGGTGCCTTTACATTATTTACATAAGAAATTTGATATTTTCATATCAGATTCGATTGTATTTAGAAAATTACATCCACAACATGTGCATATGAACATTAAATTTTAATTGAAGAATATTGTGATAGTGTGTGCTACTTTTTTGATTGGAAACCATGATTCATATATATCATTCTAGAAAAAACTTACATTGTGATAGTGTGTGCTACCTTGAGTTCCCTAAAAGGTCTTGCAAGGTGTATTTCCCTAGGTTCCCTATTGTGTGCTCTACCCCTGATTCCCTAAAATGTTGCTCACGGTGTATTGTCAAGGATTTCTTTAACAATTGTGACACGGATTCCCTAAGTGTCTTGGTCGGTGCATTGCCTTGGGTTCCTTAATTGTGAATTGCACGAATTCTTTAAAAGGTCATAGTTGGTGTACTGCCTTAGGTTTCCATTTATGAGAATGTGTGTAGAGTCCCTAAAATGTCTTAATCTTTGTACTACCTTTGGATCTCCTTAATGAGAATGCGATGTAGGCTCCTAAAATGTGTTGGTCGATGCACTACTTTGGATGCCTTGGAAGTGTGCTCAAATGTCTTAGTCAGTGGACTACGTTAAGTGTTTCCTGAAAGTATGTATAAACAAGTGATTGATAAGTGATTATGGAAAGTGATGATGATGATAATCGTTTAAATTATTATTCATGGAAACCATTGCATGCTTTGCATCTCTCGCATTACAATTCATGGAATTATTTTCTTTATGCTTTATTTCAAACTTATTTTGTTAGCCATGTAAACTCAAAAAAATTAAAAAATTAATCAGCAGGATATGATCTCACTTATTTTCATCGCAGGCTATCTTCAAGGCATGTCGTGCCATTTTAATGGCTGGTTGTCCTTCATCATACATTACACAATGCCAGGAAAGAAGTGTCTATGGGGAAAATGCATATATGCTTGTTTGTTAAATTTGATTCCTATATACATGTTCATTAAATTTAATTCCTTCTCATATGTAACCATTGTTGGGGATTGTTCTGTGGAATCACACAGAGATGGATCTAGGATAACAATCCAAGAGCACTAAGCAAACACAAGAGAACAAAAAGATTTAATGTGGAAAACCCTTTCAGGAAAAAACCATGACATAAATTAAGCGACAGAAATCTACTATGAAAGCATAAATTACAAAGAGAAAAGATTACCCGATTCGAACAACCTCGAATCTCACCCTTTCTACACCCTTTGAAACCCTAGAACCCCTTTTAGAAATTCTTTGGAATACTTTAGAAAGCCTTATAATTATTTAGAATGGCCCTAGGGACTCCTATTTATAGTTGGGGAACTCCCACTTACGCACATCCTTGGAAACCGTCTCAAATTTATGGATTCCGCGCACAATTTGCGTAACCCTCAACTAGTCAAGCCAAAGCTTCAACTAGTCAAAGGACCCTTCGACTGGTCAAAGATCTCGGGGATTCCAAATACATTGTTGCTAGACTTCGAGCCAAACTTTCTCAAGGCTAGTCAAACTTTTTCAGATTTAAGATATTTGTTAACAATAATCTCCACCATGTCTTTAATCATCAAACGTGTAACTTCTTGACCTCTTCTCTTATATCTGCATCACATCATAGCTTCAATCAATGTTTCTCGTGCACACTCCGTCCTTCTTTTACACTATCGCCAAGCCTAGAGAAATTGCATAGAACTTGAACTTCTCTGTAGGAACGACCTTGGTGAGCATGTCTGCTGGATTCATGCTAGTGTGAATCTTTTCCAGTGTTACACCTTCTTCCTCAAGTACCTGTCAGATAAAGTGGTGACGAACATCAATGTGTTTAGTACGTGAATGATAAACAAAATTTTTAGCCAAATTGATAGCTCTTTTGCTATCACAATTAACCGGCACGGCCTCCTGATGAAGTCCCAACTGATTTATCATGCCTCTTAACCAAATACCTTCCTTAAATGCTTCCGTCACTGTCATATATTCTGCTTCGGTCGTGGAAAGAGCCACCACAGACTGAAGCTTTAACATCCAACTAATTGTTCTACCCACTAGTACAAACAAGTAATATGAAGTTGGATTTCTGTTATTCAGACTTCCTACATAGTCTGAATCCGCATACCGTACCAACTTTGCCCCTGTCTTCTCAAAAGTTAAGACGTAGTTTTCCGTACCTCGAATGTATCGAAGTAACCATCTCACCGCCTCCCAATGTTGCTTACCGGGGTGTTTTCTCACAACACCGATTGCCTGTGAAATAATTAGTCTAATGCAGACCATGACATGCACTGCCAACTGTATTCGAATAAGGCTTATGAGACATATCTTGCTTTTCCTCATTTGTTTTGGGACATTGTCCTGAGGAAAGCTTGAAGTGAGCCGTGTAGGGAATGCTCACCAGTTTTGTCTGGTCCATCGCATACTTGATCAATACCTACTCAAGGTATTCTATCTGAAATGACCAAAGCCTACTCCTCTTCCAACCTCTATGAATATCAATGTCGAGAATCATCTTTGCAACCCTCAGATCCTTCATCTCGAATGTCCCTATTAACCGAGTCTACAGTACATTGATTTCAGATATGTCATGATTGGCGATTTACATGTCATCAGCATACAATTCCAGGATGATGAACGTGTCATCACTCAGTGTCTTGCAATAGACACAGTGATTGTATTCACTCCTAGAAAATTTCTGACTCACGATGAAGGAATCAAATTTTTATACCACTGCATAGGCGACAGGTAGTACAATGACCTCTTGCAAACCTTGTTCTCTACCATTTTAACTTCAAACCGCTCTAGTTGCTTCATGAATAACAACACTTCCAATTTCCCGTGTAGAAGTGTAGTCTCTACATTCATCTGTTCCAGCTCGAGATCACATTTGGCAACCAGCACCAATACGAATCTAATAGACACCTTCTATGACGCCTGCGCGAATATCTCTGAGAGGTCGATTCCTTCTCTCTGACCATGACCATTTGTTACTAGCCTTGCTCTGTATCTATATTGTATCCTTTTGAAGATCCACTTGCATCCAATCGCTTTCTGAACCACTGGAAGCTCTACCAGCTTCCACGTGTCGATCTGGTACAACGAGTTCATTACATCATCCATAATCACCTTTCATTTTTCAGCATCGGGCTCACCTAGAGCCATTTGAATAGTAGATGGATCCACCTCGTCTGTAATAAGAGCATATGTGATATTAGAGTCGTCCATGTATCTCGTCGGTTACCTACGATTATGTAGTGTGATTCTTCTCACAGGTGGCTACTTCACCTGCTCCGTATATCTGTCTGCGTGTCTCAGCCTTCATTCCCTGTCCACTCATGTGGCCATGCCTAGCATGCCACACACGTGCGGAGGTGAAATCTGCTATAGTCACCGCAGCTCCACCTGTTAAAGTGCTCCCTGTCAACTTGTAAAGGTTTTCGTGCCTTTACGCTTTCATGATTACCAGTGCCCCCTTAGATACTTTAAGTACACCATCAAATCTGGTGAACTTGCAGTCCATTGCCTCAAGCACACCAAGAGAAATTAGATTCTTCTTCAAATCAGGAACGTGCTTGACATCAGTCAAGGTACGCTCCACCCCATCAAACATCTTGGTGCACACCGTACCAATATCTACAACATTACAGGCAATGTCATTGCCCATAAAAACCCATCCACTGTCGCACTCTATATAACTAGTGAACCAACTCTGATGAGGAGTTATGTAATATGACGCCCCTGTGTCAAGGATCCACTCGTCTCTACGATCATCGAACAAGTGTCTGATCATAGACACAGACAACATTGCACTTGTGCTTGTCTTTTCATCAAATGTGACAACATTTGCCTCCCAGGAAGAAGCCTTTGAATTTTCTTTCTTTACTTTAGAATTTGTATAATCCTTTTTCATGTGTCCTCCCATTCCACAATTCCAGCACTTTAACTTGCCTTTGTCTTTGCCTGTGGACTTAGATCTTGACCCTGAAGATCCTGTACCTCGATCAGTATTCCTACCCCCCGTAATCAGTGCATCGAAAGATGTCCTCATGTCGCTGTTTAGCTTTCTCATGACCTTCCCTTGAAAGGCTGAGATAACGGTGTCGACATTCAGAGTTTTATTTGCGGTGTACATTGTGTCCTTGAATGACTCATATGATGCAGGAAGAGAATTTAACAACATACATGCTTGTTCCTCATCTTTGATCACTTCCTCCATATCCAGCAGTTTGCAAACCAATTTATTAAAGTTGCTAATGTGGGCCTCAAGATCTCCATCCTCTGCTATCTTGAAAGTATACCACTGTAGCTTTAAGTGTAGGCAATTTTTAGAGATTTTTTTGCATAAATATCCTCTAACTTCGCCCATAAACTAGCCACAGTTTTCTTCCTCAAAACATTGTAGAGAACTTCATCCGTGAGACACAAACGGATTGATGATAAGGCCTTTTTATCAAGAATATTCCATTCTTCATTGGTCATAGTAGATTTTCTTTCCTCAAGAGCACCATCCTCACCTTTCTTGGTTAAGAAACTGATCATCTTGATCTTCCATAACTCAAAGTTATTTTTGTTTGAGTACTTCTCAATATCATACTTAGTGTTTCCCATTGATGCTAATCCTGCAAATTCAAATCTGTACTCAAACGATTTCTCTATACCACTTGTTGGGGATTGTTCTACGGAATCACACAGAGATGGATCTAGGATATCAATCCAAGAGCTCCAAGCAAACACAAGAGAACACAATGATTTAACGTGGAAAACCCTTTCGAGAAAAAACCGCGACACAAATTAAGCGACATAAATCTACTATGAAAGCATAAATTACAAAGAGAAATGACTTACCCGATTCGAACAACCTTGAATCTCACCATTTCTACACCCTTTAAAACCTAAGAACCCCTTCTAGAAACCCTTTGAAATACTTTAGAAAGTCTTAGCATTATTTAGAATAGCCCTAGGGACTCCTATGTATAGTTGGAGAACTCCCACTCACGCACCTCCCTGGAAACCACTTCAAATTTACGCAGTATGCACACAATCTGCGTAACCCTCGACTAGTCAAGCCAGAACTTCGATTGGTCGAAGATCTCGGGGAATCGAAATACATTGTTGCTGGACTTCGAGCCGAACTTTTTCGGGGCTAGTCGAACTTTTCTAGATTTAAAACATTGTTAACAATAACCATTTGTACCGTATGTAGGTAGGATTGATGTATGGATGTGTGACTGAAGACGTCCTCACAGGAGCTAAGATCCACTCAATGGGCTGGTCATCCGTCTACCGTACACCGGACCCACCTGCGTTTCTAGGAGCCGCAGCCTCTAGCGGACCTGATTACATCACACAGCAGAAGAGGTGGGCCACGGGCCTTCTAGAAATTCTTATTGGGAAACATAGCCCCATCCTTGGTACACTAAAAAAGAAGCTCCAGTTCCGACAATGCATGGCCTACATGGTCCCATGCATATGGGCCGTGCGTTCTCTTCCGGAATCATGTTACTCTCTGCTCCCTGCAATTTCTCTCCTCACCCACACTTCTTTTTTGCCAAAGGTAATTGCCATTTCTTGTGAAAAAATAAAATAAAAATAAAAATAAAAATATGGGCAGTCTATTTAAAGTGGCAGTCGATTTGACCCTCCATCTTCATACTTAAGGGCACTTACTCTTTATATGATCAATTTATTGTTGATGGCCCATGTTGAAGGATCTATATGAACTTTTGGTTCGGTCACTAGATCAACAGTCCCAAATCAGCAAACGTGATGGCCATTGGTGCAATGACAAGGGAGCTGCATTAATGAATTCTTATGCTGCAACCTTCCTATTAGTGGTTCCAAGTTTGCCAAGTCCACAGACGTATACAGCCTTGCGAGATCCGATTTCCCATTGGGTGGGCCACACTTATTAGATCTTGGAGTGTATACGTTGTGCCATTTCACTCCTCAGGTGGGACAATGTAGAATACAACAGACTGCTAAAACCATCTTTCTTATCTGTCCCTTTTTTAGTACACCACGGCCCACCTGAAGACTAGAACAGCCTAAATTTTAGGCCAGCAGATCTAAAACAGTGTCACCCACTCATGTAAATCTCAGCTATTGGATCCAATTCAGTTCATGTAACTGTGTAGAGTCTGATGCAACTCGTCTGATTTGACTCGAGCTCGGTTGGACCCAATTCAGTTCATGTAACTGTGTGGAGTCTGATGCAACTCGTCTGATTTGACTCGAGCTCGGTTGGACCCAATTCAGTTCAATACCACCAGTGACGATTGACTTGGGTGAGTAAAGCTGATTCAGCCCTGACCCATTTGAGTTGCGACTCAACCTAGGGCTGAACAAGCTCCATCGAGTCACCTAGTCCTTTAACTTAGCAGATCTCTCTGGATTCCTCCTCATGAAATATGAAATGTTTATGTAACTGTTCATGCAGGTATCAGAACCAGCAATGTGGGTCCCTGCTACGCTTTTTGTCTTCTACAATCTCTATAATTTGGTAGAGTTCCGAAACTGTGGTCTATCAATTCACGAATGGTGGAACAACCAGAGAATGAGAAGGATAACCTCAGCGAGTTCATGGTTGTTTGCTGTCCTAAGCGTCCTTCTCAAGCTCCTAGGGTTATCACAGACCATCTTTGAAGTAACGCGAAAAGACCAAAATGCCCCTGACACCGACAGTGATGCAAATGCAGGAAGGTTCACCTTCGACTCTTCGCCGCTCTTCCTCCCCGGCACAACCATCGTGTTTGTTCACATGACAGCACTTGTTGTAGCATTGATTGGGGTGTGGACACCAATCTTTGAAGGGTCCAGATCAGGGCTTGGGGAGATGGTTTGCAGCGTGTGGGTGGTGCTCAACTTCTTACCCTTTTTGAAGGGGCTCTTTGGGAAAGAACAGTATGGGATTCCTTGGCCCACTGTATACAAGGCTGCAGCATTAGCGTATATCACCGTTCATTGGTGCATTAAGGGTAGGTTTCTCTAGGCCAAAGAAATGTTCACATACAATAGTTGCAGGTGAACTTTCACATATAGCACTTTCTTTCCTGCTAAATTGTCACTTTCCCCAAACATCTGAGCCGTTAAAAAGTTGCGCTGCGCCAGAAAGATCACTTGGTGCAAAAACCCAATTAATCAGTAAACTAGATGCATTGTATTTTAAGACTATCTATTGCCAATGATTTAAAGTTTTAGCTTGCCGGCTTAATGGACTACCATGATGGTTTCTCTAGGTAATCTTTATGGTGTGGCCCACCATTTTTAATGGCTCAGGTGTTCCCAAGTGACTTGGTGCATGGTGGGAAATATCACATTGTATGTGAACAAACATTTGTCAATATGTTTCGGACATGGATTGATTGCCACACACCATGAATCATGTATTAAATTTGATTGAATTCCTTGTTTGAAATGATGAATATATGGTCTATGTGTGACACGGTAAGCCACAAGCTTATTACTTTATTCTTTGAATAGTCGGAATTGGGTTGTTCCAAGGAAAGGGGGTAATTGACTGTGCAGAAAGCTTTCCCGTTGTTAGTTTGTGGAAGAAATCTTACAGAGCCATATGCTCCAATCTTTTCGCTTTGTTTCCGACCATTTGTGCTGGATGGTTTTTTCCATGTCCATGATGTCAGATCCTTAGAAGCATCTTTGTTGAATGTCAAACTTCCATCTGAGATACCATCTTTTATTCCATTTGGAGTGTTGTACGATTGGCAACTACTCTTATCATGAGAACATCTTCATCAATTTAGAAAGTTTGAAATTGATGAAAGAGCATCACCATGCCATTTCATATGTGGAGAGTGGCGTAGCCAAGTGGAAATAACCGGTCATGTAAATTTGATGGAAGTTTCTATTGTTTCAGAGCTTCTTGTAGGACTTTACTCGAGGGTGAGCCCTTTTTTTCTTTCTTTTTTTTTTTTTTTATCATGAGAGTCCGTTGCACCCTGGCTATATAATTATGTCTCACTATCCATATGTATTAGTGTCTAGATTGTTGGGATCCGCCGAAGCAAAGTCTGAATTCGGATCTCACGCAATTAAGTAAACATAAACAAGCAATCACAAAGCACACGATTTTATGTGGAAAAATCCTTGCGGAAAAAAATTATGGTACAAAATGACAACGAATTACTATGAAAGCAAAAATACAAGAGATAAATCACTTACAATAATCCAAAAATCCTCTTCTCCTTCTGCCAGTTCTCAAAAATGCTTTGCCCTCTTTAGAATAGCCTTGGAAACTCTTCTCTTAACCCTAATCCCGCAATTACACCTTATATATAGTGTCGCACTCGGAATAGGAAACAATTTTCGTAATTCTGCAAAACCGTGTGCTTCTGTCGATGGGATCTATAGCCATCGAAGCCACCTTGATGGGATCGAAGCCACCTTCAATCATATCAATTTGGACCAAAAAACAGTCCAACAAGTAAAGGGAACAAATTGGGATTGTCTTGATGAGATCGAGTGGGATGTCAATGGGATCGACAATTGCTCGATGGGATTGAGTGGTTTGTCGATGCCATCAACAGACCCAATTATAGACAAATTTAAGACATTTGATAACAATCTCGACTATGTCTTCAATTATCACGATCCGTAGCTCCAAGCTCCATCTCTAATCGCCTCCATCATAGCTTCACCATTGTCGTGGCTTGCATACACTCTGTCTCCATCCACCTTTCTCCAGACCCAGAGAAGTCGAATAGAATTGGAACTTCTTTGTGGGAACAATCTTTGTCAGTATATTCACTGGATTCACGCCTGTGTGGATCTTCTCTAGAGTGATGCTACCTTTCTCAAGCACATTTCAGATAAAATGGTGACGAACATCAATATTTTTAATTCTAGAATGGTAAAATGAATTCTTCGCCAAATTAATCGCACTTTCGCTATCACAATTAATTGGCACGGCCTCCTGCTGAAGCCAAAGTTCTTTAATCATTCAATGTAATTAAACACCTTCCTTGAGTGTGGCCCAGTCTCACGATAGGCGGTACAGGGCCTCTTTTCGTCTACCCGTGTGCGCCTGAAATCTTTTATTGTAATTTTTGTTGATGATATGAATGAATTCACAGTTGAAAAAAAAAAAAAAAAAAAAAAAAAAAAGGGCTCTTACTCTTTATATGATCAATTTATTATTGATGGCCCATGTTGAAGGATCTATATGAACTTTTGGTTCGGTCACTAGATCAACAGTCCCAATTAGCAAACATGATGGCCATTGGTGTGTATGTTGCGACGGTTCACAGAACTTCTCCCCTCAATCTGAAACTCTGGATCACATTTTCTGTCGAGGGACTTTAGCGACCTCAATATGGATTGAGTTCAGCGACTGTTTTCGCATCTAGCCCATCTCTCCAACCTCCATAGCTACTCTGTTCTCTCGCTGGTGGGATCCCTCGGCTTCAGGGAGAGCGCCTTCGCTTATCCGTCGAATAACGCCATGTCTCATTGCTTTGGAAATATGGAAGATGAGGAATTCTGCCAGGTTTGAAGGGACCACTCCAACCAACAACAAGGTTATTGCAAATGTAAAGTGGCTTCTCAGTAAACTCTTCCATGGGTCTAAGGCACTGAGTACTTTAGCCACCCGTCTTAGCCTTTCACATAGACCCGTTTGGCCTTCGGCTTATCTTTTTTTTTTAAATGGTCCAGACCTCAGATGGGAAAAGTAAAGCTAAATATTGATGGGGCTGTTGCTGGAAACCCCGACCCATCTGGAGGAGGTGGCATTTGCAGAAATGCTAACGGGGACCTGATTTTCGCCTTTTATTCGGGATACGGCCACGCGACAAATAACAGAGCGAAAATCCGAGCTCTGCATGACGCATTGCATCACAGCATATCGAAGGGGCTACATGAGGTGATTATTGAAACGGATTCGTCCTTTGTGGTGGACGCTTTCATCGGGCGGTCACACCTCCATTGGAAATGGGACTACTGGATAGAGAGAATTAAAAATCTTCAAAAGAAAGAAAATTTTCTCATAACGCGTATTCCCCGTGAAATTAATGGGCCGGCGGATGGTCTGACCCGCATGGGAGCGGCCGATCAGGGGAACTTTTGGACGGATTCGATGGTCGATCTTCCCAGGTTGATCAGGGGGTTGTGCTTTCTCGACAAAGCGGGTATCAGAGCTTTAAGGGATTCATAACATATTTGGTTCTTTTTTCCTTTCTTGTATAGCCACATGATAAGCGAGTCGGGACTTCTTTTCGCAGCTCGTGGGCCCCCAAAATCTGGTTCCAGTGTAACTTTATTGTTCATATGAATGGAATCCCCCCTTTTTAAATTTAAAAAAAAATGATGGCCATTGGTGCAATGACAAGAGAGCTGCATTGAATTCTTATGCTGCAACCTTCATATTAGTGGTTTCAAGTTTGCCAAGTCCACAGACGTGCACAACCTTGCTAGATTCGATTTCCCATTGGGTGGGCCACACTCATTAGATCTTGGAGTGTATACGTTGTGCCATTTCACTCCTCAGGGTGGGACAATGTAGAATACAATAGACTGCTAAAACCATCTTTCTTATCTGTCCCTTTTTTAGTACACCATGGCCCACCTGAAGACTAGAACAGCCTAAAATTTAGGCAAGCAGATCTAAACAGTGTCACCCACCACCCATGTAAATCTCAGCTATTGGGCAATTGTGCCTGCATGCGTACACATGGGCCTCTATACAAATGTAGGCATAGCATAATAGTTTTAAGACCATGTGGAGTCTGATGCAACTCGTCTGAATTGACACGAGCTCAGTTGAACCCAATTCAGTTCAATACTGTTGGAGGCCTTGCACACAACCTTAGGATCTAGCCTCCCAAAAACACCAGAATTATGGGATAATAAAGCAATGCAATAAATCAAAGCACAAACCACACAACACAAGAGATTTTTACGTGGAAAACCCTCAAAGAGGTAAAAACCAAGAGACCTAGACCAGATCAACAATCTACTATGAAGTAGAACGTTACAACCGATCACAAGCACACCTCGCTTGGATTAGACCTTCTTCACTCACGCAGGAGTGGATAAACAATAAGAGAATAGAATAAAAATGGAGAGATCTCACTGATTACGAAAACGTAGAAGCGCTGAGATATCAAGTGCACAATAGATCACCTATATGAGCATAACCTCCCTACCACAAGCTTCCTCTCTCTCTCTCTCTCACCTTTGATAGTCATAAACCCTTTAGCAAACCCTTGTAAAGCTTTAGGAAACCCTCTTGCATTACCTAGAAAAGCCCTAAGTACCCATATTTATAGATTTGGAAACCCCTCTCCGCACCTATGTGAAAACCACCTCAAATTTACATAGTCCGCACAAAATCCGGAATGAATCTGTGTAAGCTCAACTGATCAAGTAGAGTCCTCGACCAGTAGAGCGGCCCACTCGACCGGTCGAGCACCTCCCTCGACTGGTCGAACACCACAGAAAAAAATCCAACCAAGCTCGTTGGAGTTTGAGTAAGCCAGTCCTCGACTGGTCGACCAGCACCCTCGACCGGTCCAGTGAGGCTCTCGACCAGTCGAGCCTGGGGAGAAAACCCCATCAAATACCACTAGTCACGATTGACTTGGGTGAGTAAAGCTGATTCAGCCCTGACCCATTTGAGTTGTGACTCAACTTAGGGCTGAACAAGCTCTTTTTTTTTTTAGAAAGATATATAATTTTCATTGACTTGCAACCCACAGATATACAACTGACCTGATTCAGGAGGGCAACCACAAAAAAATGGACCTCTCCTATCATATGCTCTACATATTGATAGGGAAAAAACCAAAAAAAACCTGAGACGCAGCGCGAAGACCCCCCGGACCACCCGAGGAGAGCCCACTACACAAACCATAAAAATAACAGCGACGGGATCGTGTAACACACACTTTATACATGAAATGTTCTCATGGCCCCCAACCCAGTCTTGTCCAGGATGAGCAGCCCTCGTAGATGCCATGGGAGGGATTTTGGATGCACGTGGAAAGAGGCCGCTTGGTTCTCGCTGCCCATACGAGCCATGGCATCTGCTGGCCCGTTCCCCTCTCTGAAGGTATGGGAAAAGGACACCGAACAACCCTTAAGAAGGGAAAGAATCCACAAGACCCAAGGTCTCATAGTCCACGAAATTCGGCATTTCCCGAGGATGAGGTTGAGGGCGAACTCGGAGTCTGATTTGACAACGATTTTCTTTAGACCCCTCAAAAGATAAAATTGATACCATCATGCATAGCCCTCACTTACGCAATATTATTGGAGCACACCCCATAGCCTGAGGAGAATGAGAAAATCAGATGCCCATTATCTCCCCGACAGACACCCCCACCTCCCGACAAGCTCGGATTCCCTCTCATTGATCCATCGACGTTAAACTTTACCCACCCTACCTCATCAGTCTTTCCCTAGGAGGGGGAATTCCCAAGAGCCGACTACACCTCCTAGCTCTCGAGCTGTTAACCGCATCCTTTTGAAGGATTAAATCAACCCACCATTTTATTCGTGCAATGGATGAAGCTACCCTCATCTTACGACCCTCATATTTTGCTTCTTTCCTAGCACGCCAAATTTCCCAGCAAATGAGAATAGGGAGCAGGTACCTGATATTGGCTAGCCCTCCATCAGTAACCTCCGTAAGGCTGAACCAACTCGATTGAGTCACCTAGCCCTTTAACTTATCAGATCTCTCTGATTCCTCTTCATGAAATATGAAATGTTCTTGTAACTGTTCATGCAGGTATCAGAACCAGCAATGTGGGTCCCTGCTGTAAGACCCGTATCCTAGTCCGTACTATTCCGAAGGTTTCCGCGATCATTCCGGTCGAATTCCGGCAATCCTCGACCTGAAGCCAACGTTGCGCACGATCCTAAGACGAGACTTGCATGCCAAAGTCGGCTCTACCTGAAACCTATACCTTAGCAACCGCACCGTCACCGCGGTTCCAACGCCGCGACTCACGCACCGACCCGATACCCAAGCTAGAAGATTTCTGCCTGTGTTCAGTTCAAGAGAAACGCCGCGCATTCCGGACTTCAAGAGAATCCCTATGACATGTCAAATCAATCACTTTATGTCAAGTACAAAGAAACCCATGCTTTCTTTCTCCACAAGTCAAGCAATATCACAAGTCAACTCTTTCTCACCCTCTCTCTTACATATGTCAAGTACACTTCACACCATCATCACCCATCACTTCTCTCAACCACCATCTCTCTCTCTTTCACAAAATTCAAATTTCAAGCAACCCATAAGCCTCACACGTCCACATTTTTTTTCCAAGAGAGAAAAAGAGAAGTGAGTAGTGTGGCCCACTTTCCATCCCAAAATCTTCCATCCTAGCCCTTGAATCTTCATCTCCCACCATCAAAGTGAAGCACAAGGAGGTCGGCTTTCCAACGGACCAAGAAGATCGGACGGTGGGTGCTTCTATAGGTGTAGATTTCTTGTTTTAATGATGGGCCAAGTGAGGCCTACCGATCAATGGTATGGATCTCATTTTAGACCCTAAATGTGGCCAATGGTCCACTTCGATTTCAAGATCAATCCATGATGGGGCCATTCTCCATGGACCCCATCATGATGTTTATTTTCTTTGCATAACATGGTCATTTAGACCATCCATTTCGGTGCAGAAAGGATCTCCACCATTGATTTTGATCGGTGGGCCCATATGAAATGGGACCCACTTAATGTATGTTGTAGATCATGCAACGGAGGGCCCATAGTGACGGGGTCCCTCCACCACACGTTTATCTTTCTCTCTCTCTCTCTCTTTCTTTCTTTTTGTGTGTGTATGAGATGATATGGCCTTGTGGCCCACCCGGATGGACCCTCACCATGAATCATGTATTTTATCCAAGCCATCCGTAGGTGGGGCCCACTTTATATATGCATTGTGCCCACACCATCCACCATGTGATGACCCATCTTAGCAAGGGCCCACCTCAAATGTAAGTGTTATGCAAACCGTCCAGGGACGTTGGACTCCCTGGACGTGTTTTGGAAAAAAAAAACACACAAATATTTGCTTGATTTACAAGCTTGGTATAGGGGCTACTCCTGTAGGCCCCACCTCGATGTATAAGTCTGATCCACGCTGTCCATTCTATTCTCAAGCTCATTTTAGGCGTTCATATGAAAAATAAGATCAATCCGACTATCTAGCGGGCCGTAGCAAACAAAACAGTATTTACACCGTTGAAATACGCCCCAATGTTTCTGTTCACCAAAACCCATCGAATAGTGGGCTTGATGGGTTTGTATTGAGTCATGGGGACAATGGCGGGGTCGGATTTCGTTGATGCGGGCCCTACCCCATAAAAACCTCAAAAAACCTGATGTTTCAATATATATCTATATATATATATATATATATATATATATATATTATATATATTATATATATATATATATATAACGGTAGCAGCCGTCGCTGCTGCCATCTTCAGAGGCGCAGGCAGCGCGCCTGCGTGCGCTGACAGGTGTGAACGGGCAGGGACCCACGGGTCCCAGCCGTGGGCCCCACCATGATGTATGTTAGAAATCCACACCGTCCATCCTTTGGCCCCCTCAGGGGAGGGGGCCATGCCAAAGATCAGCCATATAGGGGGGCTCGGGTGGCCCACATCAGAGGGAACAGTGAGATTGAACGTCTACTATTGAAACCTTTTGGGGTCTCTGGAGGTTTTGGATCAAGTATGAAATTTGTTTTTCCTCTCATCCAGAGGTCCACGTGACCTTGTCCATAGATTGGATGTGAAACAAACGTTATGGTGGGCCCCACGTGGGACCCACATGCATGTATACCCACACCGTCCACACCATGGGACGGTGGTGGTGGGACACACCCAGATCCGTAGCTCAGTGGCAGGCTGAGTGGAGATACCTCATTTTCAACACTTGAGGTCTTGGCAGCGATCCCTGGTGGAGGTGGCTTGCATGGAGTGTGTGTGCTGACGGGGTGAGACCCACCGCGATGTATGTGTTCTCTCCTCACGGTCCATCTTTTTGGGACCTACCATGATGCATGTGTTACATCCAACCTGTCCAGCCATTTTGGATTCCATTTTTAGGCATGAGTTCAAAATAATAATAATAATAATAATAATAATAATAATAATAATAATAATAATAAAGATAAAATAAGAATGAATCAGATCTAGAGTTCAAGTGGACCCATACCATGATGCATGTGTTGCATTTAGACCATCCAATTATTTTGGAAGATCCTTTTTTTTTTTTTTGCATGGGAGAAATATATGTTTTGTGGGCCTTGAAAGAAATTTTTTTTGGTGGAAATCATTGCCACTACTGTATTTGGAGTGCGGTCCAATTGATCTTTTAATAAGATTCATTTATACATGAGGCCCATTTGAGGAGGCCCATCTTGATTTACATGTGGCCATCTATTGAGGCCCACCTTGGTATATATATAAGGCCCATATGAATACGCCCATCTTGATGCATTTATGACACGATGTTAGGGCCCACATGATATGGCCCATTAGACGTATTTGAGGTCCATGGGTAGAGGCCCATTGGGACGTACGCAAGTCCGTTGAATGTAATTCCATCATGGTTTATAAAACGATATTTATGGCGGGCTATGCCTTGGGAGCAATGATGGTTTGACGCCCACATTGTAAGTACAATGTTGGTTAAATGTCCGCATTGTAACTCTCCTTAGGGCCCATTGATAGGCCCATACTTGTCAATAGTTTACCATCTCATAACATGTATAGTAAAGATTCATGATTCATGATCATACGCATCATATGTATGTCTGATATGACGAGTGACTGAGTATAGCATATGCCTTCGGGCGGGTTGTTTATGGGCTCACTGATAGGAGTTACCCACATGAGCGCGTGGTATACATCGAATTGTTGCATGATCGGACAGTGTGGTTTATGCATATCGCATTTGTGTGTCATGATCCTTGTACGTCCTAGTGACATTAGGGTCGTGGCTCCATAGACACTTCGTGGATGCCCGTATTGGATACCGGAAATACTGATTCTAGCATTGGGGCGCCATAGATGTCCCTAGGTGAAAATTCCTGAACCCGATGGTACCAGAGGATGACTCCAACGTCGAGACCGAGTGGATATATGAGCGCATGAGGACCTAATACCAGGAGGCCGTGTCTCCCACTGTGTCGTGGTCGGTTGGAAAGAGGTGTGGCCTTACTCGCCCGAGGGTAGGGGGCAATACTAGGCTGAGTTTGACCAGCTCGTGAATGGATCCGCTATCGACGTGCCGGATAGGTATTGGCAGAATATTGGCCAGACGGATAGTGTGGTTTCTTACGCTCACTTGGACTGCGCGGCTTGGAGAGCGGCAGTGTCATTTGGAGTGTATTAAACCCCGGTGATTATCCTGAATGAGAACTGTACTGATATATGATGAGGATTGGCATACTTGAGCTATATCTTGCATTGCATGCTCTTGACATGACCGATAGCATCCATATCTTGCACCGCATAGCTTTGGTACGGCTGGTTGCATTCATGCACTCATCAGCACGATTCCGCATTACTCTGACCTTTTATACTGAGCACGCTCATATTGCGCACACACTTACACCATCCTCTAAGCTTTTTATAAGCTTATGCACGATTGATGCGTGCAGGTGACGTCAGGACGCAGACATAGTCTCGCCGCAGTTGGAGCGTGCAGTCGAGCTTTTGGAGTTTTGTCATTTTCAGTATATTGTATTTCCCTTCATACGCCTTATACTCAAAAGTTTTTTATCATAGTGAATTTTGTGATGGTGTTCTTGTGGTTATTGTTCGTAGGTTATGCTTGTGGTTATGCTCATTACGAATCAAATTTATTATTAGAAATCCTCCTTGTAGCATCCCAGGATCGGAACCTGGTATATGGGTACCGGGAGCCGAGAATGGGGTATTACGGAGGCTGTCGGAGCCGGATTCGGCGATCGAAAATTTTGCGAGCCCGGTCTCCGAGTTTAGGGCGTGACAGAAGTTGGTATCAGAGTATAACTTGGGAATAACCGAGAACAACATCACATGTTTGCTATGAGCTTAGGACGATTAGGTTCCGAGTGCGAAACCTTCCCTAATGTGCGATTCTCAAGGTTGATTAGCGTCTTTATTCTTCCTATAGGACATGCCGCCCAGGAGAGTGACCCGTTCGACTCCCGTTCCACCACCTGAGGTTCCAGCTTTACCACCCGCCCCTCCCGTTCCACCACCAGAGATCCATGCTCCCCTGCCTGAGGATGACGTTACTCTGCCTAATGTCGGTGCGGATCCGATCGTGCCTGTGAGTGCCTCACAGTTACAGCAGATGTTGCAGGTTGTGACTGCTGCGCTTTAGGGACAGGGCAGACACCCAGTTATTTCTCCAGCTCAGGCAGAGCAGGAGCGCGCAAGTGCTCTTCTTCACGAGTTCAGACAACTTGTTCCTCCGCGTTTCTAGGGCGAGCCAGATCCGACTGCAGTAGAGAGATGACGCTCCGATGTGGAGAAAATTTTTGATATCATGGCATGTGTGACCGAGCAGCGAGTACGGTTGGCAGTATTTCTCTTCCAGGACGAGGCCGAGCATTGGTGGACTTTCGTTACCTGCGTCGCAGGACCTGATCATGTCTGGACATGGGATGACTTTATCGACCGATTTGAGGAGCAGTACTTTCCTGACCATATTCGTCGTCAGAGAGCACTGGAGTTCGAGACTCTGGTGCAGGGGGACATGACTGTGGCGCAATACGCGGCCTGTTTTGTGGCGCTATCGAGGTTTGCGCCATATATGGTTGATGATGAGGGGCGGAAGGCCCGCCGTTTCGAGAACGGCTTACGTTACGGTCTTCGAGGCCGTGTTATTGGGCACGAGCTCCCGACTTTCCAGGCAGTAGTGCGGAGGGCTCAGATTTACGAGACTGAGTGGGCCGGCTCGCAGAGCGATCTAGGTCAGAGGAGGGGTCAGAAGAGGCAGGCCCCCTCCAGTAGCCCCCAGCAGCATCAACGGCCACAGCGGTACAGGAGCCACCCACCTGCTAGGGCACCAGCGGCACCAGTAGCACCTTCAGCGCCATCCCAGCAACCATTTTCAGGGACTTGTTTTGGATGTGGTGGGACAGGGCACCGTTTGTCTGAGTGCCCTCGCCCTCATCTGTAGCAGTCGAGAAGGCCACAGCAGCCTCTAGCACAACAACGACCTCATCAGCAGCCTCCAGCACAGCCGCGACCTCATCAATAGCCTCCAGCACAGCAGTGACCCTATCAGCAGCGACCGCAGCCACCTCAGCCACCGAGGCCCCAGCAGCAGCAGAGACAGCAGTACAGGCTGCCGCAGATGCAGCAGCAGCACCAGGGACCTCAGAGGGGACAGACACCTCCCCAGCCAGCTCAGGCTAGATTCTACGTGGCTCAGCAGGACCCTCAGACTTCTGAAGGAGTCGTTGAGGGTATACTTCTAGTCTCTTCATGCATCGCCCGAGTATTATTTGATTCCGGTGCATCGCACTCATTCATGTCTGAGGAGTTTTGCCGATCGACTGGATTACTGACCGAGTCTGCTAGCGAGGGATTGACCGTATCGACGCCCTTGGGGAAGACTACAGTATTAGGCCATTTTTGTTTGTCTTGCCCCGTTCTGGTCGGTGATATCTTTTTGTCCGCTGACTTATTTGTGCTGCCGATGACAGAATTAGACGTTATCTTGGGCATGGATTGGCTGGCCAAGTACCACGCCATTTTGGACTGTTTCATGAGGACGGTCACGTTTTGCATACTAGGCTTGCTGCAGTTTCAGTTCGTCGTTGAGCCTAGAGGAGAGCCGTTGTCATGTTTAATGTCTTGCGCCGTTGAGGAGCCTGTTGCCGCTTGTATCGAGCAGTTACCGATTGTCTGTGATTTCCCCGACGTATTCCAGGAGATTCCGGGGTTGCCGCCACGTCGTCATATTGAGTTTCAGATTGACTTTGTGCCTGGTACCGCGCCTATCTCGAAGGCCTCGTACCGTATGACACCTATGGAGTTGCGTGAGCTGCAGCGGCAGTTGGATGAGTTACGTGAGTTGGGATTTATTTGTCCGAACAGTTCGCCTTGGGGAGCGCCGGTACTCTTCGTCAGGAAGAAGGATGACTCATTGAGGCTCTGCGTGGACTACCGTGAGCTAAACCGAGTAACGATTAAGAACAAGTACCCACTCCCGAGGATTGACGATTTATTTGATCAGCTGCAGGGTGCACAGTTCTTTTCGAAGATTGACCTACGTTCCGGTTATCATCAGATTCATGTCTGAGAGGAGGACATCCCGAAGATGGCTTTCAGGACGCGTTATGGTTATTTTGAGTTTCAGGTCATGTCTTTTGGACTGACCAATGCACCCGCGGTCTTCATGCAGTTGATGAACGAGGTCTTCCGTCCATATCTCGATCAGTTTGTTGTGGTCTTCATCGACGACATTCTGATATATTCGAGGACCCGTGAGGATCATATGCAGCATCTGGAGATCGCATTGTAGACCCTCCATGCACACCAGCTGTATGCGAAGCTGGAGAAGTGCGAGTTCTGGCAGGAGGAGGTGAAGTTCCTCGGTCACGTGGTGACGAGGGAGGGTGTCGCAGTGGACCCCTCGAAGGTTGAGGCAGTGCGTCAGTGGAACCAGCCCACGACTGCGTCCGAGATCTGCAGTTTCCTTGGTTTAGCGGGATACTATTGATGTTTCATAAAGGGCTTCTCCCGTATCGCGACTCCAATGACCAGGTTGACTTGGAAGGGCGCAGATTTTGTTTGGACTGACGCATGTGAGCAGGTATTCGTGGAGCTGAAGGACCGTCTGACGTCTCACTACGCCAAAACAGCGAAAAAAGGACGGTCCAAAACCGTCTCAAATGACCAAAAAGGATGGTCATGGGCCGTCGCATAGGCAGTCAAATTTTGACGTGTCCTATTACTTAAAGGACGATTGAAAACCGTCATTCTTATTGACGAAAAAAAGACGGTCATGGACCGTCCTTAAAATGGACTGTCATAGATCGTCTCTTATGAGCCCAAAAGGGACGGCCATAGACCGTCCTTTAAAAGGACTGTCATGGACCGTCCTTAAAAAAGACTGTCATGAACCGTCTCTTATGGGCCTTTAAAGGACGGCGATAGACCGTCCTTTAAAAGGACTGTCATGGACCGTCTCGTATGAGCCTTCAAAGGACGGTTATAAACCGTCCTTTAAAAGGATGGTCATGGACCGTCCTTTAAAAGGACTGTCATAGGCCGTCTCTTATGACCCAAAGGACTTTTCAAATTTGACCTATTAAAGTCTTCTTCCTGATATACACCTGTTATACAATATATTTCATCACATTCACATTCACATCCATCTACACCCAAACTACGTAAATCCATCCAAACACAATTTCCTGTTATACAATATATTTCATCACATTCACATTCACATTCACATCCATCTAAACCCAAACTACGTAAATCCATCCAAACACAATCTTATCCACATTACATTCATCCACGCATAATACATATAAGTTTAACTTCATAAGTACAAAAACAATCTTATCCACATTTCATCACATTCACATCCATCTAAACCCAAACTACGTAAATCCATCCAAACATAAACTACACTCATCTAAACACAAACAATCTTATTCACATTACATTCATCCACGCATAATACATATAAATAAGTTTAGGTTTAGGTTAGGTTATAAACTATAGGTTAAGGGAATTGAGAATAGGTTAAGGTTTAGGTTTAGGAAATCGGGTTCGGGTTCGGGATCGGGTTCAGGTTCGGGTTTTCAAGTTTAGGTTTAGGTTTAGGTTAGGGAGTTGAGATTAGGATTAGGTGTAGGTGTAGGTTTAGGGATTTGAGAATACATTTAGGTTTTAGGTCATAGGTTTTGGTTTAGGTTAAGGTTATAGGTTTAGGTTTAGGTTAAGGTTTAGGTTTAGGTTATAAGCTATAGGTTTAGGGAATTGAGAATAGGTTAAGGTATAGATTTAGGAAATCGGGTTCGGGTTCGGGATAGCGTTTAGGTTTGGGTTTTCAAGTTTAGGTTTAAGTTTAGGTTAGGGAGTTGAGATTAGGATTAGGTGTAGGTTTAGGTTTAGGGATTTGAGAGTAAATTTAGGTATTAGGTCATAGGATTTGGTTTAGGTTAAGGTTATAGGTTTAGGTTAAGGTTTAGGTTAAGGTTTAGGTTTAGGTTATAAGATATAGGTTTAGGGTATAGGTATAGGAAATCGGGTTCGGGTTCGGGATCGGGTTTAGGTTTGGGTTTTCAAGTTTAGGTTTAGGTTTAGGTTAGGGAGTCGAGATTAGGATTAGGTGTAGGTTTAGGTTTAGAGATTTGAGAATACATTTAGGTTTTAGGTCATAGGATTTGGTTTAGGTTAAGGTTATAAGTTTAGGTTAAGGTTTAGGTTTAGATTTAGGTTTAGGTTTAGGTTTAGGTTATAAGCTATAGGTTTAGGGAATTGAGAATAGTTAAGGTTTAGGTTTAGGAAATCGGGTTTTGGTTCGGGATCAGGTTTAGGTTTGGGTTTTCAAGTTTAGGTTTAGGTTTAGGTTAGGGAGTTGAGATTAGGATTAGGTGTAGGTTTCGGTTTAGGGATTTGAGAATACATTTAGGTTTTAGGTCATAGGTTTAGGTTTTAGGCTTACGTTTAGGTTATAGGTTTAGATTTAGGTTATTGTATGTTATAGGTTTTAGGTTTAGGTTAGGTTAAGTTATGGGTTAAGGTTTAGGAAATTGAGATAGGTTAAGTTTAGGTTTAGGAAATTGGGTTCGGGTTTGGGATCGGGTTTAGGGTTTAGGTTTTCAAGTTTAAGTTTAGGTTTAGGTTAGGGAGTTGAGATTATTATTAGGTGTAGGTTTAGGTTTAGGGATTTGAGAATACATTTAGGTTTTAGGTCATAGGTTTAGGTTTTAGGCTTAGGTTTAGGTTACAGGTTTAGGTTTAGGTTATAGGTTAGGTTTAGGTTTAGGTTAGGTTATAGGTTAAGGTTTAGGAAATTGAGAATAAGTTAAGGTATAGGTTTAGGAAATCGGGATCGGGTTTAGGTTTGGGTTTTCAAGTTTACGTCTAGGTTTAGGTTAGGGAGTTGAGATTAGGATTAGGTGTAGGTTTAAGTTTAGGGATTTGAGAATACATTTAGGTTTTAGGTTTAGGTTTAGGTTATAAGTTATAGGTTATTTTTTTAGGTTTTAGGTTTAGGTTTAGGTTTGGTTTAGGGAATGAGAATAGGATTAGGTGTAGGTTTAGTTTTAGGGCTTTGAGAATACATTTCGGTTTTCGGTTTTCGTTTAGGTTCTCCGTTCTAGGTTATAGGTTTTAGGTTTCGGTTTAGGTTTAGGTTTAGGAATTGAGAATAGGTTAAGGTTTCGTTTAGGAAATGGGTTCGGGTTCGGGATCGGGTTTCGGGTTTAGGTTTTCAAGTTTAAGTTTAGGTTTAGGTTAGGGAGTTGAGATTATTATTAGGTGTAGGTTTCGGTTTAGGGATTTGAGAATACATTTGGTTTTAGGTCATAGGTTTAGGTTTTAGGCTTAGGTTTAGGTTACAGGTTTAGGTTTAGGTTATAGGTTAGGTTTAGGTTTAGGTTTAGGTTTTGAAGTTTAGG
The DNA here is from genome assembly GCA_021015155.1 of Magnolia officinalis. Lineage (NCBI taxonomy): Eukaryota > Viridiplantae > Streptophyta > Magnoliopsida > Magnoliales > Magnoliaceae > Magnolia > Magnolia officinalis. Next base: position 94,581,369 of record JAJHSJ010000004.1, read on the forward strand.
TTTAGGTTTAGGTTAGGGAATTGAGATTAGGATTAGGTGTCGGTTTCGGTTTAGGGATTTGAGAATACATTTAGGTTTTAGGTTTAGGTTTCGGTTCTAAGTTATCGGTTTATAGGTTTTAGGTTTAGGTTTAGTTTGGGAATTGAGAATAGGTTAAGGTTTAGGTTTAGGAAATTGGGTTCGGGTTCGGGATCGGGTTAAGGGTTTTGGTTTTCAAGTTTAAGTTTAGGTTTAGGTTAGGGAGTTGAGATTATTATTAGGTGTAGGTTTCGGTTTAGGGATTTGAGAATACATTTAGGTTTTAGGTCATAGGTTTAGGTTTTAGGCTTAGGTTTAGGTTACATTTAGTTTAGGTTATAGGTTAGGTTTAGGTTTGGTTAGGTTATAGGTTAAGGTTAGGAAATTGAGAATAAGTTAAGGTATAGGTTTAGGAAATCGGGATCGGGTTTAGGTTTGGGTTTTCAAGTTTAGGTCTAGGTTTAGGTTAGGGAGTTGAGATTAGGATTAGGTGTAGGTTTAAGTTTAGGGATTTGAGAGTACGTTAAGGTTTAGGTTTAAGAATTCGGATTCAGGCTCGGGATTGGGTTTAGGTTTGGTAATAGATTTAGGGAATTGAGAATAGGTTAAGGTTTAGGTTTAGGAAATCGGGTTCGGGTTCGGGATCGGGTTTAGGTTTGGGTTTTTAAGTTTAGGTTTAGGTTAGGGATTTGAGATTAGGATTAGGTGTAAGTTTAGGTTTAGAGATTTGAAAATAGGTTAAGGTTTAGGTTTAAGAATTCGGGTTCGGGTTCGGGATTGGGTTTAGGTTTGGGTTTTCAAGTTTAGGTTTAGGTTTAGGTTAGGGAGTTTAGATTAGGATTAGGTGTAGGTTTAGGTTTAGGGATTTGAGAATAGGTTAAGGTTTAGGTTTAAGAAACCGGGTTCGGGTTCGGGATCGGGTTTAGGTTTGGGTTTTCAAGTTTAGGTTTAGGTTAGGGATTTGAGATTAGGATTAGGTGTAGGTTTAGGTTTAGGGATTTGAAAATAGGTTAAGGTTTAGGTTTAAGAATTCGGGTTCGGGTTCAGGATTGGGTTTAGGTTTGGGTTTTCAAGTTTAGGTTTAGGTTTAGGTTAGGGAGTTTAGATTAGGATTAGGTGTAGGTTTAGGTTTAGGGATTTGAGAATAGGTTAAGGTTTAGGTTTAAGAAACCAGGTTCGGGTTCGGGATCGGGTTTAGGTTTGGGTTTTCAAGTTTAGGTTTAGATTTAGGTTAGGGAGTTTAGATTAGGATTAGGTGTATGTTTAGGTTTAGGGATTTGAGAATAAGTTAAGGTTTAGGTTTAAGATATCGGGTTCGGGTTCGGGATCGGGTTTTAGGTTTGGGTTTTTAAGTTTAGGTTTAGGTTTAGGTTTAGGGAGGGAGTTGAGATTAGGATTAGGTGTACGTTTAGGTTTAGAGATTTGAGAATACATTTAGGTTTTAGGTCATAGATTTTGGTTTAGGTTAAGGTTATAGGTTTAGGTTATAAGCTATAGGTTTAGGGAATTGAGAATAGGTTAAGATTTAGGTTAAGGGAATTGGGTTCGGGTTCAGGATCGGGTTTAGGTTTGGGTTTTCAAGTTTAGGTTTAGGTTTAGGTTTAGGAAACCGGGTTCGGGTTCGGGATCGGGTTTAGGTTTAGGTTTAGGTTAGGGAGTTTAGATTAGGATTAGGTGTAGGTTTAAGTTTAGGGATTTGAGAATAGGTTAAGGTTTAGGTTTAGGAAATCGGGTTCAGGATCGGGTTTAGCTTTGGGCTTTCAAGTTTAGGTTTAGGTTTAGGTTAGGGAGTTAAGATTAGGATTAGGTGTAGGTGTAGGTTTATTGATTTGAAAATAAGTTAAGGTTTAGGTTTAGAAAATCGGGTTCGGGTTCGGGATCGGGTTTTAGGTTTGGGTTTTCAAGTTTAGGTTTAGGTTTAGGGAGGGAGTTGAGATTAGGATTAGGTGTAGGTTTAGGTTTAGAGATTTGAGAATACATTTAGGTTTTGGTTTAGGTTTAAAGTTATAGGTTTAGGTTAAGGTTTAGGTTTAGGTTATAAGATATAGGTTTAGGAAATTGAGAATAGGTTAAGGTTTAGGTTTAGGGAATTGGGTTCGGGTTTAGGATCGGGTTTAGGTTTGGGTTTTCAAGTTTAGGTTTAGGTTTAGGTTTAGGAAACCGGGTTCGGGTTCGGGATCTGGTTTAAGTTTGGGTTTTCAAGTTTAGGTTTATGTTTAGGTTAGGGAGTTTAGATTAGGATTAGGTGTAGGTTTAGGGTTAGGGATTTGAGAATAGGTTAAGGTTTAGGTTTAGGAAATCGGGTTCGGGTTCAGGTTCGGGATCGGGTTTAGCTTTGGGTTTTCAAGTTTAGGTTTAGGTTAGGGAGTTTAGATTAGGATTAGGTGTAGGTGTAGGTTTAGGAATTTGAGAATAGGTTATGGTTTAGGTTTAGGTTTAGGTTAAGGTTTAAGTTTAGGTTATAAGCTATAGGTTTAGGGAATTGAGACTAGGTAAAGGTTTAGGTTTAGGAAATCGGGTTCGGGTTCGGGATCGGGTTTAGGTTTAGGTTAGGGAGTTGAGATTAGGATTAGGTGTAGGTTTAGGTTTAGGGATTTGAGAATACATTTAGTTTTAGGTTTCAAGTTATAGGTTAAGGTTTAGGTTAGGGTTAGGTTATAGGTTATAAGTTTAGGTTATAGGTTATAGGTTAAGGTTTTAGGTCATAGGTTTTGGTTTAGGTTAAGGTTATAGGTGTAGGTTTTGGTTTAGGTTTAGGGAATTGAGAATAGGTAAAGGTTTAGGTTTAGGAAATCGGGTTCGGGTTTAGGTTTGGGTTTTTAAGTTTAGGTTTAGGTTAGGGAGTTGAGATTAGGATTAGGTAGGTAGGTTAGGTTTGGGATTAAGAATGCATTTAGGTTTAGGTTTAGGTTATAGGTTATAGGTTTAGGTTTAGGTTAGGTTTTAGGTTTAGGAATGAGAATAGGTTGAGAAAGGTTAAGGTATAGGTTTAGGAAATCGGGTTCGGGATCGCGTTTAGGTTTGGGTTTTCAAGTTTAGGTTTAGGTTTAGGTTAGGGAGTTGAGATTAGAATTAGGTGTAGGTTTAGGTTTAGGGATTTGAGTTTAGGTTATAGGCTTAGGATATAGGTTATAGGTTTAGCTTTAGGTTTAAGTTATAGGCTTAGATTATAGATTATAGGTTATAGGTTATATGTTTAGGTTAAGGTTTAGGAATTCGGGTTCGGGTTCGGGTTTGGATTCGGGTTTAGGTTATAGGTTTTGGTATTTGAGAATAGTTTTAGGTTATAAGTATAGGTTTAGGTTAGGTTATAGGTTAAGGTTTAAGGATTTGAGAATAGTTTTAGGTTATAAGTAAGATTTTAGGTTTAGGTATAGGCTTAAGTTATAGGTTATAGGTTTAGGTTAAGGTCTAGGAATTCGGGTTCAGGTTCGGGTTTGGATTCGGGTTTAGGTTATAGGTTTTGGGATTTGAGAATAGTTTTAGGTTATAAGTATAGGTTTAGGTTGGGTTATAGGTTAAGGTTTAAGGATTTGAGAATAGTTTTAGGTTATAAGTAAGGTTTTAAGTTTAGGTATAGGCTTAAGTTATAGGTTATAGGTTATATGTTTAAGTTAAGGTTTAGGAATTCGGGTTCGGGTTCGGGTTTGGGTTTGGGTTTGGGTTCGGGTTTAGGTTATAGGTTTTGGTTTTGGTTTTAGTTTTGGTTTTGGTTATAGGTTTTGGTTTAGGTTTAGGTTATAGGTTATGGGATTTGAGAATGGGTTCGGGTTTAGGTTATAGGTTTTGGTTTCGGTTATAGGTTTTGGTTTAGGTTATAGGTTATAGGTTTAGGCTTAGGTTACAGGTTTTGGGATTTGAGAATAGGTTTAGGTTAAGGTCATAAGTTTAGGTTTAGGAAATCGGGATCGGGTTCGAGTTCGGGTTTAGTTTGGGTTTTTAAGTTTAGGTTTAGGTTTAAGTTAGAGAGTTGAGAAGTAGGATTAGGTGTAGGTTGTAGGTTTGGTTAGGTTTAGGTTAGGGGTTGAGATTAGGATTAGGTGTAGGTTAGGTTTAGGGATTTGAGAATACGTTAAGGTTTAGGTATAGGAAACTGGGTTCGGGTTCGAGATGGGTTTACGTTTGGGTTTTATGTTTAGGCTAAGCGTTTAGGGATTCAAATTCGGGTTCGGGATCGGGGTTAGGTTGGGTTTTCAAGTTTAGGTCTAGGTTTAGGTTAGGGAGTTGAGATTAGGATTAGGTTGTAGGTTTAAGTTTAGGGATTTGAGAATACGTTAAGGTTTAGGTATAGGAAATCAGGTTCGGGTTCGAGATCGGTTTACATTGGGTTTTAGGTTAAGTGTTTAGGGATTCAGATTTGGTTCGGGATCGGGTTTGGGTTTGGGTTTAGGTTTAGGTTTAGGTTTTACGTTTAGGCTAAGGGTACAGGTTTAGGTTATAGGTTAGGGTTAGGTTATAAGTTACGGTTTAGGGAATTGAGAATAGGTTTAGGTTTAAGTTTAGGAAATCGGGTTCGGGTTCGGGTTTGTGTACGGATTTAGGTTTGGGTTTTCAAGTTTAGGTTTAGGTTAAGGAGTAGATTAGGATTAAGATTAGGTGTAGGTTTAGGTTTAGGGATTGTCTAGTATTATCTACTATTGAACCTAGTATTATCTACTACATACTAGTAACATAACCAATATTGGGGCATCATACCATAAGCTACAAGAATTTCATGTCCCCCTAACAAGGTATCCTCCATTGATAACATATATATATATATTATATATATATATATATATATATATATATATAGATATATAGTATAAGTTTTTATTTTCATTTACATTCTCAAATACATTCATCATCCATCCAAGAAAATTGAAAAAGTACTGTCAATCTATCTTATCTTACCAACCGCCTTATATTTCTTTTCACCTTTGTAGCTCTCATATTTGTTGCCAGCTGATGTTACCATCAGTAGTCTCCCTAACCAAATCTTTGTGCAGTCCCTCCATTTGAAGCAGTGGCTGAAGTTACAAGAAGTAGGACTGATTAGTCTTTCCATGTTTTGAAAAAAATCAAATTCTTTATTTTTGGCTTGCAAGTCTACTTATAATTATCATTGGCTCTTAATCTATTTATAATGAAAATCTTAAATATCACCTGATAGTGCTCCTTTGATAAATGTCCTGTTTGGAACAAATAATTTGTTTTATCATAAATGTCCTGTTTGGAACAAATAATTTTTTGGTGGCACATATTAAAAAACAATGTTACTGTCAGCAATGTAACAAATATCATTCAGATTTTGAAATATTGCAAGAAATACATTTGTGGGCTGAATTTATTTGCGGGCTTGGGAGTTGGATTAGAGTGAATATACCTTTCAAAAAGAGGATCCAAAGGTTTATGCTGACTCAAATATGCTGACTCATATTCCCATTTTTCTATTTTTCAAAAGAATGAGTTTAGACTCCGAAAGCGTCGGCTCCAGCACTCGTACTTTCAGCCCAAACCCTAACCAAGAAGGACTCCAAAATTCATTCAAAATTATACATGGCAGAAACAGTAAGGATGATAAAAAGAGGGCATCATCATTCAAAAGAAGAAATGACCCAGTTCATCCAAGGTAGTTTGTTTATGAGTGAGGCATGGTTAGTGATCCAACAGTTGGATATGATTAGCCCCTCTTAACTCAACATGTCCCAAAATCACCTAAGCTTGATGGTCCTAACCATCACATATCTTGCCTTCTTTTACTCTTGAATGTTGAAAACCATGTATTTCTTTCCTTAACCAACCATCTACCAATCAGTGGGTCACGACTATCCCACCAAGGAGATATTGTGGGCACAGTCCACCCACTTTGGTGTCCGTCAGATCAGTTGTCTAGAGCACTAACCATGGACCCCACTTGTACAAATGAAAATTGATGGAAGTCTAGAGCACTGACCATGGACCGCACTTGTACAAAGATTACAAGGCACAACAAAGAACAAGAAAATCAAAATAAATGATTGTAGATTAGTGAACAAGAAAAAAATAAAAAAAGATAACCTTGGATTGTGAAAAAGACCCACTTTATTTGCATACAAAGGGCTTATACTTGTGATTTGATCCATCTGCTTCCACCTTTATACTAGAAAAGATGAACAAAACCATCAAAGAAGCTCCCACCAATTTCACTAAAGAGCTAACAGCTTTCCACCAAAGAACCAAATGGTTCTACGTCATTCAAATAGTATTAGAATTACATGATGTTAGGCTGGTCGAAAAAAAATTTATTAGACTTTCAACTGGAGCCAATTAATGATGTTCTTACATTGTTTTACACCCCCAAAAGCATAGGGCTGACACCATTTCCCTCACAAAGATTTAATCTACTGAGCATGGATTGAAGTTAGGTTGACACTTCTCATTTACGAAAATAAAAACAGATGGAAGGAAAAGGAAACATATTCAACATCACCGCATCAATCAATACATGGTAAACAAGGATTTCAAGTGATTAATGTCAAACAGTAAGCATGCCATCAATAGAACGGTACCTATTACTTCCAATATTTTATATCTATTTAAGCTTTTGATTGGATGCACAACCGAATCAAGTAGCAAAAGTACAAGCAGGAGACTTTTACAGAACCCAAAATAATGTTTGGAAACTGTCCAACCTTTCTTCATAATACAGACTTAATGACTTCGCCAGACAGTCAGCACTCTCATTAGCCATACTGACTTCCAATTCAAAGCCATTATTGCATCAGTGATCCTAGCCTACTCCAAACACACATACATTTTATTTTTTTTAAAGTTCTATTAAGATGGCATTTAAAGACAAAAGCCACATAATTCTCAATGAATATGAAAGAATACATCAAACATCTTCCAATCTTCCAAATAAGAAAAGAAATTCACATACATTCCCCCACAAACCGAGCCAGAAAACCACACATACATCAATTAACATTGCAATTCAACATCCTAAAAAGACAACATGGAAGAGATGCTTGCTTCCCAAATTAATATAATATCAAATGCATTCCAGATAAGACCAGAAATGAACAGATAACGAATTGGGGCAGAAAAGGCAGAAAAATCATAATCGCAGACATCAAGGTTCTGGTTTTCTTCCCCTGCTCAAACGACTGCAGGATCGATGAACATTCATTCTGCCAAAATATAATTCCCGTTTGCAATTTGGGACCCATCCAAACGCACCCTAATTCCCTAAAGGCACCTAATCCATCGAAAAAGGAAAACCATGTTTAAAATCCAACCATTTTCCAACAAAATCGAGCAAACAAACAACAACCCACATTGTGGAACATGGCCAAAGAATCCAAACACTCCAAGATCACGAAAATCCCACAAAATCTAACTAAAATTTCAACGAATCCAAGCAGAAAATCAACAACCCACATCATAAAAAAAAAAGTGACAAAAAAAGAAAAGAAAAAAACAGAACCTACTATTCCATATCAAGAGAAAGATCTAGTCATGGGCTGGATAGTTGGAAAAGAAGAAAGCAGGAAGACTAACTTGGTATTGGTGCGAAGCGTCGAGGCCATCAAAAACCTAAAAGATCTGCCATGGCCGTGTCCGAAATGTGGGAGTTTCTGAGGTTGGAAGGTGAGCGGAGATAGATTGAAAGCCATTTGTGAAAATGCCTGAGAGAGACGGAGAGAGAGAGAGTATGCTACAAAAAAACCAGGTGATAAGAACTGCGTGCCTGCAGTCGGAGAATAGAGGCGGTGAGAGAGAGAGAGAGAGAGAGAGAGAGAGAGAGCGAAATGAAAAAATGGGAATGGACGCGGCTCTTTTTTGAGCGCGCGCCCAAAGTTGGAAATGGTGGTCGGTGCTCTGTGGGACCCACCATGATGTATGTGTTGCATCCATGCCGTCCATCTATTTTTACAGATCATTTTATGATATGAGACCAAAAATGGGGTATATCCCAATCTCAAGTGGACCACATTACAGGAAACAGTGTTGAATAAGCGTGACCATTAAAAACATTTTGGGGGCCATAGAAGTTTTAGATCAAGCTGATTTTTGTTTTTCCCCTTAATCTAGGCCTGTATGACCTAATCAACAGATTGGATGTCAAATAAATAGTACAGTGCGCCTTAGGAGGATTTTAATGGTGGATATCTAATCACTATTGTTTTCATGTGGTGTGGTCCACCTGAGATTTCTATCCCTCTAATTTTTTGGATCAAACCCTAAATTATCAGTAAAAATGGATGAACGGAATGGATGAAATACATACATCATGGTGGGGCCCACAGATGGCTGGTGGTAGGGGGAGTAGCCAATCTGTTTTCTGTGCTGGGTCCACTGGAACTTCGGGTTTAACTCGTTCTTTGGACATTGCCTTAAAATGATCTCTCCAAATGGATGGAAGGTGTGGATACAAAACATACATCATGGTGGGGCCCAAAAAATAAGAGGTATATAAATCTCAGGTGGACCACACCACATGAAAACAATAGTGATTGGATATCCATCATTAAAATCCTCCTAATTAAGGCCCACTTTACTATTCATTTAACATCCAATCTATTTATTAGGTCTTTGTTACCCCAGCTCCTTTGGCCTAACCTCAGTCAACCTAATGCCAGACTTGACCTTAGGCCTACTTTGATTTATATATTGTATATCCATATGGTCCATTTGTTTTGCCAACTCATGGTAGGATATGAGCCCAACAATGAATCATATTCAAATCTTAAGTAGACTACAACATAAAAAACAATGCTAATTGAACACCCACCATTAAAAACTTTATGGGCCCACCTTAGTGCCCACTGTAATATTTATTTTTATTTGACTGGTTGATTAGGTCAAACATAAAGGAAAATATAAATAATAATAAAAATTAAAAAAAATACAAATATCGACTTCATCCAAAATGTGGTGTGGTCCTAAACTGAGAGGTATATAAAGATCATTTTATGACTCGATTTCAAAATTGAGAAGTATATAAATCGATATCTCAGGTGCACCACACCACATGAAAACAATAGTGATTGGATATCCTTCATTAAAATCATCCTAAGGCCCACTGTACTGTTTATTTGACATCTAATATGTTGATTAGGTCATACATGGCCAGTTGAAGGGGAAAAACAAATTTAAAATCAGCTTGATCCAAAACTTTTATGGCCCTAAAATGTCTTTTAATGGTTGACGCTCATTCAACACTGTTTCCTGGAATGTGGTCCACTTCCGATTTGGATATATCTCATTTTTGGTCCTATACTGTAAGATGATCTTTAAAAATAGATAGACGACATGGATTAAACACATACATCATGGTAGGGCTCACAGAGCACCAACCACCAGCCATTGGATGGTGTCAGGGGGAGTAGTCAATTCGTTCCCCTTATTTGAAGTGTGGTCCATTTAATCTTTGGATATGATTCATTTTTTGGATAATTCTCTAAAATTATCTTGAAAAATGGATGAACGGTGTGGGTTGATCCCAAATTTTCGGTAAATCAAAAACTCAAGTGTACCATGCCACACCAAAAAGTGTGGAATAATGATTTCCACCGTTGATACCTTCCTTGGGCCCACAGTAATGTTTATTTGACATCCAACATGTTCATAATATCAAAAAGATATAAATGAAGAGATATCTCATAACCTAAAGGGGACACATCAAATCCACAGTGTTGATGTTCGACACACATCATGATGGGGCCCACAAAACTTACTAACATTAATTCTTAAGTTCTCACAAGGTTAGTAAGTTGGGTCACAATTTTGACCAGAATGTTTGGCCCATTTTACATGTCAGGTCCATTCGCTCTATTTTACTGATAATTACCCTCAATTTGACTAATTACTCACCCCGATCATGCTACACATGAGAAAGATATTGGGCAAACAAGATTGATCAACAATTTGAGTGAATTTTGATTTAAACATTTGAAGTTATTTACTCTTCAATCTGGACTGATCAGATTGTCCAAAAACGGTTAAAGGTTGTTCATAATATCAAAAATATATGAATGAATAGAAAACACAAACATCAGCTTGATCCAAAACTCTTCTATGACCTCCAAGAAATTTAAACGGTAGAGGTTCAATAACACTATTTCCTGTGGTGTGGTCCACCTGAGCTTTGGATATCCTTCCTTTTTGTTCTTTAGACGTCAAATTATCTATTAACATGGATGAATGGAGTGGATAAAATAAATAAATAACAGTGGACCCCACAGAGTTTAATTACTCTGGTAAGGGTAACGAATAATTCACTTAAATGTAGTAGAGAAGGATTTCCTTAAAACATTCATAATCATATATTGGGCCTGCCTAAATGTGATTCACATATCCTGTATTGAGGAAGGGTTTCCTTAAAACATTCTTTTTGACCAAGGTATTGAGGAACTTTGATTTGCACTCCTCTTTCTTAAACGTGTATATTTTTTCTTAACCTCGAGTTACACTCTTTTCTTCTTCTTCTTCTTTTCTTTTTCTTTTCACGTTTACAAGTTTTAATCCACCTTGTATATTGTAGGCCACATCCATTTAATTTGGTATAGATCTTTTTTTTTTTCAATTTTTCTTGTCAAAATACAAATCTAGTTTTCTTTTTTTTTAAAAAAAAAACATATTTTTTTTACAATTTGTCAATTTTTTCACAATTTTGTTTAATTTTTAAAATTTTCTTTTTCAAAATATCATTTTTTAAATATCACTTTTGTTATATAACTTTTTAATTTTTCTTTTCAAAATACAAAATCTAGTTTTCTTTTTAAAAAAATATATATTTTTATAATTCGTCAATTTTTTCACAATTTTGTTTAATTTTTTAAATTTTCTTTTTCAAAATATCATTTTTTAAATATCACTTTTGTTATATAACTTTTTAATTTTTCTTTTCAAAATACAAAATCTAGTTTTCTTTTTTAAAATATATATCTTTTTACAATTTGTCAATTTTTTCACAATTTTGTTTAATTTTTTAAATTTTCTCTTTCAAAATATCACTTTTGTTATGTTACTTTTTAAATTTTCTTTTCAAAATAGAAAATCTAGTTTTCTTTTTTAAAAAATATATATTTTTTTACAATTTGTCAATTTTTTCACAATTTTGTTTAATTTTTTAAATTTTCTTTTTAAAAATATCATTTTCTTATCGAATTTTCTCTTTTCAAAATTATCAACAATATTCAAAGTTCTTAACTTTTATTTCAAAATGTAGTTTTTTATAAAATTACACTTTTTTTTTCTAAATCTAAATTTTTTTCTTAAACATTGTTAGTTATTTTTCTAAGCTTTTTAACTCTTTTTTTTCGAAATTCATAAATTTTTTTGTTCTTAATTTTTGACTTGAGCATTAGAGACGGTTTACGACCGTCTCTAATACAGACGGTCATCGACAATCTCAAATGACCAATATAAGACGGCTAAGGACCGTCTCTAATAGAGACGGTCTTTGACAGTCTCAAACAGGGCATGCTTACAACTGACATGGTACTTATAAACCAGTAAAAGACGGACGATGACCGTCTATAATTAAGACGGTTCTTGGCAGTCTCATTTTACCAATAAAAGACGGTCAATGACTGTCTCTAATAAGGACGGTCTTTGACCGTCTCAAATGACCGCATATGAGATGGTCAAAGACCGTCTCTAATAGAGACGGTCCTGGACAGTCTCAAATGGAGACAGCTAAGAACCGTCCCTATTTCAGACAATTTTTGACAGTTTCAAATTATAGGGAAAGACGGCTAATGACCGTCTCTAATTGAGACGGTCCTTGACAATCTCAGATTACCAATAAGAGACGGCCAATGACCGTCTCTAATACGGACGGTCTTTGACCGTCTCAAAATTTCACATATAAGATGGTCAGAGACTGTCTCTTATTCCAGACTGTCAATGGCCGTCTTTTATCCACAGTTAATGACGGTTTTTGACCGTCTTAAATGATTTGTAGACGTTAAAATTTTTAAGACAATATTAAGGACGGTCAAGGGCCGTCTAAAAGTTTAGAGACGGTTTACGGCCATCTCTAAAGTGTCTTTAAACCAAGCAATTTTAGAGACGGTCCAGAACTGTCTCTAAATCTGTCATTTTTTTCCATTTTTCACGTAGTGTCTGCTCCTGTCCTCACTCTTCCCTCTGGGAGTGATGGATTTGTTGTATTTACCGATGTCTCACATATTGGTTTAGGTGTTGTCCTGATGCGGCACGGCAGACCTATAACCTTCGCGTCTCGTCAGCTCAAGATCCATGAGCTGAACTACCCCATGCATGATTTGGAGCTGACAGCAGTCGTATTCGCACTGAAGGTGTGGAGACACTATCTCTATGGGGTCAGGTTCGAGCTCTTCTCCGACTACAAGAGCTTGAAGTACTTATTCTCTCAGTCTAAGCTGAACATGAGACAGAGACGCTGGATGGAGCTTTTGAAAGACTATGATTTTCACCTCCAGTACCACCCAGGCAAGGCGAATGTGGTGGCGGATGCCCTCAGCCGTCAGCCACGAGGCCTGGTGGCACACATGATGATTCAAGAGTGGAGGATGCTCGAGGATATAGCAGAGTACGACTTCAATTTTAGTCTGCAGTCTTCTATCGTTCAGCTATCGAGCCTATCGATTCAACCCTCTCTTGTCGCAAGGGTAATCGAGGCTCAGCAAGCAGACGAGTTGTTACAGGATTACCGAGCAGAGACAACATCTGAGAGTCAGACAGATTGACAGATGGGTGCTGATGGTGGACTTCGCTTCAGAGGCCGATTATGTGTCCCGGATATTCCAGAGTTGCACAGAGATCTTATGACCGAGGCACATCGATCGTGATTTTCTATCCACCCTGGCTCGACGAAGATATACCGTGATATGAGGAGACAGTATTTTTGGGCGGGGATGAAGCGTCAGATTGCCAGTTTTGTGGCTGAGTGTGACACATGCCAGCATGTCAAGGCCGATCATTAGAAACCCCCTGGTCTATTGCAGCCGTTGAGCGTCCCGATGTGGAAGTGGGAGCACGTATCTACAGATTTCATTATGGGTTTGCCGATGAGTCAGCGCGGTCATGACGTCATCTGGGTCGTCGTTGATCATCTGACAAAGTTGACACATTTTCTTGCGATTCGTGCGACTTGGCTTTTGGACCGGCTTGCGAGGTTATTCATCGAGGAGATTGTGAGACTGCACAGCGTTCCAGTCTCGATTGTTTCTGACCGAGACCTGAGGTTCACATCTCAGTTCTGGAGGAGCTTTCAGAGAGCTATGGGCACTGATTTGCAGCTCAGCATCACTTACCATCCGCAGACCGATAGCCAGACCGAGAGAGTCAATCAGATCCTTGAGGATATGCTTCGGGCCTGCGTGATTGACTTCGGGGGTAGCTAGGATGAGCATCTACGATTGGCTGAGTTCGCATACAACAACAGCTATCAAGCGACCATTGGCATGACTCCTTTTGAGGCATTGTATGACAGACCGTGCAGATCTCCGAGTTGTTGGACCGAGGTTGGAGAGCGGCATCTCCTAGGTCCCGAGCTTGTGCAGGAGACATCAGAGGCTATCGATATCATCAGGCAGAGGATACGCACAGCTCAGAGCCGGCAGAAGAATTTTGCTGACCGCTGACGTCGTCCCTTGGAGTTTGATGTAGGGGACCATGTGTATCTCAAGGTCTCGCCCATGAAGGGCGTGATTCAATTTGGAGCAAAGGGCAAGCTTGCCCCGAGATTCATAAGACCTTTCGAGATCACAGAACGCATTGGCGTTGTAGCCTATCGGCTTGCCTTGCCATCTCAGTTGTCTGGCGTCCACAACATTTTTCACGTCTCTATGTTGAGGAAGTGTGGGTCAGACATCGTTCCTGTTATTGATTGGCAGCCGTTGGAGGTTCGTGAGGACGCTTCTTACATCGAGCAGCCAGTTCGTATCCTTAATCGGAAGGAGCAGGTCCTATGGACTAAGGTCATACCCTTGGTGAAGGTTCAGTGGGGTCACCATTCTGTTGATGAGGCATCTTGGGAGTGCGATGCTGAGATTCGAGAGCGCTATCCTCATCTCTTTGATGATTGATTATATATTGTATCTTGTATGTTGTCTTCGATTTTATATGACGATGCCTTGTTTCCCTTCTATTATGAGTTATGTCTAGTTGCGATGATTATGCAAATTTTGAGGACAAAATTTTTATTTGAAGGGGAGAGCTGTAAGACCCGTATCCTAGTCCGTACTATTCCGAAGGCTTCCGCGATCCTTCCGGTCGAATTTCGTCAATCCTCGACCTGAAGCCAACATTGCGCACGATCCTAAGATGAGACTTGCATGCCAAAGTCGGCTCGACCCAAAACCTGTACCTTAGCGACCTCGCCGTTGCCGCAGTTCCAACGCCGCGACTCACACACCGACCAGATACCCAGGCTAGAAGATGTCTGCCTGCCTTCAGTTCAAGAGAAATGCCGCACGTTGAGGACTTCAAGAGATTCCCTACGACATGTCAAATCAATCAAATCAATCACTTTATGTCAAGTACAAAGCAACCCATGCTTTCTTTCTCCACAAGTCAAGCAACATCACAAGTCAACTCTTTCTCACCCTCTCTCTTACACATGTCAAGTACACTTCACATCCATCACCCATCACTTCTCTCAACCACCACATCTCTCTCTCTTTCACAAAATTCAAATTCCAAGCAATTCATAAGCCTCACACGTCCACATTTTTTTTTCAAGGAGAGAAAAAGAGAAGTGAGTAGTGTGGCCCACTTTCCATCCCAAAATCTTCCATCCTAGCCCTTGAATCTTCATCTCCCACCATCAAAGGAAGCACAAGGAGGTCGGCTTTCCAACGGACCAAGAAGATCGGACGGTGGGTGCTTCTATAGGTGTAGATTTCTTGTTTTAATGATGGGCCAAGTGAGGCCTACCGATCAATGGTATGGATCTCATTTTGGACCCTAAATGTGGCCAATGGTCCACTTTGATTTCAAGATCAATCCATGATGGGGCCATTCTCCATGGACCCCATCATGATGTTTATTTTCTTTGCATAACATGGTCATTTAGACCATCCATTTCGATGGAGAAAGGATCTCCACCGTTAATTTTGATTGGTGGGCCCATATGAAATGGGACCCACTTAATGTATGTTGTAGATCATGCAACGGAGGGCCCATAGTGGCGGGGTCCGTCCACCACACGTTTATCTTTCTCTCTCTCTCCCTCTTTCTTTCTTTTTGTGTGTGTATGAGATGATATGGCCTTGTGGCCCACCCGGATGGACCCCCACCATGAATCATGTATTTTATCCAAGCCATCCGTAGGTGGGGCCCACTTTATATATGCATTGTGCCCACACCATCCACCATGTGATGGCCCATCTTAGCAAGGGCCCACCTAAATGTATGTGTTATGCAAACCGTCCAGGGACGTTGGACTCCCTGGACGTGTTTTGGAAAAAAAAAAACACAAATATTTGCTTGATTTACAAGCTTGGTACAGGGGCTACTCCTGTAGGCCCCACCTCGATGTATAAGTCTGATCTACGCCGTCCATTCTATTCTCAAGCTCATTTTAGGCATTCATATGAAAAATAAGATCAATCCGACTATCTAGCGGGCCGTAGCCAGTATTTACACCGTTGAAATACGCCCCGATGAAACCCATCGAATATTGGGCTTGATGGGTTGTATTGAGTCATGGGGAACAATGGCGGGGGCGGATTTTCGTAGATGCGAGCCCTACCCTAGAAAAACCTCAAAAAACATGATGTTTCATATATATATATATATATAGATATATATATATATATATATAGATATATATATATATATATATATATATATAATATATATATATATATATATATATATATATATATAACGGCAGCAGCAATCTTCAGAGGCGCAGGCAGCGCGCCTGTGTGTGCTGACAGACGTGAACGGGCTGGGACGGGCAGGGACCCACGGGTCCCAGCCGTGGGCCACACCATGATGTATGTTAGAAATCCACACCGTCCATCCTTTGGCCCCCTCAGGGCGGGGGGCCACGCCAAAGATCAGCCATATAGGGGGGCTCTGGTGGCCCACATCAGAGGGAACAGTGAGATTGAACGTCTACTGTTGAAACCTTTTGGGGTCTCTGGAGGTTTTGGATCAAGTATGAAATTTGTTTTTCCTCTCATCCAGAGGTCCACGTGACCTTGTCCACAGATTGGATGTGAAACAAACATTATGGTGGGCCCCACGTGGGACCCACATGCATGTATACCCACACCGTCCACACCATGGGACGGTGGTGGTGGGACACACCCAGATCCGTAGCTCAGTGGCAGGCTGAGTGGAGATACCTCATTTTCAACACTTGAGGTCTTGGCAGCGATCCCTGGTGGAGGTGGCTTGCATGGAGCGTGTGTGCTGATGGGGTGGGACCCACCGCGATGTATGTGTTCTCTCCTCACGGTCCATCTTTTTGGGACCTACCATGATGCATGTGTTGCATCCAACCTGTCTAGCCATTTTGGATTCCATTTTTAGGCATGAGTTCAAAATAATAATAATAATAAAAAAAAAAATAAAATAAGAATGAATCAGATCTAGAGTTCAAGTGGACCCATACCCTGATGCATGTGTTGCATTTAGACCATCCAATTATTTTGGAAGATCCTTTTTTTTTTTTTTGCATGGGAGAAATATATGTTTTGTGGGCCTTGAAAGAAATTTTTTTTGGTGGAAATCATTGCCACTACTGTATTTGGAGTGCGGTCCAATTGATCTTTTGATAAGATTCATTTATACATGAGGCCCACTTGAGGAGGCCCATCTTGATTTACTTCTGGGCATCCATTGAGGCCCACCTTGGTATATATATAAGGTCCATATGAATACGCCCATCTTGATGCATTTATGGCACAATGTTAGGGCCCACATGATATGGCCCATTAGACGTATTTGAGGTCCATGGGTCGAGGCCCATTAGGACGTACGCAAGTCCGTTGAATGTAATTCCATCATGGTTTATGAAACGATATTTATGGCAGGCTATGCCTTGGGAGCAATGATGGTTTGGCGCCACATTGTAAGTACAATGTTGGTTAAATGTCCGCATTGTAACTCTCCTTAGGGCCCATTGATAGGCCCATACTTGTCGATAGTTTACCATCTCATAACATGTATAGTAAAGATTCATGATTCATGATCATACGCATCATATGTATGTCTGATATGACAAGTGACTGAGCATAGCATATGCCTTCAGGCAGGTTGTTTATGGGCTCACTGATAGGAGTTACCCACATGAGCGCGTGGTATACACTGGATTGTTGCATGATCGGACAGTGTGGTTTATGTATATCGCATTTGTGTGTCATGATCCTTGTACGCCCTAGTGACATCAGGGCCGTGGCTCCACAGACACTTCGTGGATGGCCGTATTGGATACCGAAAATACTGATTCTAGCATTGGGGCGCCATAGATATCCCTGGGTGAAAATCCCTAAACCCGATGGTACCAGTGGATGACTCCAACATCGAGACCGAGTGGATATATGAGCGTATGAGGGCCTAATACCAGGAGGCCGTGTCTCCCACTGTGTCGTGGTCGGTTGGAAAGGGGTGTGGCCTTACTCGCCCGAGGGTAGGGGGCAATATTATGCTGAGTTTGACCAGCTCGTGAATGGATCCGCTATCGACGTGTCGGATAGGTATTAGCAGACTATTGGCCAGGCGGATAGTGTGGTTTCTTACGCTCACTTGGACTGCGTGGCTTGGAGAGCGACAGTGTCATTTGGAGTGTATTAAACCCCGGTGATTATCCTGAATGAGAACTATACTGATAAATGATGAGGATTAGCATACTTGAGCTATATCTTGCATTGCATGGTCTTGACATGACCGATAGCATCCATATCTTGCACCGCATAGCCTTGGTACGGCTGGTTGCATTCATGCACTCATTAGCACAATTCCGCATTACTCTGACCTTGTATTCTGAGCATGCTCATATTGCGCACACACTTACACCACCCTCTAAGCTTTTTATAAGCTTATGCACGATTGATGCATGCAGGTGACGTCAGGACGCAGCCATAGTCTCGCCGCAGTTGGAGCGTGCAGCCGAGCTTTTGGAGTTTTGTCATTTTCAGTATATTGTATTTTCCTTCATACGCCTTGTACTCAAAAGTTTTTTATCATAGTGAATTTTGTGATGGTGTTCTTGTGGTTATTGTTCGTGGGTTATGCTTGTGGTTATGCTCATTATGAATCAAATTGATTATTAGAAATCCTCCTTGTAGCATCCCAGGATCGGAACCTGGTATATGGGTATCAGGAGCTGAGAATGGGGTATTACGGAGGCTGTCGGTGCTGGATTCTGCAATCGGAAATTTTGTGAGCTTGGTCTCCAAGTTTGGGGCATGACACCTGCTACTCTTTTCGTCTTCTACAATCTCTATAATTTGGTAGGGTTGCGAAATTGTGGTTTGTCGATTCACGAATGGTGGAACAACCAGAGAATGAGAAGGATAACCTCAGCGAGTTCATGGTTGTTTGTTATCCTAAGCGTCCTTCTCAAGCTCCTAGGGTTACCACAGACCATCTTTGAAGTAACGCAAAAAGACCAAAGTGCCCCTGACTCCGACAGTGATGCAAATGTAGGAAGGTTCACCTTCGACTCTTCGCCGCTCTTCCTCCCCGACACAACCATCGTGTTTGTTCACATGACAGCACTTGTCGTAGCATTGATTGGGGTGTGGACACCAATCTTTAAAGGGTCCGGATCAGGTTTTGGGGAGATGGTTTGCAGCGTTTGGGTGGTGCTCAACTTCTTACCCTTTTTCAAGGGGCTTTTTGGGAAAGAACAGTACGGGATTCCTTGGCCCACCGTATACAAGGCTGTTGTTCACTCCCCAAGTATAGGGTTGTGCTGTAGTAATAAACTCGGTGAGACCGAGGTCGAATCCCAAGGGACTGGAATCTGTACGTAATCTGAAACTAAATAGAACTAGAACTAGACTAAGATGAAATCTAAATCGAATATAGTTGAGGGAATAATGTTGAAATAATTATCTAAAATTTATAGAAATCAGAAGAAGGAAATTAGGGATTTAAAGGATCCACTTGTAGAAATCAGGGGGATCTTATGCCTGTATTAGGAACTCAACCGGACTTAGAGTCTCATCTTCATCCAGTTGGAGAGTGTAACCATGAAAGTCGAACTGAACTTACTTTGATATAGTTTTCAAGAGATCAAATGTATATGAATTAGAATGGATTCCATCACTAAACCATGCCCAGGAGACAAAGTAAACAACAGAATTAAACTAATTACCAACCAATCAATGTATGAAGGTTAGAAAGAGTACCATCATCCGACCATGCCCAGAAGACAATGGTGAACAACAGGGCTTCCTGACGTCATAAACATAAAAAAAAAGGAAAGGAACATGCTCAAAGCTATCGCAGACCCATTGTAATTTTAGTCACAACAGACCATTAAAAACTAAAAACATTCCCTTAATTAACTAAAATCAACATCAGTTTAGTCTAAACAAAAAGGACAAGCAAAGAGTCTCCCATCATGCTACAAGCTTCACCTCTTAGCCCTACCTAAGAGGTTTAGCCTGACCTAAACATGATTAGGCTAATCTCAGAAAACCATAAAAAAAATGTAAATAAATAAACGTTCTAAAACTACTCCCAGTCTGACGTTACCTGCAACTTCCCAAGATCTGGATACCCCCTCCACGGCTCTCTCTCCCCCTCTTTATAACAGCAAGGATGGTGGAAAGCTTGGAGTCGGTGGCTAGAATTCACGCACAAGGCGGTGGAGCTTGTGTGCGTAACCTTTACGCATCCAGAAAATCGGTCTTGCACTCGGCCTACTTTTGGCACGGATAGCCAATCCGTTTCGGTCATCTGAGTCATTCAGACTTCTTGGTGGCGGGCAGCCTCAACTTCTTGAGATTTTGGACAGTCCAGATCATGGTCCAGCCTGTGATCTGAGTCACACAACGATCGTCAAAATCGGACAGCGTCCTGACGCGCGTAGTGCGTAAGGAATCCAAAAATTGGATTTTCGACGTCAGTGGGGCCCATGATCGTTGTTCTCAAACAAATCCACCTCGTTCATTGAATTCTACTTGAAAAACCAGTTGAAAATGGACGTTTTTGCTCGGATTTGGTGCGGTCCAGAGAATATCTTTCTCTGCCGTCTACTGGACGTTTGAACAGTTAAAAACCATTCTCTGCTGTCTCCTTGGAAGATCCTCCCTAGTCCTTGGTCAGACGTCCCTTTAGAGTCTAATTGACGGTCCAGATCGATCATATAGAACGAGATCGTCGCCCACAAACCCATCCGCAGACGTTCTGTTTCTTTTTTTTTTCCAACAGAATTTGAATAAAAGAAGGATTTGCGGTCAGCGTGTTTTGACCGATATTTGCTGTACTGGTGCACGTCCGGTCCACTTGTACACCTTGCACACACACTGTACATGTGGGTCCCACGGAGATGTTTATGAGAAATCTACTCCGTTCATATGCTTTGTCACATCATTTAATGTGTTGACAACGAAATTGAAGTATATCCAGATATCAGGCGGGCCCTAAATCAAGATTTTATGGGCTTATCTGTCAGTTTAGTCACTTCCACAGGGATTCGAGGCTAAAAATTGACATGTGCAGTTATTTTATGGTCCTCAGGCCATGTATGAAGTTTCGAGCCGAACTGATGGTGGAAACCTTATGATCTAGCATTCTGGCTGACTTTCAAGCCATTTGAGCTTCAATTTCTCGAATTTCTCGGATCATTGGCATGTAAATCTATCGATCTTGGTCCCCTGGGGTCCTTCCTTTGCCTTGGTGAATTCTGAACATTAAATCCATGCTTTTAACATCCTGTTTCAGTCCAAGCTCATAAATACACCTTACAACATAAACACGATTAAAACAGGTCGTTAAACAGTATTACGTTCATAAATCCAGGCAATAACTGGGGTCTGATATGCAATATTTGACTCTCAACAGCTGCAACATTTGCCTACATCACTGTTCATTGGTGCATAAAGGGTAGGTTTCTCTAGGCCAAAGAAATGTTCACATATAAGAGTTGCATGTGAACTTTCAGATGTAGCACTTTCTTTCCTGCTAAATTGTCACTTTCCCCCAACATATAAGTTACGCTGCACCATAAAGATCACTTGGTGCAAAAACCCAATTAATCAGTAAACTATAGATGCATTGTACTTTAAGACTATCTATTGCCAATGATTTAAAGTTTTAGCTTGTCGGCTTAATGGACTACCATGATGGTTTCTCTAGGTGATCTTTATAGTGTGGCCCGCCATTTTTAATGGCTCAAGTGTTCCCAAGTGACTTGGTGGTGGGAAAATCACATTGTATGTGAACAAACATTTGTCAATATATTTCGGACATGGATTGATTGCCACACACCACGAATCATGTATTAAATTTGATTGAATTCCTTGTTTAAAATGATGAATATATGGTCTATGTGTGACACAGTAAGCCACAAGCTTATTATGAGAACATCTTCATCAATTTAGAAAGTTTGGTATTGATGAAAGAGCATCACCATGCCATTTCATATGTGGATCTACCTCCCAGTCCGACTCTGCTTCGACCTCTCTACTGCCTTCGCTAAACATTCCTTGCCCCCCTCCCCCTCCTAAGAAGGTTATGGTGGTGAAATGGACTAGACCGCCTGAAGGATGGGTTAAGCTCAATGTGGATAGTTCGGCCAGAGGCAACCCGAGTCTGTCGGGTGGTGGCGGCATCGCTAGGGATATAATGGCAAAGTCCTCTTCGCTTTCCATCGGAGGTATGATACGGGCTCTAACACGTCGGCTGAGACCAGGGCCATTCTGGATGGTCTCCAGTTATGTGTCAAGGCAGGTCTCTCCAAAGTAGTGGTGGCGATTCCACCTCGGCTATTCGGTCCCTATCCTCTTCCAATCTGCCTAGTTGGTCCTCCTGGTATTGGATATCTAGATTTCAGGCCTTCTCCTGCTCAATGGAGATCCTCTTCACTCACACGCCTAGAGAAGCCAACTCGATGGCGGATGGCCTTGCTCATCTAGGTAGTGCGGGTCAACAAGACTGAGATTTTCTCTCCTGGTCACTCATCCCCTTCCCGATTCGCGGCCTCCTTTTCCTTGACAAGACGGGCCTAGGAAACCTGCGATTCCGCTAGGCTCCGCTCTTTTGGCCTTCTATTTTTTTGTGTTTACTTTGTACAACTATACAAGTAGGGGGCCCCCCTTTTTGTCCAGGCCCGCCCTAGCTCTCTACCCTGTAAGCTGCATGCGGCCCATTTTTTAATGAAATATACATCCTTCTTTTTTAAAAATTTTTAATGAAATATACATCCTTCTTTTTAAAAAAAATGTGGAGAGTGGCGTAGCCAAGTGGAAATAACCGATCATGTAAATTTGATGGAAGTTTCTATTGTTTCAGAACTTCTTGTAGGACTTTACTCGAGGGTGAGCCCTTTTTTTCTTTCTTTCTTTTTTTAATCATGAGAGTCCGTTGCACCTTGGCTACATAATTATGTCTCACTATCCATATGTATCAGTGTCTAGATGGTTGGGATCCGCCGAAGCAAACTCTGAATTTGGATCTCACGCGATTAAGTAAACGTAAACAAGCAATCACAAAGCACACGATTTTATGTGGAAAAAATCCTTGCGGAAAAAAATTACGATACAAAATGACAACGAATTACTATAAAAGCAAAAAGACAAGAGATAAAATCACTTACAATAATCCGAAAATCCTCTTCTCCTTCTGCCGGTTCTCAAAAATGCTTAGCCCTCTTTAGAATAGCCTTGGAAACTCTTCTCTTAACCCTAATCCCGCAATTACACTTATATATAGTGTCGCACTCGGAATAGGAAACAATTTTCGTAATTCTGCAAAACCGTGTGCTTCCGTCGATGGGATCGAAGCCACCTTCAATCATATCAATTTGGACCAAAAAACAGTCCAACAAGTAAAGGAAACAAATTGAGATTTTCTTGATGAGATCGAGTGGGATGTCAATGGGATCGACAATTGCTTGATAGGATTGAGTGGTCTGTCGATGCCATCGATAGACCTAATTATAGACAAATTTAAGACATCTGATAACAATCTCAACTATGTCTTCAATTATGACGATTCGCAGCTCCAAGCTCCATCTCTAATTGCCTCCATCATAGATTCACCATTGTCGTGGCTTGTGTACACTCTGTCTCCATCAACCTTTCTCTAGACCCAAAGAAGTCGAATAGAATTGGAACTTCTTTGTGGGAACAACCTTTGTCAGTATATTCACCGAATTCACACATGTGTGGATCTTCTCTAGAGTAATGCTGCCTTTCTCAAGCACATTTCAGATAAAATGGTGACGAACATTAATATTTTTAATTCTTGAATGGTAAAATGAATTCTTCACCAACTTAATCGCTCTTTCGCTATCACAATTAACTAGCACGGCCTCCTGCTGAAGTCAAAGCTCTTTAATCATTTAATGTGATTAAACACCTTCCTTGAATGCCTCCATTACTGCCATATACTCTGCTTTTATTATGAAAATGACAACCACAAACGGAAGCTCTGACATCCAACGGTCCACTCCACCTGCTAATACAAATGAGTAACTAGAAGTTGACATTCTGTTATCCACATTCCCAGTATAATCCGAATCAACTTACCCTAAAAGATTTTCGTCTGATTTCTAAAATGTTAAAACGTAATCCACTGTACCTCGTAGATAAGGAAGTAGCCATTTCACTACCTCCCAATGTCGCCTGCTGGGGTTTAACATGTATCTACTCATAACACTGACATGATGTGAAATATCCGGTCTCATAGAGATCATGACATACATCAAGCTACCAATTACGCTCGAATAGAGCACACGAGACATAACCTTCTTTTCTTCATATGTAATGGGACATTGATATGAAGAAAACTTAAAGTGAGCAACATGGAGTGTGCTAACTAACTTAGCCCTGTCTATTCCAAACTTCACTATTACCTTCTCAAGGTAT
This sequence comes from Magnolia officinalis, assembly GCA_021015155.1. NCBI lineage: Eukaryota > Viridiplantae > Streptophyta > Magnoliopsida > Magnoliales > Magnoliaceae > Magnolia > Magnolia officinalis. The sequence goes on from JAJHSJ010000004.1 coordinate 94,605,395, forward strand.
TCTGCCTGAGATAACTATAATCTGCTCTTATGTCTGTCTCTATGTATTTTTATGCCGAAAATCTTCTTTGTAGCCCCTGAATATTTCATTTCAAATGTCCATGATAATTAAGTCTTCAATATATTGATTTTAGGCATGCTTTAACTGGTGATAAGCATGTCATTAATATATAATACCAATAAAATGAATCCACTATCACTCAGTGTCTTATAGTAGATATAGTGATCATATTTACTCCTGATAAACCGCTGACTTATCATGGAAGTATCAAACTTCTTGTACCACTGCCCAGGTGACTATTTAAGGCCATACAACGACCTTCTCAACTTATAAATATTATTCTCTGACCCATTTTCTTCGAACCCCTGTGGTTGCTTCATGTAGATCCGCTCTTCTAATTTTTCATGTAGGAAAACAGTCTTTACATCCATCTGTTCCATCTCAGGTTGTATTGGATAACCAGCGCAAACACAAACCTAACAGATACTTGCTTGACAATTGATGCGAATATCTCACTGAAGTCGATACCTTCTTTATGAGCATACCCCTTCACTACCAACCTTTCCTTGTATCCTCTCCTGACTCACATGCCTAGAGAGGCTAACTCAATGGCAGATGGCCTTGCTAGATTAGGCAGTGCAGGCCAACAAGACCAAGATTTTCTCTCCTAGGTAGCCCTCCCGCCTCAAATACGCGGCCTCCTTTTCCTATATAAGACGGGACTAGGAAACTTGCGTTTAGTTTAGTCTCAACTCTCGCCTTCTCTTTTTTATTGTTCGAATTGTATAGTCACATGATAGGGGGGGCCCCATTTTTGTCTTGGCCCGCCCCGAATTACTGCCCCGTAAGCTGCTCGCGGCTCTGTTTTTCATGATATATATGTGACTTCTTAAATTTATAAAATAAATATATATATATATTATATATATATATATATAATATATATATATATAAACCTTTCCTTGTATCTGTCATATTTCTTCTTGTAAATCTACTCAAACTCAATCGCTTTGGGCTCAACGAGAAGCTGCATTAGCTCTCATGTCTCATTCTTGTATAAAGAGTCCATCTTGTATTATATTATTGCTTCTCATATTTGGATCATCCAATGCTTCATGGAAGGTGGACGGATCCCTCTCATATGTAATAAGGGAAAATACAATGTTCAAGTCATCCTTATATCTCGCTGGTAATCTGTGATTTCTAGGTGGATTTCTCCTCACAGGTGGTAGCTACACCTACTCCTATACCTCTTGCTATTACTCGGCTTCAGCTTGTGCTTCATCCTTGTTAATTTCAACTCCCATCACTACTGATTTTCTTGATTCCTTGTGGTCTTCCTTACGGAATAAAGAATCTCCATCAAACCTGATGTCATTCCTAATTGTGATCTTTCGTGTGACCCATTCATACAGTCTGTATCCCTTCACACCATCATCATTGCCAGCAGAGACATACTTTTTAGCCCTTTGGTCTAGTTTATTTCCCTCAATTGACAGTATATGAGTAAGTATCACAATAAAAAACTCACAAATCTAAGTAATCAACATCATGAGCACTCCACACTTCGTCTGTAATTTTACAACCAATTAGCGTAAATGAGGTCCAATTTATTACGTAACAAGCTGCGTTAACAACCTCAATGCATAGTTCCCTGCCTAACCCAGCATTGTTTAACATGCTTCAGCCTCTATTCAAGAGGGTTTGATTCATCCATTCTGCTACAATATTCTTCTGTGGTGTATGCCTGACTGTGTTATGCCGCACAATCCCTTCATCTTTACAAAGCTAGTTTAATTCATTAAAACTGAATTCACCTCCATTATCTGTTCTTAAAACTTTCAACTTCCGCCTTGACCATTTTTTAACCATTGCCTTCCACACTTTGAAGGTAGCAAAAATGTCTAACATGTATATCATAAAGTGCACAAACACACACACACACACACACACACACACACACACACCATTCTAGAATAATCCTTTATGAATGATATAAAGAATAATGACCCTCCTTTAGAAACAACAGGAAAAAGACCCCATGCATCGAAATGCATGTAATCTAAAAAACCCTTATAACATGTTTTCCTGTCTTAAAAAATAACATTGACTGTTTACCAAATATACAATGCTCACGTACATTCAAATCAATGCTTTTAGATGTAGGAATTAGGAAACGATCAGAAAGTACCTTCATACCGCGCTTGCTCATGTGGCCCAGACGTGCAGCTACAACTATGTTGACGTGGACTCCACTACAAACGTTGTTGCTTCACCCAATACAGTATTCCGATTAACTTATAAAGGTTACTATTCCATTGTGCCTTCATCACTATGAGTGCCCCTTTTAAAACCTTCAGGACACGATCAAAACTGGTGAATTTGCACCTAATAGTCTTAAGAGCACTTAAAGAGATCAAATTCTTACAAAGGTTAGGAATGTGTCTCACATCTGTAGGATGAATTCCATTTCATCAGACATCCTAATGTGCACCTATCCAATTCCAATGACTAGATAGGCGACATCATCGCCCATAAATACCTGACCACCATCACGCTCGTTGTATGTGGTGAACCAATCCCGATACGAGGTCATGTGGTATGACATCCCCATATCCAAATCCACTCATCATTGAGGTAGTTGGATTTGGATGCAGTCAAATCACGGGTGTCCACATCCTCACTCAACTCTACTACATTGGCCTCTTTCGGTGCTTTATCTGCCTTATCTCCCTTTTGGGTTATAGGATTCTGCTAATCCTTCTTCATATACCCCTATCATCGATAATTTTAACACTTCATCTTCCCATTGCCAATTGACTTGGACCGTAAACGCAACAAATTACCCTTCTTCCACTCTGAATTCCTTCCCCTAGCTACCAATCCATCCATAGAGGAACCTGCACTACTATCCTTCTTTCTCAACACCCTCAATTGAAGGGCTAAGATGATAATCTCAATATCAATGGTCTCTCTACATTGACACATAGTGTCTATGAAGCTATCGTAAGCCTTTGGAAGGTAGTTTAACGAAATTAAGGCTTGATCTTACTCACCCATCTTCACTTCCACGCTTGTCAATTTGTAAAGGATCTGATTGAATGCAATGATGAGTTCATTAAGATTTGACTCCTTCGCCATCTTCAGATTATAAAATTGCTTCTTCAGATACAGACAATTCGAAAATGATTTCGTCATGTATAAGCTATCTAACTTCTTATAAAATCCCACGGTGGTCTTTTGATCCATGATATTGTAAAAGACATCCTCTGCAAGCATAGTTGGAACAATGTTTTCGCTCTTTCATCTAACTCTTCCCATTCTTCATTACTCAAAGACTCTAGACACTTCTAAACAACAATGAGTGCTTGTTGCAACCCTTACTGAACTAAAATGCCTCTCATCTTTACATTACATAGTTCGAAGTTGTTTTTCTCAGTGAACTTATCCGTTTCATACTTCATGTTTGATCCCTCAATCGTCATGATGTTAATCCAAACTCGAATCCCAACGTACTTTCTGATACTACTTGTTGGGAATCCATGGAAGTAAATCCTGAATTCAGATCTCACGCGATTAAGCAAACATAAACAAGCAATAAAAAAGCACACATGATTTTACATGGAAAAACCCTTGTTAGAAAAAACCAGGCACAAAGCGACAATGAATTGCTATGAAAGCAAAAATCAAGAGATAGAATCACTTATAATAATCCGAAAACCCTCTTTCTCTTTCCCAAGCTCTTAAAAATATTTTTTCCTCTTTAGAATAGCCAAGGAACCTCTTCTCTTTACCCTAATCACGCAATTACACCCATATATAATGTCGCACCTAGAATATGAAATAATTCCCACAATTTCGCAAAATTGCGCACTTCTATTGATGAGATCAACAACCATTGAAGGCTCTTCGATGGGATTAAAGCCACATTCGATCATATCAATTTGGACCAAAAAATAGTCCAACGAGCAAAGGCAATAAATCGATATTTTCTCGATGATATCGAGTGGTATGTCGATGCCATTGACAAACCCAATTATTGACAAATTTAAGACATTTGATAACACATATTATGGCCACTAGATGACAAATTTATGGAGGTTTGGTAGTGGAATTTCATGTTTGATCTCAGGGTATAGTGGAGCCCTTTGTTATTGGCCCCATGGGCATACGACTGAATACCAGGATATGTATGTAGTCACCTTCAAATATGATTCTATGCTAATTCGATAGACCTATGCTTCTGTAAATCTTTACACCATCAACAATCACCCTTACTCCCACAACATTATTCTAAACTCCCTTTTAAGAGTTGTGACTCCCATATAATGAAACTGGAGGCAAGACCCTTTAACAACTTATCTAGAGAAGTGATTATATAGATACCCTACCGAAGTAAATCATGCACCTATCTTGACCTAAAGCAGATGGCTAAGAAGCTTGAAACCTTCATAAAACTAGTACCATAAAAAGTCCAATTAAGTGCTCATTCACTCAGTAATGAAAGGGTTCCCACACTTTACATGTATAGCATTTGATAGGCAGATCATCTGCCCGAAATAGGCTTGTAATTTTCCCTCAGTAATAAAATCTTTTTTTTTTCAAGTAAAAAAAAAAAAAAAAAAAACGTCCATTCACTCACAAGCCTACTCATCTAACCCAAAGCCCAAATTCATAATAAGGCTCAATGTCCCATAGAGCCATTAGACTTCATAGGAAACTTTTAAGTGCAAACATTGTATATTGTTGCCCAAGCCTATTCTGACAATCTAAGACCATAGTAGGATGATCAGGGGATTGTCACAGGCTAGTGTGATCAAATGTATGAAATTACAAAGGGAGATAATAATATTGTTGCCCACACCCATTTCAGTAGTTTGAATACACAGAGGATCACCTGGGAACTATGAGAGGTTGCTGAGCTTAAACATACCAAATTTACAAGATGGCGGCAATATTATTGTCACCGATATCTTTGTAGATTCGAAAAGATCCCATTATGTCTCTCGAGATCTCCTGAAGCAGGCGGTGGCCAAACAAAGGTCCTTTAAGCAGGCGATGATATTATTACCACCAAAGAGTAAAAAAATCATTTTACCCCCCAGGAATAGTAAAATTACTTGCTTTATTACTTATCAAAGCAATCCCATGATACCACATGTCTCCTAGCCAATCAAACTAATCCACGTGGCATGTTTACACATCAAGTTACTACCATTTGCCAAAAAATCAGGCCATATTCTATAAATAGAAGCCCACCCCATTATTTCTACATAAAGAGATACTTGCAAGACTTGAGAGGCTAGAGAATGATAACACCTAAATATTGCATATTTATCCCATATTTTGCATTACTTTTATCATATAAATCAATTTAATTGATCCTAATAGAGTGTGCTTCATGTGCAAGGAATAAATTGAGCCCAAAATCTAAATCTGAGGTAAATGTGAGGATTTAAAACCCAAAAATGATCAAGAGTAGAGAGATTAAAGATTTGAGAGCTCAAGTGATGATGATAAAGATTATTTGAGCATGTGGACAAAAGGAGATTAAGTGAAAGTCAAATGATACTTGAAAACAAGTAAAGAAATTAAGGAAAGGGAATTCTAAAATTTCAAGGCCAGAACATTCAAAGTCTGGAAATGCAGGGCCAGAAAAGTCAAAATCCAGGATACGCAAGAAATGACCCCACAATCTTGATGGATAATTTTTGTGACCTTCGATCAATTGAAAACTAGGGTTCGATTGATCGAGAATCCCCATAATTTCACAAATTGCTCGCTAGATGTTTTGTGCATGTTCGATTGATCGACCAACTTAGATCGATCGATCATGGATTTCACGATGCCTCTCGATCGATCGAGCATTTTACTCAATGAGTTTGCAGGAAATTATGAAAGTACGAAACTTATTTCTAATTTTGATTGGGACTTGTCCAAGACGATGCAAAGTCAGTTCTAAAGGTTATTTAAAGGGTTATAGACTTATTTTTAGGGAGATTCAAGCAAGGAGAGAGAGAGAGAGAGAGAGAGAGAGAGAGAGAGAGAGAGAGAGAGAGAGAGAGAGAGAGAGAGAGAGTTCTTCTAGTTCCTTTTTTTTTTTCCTTATTCTTTCAAGTTTTTCTGTTCTAAAGATAGTTACGAGTAGCTAATCTCTTATCTAAGGCTAAGGGGTGAAGTTTGTAGTTAATTACAATGTTTTAGTTGATTGACTTATACTTTGAGATTTAATGATGATTATTTAATTAAAATAAATTTGAATTTAATTTAAAGCTTTTGTGTTGTTTTATCGTTGATTCATTGTCGACTCTGGTTATATTATATGCTTAGAAGTGCAATCACAATGCTTGATTAGAGAAGTAATTAATATGTCCGAGTTCATTAATATATTGTAAACTCTGGGCATAATATATGCTTTGAATTCCCTACTATTGATGTCTGAGTGCTTAATGAGACGATCGTTCAATTGAAATCATACATTGTTAGATGTTTATGAATATTTTAACTGTTTGATCTTCCAATTTGAATGGATTGGAATCTAGTTCTAGTTGAGTTATAGAAATGAATCAATGAGTTATACATTATAATTGCTAGAAGTGGATCCCTGGATCCTTAGTGCTTTTTAATTATCATTTTTCCACCCTATCTTATTCACTAGATTTTCCTAGATCTTAACCTTACTTTGATTAGTTCAAGTTGTATTCTCACATTCCTTGTCGATCGACCTCGGTCTCACCGAATTATTACAGTATCGCAGCCCTACATTGTGTTCGATTACAGAACAACACTTAAGTGAGAGAGTAGAGTGAGGGTTATGTAGAGTGAGAGTAGTAGTAAGGGTAAAAGTAGAGAACATAGTGAAAGTGTGCCCCATTCATCCAAGCCTTTTAACCCAGTTTATACAAGTATTCAAGCAATCTCTACGATTCAAGATCAAGGGAGATGGGTCAAGATTCGAGATCTACGTTCACTCCTCTTAGGAGAAGTATCCTAGCTTTTCTTTCCTCCTCCCACATCTCTATGTGCATGGGTGGTCATCTGACCATTCATTTATTTTGTCTTTGCATTCATACATCATCTCTCATGCACCCTACACTTATTGTTTAAGTAACTCTTGATTGTATGCTCTACATCTTTCTGAACTCTTGAATCCTGGTTTATTAGAAGTCCTTTCACTTTCATATTTTCTTATTTACTTACCAGTGTATTACATTTGCCCCTTTTTTCCTTTACAACCACTATTTCCTCGAATTCAACCCAGGTGAGACATCATGATCTCATTGGTGTTACTTCGAGTTGGGTAGTGGTTTACTAGTCGATTGTTTACGTTGTTTGCAATCAGTTAGTCAGTTGCTATATGACCATCCAAAACCCTAAAAATATTAAAATCTCATAAAGTAAAGACTTCATGCAAAGATGGGCAGAGAAGGGTCCCTAATCCCTCCCTTGTCTATCACAGGAGTCCTTATATAGAATCCCTAGTCCGAGACCTTATCCAAGAGCCATCTTAGTTGGGGAGTCTCTGATTCCCCAACTTAATTAGGTGATTCTACGGGTCTATTCGATTGTAGATTTTAGGACTATATCAGCTACTGGTAACTCTAAGTCTTACAAATGCATCCAAGCAATCCATATGCCACACAAGCTAAACCTAGTGTGAATGCGCCCATCCCGCGTGAACAATGTTAAACACAGATTAGCACACTTGTATCATTCTTAGATCCTCTAGAAAATGGTCTGTTCGCATTCTACAAGGACACCGAAGACAAGATTGTAAGTGTCGCATGCAAAGCAGGCCGCTGGTTAACTAAAGCTGAGACAGGTAGGGTGTGCCCCTGGTTGGTGGCTGAAGTGGGGAGGTTATCCCCTTGATTAATTGGTGCTAAGACAGTACGATATGCCCTTAGTTGTTTGTAGAAGTGGGGTGGTTGTCCCCTTGATTGATGTTGAGACAGGCACAGTATGCCCCTGGTTGATTGCTGAAGTGGAGAGGTTGTCCCCTTGATTAATTGATTGATGTTGAGACAGACAGGGTGTGCCCCTGGTTGATTGTTGAAGTGGGGAGGTTATCCCCTTGATTGATTGATGCTGAGACAACCTAGGTGTGTCCCTGGTTGATTATTAAAGTGGTTGTGATGATAGGTATTAAGGCATCCTGATGACCCTTGAGGTTTTATACTTGGTCTTGCTCTTGGTCCAATGCTTCTTCTTCTTCTTGTGTAAGTGGTTCCCTCCTTATTGGCGCTAGGATTGTTTCCCACTGGATAGGAGGCCACAGAGCCTCACTCAAGCATAAAGGAAGACCTTTATGTAGTGCAGTTAATTTTTTTGATCTTTCCTCATTGTAAGGAGCCCCAGGTCTAACGAAATTGATTGGCATGCATCCTAACTTCCTCTTCCTCCATTTCTCTTTGAGAGCGGGCTGTATCCCAGTCTCCACTTCCCTTTATTGTAGGTTGTTTCTATTTCCCTTGTCCGGAAGTGATTCTTTGCATGGTACTTGAAGCTCTATCGCTCTGCTAGTGAGAAGACATACTCAGCACTCATCGGTGATAGATTAGCAATTGTACTCACCGTCTTGATCTGAAAGTGTGGTAATGAATTTCTTCTTATGAATGATGAATGTCAATGACCGGAACGTCTGGTTCTTGTGTACCATAGTCACTTAGAATAATAAAATTATATTTGGCCAGGACAGAGATTACCTTATTGCCTACTCCATTTTTTGCAGATGCACTCTTCTCGAGTGTACCAAAATTTTCTATCTCAGAGGTATCTAATAAGTTCACCTCTAACTTTTACAATGGTTTTACAGGTTCACTACAAACCTATGCATACACATCCGTGTTGGTGGACAACGTATACACCCATGTTAGTGATGGTCCTACACATACTCACCCGTGTTGGTGGAACACGTTTCCACCCGTGTTGGTGTCTCCCTTGGAGACTTTGTTTTCCATCGGCTAACCAATAACCACTATAGCCATAATCAAAGGATCTACGCATACTCCCGTCGAAGGCTCCCACGGATACTAATACATACACACTCGTGTCCGGTGGTGGTTATAGACGAGAACCTACATACACTCCGACCGAAGATGGTCGTACACAAGCACTTAGATGAGCTTGGATTTCAAACTCTATATTCAATTATACATGAGAAAAGAGTATGAGGACTCTAAAAATGATAACCTTACTTGTCGGATTGAGCCTTGTTGTAACGCCTTTCTTGAGAGCTTCTTCAATTTTAAATCAGCTTCTATTGTGCTCCCCCAATATCTGAAGTTGGTCTTTTTTCTCTTCCTTGAATAAGCTACCTTACACTTGATACTCCAAAGAAGTTACCAAGGTAATGGAAGATATGTTGAATTTCTTACAGTTATGGAATATTCTAGAGGATTTAGACAAGGATTTACCTATAAATTTAGTTTCTAACCTTTAGAAAATAAGAGAAAACATGAACACTTTCGTAATAGAGCTTGGAATGCTTATTAGAGTGATTAATTAATTATAAGAAGTGTGTCATGAATCTCTTTGGTTTGGAGTCTAGGAAAGAGATAATGAGTAGGGAATCACCTAGGCTCTAATTACACAAAAAACTCATCATTTTGTCCAAAAGATCAATTGTCATTTTATAGAGAAAATGTTTGCAATGACTATAAAATGGCTAGTTTAACGGCACCGTCAATAGGATCGAGCGAGTCTTCAATACGATCGGAGGTCCTTCGATACGATCAAAATAGCTTTCGATCCAATCGAGAAAATTCATAAATGTGCAGTTTGGTTGCTAAACTATTTCTTTGATACTATCGTCAAGATCTTAGATCTTATCAAGTCTTATCGACGGCATGTCGATAGGATAGAGATCCACTCGAAATTGCCGATTTTGGTTGTTTGTTCACCAGTAGCTTTGCACCTCTAAAGCCTATCTTGCCATGATCAAATAAAGGCTCCTAAGGCTATGGGATTATCAAACAAATGTTTAACTCTTTAATGCTCCAAATCTTCATGTAACTTCAGTCTTCAGCTTCCAAGGGCTCAATAAGTTACAAGTGCACGTACAAGTCACACTGCCCATAACCACCTCTACAACCACATAGCCTCATTTCCCGCATGTGCGTGTGTTCCAGTATGGCCCAATCTCCCTCTCTTTTTTCCAAGTAAGCAAGCTAAAAACAAGAGAGTTTATAAACTCAATTTAAAAAATAAAAATAAAAATAAAAAATCTCTTAAGCGATGTGGGAACGACAAAAAAAAAAACTTTTTCAAAATATTTTAGAGGGAAATCAAAATTTTGATTTTTAATTTGATTTTCAAATTCAAAGCCTTTATTTATTTTAATCTGATAAGAAGAATCCTCAACATGTAGGAGATCCTCCAATGAAGAAATCTTCCCATCCATGGTGCTACATTGCTTTGTGAAAAATGTTTCAGGCTGCGTAAACACAACTGCATGCATCAAGGGTTGTATTGTAGGCTTACAACGCACTGTGTGCCGAGGATTTCTGATGATTGATACCCACATGCCACCCAGTAGCCAACTATAACGGATGGAAATGTCGAATCCTTAAAATCCGCCTCACTGGTTCCTTTTCAAGTTCCTGTAGAATTAACCAACTCTACAACTGTTGCTCATGGGGCCTATCTAAGGCACATGTATGGCATCCAACCAATGCATCCGGGTGGTCCACCATGAAAGTTGGATGCCTTTAAAAAAAATGCAATCGAACCATCACCACGGCCCCGTGATGGGAGGTTTTGGGATGGTTGTCTTCTTCTTCTTCTTCTTCTTCTTTTTTCCATGGTTTGGCCTCACCATGCCGTGTATGCGTACGCGGTGATTACCAGTGAACAATGGCAAAAGCAGAGTAATTGTAAGTGTCCGCTGTTTGAAGGAAAGGTGAAATTTTCACAAGAAAAAAATTTTCAAGAAAAAACTCTGTAAGGCCTACCATGATGTGTTGTATCCCATTTATTTTTTTGAATTATTTTAGAGAATGATTCCAAAAATGAGACAAATCCAAAGCTCAAGTGGACCACACCATAGAAAACAATGGGTTCAACAGTGGGTGCCATTATTCCCACTACTTCTTGTGGTGTGGTCCACTCGAAGCATTGGATTTGCCCCATTTTGAGCTTATGCCCTAAAATAATTTAGCAAAGTGAATGGAGGGTGTGGATAAAGCACATAGATCATGGTGGAGCCCACATATTTTTGCCACACTCAAACCGAGAGCTTTCTTGAGGTGCGCTACCTGTCAACATCATACTATATAAAATACGAAGATAAATAATTATTACTGATTCACACCAATTTCTTAGTAATTACAACAAACCAAATAGCCTCACCATGGTGATTGGAAGCCCCAAAATTCAAACTACTATAATCCTTAGGCTGGCAACAAAATAAGAAGCAATGAGCAATCCTTTGCAAACCTTTTTTTTTTTTAAAATAAAATAAAATAAAATAAAAATCATATGTGCACACCCTCGCACCCACACACACTAGGATGGGTACTCGAACCAATGACCTTAGTGTTGAAACTCCTGTGAACCTATTATTAAGCCATGAGTAGGGACCCAAAATATTTACAATTCATCTACAAACCTTAAATGTACGTGGTCAATCACGTGATGGTTGGATTGGCCTTTTCTTTTGGTGCCCAACATCTTGTTGAGGTGAGCCTGATTGACAGGTTAGGATGCCATACACACCCCATGGGGTGCCCCACGAGCAGAACTAATAGAATCAGCTTATTCTCTAAGTGATGTAGAGAAACCCATAAATGATGTAGAGAAACCCGGCTCAAAGAAAATTAGCGTTTCGAAGATGAATTTGGAAGTGAAGATTTCTCATTTTGTTTGCGAGTAATTTCATTAATATTATTAGATAAACAGAAAAACAAACCATACCCAACTAACCAATGCACGCTATGGAAGGCCATAACAGGTTTGCCTGTAAACAAAGCATTTGGCTGCAAAAATATAGAAACCTAAACACAAAACACTCAACCCTGCAAGAAGCCAATAGAAGTAATCTAAATGCGAACTATTAAGATCGTTGGTTAACCACTCTGGTCTTACAACTTGGACCAACGAAATGATAATACTGCTCAGGAAGTTTCCAATGCCAAAGATGCTAAGATAAGCAGCGGCTCCAATGCTCCGCATCCCATCTGGCATCTGATCATAGAAAAATTGGTGCAAACCAACCATCGTAAATATGTCTGAGAGTCCAACAATTATGTATTGTGGTAGCAACCACCAAAAGCTCATAGGAATGGTCGCATTTGGGTGATCGAAGGGTGCGTATTCTCTAGCAATTCCAAGTCTTCTCATCTCTACCAATCCTGCTACGACCATGGAAATCACTGTAAGAAGTATCCCGATTCCAATCCTTTGGAGAATCGTTAGGCCGGATGGGATTCCGGTAAGTCTTCTTGTGGTTGGCACAAGGATCCAATCATAGACGGGGACAAATGCAACAGTTGTTAGGCTTCTAACAACTATGAGGGATGCAGCAGATGCCTTGAAGGTGGATGAGATCTTCCTGTCCATGGTGCTAGATTGCTTAGTGAAAAATGTGGTAGGTTGTGCGGACACTACCCCAAGCATCAAACAACAAGACCAGATAGGGAAAAGTCGCATGATCTGTTTCGCTTCTTCAACTTGTGCTTGGGTGCATAACCTCCAGCTATTTTGACAACAAGGTGCATCTAAGTCATCTACAATGGCAGCCTTGTCCAAGAATCTGCAATTTTCAAATTGGTAATTAGAAGTAGCTGAGAATGCTAACTGCATTTTATGTTTCATTATCATCGACAAAAATCTATATGCACAGCGTGTACTAAGAGTCGGCCAGCACACACCCTAACCATTGTTGGGTGGAAATCTTATCATGCATTTCAAAAAATGAGCTCCTAAATATTCACAATTCTTCAGAGGTCGAGAAGGTGTGGCTTAGGAGAAGCGCCAGAACTACTCATTTTCTCCTTGGCACCTAATCTAGACGTTTGCACTTTGGATCTTTTCTTTAGTTTTTCACATTATTTTGGGACCCACCCTTGTGCCTTGGAGAGGGGAGAGCAACTCATTCTCTCCATAGTGCTTTCATTTGAAAATTATTGGCTCTGATGGCTTAATTGGTTTAAACATCATCTTTGAGGGAGAACGTACAATTTGAACTGCCAGGAAACTCTTTCATGTTCTTCAAAAGGGAGCATAGCAGGGTCATTTGAAATGACTTTGATCCTTGGTGCTATCCTTGCACTTGAGGGTGTTTAGTGCAACACTCCTTGCTAGAGAGGCCCCTTTATCTTGAGGTTGGTGACGCTTCCAATTTTCTCTCCTGTTGGTCTTGAATTTCGTATTAGTTTATAGGCCCAGATTCATGTTGATGTCCATATCTTGAGGATGATTAATGCCCCCATTTTCAACATTTTGATTTTTCCTTTCAAAAGCGGGACAATCGGGAGCTACTGGCCATGGGAGTGGATGGATAACCAACTATCATGGAGTTGTGAGACATTTAGTTGCTATAATTTTTAGGGCCCACTGGATGAATGATTGCAATTTAGGTGTTCCTAGAAGGTATCTTCTCTTGACAACCTTGAAAGAGTAGGATTCACTTACTTGAATTGATTGGCTCCAGGAGTAATTTCCTTAGCCATAGGAACACATCTGCTTTCATCTTGATTATCCTTTCTTAACGGAAGATGCCACTTACGAGCAGCAGCAACAATGACTTTGGCAACTTGAGTCAATGGGCTTTGCCCGCTTGGAACTAGATGGGTGTATGTGTTTGATCCAAAGATAAAGAGAAAAAGTGCAACCGCCATAGCACTCGTGAGAATCCCGAAGCCAATGGCCCACCCCACATTGTCTTGAATATAACTTGCAATAAGCATTCCCACACTCCCGCCACTGCATACAGCAAAATACCACCAATTGAAGAAAGAATTCTTGGCTTTTCTCCCTTTCTCGCTATCGTCATCGAATTGATCCACTCCGAATGCTTCCACACATGGTTTATGTCCTCCTAGTCCCATGCCCACCATATACAGCGAAATGAAAACGAGCAATTCCCGAAATTGAAGAGGAATCACCATCGCCGCTGATGTAGTTAGTAAGGAAAGTCCCTGCAACAATTTGTACTCAATTAATTCTGAATGTTGATCACTTGATAAATTTTTGAGAAAGTTTATAATAATAATACACCTTATACTTGTATTTATAATTAAACTAGAATGAATGATCACATGAAGTCAAAGTCAAGTTGTCATCCTAAACCATGTGTGTATGCCATCTAACCTATCCAATAGGTCAATCCAATCATTAGGTTAGTATACCTCAAAATTGGACCAAACCATAGTTCTAAAACTCGGTGACTCAAATTTGGATTTCAAGCCAAGTTACTAAGAAAATCACATATGATTGAGACTCCGCTGTAACTCATCAAGACTCGGTTGTAACTCATGAGACTCCATCTAACCTATCCCAATCCAATCATTATGTTCTTGCCAGGGCATTCCAAGTTGATAAGGAAATAGTTTATTATCTCCAATAGTAGTTTGCAATGAAAAAACTAGAGCATGCCCATTAAAGTATTAAAAAAATAAAAAGATTTGGAGGTTGTTAGGGGCTTCAGGATCATTGTGTAGGTGTTTGGTTACTTGCTGGGATCTGCTATGGCAGGTGATAAAGCGGTTTTGAGTAACCTGAGAAGAGGCCTATGCTAAGGTTCATGAATGCAGGCCACAGTTTTGGTGTAGGTTTTCTGCTGCCCTGTTTTCAGATATTGAGTCCTATAGTATCAAGGCGTTTTGTAATGGCTACGTATATTCCAGTATTTAGCTACTTCCTTAACTAGGCAATCTGGTTTGTTTTCCTTTTTATGTAGATTATAGGATAGGTGAGGCCTCTTTCTTTTTGTGGGCCCACCCAAATAGATGTAAATCATTTTCCACATCAACAAAGTTACAGGTGGTGTGCTCCCACCTTTTATATATATATATCTATATAAACTTTTTGAAAAATAAGCGATTTGTTTATTGCTGTATCAACAAAGTTATAAGTGGTGTGCTTCCACCTTTCTGAACAAAAAAAAAGAAAAAAAGGGTTGTTTGTTGTCAGTTGTGGCCCTATTTCCATTTTGTTGGGCCCGCACTTGTATTAGGGAAAAAAAAGCTGCAGTATACGATAGGTGAGGCCTATTTCCTTTTGTAGCCCACTCGAACATTTGTACAGCCATTTATCATAATCAACAAAATTGCAGGTGATGTGCAGCCACCTTTCTGTGTGAGAGAGAGAGAGAGAGAGAGGGAGAGAGAGGATTTGGACAGTCCGGCCGGTGGTTAAGCTCAAAACCACACTATTTAGAAACTCATAACCTTCACTTTTAACTCTTCGGGTTGAATGTCAACCATTTGCAAACTTTTCAATTCACCGTCCATTTGAAGGCCACCAATTGAATGCCTAGTATCATCCAATTTCTATGATTTTTCTACAACAATTCCATTTTGTTGGGCCGTTATGGTATTAGGGAAAAAAAGCTACAGTATACGATATGTGCGGCCCGTTTCTTTTTGTTGCCCACCCAAATATTTGTACAACCATTTTTCATAATTAACAAAGTTGCAGGTGGTGTGCTCCCACCTTTCTAGAAAAAAAAAAGAGGGCACAAATTAAGTATAGATGATTTGGATGGTCCGCTTATTGAGTTTTATTGTACAGCCATTTATCATTTAAAGGCCACCAATAGGATGCCTAGTATCATCCAATTTTATGACCTTTCTAAAAAAATTCCTTCATGGTATGGGCCACTAGGTGGATGGTCTTCATCTAAAGTTACTACCACAACATGTAAGGTACAAATATTAGGAAGGACATGATTTCCATATATTCCTCTTTTCGTTTTTCATTATTGTTGAGATTTAATTAAGTTGTAATTAATTTAAGATAAATTTGATTACATTGTGATCTTACTTTTGAGGTCATTCCTCTTAAATAAATTCACAACTATACCCAATGAAAATACACAACCAATTATCCAATATTCCAATTCCAGTTTTTCTCATTTTTCTAGGTTTATCATGGTATAGAGCCTCTAATACGGAGCTCTTAACTATCCAGTACATTCTCCTTGCTGGATTCCGACATTTCATTTTTCTGAGTATTCTACATGCATCCTCCAATCCGATGATCCCCAAAACCGTCGTGCCACCACTGGAATTGACATCCAACATCCATCATATTCAAACAACATAGAGACTCATTACTAAAGACGTTTTCCTTTCGTGTTCATACGCCTCGACTGCAACCCATCTTCCCCAAATCGGCAGACATTGAACCTTGTCTTTTGCCACCTCGGCCGTCTTCGCACCATCTACCTTGTCACCAACAGCCGCACCGATCACCTTACCAACCCCTGCCGCACCAACCACCTTCCTCTATATCCCTCAACTTCTGGCCATCACAGCTTTGCTAGTTCCTAACCCTCCACCATCACCTCCACCATCACTTGCCGCTTACTGCATATCCACTAGCACCACCATCGTCGACATGACCACTAAAACTCCTCTCGACCCTATTGCCTCCAAAAAGCCATTAACGTCACAACTCTGTTCACCTGCAACGCAAACCCAACCCGAAAACCAATCAGCACTGCTTTCCCCTATTACCAACTCGAAACCCGTCACACATCGGCACACCATCATCTTAAATGACCGTCTTTTCCGCATCAAATCAATGCTTCCCAAACCCCAACTCGCCATGCCAAAATCCCGTCCCCTATCCCTGTCATTTTCTCACCGCTAGATTTCATTCTGGTTAAAAAAGTAAGAGATTCTTGTACATGACGGAGGATAGAAGAAAACGATAATGAAATGAATAGATCTTTCGAGTTCAAGGCTCGACTTGAATAGTCAATTTCTCAAGACAGATTTGCTGCCCTTTTTCTGGAATTTCCAGCAAGTACAAACGAAGGAAATCTGCCAATTGTCTTCAGGATACAATGAAGTCTCAATCCGATTTTCAACAAGAAAATTTACACATTTAAGTGTTGAACAGATCTCTAGTTTTGACACCGATATGCCTTAAGACGTTCAGAAAAAACTTAGTAAGAGATTAGATCGAGAGTAATTGCACAGAAGATAATATTATATTATAAGGATTTTGAGTATATTCTTCTGGATTATAGTATCCAGGATTTATATCAATTGAAAGGTTATGGATTTCTTCCTGAAGAGGTGCTAAAGAGCCTCTTCAAGAAATCCATACCTATTCACAGCAAATAATTGCCTTTTCATGAAAGGACATGACCCTTTGTCCTATGACAGTTATTTCTGTACCCATTCAGACAAGAGCAGTTATCCAATAGGAAAAACTGTATCCACATAAGAGACACATGGCATAGGTGTCACATGTACAATCATGTCACAATTATTCTCAATCAACTAAAAAAGGTAATAAACATCAGGGTACCATGACCTAAAAATATGAACCGAGTGCCAAAAAGACTAAGGCTCTCATAACTCCTTGCGAAGTGCTAAGTGCGCCTAATAAAGCGCCAAAAAGTATCCAAGCAGCCCTACCGCCCACGCCATGCGCGTGCGCAGACGGTGCTTCGCACGTCTTCGAGGAGATTTGAACCCTGGTTGCATAAGCAAAACTCTCTTTTCTTACCGACTGGCTATACACACTATTTATGGAAAGTTTAAATAATTAATATATTTATTTACTTTCTAAAAATAACTTTTATTTTTGAAATTTATTTTTATTCTAGAAAACACAACAATCCCCCACAATTTCAAAAATAAAATCAGATTTTAGAACGAATGACATATCAGTATAAATAGGTGCATAAGCAAAGGTATCTTTTGAATTTGAACCTTTACTTTAGTGTATATGTATCAAAGTTATGTCAGGTACTTAGTGACCCATTAGTTTTGAACTAAGGACCTTATATGACTCACCGGACACATAACACACATCTATTCATATATAACTGGAGATCTAAAAGTTCGCACATTTCTGGCCTTGTGCGTATCCTTATTTCATGAGTATTCTAGAGACGATCTCAATCTCTTCAAAAGCGGCCTCACTTCTCTACTCATATAGGTATATCTATCAAAGATGATTCTGCTTCATCTCAGCAAAGTCTGCTTATAGATCTATTAAGAGTTAGTACTCAGCCTCTTATGAAATGCAGAAACCAAACACTAGACTTTTAGGAATGAGACTCAAAATTTCTTTTTCTAGTGTATGTTTCAGTCACAAACTTAACTTGTTTGTCCCTTTGAACCTAGCCTATATTTCAAAACATAGGTAGAGTTGCCATCAAGAGTGAAAGTTATATCTTTATGGATCTTAGTCTCATTCCTTTAGTGGTTCTTCTTATTTGATCTCTTGATAAACCTTTTGTCAAGGGATCTACTAAGTTTAGGATGGATTTAACATATTCCATTGTGATTACTCCATCTCTGAGCAATCTTTTAACAAAGTTATGCCTTAGACCTACATTTCTAGACTTACCATTATAAGTCTTACTCATAGCACGACAAAGAGTAGCCTGACTATCACAAAAGATAAATATGGCAGGAGTAGGTTTTGGCCAATACGGAATTTCTAACAGTAGGTATCTTAGCCATTCACCTTCTTTACAAGCAGCACCAAGTGCAATAAACTCATTTTCCATTATAGAGTGAGATATGCATGTTTGTTTCTTAGATGCCCATGATATTGCTCCTCCTCCAAGAGTAAATATCCAGCCACTTGTAGATTTAGATTCTACGCTATCTGAATTCCAGCTTGCATCGTTGTACCCTTCAAGTACAGCGGTATATGATTTATAATGCAGTGCATAGTCTATGGTTCTTCTTAGATACTTTAAAACTCTCGAAATCGCATTCTGGTGTACTTGTCCTGGATTACTGGTATATCTGCTTAGCATTCTTACGGTGAGTGCTATATTAGGTCTAGTGCAATTCATTGTATACATTAAACTCCCAATAGCACTCGCATATTCTTGTTGTGCTTTACATCTACCAGTATTTTTAACCACTTTAATACTTGGATCAAATGGAGTTGAAACCAGTTTACTATCATAATGATAAAAGTTCTTTAACACTTTCTCTACGTAATGAGATTGTGTTAAGGCTATTCCATCATTAAGATTATAAATCTTAATACCTAATATTACATCAGCTTTCCCCATATCCTTCATGTCGAAGTTAGTACTTAGAAACTTTTTAGTTTCTTTCACACAGTCCTCATTTGTTCCAAATATTAGCATATCATCTACGTATAGGCAAATAATGATTTGACCTTTAATATATATGCACTTATCTGCTTGGTTTACTCTAAAACCATTAGATTGTACTACTTGATCAAATTTCTCATGCCATTGTTTAGGAGCTTGCTTGAGCCCATAGAGAGATTTGACCAGTTTACACACTTTCTTCTCTTACCCAGGTTGAACAAACCCTTCAGGTTGTTCCATATAGACTTCCTCATCTAGATCACCATTTAAGAATGCTGTTTTGACATCCATTTGATGGATTACTAAGTGGTGAATTATTGCAAGAGCAATTAAAGTCCTAATGGTAGATATACGAGCAACAGGAGTATATGTATCAAAAAAATCGATACTTTCCTTTTGTCTAAATCCTTTGCCTACCAATCGAGCTTTAAACTTATTTATGGTTCCATCAGGATTGAACTTTCTTTTAAACATCCACTTACATCCTATAGGCTTTGAACCTGGTGGAAGATCGACCAAACACCATGTGTTATTAGAGACTATGGAATCCATTTCATCGTCTATGGCTTCCCTCCAAAACTGTACATCAGGAGATGAGAGAGTTTCACTACGTGTCGATGGATCACTTTCAATACTTAGTGGTAGAGTAATCTCCTTTCTTATTTCATTTTTATCCCCTTCTATAAGAAACATATAATCTGGGCCAAAAGATGTTTCTTTTCTTCCCCTTTTCTATCTCTTTGGTTCATTTTTTTCTAGATGAGTGTTAGATTTATTATGAAAGTTGTTATATTCTTCGTTCATTGGTTCTATTATATTTTCATCAATCTGTCTTTTTGTATGATTATTCATATAGTCTTTATATACTACATTTTCAAAAAATATAGCATCCCTAGACTCTATAATCATGTTTTTGTCATCAAAAGAAGTTTGTTCTAGAACCAGGAATCTATATACGGGACTATGAATCCCATAACACACAAAAGCACACCTGATTCCTCTAGGACCTAACTTTACTCTTTTAGAATCAATAATCCTGACTTCTATTATACTTCCCCATACTTTGAAGTAATGAAGATATGGTTTCTTATTTTTCCATAATTCATATGGGGAGATATCCAATTTTTTGTGTGAAATAGCATTTAGAATACGGTTTGCTGTTAACAATGCTTCTCCCCACAAATTCAGTGGTAATCCAGAATTTAATATCATACAGTTGATCATCTCGACTAATGTCCTATTTTTGCGTTCCGCTAGGCCATTTTGCTGAGGTGTGTAAGGTGCCGTAAATTCATGGATTATATCATTTGATTCACAAAAGTTGTTGAATTCATTAGAAGAGTACTCACCTCCTCTATCACTTCTGAGGGCTTTAATCTTTACATTCAACTGATTTTTCACTTTGGCCTTATAAATCTTAAACTTTTCAAAGACTTCATCTTTAGATTTTATCAAGTATACATAGGAAAATCTAGTGAAGTCATCGATAAATGTGATAAAATACGTTTTTCCTCCACGAGTTAAGGTATTATTTAAATCACAGATATCGGAATGAATTAATTCCAAGGGTTGTGATTTTCTCATGCCAGTCCCAAACGATTTTCTGGTTATTTTTGAATGAGCACACACATCACATTTCCCTTCTTGTTGTATTTCATATTTTGGTATAAGTCCCAGTATCATCATTCTTTTCATTGAATGATAATTAACATGACCTAGTCTAGCATTCCATAGAGATACAAAATCCACTATATAAACGGAAACATTATTATTATTATTATTATTATTATTATTATTATTATTCAGTTTAATCATACCATTACATGAATATCCTTTGCCTACAAACATACTATTCTTGGTGATAACCAACTTATCAGACTCAATCACTATTTTGAATCCCCTCATATTGAGAAGATCACCTGACACTAGATTTTTAGACATGTCAGGTATATGCAATACATTTGTTAGTATCAGTCTTTTGCCTAATGTAAACTGAAGCTCTACTATTCCTTTTCCAACAACGGTCGCACGAACGTTATTACCCATCTTCACTTCTTGTCCAGTTGTTATACCTTCATAGGTCTTGAAGATGTTTCGGTCCTTCAATATATGAATGGTTGAAGATATTACTGTATTAGCTTCAGTAACCATTGCTACAAGTTGGTCTTCTGTCATGTTAGCCTAAGCTTTCAGTTGTTTCTTCCTGTGTCGACATTCCTTTATGTAGTGTTCAGGCTTATTGCAGAAGTGACACTTGCCCCTTTTCTTTCCCTTTTTCTTAAACTCTGTATCTTTCTTTGGGAAAATAGATTTGGAGTTTTGAGATTTTGGCTTGTCATCTTCTGCAATATTTGCTTTGGAATGATTTTCCGAAGCATTTTCTTTCTTGTCTCGATTTCTGGACTCTTCTTCTATACGAAGATGTCGTTGAAGCCCTTCAAGAGTGTACTTCCTTTCATCATGTTTCAGTTTCTTTTTATAATCAAACCATGATGAGGGTAATTTTGCAATTACTACACCGACCAGGAATTCTTCAGGAAGATCTATCCCACCAATCTTCAATTCATCAACCAAGTTCTGTAGTTCGGTTACTTGGGAGAGAATTGGCTTATCATTTTTAAACTTGAAGTGGACATAATTGTTGATCAGAAATTTCTGAGTACTGATCTCTTCAGTTTTATATTTTTGATCTAATTTTGTCCACAAATCTTTAGCAGAGGATATTTTACGGTATGAGTTATAGATGGAATTAGAGAGGGCGTTTAAGATATGACCTTTGCATAGAAAATCGTCCTCCTTCCTTTTCTTCCGTTCTGCCTTTACTTGTTCTGAGTCATCATCAGTTGGCTTGGTCAAAGAAGGCAGATCATTATCTAGGATGTAAGATAACTTCAGAGTTGTCAAAAAGAAAAGCATCTTCTGCTGCCATCTTGAGAAGAATTGACCGTCGAAACGATCCAGTCGTACAAAGTCTTGGTTCATAACTTGAATGGAATGAATTGCCTCCATTGTGAAAAGAGTTTTATTCTGTCTTGAATGTTAGAAAAGTAAGAGATTCTTATACACAACGGAGGATAGAAGAAAACGATAATAAAATGAACAGATCTTTCGAGTTCAAGGCTCGACTTGAATAGTCAATTTCTCAAGATAGATTTGTTGCCCTTTTTCTGGAATTTCCAGCAAGTGCAAACGAAGGAAATCTGCAAATTGTCTTCAGGATACAATGAACTCTCAATCCGATTTTCAACACGAAAATTTACACATTTAAGTGTTGAACAGATCTCTAGTTTTGACACCGATATGCCTTAAGACGTTCAGAAAAAACTCAGCAAGAGATTAGATCGAGAGTAATTGTACAGCCATCAGCAACATCTGAATGCGCAAACCACTAATAGTCTTGTTATGAGGAAAACTAAAGTGACCTACTACATGAGACATTGACCATGGGGGGGGGGGGGGGGGGGGGGGGGGGGGGGGGACCAGGGTGATGTTGGCTAAGAATCATCTGAACTGGCTCCTCGAGACACCAACGTATCGACCACATAGATGAGCTGAGTTGAGATATGAGGAGAAACCCTGGAAATGAGCTCCGAGGAGAACCCCAAAAATGAGTTGAGTTGAGATATGAGGAGAAACCCTGGAAATGAGCTCCGAGGAGAACCCCAAAAATGAGCTCTGAGGAGAGACTCACATGTCAAGTTGAACTACTCAAATTCAGATCTCGGTGATAAAACTTACCGGCTGAGCTGATCAGACCAATCTCGACCTCAAACAAGGGATATCCAGAAAAAATCCTGCATCGTACCGAGCAAGGATAAATCCGACGAGATCCTAGCCGAAGATTATGCTGATCGAGGCAGGATCAGAAATATTCTCAGGAGCAGATCCCCACTCAAATTCGGACCCTTTAACGTATCTTACAGATCCCACTGAGATACGCAAACCGTTTAAGCATCCTATAAATACACCATCTGTCTTGGGAGAAAGGTATGCACAAAAATTCTCGACTCAGGTCTTATTTTTGTGATAAACCTACCCACCTAACTTAAGCATTGGAGGGTCCCCGCCCGACACCAATACCCCCATTGTCCTTCACCTTTTTACTGGTGCAAGTATCCGAGTGCTTACAGGTGCAACTGCAAGCTCATCCAGGTTTAGATGATAACAAGTCCCATCGTTCGCCACCGTTGCCACAAAACACTCATGCATTTGGCCATCATCTGGATCATTTTTTAAAAGCAAACCATCTGTAATTTTGCTGATGACGGAAAACATGTACATCCAATCAGGTGGGCTCCACAAAACACCTTGCCTTACCTATCATATAGACGTCTAGACGACAACAACAAAAATCAAAAGAAATAGATATAAAAAGCCAAAAAACGGAGATGACCCCAACCAACCTGAGACCTGGATCCAAGCAACCGAGCGTCAAAATAGTTGAAAAAACAAACAACAACTAACCACCATTAAAACTCATCACCAAGGAACTAACAAAGTGGGGTAGAACGAGGCCACTGTTGTGACCACAACAATCAATCACAGTAAAATAGGCCCTCTAATAGATAACCATCAAAAGCCATCCATCAAATTCCACCTGCTTCCATGCATTAAAACACACACAAACGACAACAAACAGCTTCCCCAGTAGACAAACACACCCAATCAACTCTGCCACCACATTAACCGTTTCAGTCGTAGCAAAACAAACCTGTGTAACATATTCTCATGTGTGTCACTATTTGCCTATTAACCAAGAACAGCTAAATTCACCATCAATTGGATCTGCTACAACCCAAATATGTTGTTGCTCTGATTTGCAGACGGCCTTCAGCCCCCTTCTGCGTCCACAACTCGCTGGAAACCCATCTTTGCCCGCATTGTGTCGCTGAATCTATTGCATATATCAAGAAAGGGGCATTAATCCATTGTCGTCATTTCCAACCAATTTGCATTCATCTAGATGTTCTTGGATTGTGTCTGTTTCAGGTTCTAAACCCTCAGATATGCAGTTCTACTTTGCAGGCCATGTTAAAGACCTGCTTTCGTGCTTGGATCTATTTTCAAGACATTATTGCTCCAAAACTCCAGGTCTCATCAAATAACGACCCACCTTTAGGCCTAATTTGTTGTGAAAATCATTGTTATGGACGCAGTTTGGAAGGCCCAACTGGTTGAAGAAATCAATCCGTGACTGCTCATCCACTCCCGCGCTTCTTTCTGTCCATTTAAACCCCCCCCCCCCCCCCCCCCCCCCCCCCCCCCTTTTTTTTTTCCAAATGCCTTCTTTCCTACTTCATGACCACTTCATCTAGCATGTCAACTTTTTAAGCCATCTCCTCTCCTCCCACCACTTGGATTATAAACAGTGGAGCCTCTACTCATATATCACCCAATCTCTTATTGTTTATAGATTTCACACAAGTTTTTAGAGTTAAACCCGTTGCAATAGTAATTAGAGATATCACCCCATCACTCATATCGACTTAATATCTTTATCTCTAAATTTGGTTCTATATGGTGTTCTTTGTGTTCCCACTTTTCATTTTAATCTCCTGTCTATTAGTTATATAACAAGGAAGTTGCTTGTAGTAAGTGAAGTAAGAGACGGACTCTACTACTACCATCCACCCCCAGTCCCCGCACCATTAGCCATGCTCGTTACTCAGTCTACAGGCTCCAACCTTTGGCATATGCGCCTTTGTCACCCATCTGTATCAAGCTTATATTAGATATCGTTTACTTCAAGTACAACTCGTTATATTTGAAAAAGGGCTAAACGAACTCATCGTCTGTTTCCACTAAGTTGCACTTGAAGTGCAATTCATTTTAATTTGGTTCACCTTGATGTTTAGAATCGCCATCCCACACCATTTCACACCGATGCATATAATTTTCTCATAATTGTAAATGACTATCCACGTTGCACTTGGGTTTGTTTTATGTGTTTTAAATATGAAACATATTCCCTTTTTGAAAACTTATGTGCAATAGTTCAAACTAAATTCAAATCTCAAGTTCAACAAATTCGTATTCATAATATGATGGAATTCCTTTCAAACTTCATACAAACTTTTCCTCATGAACATGACATCCTTTATCAGCACACTTGCATTGAGATACCACAACATGGGTAGTTAAGCACAAACATTGGAACCTACATGAGCTTACCCACGCCTTATGCTTTCAGGCCAATTTACCATTGTCCTTTTGGGGGAAATATGTCTTGACTGCCACTTACCTCATCAATCGGATACCCACACCCATTTTGAATGGTAAAACCCATATAAAATGTTATTCAAACATCTGCCATCCTATGATTATCTTGGCATTTTTTTTTCGTTGCTTATGTTATGCTCATACCATTTATAGTCATAAACATAAATTTGCCTTATGTGCATCTAAATGCATCTTTGTTGGTCAACTTTGGTATGTCACTTTTCTCGATACCATATTTCCCTTTAAAAATACCAAACTCATACATCATCTCATCTCATTTTTGTGCCTATCGCTTATCGAAGTCTAGATGATCTTATGCCTCCTCCCGTTGGCACTCCTAAGCCTCATGATCCTCAACCTTCAACCAATGCACCACCACCTAACCCTCGTCATTCTAATTATACCATAACCCATTCTGCCTGCTTCAACGACTATGTTTGGCCCACCCTTAATCCTCCATCCTCTCCTACGTCACCTCTTTTATGACACTCTTCAAGTAATCTCTATCCCCTATCTAATTTTCTTTCATACATACAGTTATTTCTCTACTAATCATGTCACCTTTATTTCCTCTATTTCTTTCATGATGAGTTGTCATCATTTTCTCAAGCTATTAAACTTTCTCATTGCCATCAAGCAATAGCCGCAGAAATCAAACTATTAGAGGTAAATTAGACGACTTATCACTAATAAAAATACTAATTGGGTGCAAATGGGTGTATAAAATCAATTATCATGTTGATGGAACTAATGAACGTTTTAAAGGATATTTGGTGGCAAAAGGATAAAATTCGGTTGAGGGTCTCAATCTCTATGAAACATTTGCATATTTTGCAAAAGTGGTAATTGTATGTTGTCTCCTTGTTGTACTTGTTATTCATCATTAACCACTTCATCAACTTGATGCCAAAAATCCTTTCCTTCATGGAAACCTTCTTGAAGAAGTCTACATGACGACTCCCCCTGGCTTTGCGAATACCTCTGGAAAGTGCAACCACATATTGAAGCTTAAACATCCAACTGATAGCTCCACTCGCTAGTATAAACGAGTAATCAGAAGTAAAACTTCTATTTTCCACATTCCCCGCATAATCTGAATCAACATATCATACAAGTCGCTTCTTTAAATCTCTGAAACACAAGACATAGTCCGTCGTACCTTGTATATACTGAAGTAACTATTTCATCACTTCCCAATGTTGCTTGTCGAGGTTTGACATGTATCTGTTCATAACACCAACTGCATGTAAAATATCTAGTCTCGTAAAGACCATAGCATACATAAGACTGTCAACTGTGCTCAAATAGGGCACATGAGACATACCGCTTTTCTTCATCTGACGTAGGACATAATTTCGAGGAATGCCGAAAGTGAGTAGCATGGAGAGCACTAACCGGTTTCGCCTTTTCAAGTCCGAACTTGATTGAAACCTTATCAAGATACTCCTCTTGAGACAACCATAACATGCTCATCTCCCTGTCCATATGTATATCAATGTTAGTTTCTTCGCTACAATCAGGCCTTGTACCTAACTAGTTTCTTACGAAATATCTAATTGCACCCGATCGCCTTCCTCCCAATGGGCAGCTCAACTAGCGCTCATGTTTGACTTTTATACAAAGAATTCATCTCTTTATACATAGCTACCATTCACTTTTCTGTATCTTTATCTTCTAAAGCTTCATGGAAATTAGATGGATCCCCAGCATCTGTAAGGAAAGAAAATACAATATTAGATTCATCCTTGTATCTCAATGGTAACCTATGATCCCTTGGTAGATTTCTCCTAACAGGTAGTGGCTCGACCTCTTCTTGTACCTTAATTTGTAGCTCAGGTTCCTCAAATGTCTCAATCATGTCTAATTTCACATCAACAACTGACTTTTATATTTCCTTTTACTCATCTTTCGAAAATAAGAAACTCTCATCAAATTTGACGTCCCGTCTAATAATGATCTTTCGCAAAGCACGGCCTAACAACCTGTAACATTTGACCTCATCGTCATAGTCAACAAATGTGTACTTTTTTATTCTTTGGTCTAGCTAATCATTCTCAACAAATGGTACGTGAAAGTAAAAATCACAACAAAAAATCCTCAAACTTGAGTAATTAATTGCCTAACTACTTTATACTTTCTCAGGAATTTTACAATCAATAACTGTAGAGGGAGACCTATTCACCAAATAACGAGTTGTAGAAACAGTTTCAACCCAAACCTCTTTGCCAAACCCAGAATTGTTCAGCATACTTCGAGTCATTTTCAAAAGAGTCTGATTCATGTTCTGTTACACCATTCTGCTTTGGCTTATGCCTTACTATGTTGTGCCTGACTATTCTATCATTCTTTCAATACTGATCAAATTCTTTTACAGTAAATTCCATGCCATTATCTATCATTAGAACTTTCATTTTTTTTTGTTATATCCGTTTTTCAACCACCGCTTTACACATCTTAAAAATGGCAAACACATCAAATTTATTTTTCAAAATATAAAGTCAAACTTCGGTAGAGAAGTCATCTATAAATGTGACAAAGTAAGATGATCGTCCTCCAAAAACAATAGGCGAAGGTCCCCACGCATCAAAATACACGTAATCAAGCTGCCCTTTACTACCATATTTTCCGGTTTTAAAATGCAGTCTTGACTATTTCCCATATATGCAATGTTCACATATATCCAAATCAAAGCTTTTAAAACTATGAATTAATTTAGGATAGAGAAGTACCTCTATACCCCGCTTGCTCATGTGGCCTAGGCACATATGCCACAACGTGCCAACGTGAAATCCGCTACAGACTCTGCAGCTCCACCAGATATAGTACTTCCGATCAACCGATAAAGATTACTTTTCCGTTGTTCATTCATTATTGTAAGAGACCGTTTTGAAATCTTCGGGACACCATCATAATCAACGAACTTGCAACCAATTGCATTTAGCACTCTTAGAGAGATCTGATTCTTCTTCGAGTCTAGAATGTGACTTACATCTGCCAGAGTACGCTTTACCCCATCAAACATCCTAATGCGAACCAAACCAATTTCATTCATATTTCAGGCATGGTCATTACCCATAAGAACCAACCCACCCATTATACTTGCTATATATGGTATACCAACTTCAATGAGGACATATATGATACACTACCCTCATATCTAAGATCCATTCCTGATAGAAATTTTCAGTCTTGGTCACCGACAATACATTACAACCATCTAAGCCTTTATTGGATTCAACTAAATTAACTTCATTCGGCGAATCATCTAACTTCTCATCTTTTCGAGCTTTGGGAAACTGACAGTCATTTTTAAAATGTCACGTCCTTTGACAATTCCAAACACTTTAACTTTCCTTTACCTGTTGACTTAGATCTTGATTGTAGTTTTCCCCCTTCTCTCACTCAGATAGTCTTTTCCGAATAAACAATGCATTCATAGAGGTACATTCATCGCCACTCCATTGTCGTAACTGCTTCGACAGAGGGGCTACGATAATGGTTTCGATATCTAAAGTATTCCTACTATGACAAAAAGTATCAACCAGATACTCAAATGACTTGGGGAGAGATATCGATAAAATTAAAGTTTTGTTTTCTCCTCGATCTTCACATCAACACTCGTCAACTTGCGAACCAATTTGTTGAACGTATTAATATATTTAGATAGATCCAATCCTTTCGCCATTTTTAGAGTATAAAAATGCATTTTCAAAAATAAACTATTAGTGAAAGATTTTATCATGTAAATACTCTCAACTTTGTTCATAAACCTTTAGTAGGCGTCTTATTTATAACATTGTAAATATATGGATGAATAGCATGGTTAAAAAACATGCATCAATGTGGAGCCCCACAGATATACTAAAATTTCAAAGTCCACCATAAATCCGATAGTATCTACTTTTGAGACTAAATGATATTATATCTATGGTAATCCAATCATTCTCACTGTTTCCAAATGACAATGAAATTTGCTTGGGACCAAATGCAATTCAATGCCACTTAATACCAGATTTGCAAACTAGACTATCTACACGGTGACAGCCTGGATAAGGCTCTCATGCCCTGTCAGGTGCATAATAGCCAATAGCCAATAGGCATGGGTATCATAGGTTAGGCCCCATAGCTTAGGCAGATTAGGTGACTAAAAAATCGTACACATTTTATCTTTTCAATCTTTATGCGAACAAACACACTTTAAATAATGCTCAATGGGACTTAGGGCCTGTTTGATTTTCTAATTACAAGGGTAATTCTAGGTAAATGGGTAATAATTATTTACCTCTGTGTTTCCGGTTTGATTTCCAAGTTGATTTGACCGCCGCCTTTCATTTATAGCACTCCTCACATCACCCGAGGAGAAAAAAGTTAAATTGTGGGCCCACCTTGATGTTTTTGTATTATCCACACCATCCATCCCTTTAGCCAACTCATTTTAGGGCATGAGCCGAAAAAAAAGGCAGATCCAAAGATCAAGTGGACCACACTACTGGAAACAATGGGAATTGAACTCCTATCATTAAAAGCTTCTTGAAGACCCTGAAAGTTTTGAATCAAATTGATATTTTTGTTTCCACTTTATCCATGACTGTGTGACCTTATTAACGGGTTGGATGACAAATAAACATCACTGTGGGCCCTAGGGAGAAAACAACTTTCAACCATTGAAGTTTTAATGATCCTTGTTTCCTAAGGTGTGGTCCACTTGAGCTTTTGATTTTCCTCATTTTTGGGCTCATGCCTTAAAATGTATTTTTTTTAAAGGATGGATGGTGTGGATAACTCATATATATCATGGTGGGGCCCATATATTTAAGTCAGTAATAAAAACGTTTGTATGAACCGATTTTTGAAATGTAATTCCTGGCGACCGTCAAACAAGTGTAGTAAGTAATAATCAGGTAATTCCGTGTATTTACGGGGGGGGGGGGGGGGGGGGGGGGGGGGGGGGAAATAAAAATCAACCAGGTGGCATCCTACCATTTAATAATGGTTGGGAGTCTGACAAGACACTTGACAATGCCCATCATGATGCCCATTACCATTTTTAACGATGGGAGATGTCGACAAGGATTTGGTACTACCCTGTACGGGAAGAGGATTGGCTGGTGTACCGCACACCGCCAACCTGGCTGGTGTATTGATCTTAGTAACTCTGTGGGTCCCATTATGAGGTATGTGTTATATCCAAATTTGATGTTACAAAGTCGGTGGGTCTCATTATGAGGCATGTGTTATATCCAAATTATCTAAACATTTGGCGAGATTGTTTTAAGGCTTTAAAAAAAAAAAAAAAAAAAAAAAAAGATAAATCCAAAGATCAACCGACCACACTGCAAAAAGTAGTAGGGGATTGAACATCTACAGTTATACCGAAGTCTTGGATCATTATTATATTTGCCTTATCTCTTCCTTCGTGCCCGTGTGGCTTTATGAATAGATTGGATGGAAAATAAATGTCATTGTGCCCTATGAATGTTTTAACGGTGGATCATGGCGTGCTCGTGCTCCAAAATGAAATCTCCACATAGATAAATGACGTAGATACAATAAATAGGACATCGTGGGACCATATAACTTTCATCTCCGTTGAACTATTCGTACAACTCCAAGGCCGAGGAGCGTCAGGAACGCGGATTAGCTACTAATAGGTTGAGTAGCGAGGCTTATAACTCAAGTGATATCACTAAGTTAAGCGAGACCACTATGATGTATCTGTTGTATCCACACCGTCCTTTCATTTGGAGATATCAATTTAGGGTATTAGCAAAAAAATGAGTCAGATCCCATGCTCGAGTCGACCCCACTGTAGAAAACAGTAGAGAAAGTGACGCCCACCGTTAAAATTTTCTAAGGGCCATGGAAGTTTCTGATCAAGCTAAAATTTTTGTTTACCCTAACTCATGAACAAGTTGAATCACAGATAAACATTATCCTAAGGAAGGTTTCAACAGTGGGCGTCACTCTTCCCACTGTTTTACGTGGTTGCCATATTTGAATCTTGACTCATTTGTCTTATGCCGTAAAATAATTTCTCCAAATGAATGAATGGCGCAGTGGGTCCACATTACTTGGTAACGTCTTCAACAGCGAGTCTCGCTACTCATCAGTATCTAATCCGCGTCTGAGCGTCAGCGCTCATGTTGGCACTACACGTACCCACATAAGCAAGGACGCGGATTTCCTGCGAAATTCTGCAAAAGCCTTTCCCACTAAGTTCCTGCGCAAGATTCTGTGTGGGGCCCACTGGTTGTTTGTGAGAAAGCCACTCCGTCCTTGTTCATTTTAGGACATGCGACTAAAAATGAGGAGGATCAAAAACTCAAGTGAACCACACGAGAGGAAACAGTGGAGATTTAGTGACCACCGTTGAAACATTTATATAGCAACAAAAGTTTTGTACCGATTTAATTTCTTTGCTTCTTCACTTCATCTCAGCGAAAATGAGTTTATAAACTGTTTGGATTGAATATAAACATCAAGGTGGATCCTGGGAAGGTTTTAAATCTAGGAATTCCTTTCCCCACTGTTTCATCTAGTATGGCCGACTTGAGTTTTGGATCTAATCATTTTCGGTCTCGTGTTCTAAAATGAGCTCAAAAAACCGGATGAACAGGTCCGATTTCTAACAAACATTACAGTGGGCCATCCAAAATCCTTGCACAAGAACTTCCTCGGAAAGGCTTTCGCGGGAAATCCGCGTCCATCAGGAAGGTCGGTGATGCGTGGTACACCAGCCAATCCGCTTCGCCTGTCCCAAACTCGGAAATGGCTGGGCTCCAAGGGACCTACGGTTATGTAAGGGTTTATCAACACCGTGCATTCATTTTTTTTTCATTTTATTTTAAGATATAAGCTAAAAAATAAGTAGATCCATGGATTAAGTGGAACAGACAGTTGGGATTAATCATGTCCCATGGGGAGCCGTAGAAGCCTTGGATCTGCCTCATTTTTGAGCTTATATCATAAAATAATAGGAAGAAAAATGATGAACGGTGTTAATAAACCCTTAAATCATAGTGTCCCCCCAGAGGCCCAGTCTGTTCCGAGGTCGGGACTGGCCGGATAATACCTCGTCCGAGATATGTGGTGCGTACTATGACACGTGACATGTCGGTGTACAGCTAGCTATGGTTCCATTCGGAAACGGATTGGCTACTCTCCTGGGCCAATGGCTGATGGTCGGTGCTATGTGGGGCCACTATGACTTAGGTGTTTCATCAACGCCGTCCATCTATTTTTACATATCATTTTAAGGTATGAGACAAAAAACGAAGTATATCCCAATCTCAATTGGACCACATTACAGGAAACAGTGTTGAATGAGCGTCGACCATTAAAAATATTTTGGGGGCCATAAAAGTTTGGGATCAAGCTGATTTTTGTTTTTTCCCTGATCTGGGCCTGTGTGACCTAATCAACAGATTGGATGTGAAATAAACAATACAGTGGGCCTTAGGAGGATTTTAATGGTGGATATCCAATCACTATTGTTTTCATGTGATGTGGTCCACCTTAGATTTATATACCTCTCATTTTTGGGATTAAGCCCTAAAATGATCTTTAAAAATGGATGAACGAAATGGATGAAACACATACATAATGGTGGGGCCCACAGAGCACCGACCATCAGCCCCGGGGCTGGTGTCAGGGGGAGTAGCCAATCCGTTCCCGTTCCATTCACGATACGTAAAACGTGTGAGATAAAAGAAAATGATTTTTTGTTTTTTTTTTTTTTCATCCTGTGGTTCTAAATGCAGGAAGCGGATTAGGTGCGGCCCTTACCGTGGGGCCCACCTTGATGTATGTATTGGATATCCACTTCGTCCATCCGTTTCCCATACTATTTGCGGCTATGAATTTAAAAGTCATGCAGATAAAAATTATAGGTGTACCACAGCATAGGAAAGAGTGGTTTTTTAACTTTAAAAACTTTTTATAGGCTACAAATGTTATAAAAAGTTTTGGATCAAGTTAATATTTGTTATTTTTCCCTTGGTCCAGGTTTATATGACCTTATCAACAGATCCGATGGAAAATAAACGTTTCGGAAACATTACCGTGAGCCCTAAGAATTTTTTAATGGTGGAACGTTCAATCACCTCTGTTTCATACAGTATGGTCCACCCAAGATTTGACTCTGCTACAATTTTCGGCTAATGCTATAAAATTATCTGGCACAACGGATGGACAGAGTAGATATAGAATTCATACATCACGATGGGCTCCATGGCAAGGGCCGCACCACGCTGAAGATTCGTAATTCAGACTATCATTGTATTTCTCTTCATGTCTACCGATACGTATGAATATGTCTTGATTTCTCCATTTCGAATATTTATTATTTTTTTATTTTCATCATGGTCTGTCCACATTGAGAAGGGTGCGGATTAGGTACTACCTACCTAATCCGCACCAAGAAAGCAGCGTGGAGGGGACGCGGATGGCGTCCTACCCCCGCCCGGATGGTAATCCGTCCGGGCAGGGCTTTGTGGGGCCCACCGAGATGTAAGTACTTTATCCACGCTGTATAACGATTTTTTCAGAAAATTTTAATATGTTAACCAAAAAATGAGGCAAATCTAAGGCTTAAGTGGACCACAACAAAGGAACTTGCACTGATATGACACTCACCGTTGAAACCTTTCTAAGGGCCCACGTGGTGTTTTTCTCATACCATAAAGCCTATTCATAAGGTGATGTGGACGTGGATGAAGTGAAAACACAAATATCAGCTTGATCTGAAACTTCTTCGGCTCGCAGGATGCTTTTAATGGTGGATGTTCAATCCCCAGTTTGTGGTCCACTCAAGCCTTGGACCTGCCTCGATTTTTGGTTAACATATTAAAATTTTCTGAAAAAAACGTTATACAGCGTGGATAAAGCACTTATATCACGGTGGGCCCCACAGAGCCCTGCCCGGACGGATTACGGTCCGGGCGGGGGCAGGACGCAATCCGCGTCCAGCGTGGAGGCGGCTACGGTTGGGAAGCGGAGTGGTTGGTGTACCACACTGATATAGCTGGTGTGAGTACGTGTCGTGCCAGTGACACTTCTCTATCTCTGAGTTGTGCGAAGGGTTTAAAGAGATCAAAGTTACCTGGCTCCAAAATGATGTATTTAATATATCCAGACTATTCGTTTATTTGTCCATATCATTTTAGAGCACGAGGCAAAAAATAAATCATATACAAAGCTTAAAAGAACCAGAATATAAACACCAGCGGGGATATCCCATCTGTTCATAAGGTTACAAAGACCTAGATGAATTTGAAAAACAAATATCATTTCGATCCAAAACTTCAGGAAGGGATTCAATGGTAGACGTTCAGTCTCCCACTGCTTTTTGCAGTGTAGTCCACTTGATCTTTAGATCTGTCTTATTTTTGGCTCAAGCCTTAAGACGATCTCACCAAATGGATGGACAGTTTGGATATAACACATACCTCATGATGGGACCCACGGAACTTGTTGATGTCAACACAAGCTAGATCGCTGGTGTGTGGTACACGGGCCAATCCCCTTCCCTTCGATGGATCCCTCACTGTGGGGCTGTCATGACGTAAGCATCTTATATCGAAGCCATCCATCCATTTCATCCAATCGAATCTAAAAATTTAGTGGATCCAAATCTTAGCTGATCACACCATAAGAAAGTGTGGTGATTGAATGCCCACCATTAAAAACTTCTTGTGGGCTACCGGAATGTTTATTGGCCATCCAATCTGTTGATAAGGTCACAAAGACCTTGATGAAAGGACCAGTTAGATATCAGCCAAGAGTCAACACTTTTGTGGGCCTCTAGAAGTTTTTAATTGGCAATCACCACTATTATCCGTCGTGTGGTCCACTTGAGATTTGTATCTTATGCATTTTTAGGTTCATACCCTAAAATAATATGGTGAAACGAATGGACAACCTGAATAGAAGACGCATATATCATGGTGGGCCCCATAGTCAAGAATTTACCAAATTGGTAGAATCCAGGAATCCCTACCAAAGCAACTTCCCAATAGAGTAGTGGATTGGATTACACAAGCATGGAGACCACTCAATTTTTTTTTTTTTTTAAAAAAAAAAAAAAAAAAAGAGAAAAGAAGAAGAAGAAGAAGAAAAGTTATTAGTTGTGTGCTTTCACCTTTCTCCTAAAAAAAAGAGAGAAAAAAATAAATAAATAAAAAGAAAGAAAATACCCTGAGATGCTTCTCAACAATTCTTTTTAGTTTTGATGAAGAGGTGAGTGATAGAATTCTAAGAGCCAACAAAAATAGAATCAACCAAACATGATTTTTATGAAAACAAATATACTTACTATTAGGGATCACGTGGCAGCAAATTTGAGTTCAATCAAACAAAATGAAATCAAACGCAACACAAACATACAGAGATCATATGATTTTTACATGAAAAAACTCTTATTTGAAAAAGCCACGACACGAAGCAACAATGAATCTATTATAAAAATGAAATTATAAGAGATGGATGGACTTACCGATATGAACAACCTCAAAATCCCTTCACAATACTATAGCTTTTCTCTCCCTCCGCTACAAACATTGTAGATCCACTTGATACAGTATTCCCGATCAACTTAAAAAGGTTATTGTTTCGCTGCACTTTCATTACTATGAGACCCCTTTTAGAAACTTTAAGAAACTGATCAAAACTAAGGTTGAAAGTTTTTCTCTCCCTCTGCTATACCATAAGGGTTGATCTCTTCTCTCATCTTAACATCCACATTCATTAGTTTATAAAGCAATTCGCTAAATATACTCATATGTTCATTGATATCAGACCACTTTATCATCTTAAGATTATAGAACTGTTTTTTAAAATACAGACAACTGTCTAGGGATTTCTTCATATACAAACTATTTAGTTTCGTCCATACCCTTGCGGCGGTCTTTTGATCCAGGACATTGTAGAGAACGTTGTCTGTTAGACACAATTGGATAGAGGTTGTATATCTCTTATCAAGTTCATTCCACTCTTCATCAGTCATATATACAGTAAACTTCACCTTACCAAGGAGAGCGTGTTGGAATCTTTGCTGAATTAGAAAGCTCTAATATTAACATTCTATGGTTTATTCTATTGGTAAATTTTTCTATTTCATACTTCGTGTTAGATTCTTACATCGACATGTTTCAAATTATAACTTAAAACCCTAACATTTGCTATAACCACTTGTTGGTGATCGCACGGAAGAAAAATCCGAATTCAATCAAACAAGATGAAATCAAACGCAATACAAACACATACAGATCATACAATTTTTATGTAAAAAAAAAAACCCACAGCGCAAAGTGACAGCAAATCTAATATGAAAATAAAATTACAAGAGATTAATGGACTTACAGATCCAAACAACTCAAAATTCCTTCATAAAATTCAAATTTTGCTCTCTCTTGCTCTAGAAGCCCTTGAATGTCATTAACCATAATTTCCTATAGGAACGACAACCATCAAAGGTCTATCGATGGGATTGAGTAGCACTCCAAAAACTATCCAACGATCAAAATTTTTTGATAAGATTTGAGTGGATTGTCGATGTGATTGAGTGGTCTGTCAACATTATTTACAAACCATGTTTAAGATAGATGGAAGACATTGACAACACTTACTAATTGCAGAAATATACAGAACAACCCTATGAAGTTGTATCGGTGAGTTCTCCTGAGTCTGGTATGCAGAACCTAGTAACATTTAATGTTTAAAAATATTATAATAATTGTAGGGTGTGGGTGAGTCCAGTTGAATTTTGACCAGTTTTGCCAATCAGAGTTGAAACAATTGAGTTGACCTGAGTCTTCTACAACGAGTCATAACCAGGTCTTGACCAAATTGAGGTTTTTTCCCCTTTCCTTTTAGAACCTCAAAGAAATCTGATCTGAGAGGAGATGAGTTTTTTCAAAATTTTCAAACGGAGGAAACAATAGATTCAGTAGACAGAGAGAAGCTTACCAGGAGATAAATCAACGATGAAATGAGTATGGTTCGGTAGCGGCCCAAATAGGAATCTGCGATGGACGCTCCCAGCAACGGAAGTAGGGTGGATACACCAGTCCAGATGTTCACATTCTTCGCTGCAGACACAGTCGACTCGTTCAAGACAGTGGTGAGATACATGATCAGATTTCCTGCGAGGCCATAGTATGCGAATCGCTCTGCAGCTTCGACTCCTGCCATATGAAACGAAGAATTACATATTAGAAATCAGTAATGGAGGAGAGGCCACCGTTAATCTTCATACAAGGGCCATCCATAGATAGAACTCAGAAGGTGGACAGTGTGGATCTGCAATCTGACCTGCCAGAACTCATTCTTTTGGCAACAAATTCCAGAGAGCAGATGAAGGATGCCAAAATGGAGAAGGTTTACATTACCGATTATGTAAATGGCAGATCTCCATCCTCCAGTAAGCCGCTTTTCTACCTTTCGGTCTACCTCATAGTGATGATCCTCAAGAACAGTTAGCAGAGGAGATGTTTGTGAGCCTTCCATTTCCTCAACTTGATTTCGCAAATTAATGATTTATGAGGTCTGCCGGTTGCCCGAGGAGGCGAGGACCTTGGAATGAGCTGTTCTTTGGCTGCACTCGGGAGTAGGTATCCAAATTGAACTCTCTTCCTACTGGCTGCTTCATTTTTCAGGACGCGGATTAGCTACTGAACTTGACAGTAGCAATGTCGCTACTGAAGTGACGTCACCATTTTCGGTAGCCCCCACCAAGATGTATGTGTTGTATCATCACCGTTCATCCATTTGGAGAGATCATTTTAGGTGATGAGCCAAAGAATGAGGCATATCCAAAGCTCAAGTAGAACCCACAACAAAAGAGAGTGGAGATTGAATTCTTACCATTAAAATCTTCTTTGGGACATGGAAGTTTTTGATTAAGCTAATATTTATCTTTTCCCTTATTCTATATCTGTATTAACTTATAAACGGGTTAGATCTCAAATAAACATGGGCCCTAGGAAGGTTTCAACCGTGGGAGTCATTGTTCCACTCTTTTATGTGGTGGGTCCCTTGAACTTTGGATCTACCTTATTCTCTAGATCATGCCTTAAAAGTATCTCTCCATATGAATTTCTGATGGGGATACAACACATACATCATGGTGGGCACAAAGAACATGGCGACGTGACTTTAGTGGTCAGACTCGCTACTGTCGGGCTAATCCGCCTCCCATTTCAAGACACGCTACTGTCGGGTTCGTAGCTAATCCGCCTCCCATTTTTTCGGGAAATTCCCGCTAAAGTCTTTCGCAAGAAGCTCCTACGCTGGGAAATAGGTGAGACCCACCGTGATGTTTGTAAGAAATCCAATCCGTCCATCCATTTTGTGAGTTAATTTTAAGATATGATTTAAGAAATGAGCAGTATCAAATACTCAAGTGAGCTAAAAATGTGAGGATTGAATGTACACAGTAGAAATGTTTGTGGGGCTAATGCGGTCCACTTGAGTCTTAGATCCTGAGTACCTTTTGTCTAAAGTCTTAAAATAATCTCACAAAATGGATGGACAGGGTATATTTCTGACCCACCTAAGTTTCGAGGGCAAGAACTTCTTGTAGAAGACTTTAGCAGGAAATCCGCCTCCCCATCTTTCGGACCACGCCTCCAACGCAAAAGAGCCGGACGGCGTGCATATACAACACATATATCAAGGTGTGCCCAACAGGGCCTCGCTCACCAAACTGTGAGAGCGGGTAAGAGGCGGCCGGGCCTCGCCCAAGTTGGTGGTGCGGCACTTACCATGGGGCTCACCTTGATGCATGTAAGTTAGATCCACGTCGTCCATACGTTTGGACAGCTCAGTTTAGACCATGCCTCGAAATAAGCTGGCGAAGGGATAGATGATGTGGATATACAACACATATCAAGGTGAGCCCCATGATCAGAGTCAGGGCCATGGTCAGATCCCCACCAACTAAACTAAGCTATTGGAGTGGATCAGGTGGGAAGCGGAGACGAACACTGACGCTCCTCGAGCTCTCAGTTGTAGGAACGGTTCAAAAGAGATCAAAGTTACATGGGCCCACAGTGATGTATTTATTATATTTACGTCGATTCAAATACTTTTAGAGATCATTTTAGAGCATTATCCAAAAAATGAATCATATCCAAAGATCTTCCAGACGACACCACAAATAGTAGAGGAGATCATGATTTTCAATGTTAAATAATTCGTAGGGCTCAATATCACATTTATTTTCTATCCAATCTGTTCATAAGGTCACAAAGACACGAGGAAAAACAAATTTCATATTCATCCAAAACTTTTGTGACCCCAAAAAGGGTTTCAATGGTAGATGTTCAATCCTCCACTGCTTTTTATAGTGTGGTCCACTTGATAGTTAGATTTGTCCTATTTTTTGTCTCAAGCCTTAATACGGGCTCTCCGAATGGATGAACGGTTTGGATATAATACATACATCATAATCAAACCCATAGAACTTGCTGAGGTCAATACACCAACTATATAGCTGATGCCAGGTACACTATCCAATCCGCTTCCGATCAGGTGCGCCCTGGCTGCACCCAAGCCGGTGTTGCCCTTGCCATGGGCCCGACCTTGATGTTTGTATTCTACACGCCATCAGTCTGTTTTGCTCGACTGTTAAAGGGCATACGCCCAAATATAAAGCAGAGATCCAAAAGTCAGGTGGACCATAGTGTAGAAAAGACTTTGGAGGCCTACCATTAAAAACTTCCGAGGGCCCACTGTAATGTTTATTTGCCATCCAACCTGTTGATAAGGTCACGGAAACATGGATGATGGGAAAAGCAAACATCAGCTCGATCCAAAGCTTTTGTGGTTGGCAGGAAGTTTTTAATGGTTATTCATCATTGTTTCTATGATATGGTCCACCTGAAATTTGGAACTGCTTCATCTTTTAGTTCGTGTCATAAAATAATCTCCAAAATGGATGGGACAACATGGATGTAGAATACATATTCTACACAAAAATTCTAAATTCAGAACGGCGTCCATGGGTTACAAAATTTGGAATGGTTTTAAATTAACCATTTTAAATGTATAAAACGGAATGTATTTTGGTGAATTCATGATGCTGATTTTGACAGGTTCACATACTGTGTGACCCTCTTTGATGCATATATATATATATATATATATATATATATATATATAATACATCCGCTTCGTTCATCTATTATTTAAGATTATTTTAGAGTATAATCCAAAAAATTAAGCAAATCCATTTCTCAGGTGGACTATGGTAATCATGATTGTTTCCCACAGCATTAAAACCTAATTTTGGCCCACAGATTGTAGTATGTTCACATGGATCAAGCTAATATTCGTATTTTCCGTTTATCCGGTTTTGTTTGACCTTATCAATAAGTTAGAGAATAAACATTACATATATGCTTAAAGTGGGTTTTGGGAAGTTTTTAATGGTGATTGTTTCTTGTGGCATGGTCCAGTTGAGATTTGGATATGCTTAATTTTTAGTAAATCATCCTAAAGTGTTTTGAAGAAATAAATGGACGAAGTGGATATACAAAATGTCATCAAGGTGGGCCGTACGGTAAGGGCAACACCCACTAAGTTGTAACTAGGGTAACACCTAATCGAATGCAAATTTCTTATGTAAGCCTTTCGCTGGAAGTTCGTGCGCTTGGATGCTAGGTGGGGACCACCTTGATGTTTGTGAGAAATCCACATCATCCATCCATTTTAAGAGGTCATTTTAAGACATGCGACCAAAAATGAAGTGGATCCAAAACTTAAGGCGGTCACACAAGAGGGAAAACTAGAAAGTTGAAACCTTGGGATATACCTTGATGTTTGTATGCCATCCATATCGTTTATAAGGTCATTCCCACTTGGATGAAGTGAAAACACTAAAAACATAGCTTGATATGAAGCTTTGTGGCCATACGAATGTTTCAAATGATGGTCATTGAATCCCCATAGTTTCCTCGCATGCGACCCACTTGAGTTTTGGGTCTACTTCATTTTTGGTCGCATGTACTAAAATGACCTCTCAAAACGGATGAACAGTATGGATTTCTCACAAACATCATAATGGACCCCACTTAGCATCCCAGCACAGGAACTTGCGAAAGGCTTTTGCAGGAAATCCACATCCCACCCAATCTGCGTCCGCTTTCTTTCTCACTTTCGCTACACCCCAAGGCCCCCAAAACCAACCCTTCAAACCCTCATCTCTCTCTCTCTCTCTCTCTCTCTCTCTCTCTCTCTCTCTCTCTCTCTCTTTCTTTAGAAGGAGATTGGAAGGGTTTTTAGGGTTTTTTAGCTTCAATTTCTAGTAAGTGATCTCTCTCTTGTATGGTTTATTATTGTAGTTTTTTTCTTTCTTATGTTTTTCAATTCAATTTTTTGGTGAAAGAGCAAAGTCGCTTGCGTTGTTGTCAGTATGAGATTTAGGGTTTTGTATCTTTCCAGTAACCTGCGATATCGCTGCGGATTTCTTCTAGGTGGCCGCTCTACCTACTCTTGTACTTCTGTCTATGTATCTGTCTTAGCTTGAGTGTTATCTGTGTTAATCTGAAAGTCACTGACCAACCTTTCCGGTTTCTTTTGCTCCTCCTGATCATTCTTGTAGAATAGGGAGCCTTAGTCAAATTTAACATCACGGCTAGTGATGATTTTTTGTGTGATCTTGTCATATAATTTGTAAGCTTTCAGACCAACACAATAGCCAATAAAGATGTACTTTTTGGATCTTTGGTCTAGCTTATCTTTCTCAACTGACGGTACATGAGAGTAATGTTCATAACTAAATATACACAAACATGTGTAGTCAACCTTATAACCACTCCATACTTCTTT
Source organism: Magnolia officinalis (assembly GCA_021015155.1). Taxonomy (NCBI): domain Eukaryota; kingdom Viridiplantae; phylum Streptophyta; class Magnoliopsida; order Magnoliales; family Magnoliaceae; genus Magnolia; species Magnolia officinalis. The sequence continues at coordinate 94,647,699 of JAJHSJ010000004.1, forward strand.
TAAAATTTTACATTCAATAGCCGTAGAAGGGGACCGATTCATCGATTAACAAGCCGTGCTAACGACCTCAGTTCATAGGTCTTTGCCCAACTCAGCATCACTAATCATGCATCAAGCTCTCTCCAAGAGAGTCTGATTCATCCGCTCTGCCACACTGTTTTGATCGGGTGTGTGGTGCACTGTCTTGTGCCTAAACTCCATTGATCCTTACAAAATTGATTAAATTTAGTGGAGGTAAATTCATAACTATTATCAGTCTTTAAAACTTTCAATTTTCGCACCGTCTGTTTTTCCATAATGGCCTTCAATTGTTTGAAATTGGTGAAAACCTCGGATTTATGCTTCATGAAATAAACCCAAACTTTCTGACGTAGGGATGAACATGATGAGGTTGATCACCGTCTTCCTCAAGGATAACTGCTCTGAATCCATGGAGCTTCTTTAGATTCCTCACGGAGATTTCTCAATTCCACGAGAAAAAAGAAGCAAAATAGAAATAAATTCTAATAAATTTATTAATTGATTTATTATTGAAATAAACCAGTTCGCAACCCTTTAAATAGGGATACTAAACAATGGGAGAAATTTCATAATCAAACTATAACTAAAATTCCTAGCATTCATAACTTACTATAAATAGTAAATTTTTTTTATTTATAGTAAGTGCCCTATGTGGCTTAACCACATTATTCTCCTAATTTTTCTAAACACTTTTCATGTTGGACACAACTCCTAAAGCCCAATGGATGAAGAGTTATAATTAAATTAAAACTTACTAAAAATAGTAAAAATGGAAATAAACATGGAATTTGACCTTAGATATGATGGAATCTCGCAAATTCGGTGTGGGTATTTCGGATGTTCTGGTTTGTTTGGCTAAAGTAGCTCATCTTACCCCAAAACCATATATAGTACATCGAGTAACTCATTCCGGTTTGCGAGATATGCTTGTTTTAAGGTTTTGATGGTCTTGATGACTTCCTCCACCGATCGGGCCTTCTCTGGTCCATCTTGGACATGAAAATGTCCGCAACTCGCTTTACATCAGTCCCATCCACTTTAAAAGAACTCATCCTTGAGTTCTCGTGTTACTTCGGTTCTTGATACTTGGTCCGGTGCGCCGTAACGATACCCAGATCAAAAGTTATGATTAATTTATGGTCCACCTTCTTTTGGTCCAACCATGCTAGAAATATATCTATGCCACGTCCTACATCAGACCCCTCCACTTGAAAAACACTCGTCCTTGAGTTATTCATGGGACTAATTAGCTCATGATTCTCAAATAACTTTTGACACCGATGTTTATTAGAATTTTTCTTGTACTTGGCATTAGGCTCTTGAGTTAACACAATACATGTACTCATTCTCTCCTCGACTTAGCTAGTATGAATCAGTTCAATTCACTCATGCCTTCAAGAGATCACATTCCTTCTGATAATGTGGGCAATTAGGTAGACTTATCCTTATTACAAGATCAATATCGTTTTGTATATCTCGTATGGGAGGCAATTTATTATGGAGTTCATCGAACACAATCGCATTGAACTCCTGCAACACTGGTTTCAAATCCTCTGGGATGTTCATAGGTTCCATATATTCTTTCTTTTCAACTAATGCATATATATATATATATATATCTATATATATATATATATATTGTTTTCTCATATTGTTTAACAAAAGCATGTTCAGTTGTGAGAGACTGTTCCTCAACTTTAGAAGTCTTGGGTTGGTTCTTCGTTCCCATAGGGACGAGGTCAATCTTTCTACCGTCTTTAGTAAATATAAATGTGTTATCCCAACCTCTATGCGTAACAATAACATCAATATTATTTTTCCATGGTCGACTAAGTAACATATGACAAACTAACATGTTGACTACATCACAAAGTACTTGATCTTTATAATTTTTACAAATTGAAAATGAGACAGTGCATTATTTGGTTATCTCTGTTTTGTTGACCTCCTTGATCCATCCAATTGTATACGGAGATGGATGCTTTTCTGTTTTCAGTTGCAGCTTTTCCACCATTATTTTCAATATGAGATTCTCACTGCTCCTGACATTGATGATTACATTACAGACTTTTGGCTTATAGTGCACCTCGTTCGAAAGATGTCATCTCACTGTAATTCTATTTCCACCTTTAGCATGTATAACGGCTTCCTCATGATCAAAGTGGTGGCCTGCGATTTACCATTATTTGATGATGCTTTGTAGAAATCGGGCTTATGTCGTATAACTAGTGACCACGGATGGTTAAGCATCACTTTGAGCTCGGGGCGTAATTAATGCATCTACAATTAATATGATTGAGGGTTGCCCGCACCCCTTGCTTGGTCAACTGACTCTCCCAGTGAAAAGCTTCTATTCTTTCCAAAAGATAACGAATCCCTGGATCACCGTCCATAAGATTTTAGTTTATACGTTCGTTGTTTGCCATCGGACCGAGGGGAATCCTTGCTCTGATACCAATTGACGCAGGGATGAATGTGATGAAGTTGATCATCATCTTCCTCAAGAATAACTACTCCGAATCCACGGAGCTTCTCTGGACTCCTCATAGAGACTTCTCGAATCCATGAGAAAAAAAGAAGCAAAATAGAAATAAATTCCAATAAATTCGTAAATTGATTGATTATTGAAATAAACGAGTTCACAACCCTTTAAATAGGCACTACCAAAAAACAGGGCAACGCCGACAGCTAAAAATCGTCGGCAATGACCTTCTCTGACGGCTAAAAGCCGTCGGACGGTCCGTCAGGAAAGGGGGCATGGGCGTTGCTCGCCGACGGATTTAAACCATCGGTGTCTTCGACGGCTAAAACCGTTAGCATTTTCGACGGCCGAGGGCGACGGTTTTACCCGTCGGGTGTTTTCAACGGCTAAAACCGTCGGCACTTCCGATGGCTAAGGGCGACGGCTAAAACCGTCGGCGTTTTCTACTGTTTTAGCCAGTCCGACGGCCATTCGTCGACGGCTAAAACCATCGGCGTTTCTCATTATTTTTAAAAAAATAATAAAATTTAATTGTGTAATTAACACACATCGAAAACTAGATATACCCATTTCTCCAAAGCCCTAAACCAACCAACCAACCAACCTATTTAAGAAGGTAAGTCTACACAAAAGGAAGAAATCAAAATCAGATATATCATTCAAATTCCATCCATACAAAATTTGTATTTCCATAAAACATCATTAGTTTCAAGGTAAAGATGAAGGCATTACAAGGCATAAGAATACCGAAGTTTCTTTCTCCATTTTACAGACATCACCTATCTATTCACATACAATATTGCCCAATATATGAATAGATAGACATCACTTAAATGGGTTTTGATGCTTTCATTCCTTTTCCCTTTAGTATCTTCCACATTTCCTTCAGCCTGTCCAATTCCATTGGTATCTTCCACATTTTCTTTAGACTGCGCTCCTTTACGGTTGGTATCTTCCACATTTCCTTCAGCCTGCAACAGAGTATTCAGGACCGTCAATTAAGACACCCAAGACCACCAGGATGTGCTAGTAGAATGCACAGTTAAAAACATAAATGTTCGCATCTCAACCATGTTTTCTAGTGGAATATGCTAGATCGCTCAATACGAGTAGCATTTCCCATGCTACTTCAAAATCTCAAGGTCATTATTCTGGCTTGGGAAGAAGTCAACTATGATTTGAAGGTACATACAAACACTACGTTAATTCTCCTTTTAATGAGTCAATCAGGACAATATCTCACCTTAGATATTACCATTTCAGCCTCACGGCATTCTGTCCTATTCAACTCACTATCCTTGCTGGTAGTACAAGCCATTTGTGGCTCATAGCATTTTGTCCCTACTCAACTCACTGCCCTTGCTGGTAGTATGAGAAATTTGTAGACGAATCCTCCTTGGAGCAAAGCCCTGCTTCACCATAAGTGTTTGAGAACTTGTTGCAGTTGGAGATTGTGTTTATTGTATTACAGTGATCCATTTGATGTTTCTAGGTGACATGAACAACAAGCAATAAACTCAAGTGAAAATGCTGACTACATATGAAAATAACCAAGTAAAAACAACAAGAATTAGTAGAAGTGAAGATGTGATGATAATACCTCTCACAATCACATATATGCTGATAAATGTACAAACAGGTACAACATCTACTATAAGTACATCTTCTATTCTTAAACAAAGTAAAAGAAAGGAATATACCAGCAGCATGCATGAAATTTCATTACAATAAGAAAAAATGGCACTTATATGAGTCTAGAACTAATAATGAGCCAAGGACTACAGGCTCATTGTGCTTGCTGCATTACAATTCCTTGAACAGACCATCTCCACCTGAGATGGCACTATATTCCAGCAGTTCAAGCTCCTTATTTTCAATGCCTCTAATTCCCTACAATAGCCCAACTTACAAGGGATCTTATGATTTGACCAAACACTCGATTGATGGGAAGACTTTGACTGTCTTGGAAATGGGGATGGCTCCTCTCTTTATGAATGCTGGAAAGAATAGCAAAAAGACACAAGATAACAAATCTGCCTTCCCCGCATTCAAACAGCTGCCACATAAGGAAACATATTAGCTATAGAACCTTGCATCACCCATATGCCCATAGTTACCTGAATCGCAGTTTTTTTTTTTGGAAGATAACAGCAAACATATTACTTGCCACCCAACCATTAACAAGACCTGCCACTCTCAAAACCACCCAGCCCGAACTGTGGCATATTGGTTGGTCCATTTGAGCATGGGAAATTGGGCCACATCCTCTCTGTTAAACACAGCTACACACACACACACACACACACAACTTCGATAGCACAATAGTTAATACACAACCAATATGACATTGCACATGTACCACAGAACTAAAATTAAACCATTCAAATTTTTAGCCATAATTTAGGTGAAGCATATACCAAAAATTATACTGATTTGATTATATAAATAGTTGATTGGTGCATTTAATCCACAGTTCGAAACCTACCTAGTACCTGTTTTTAAAAATTTCCATCAGGCTATGACCAAAAGTAAATCAATAACAAATAAAAACCCCAATCAGGCTAAACCAATATTTTGGACCACACATTTCATAAGAGCATCTAAGCTCTCCTATGACAAAAGAGAATCATCACATTGGCTGAATTGAATTAGACTCCTCTCAAAAGGGAAGGCATGAAGCTCATAATATATTACACAAATTTTTTTTTTTCCCTTCTTGAAACTAATAAATTACATAGATTAGATGAATGCTGATACTAGTGGGCACATACATGCTGTCTCTGAACTTGGGATTCCCTCAACTTGCTATCAGATAATGAATTATTCTTGGTAGCAAGAGTTGCACTTTGTGGCACCTATAGAAATTGCCCTTTCTAAGGCCTCGTACATAAAAAGGTAAAATTGGACACAAATAAACAATTAGACAATAATATAAAATAATTTAATCTTTGAACCTACAGTTTTGCCTTCGGACTCTTCATTCTCATGGTGACCATTCTCCAAATTCTGGAAGTAAAGAAATCCTCAGATAGAACCATCCTGAGGAGAACCATGAAATAAAGATTTGAACTAATCCAGAACTCATACACACCTTCATTTTTGGAATTGACAAACGCCCTAACATGTGTTTCACAGGTGTTTTTAACAAGGCCTGCTGCCCTATAATATCCATGGTCTCCATGTCCAAGAGCATTTCTTCTAGTCTGTGACAAAAAGTAAACAATGATTTTTCAATTAAAAAAGGACAATCATGAGAAAGAAACAAGAGAACACTAAAATAGTTATTCTTATTATTTAGAAATGGTAGTCCATACTTGTATGACTATCATATGGAGAACTGCCTGAACCAGATAGTCCATCCTTGTATGGACTCATATGCATTTTCCTACATAGGTACCCAAATATTCCACAAATTACAAACGATCCTACCATGGCAAGCTATGATCCAACACAAGTTCTTCAAACCTTGTTACCATTTGAATTCCTATGTGGGCCCAACCGTGCCCACCTATGATCACAGGAAAGGCATGGGATGATTCAAAAGAGGCGAAAGAAAGGAGATGCTCACCCCATCCTTTTCATCCCAAAGGGAGTATGCCTAAAGAAGAGAATAGGAACAGTCCACCATGGACTCTACAAGGCCCCAATGTCACCCTGATTAGGTGATCCATTCAGATAAGGGCCTGCAAAATGAGTCATAAAACCATTTTTACTCAAATATTGTTTGGTTGTGATTACCCATTCATGGATACTTTTGGCACATTTTCAAAATCTACCAAGCATTCCTCCTATCAAATTGTCATTGTTGATCATAGGTGGGCCCTATTGGAGCCCGAATAGGAATTCAAACCATAATAAGGTATAAAGAATTTGTACCAGTAATAGCTTTTAAGACATGGGCTAACTTTAGAATAATAAGATTAGGATGACAATTTTATGAGAAAATAAAATGCAGTTACTTAGAAAACTAATGAAATATAGATTAAAGTTGTCAAATTTCCCAACCATTTTCTATGCATCAAAGAAAAAGAAAAATTTCAACTTTATCATCAAAACAAAAATAACTCACATGTTTTCGCATTTTAACATAAATTTTCAACAATTCAAAACAAAAATGCTTTCACATATTTAACATCTCCGAAGAGCAAAGAACAGAAGTTTATGATCAGAGGAAAGAATCTCGTAATATTTCAAAAGAAACCTGATCCTGCGAGGCTCCTGCAAGAGCAAAATCCGCTTGAATATATGTAAGGCCTTCAAACAATTCCAGGAAACTCTCAGTGATGGCGAAAGGAAATCCGATATCTATGTAATGGACCTCCACCTGCCAGTTGCTGTTCATTTCAAACTGCTCTGTTATGTCCCAAGAATTGTACAAAGAGAGCTTAGAAATATCAGAAGTTATGAATGACAAGGTAGAAACGGTTGAATTTGGAGGGGGGTTTAAGATGAAAAGAAGCTTAAATGAAAATCAAAGGGCTGAAATAAATCAGCAAAAATTTACCATTGATAGTCAGAATCTCAGGAGTATGTAGTCATTCAGGACCATCTACCTGCAAGAGGAGCGAAATGCCCCTACCTATAAGCATACCAAATTCAATATCAAATTCATTAAATTAAGGAACTTCTCGTCGGGGCTGCTCACATTCTCCGCAACAGCTGCCACGGATGATGATAATTCCCTACAGTTCTCTCTCTCCCTCTCTCTCTCTCTCTCTCTCTCTCTCTCTCTCTCTCCCTCTCTCTCTTTCTCTCCCTCTCTCTCTCTCTCCAAGTGCAAATAACACTAAAAGTGAAAATTATTACAAATCTTTCAATTCCTCAAAGGGAGGTTGAAATGCCAACCAAATATATCAAAGCATAAACATGGGTGCTAAATCCATTCCATAAATGTGGGTGTAATCTGATGTGAGTGATAAATGCATTCCATACCATTCTATATATGTGTGTGTAATCTGATGTGAGAGTTAAATCCATTCCATTCCATAATATTTAGATAAGTGTCTATGTTACCGTATAATTTGAAAATAAAAGTAAATTGTCTCAATTCTTGTAATGTCTAATCATAAACATCATGGATAGATGGTTAGAAATAGCTTAGGCCAAAGAACAAATCCTCCTACGCCGACCTCTCCAAGTGTATGATGATAACCATCTTCCTTCCACAACTCTGCGTGCGAAGCTTTAATCTCGATCAGGACAACTCTAAAATTTCCTTCGCCCAGATCTGCTCCATGGACATGGGTAGTTGGATCAACTTCATGCACCTTACCACAAGCAACTACCCATTTCTTCCAATCGCAAAGATCGCATCTCTTGCCAATATATATCAAATCAGGCTACATGTACAAGTATAACATGTCATTAGTATTTTTAAATGGAGGTGCATATAATCATAAACTTAAATTTGTAATAGAGAAACACATACATACCGACAAGGCACGACTAGATTTAAATGGAGGTATTGTCGGTGGATCCACAACACCCTGTTCCCCTTGTTTTTCTACAATACAATTAACCTTCATATGGAGGTCTACCAGGCTTTTCTTCAATTCACCTACTTCCTCCTTCAAATTATCTCGATCCTGCGTCACCATATTGAGCTTATCTACAATAAGAATTGTCTTCCTCAATGCAATCTTGCCTACATTTCCACCTATACCCCACATGCGCCCTCTACTATCACTCCCAATTGACTGTAATCAGAATTGCAAGTTGATTTATCAGAGAATGCGTAAGTATAAATAAACTCAAGTACTTGAAGGATAAACATATATACATGTGTAAGGGCATCATCTACATTGGTCATCCGACATGCTGGATTACTACTCTGAATCGACTTTATTTTTTCCTATGACAACATCCAAAATAAAAATTAGCAATTGAAAGACACATTTAAAATTCATATGGATAATGACAGGATGTACGAGGGTTGCACTTACAAAGGCTTCGGGAAACTGTAATTTGTCATCCTTTATTGTATGGGCTCTGATGTACACATCAGCCCTACCAACCTCAGCATCACTAGTAAGATTCCTCTCAATTGCCTTTTCCACATTACAGACATGCCAAAACACATTAGTAATGGAATTAAATGACTAATAATTTCAAATAATCATCATAAATATAATAAGATATATATTTTAAGGCATGTACCATCTGATGGCGTATGACAGCCATGCTACGCCCCCCAAGTGTAGAAGGACCAACTTGTTTGGCCCGATTGGATGCATTTCTTGCACTTAATTCCTTAAATTCATTTGTATTACGTTGATCCACAAAGAGTATCCAATCCTCTATAGGCACACCAACAGGGGCTGGAGATGACTTCACAGCTGCAGGATCCTTGTCCTTAACATACTTTAAATACAACTGGTTCTTGTAATTTCTCCAAGAGGTATTCACACGTTCACGAACGTAATTTGTCATCGCATGTTGGTTACTCTGAAAATCATAACTACACTCCAAGCTTTCAATGACTCTTTGAAGGTGCTCCGGAGGCACCTAGCGAAAGTTTGTGTAGGTGACCGGGATGTGGGTGCGGGTGAGAACACCAATGCATAAATTGAATGTGACTTGATTTATATCCCCTGCATTCGGTTGCCCAAATTCATTAGTCGTAATGACCCTCTTCAATGAAGTCTTCTCATTTAATTCTCGACCTCGCGTAGGACCTCTCTTCCTAGACGATGAAGATGACAACCCGTCTGCATAAAATGGAAAATTAGCTGCACACATGTTTCATCACCGCCAATATAAAAGAAAATTAAATGTTGAGGTTAAAAAGAAGAAAAATATAGAAGTTATCGTATTACCTATGGCATCTTCATGGGCTGCATCCCCTAGCGGCTCTGTGCCAAATGACGATGCCTCTAGATCCATATGACTGTTTCATTGGCAATATAAATTAAACCCAAGCATAAAAAGAAGATATGAGACTAGACTATCCAATACATCTTCAAGGGCTGCATCGCTTAATGCTAAAAACCAAATAAGGAAAACAAATGATTGTAGTTGAGTCCTGTTCACACACTATGGATGTTGGCCATATTTTATTGTTTTTATCGTTACTTTTTCCTTAGAAATTGTAAGAGCAAAATTTGGATGCTGACCATATCAATTTGGATATTTTTGGGCAGCGGATATTATTTTCTATGGTGTGGCCCACTATTTGGTTGGATCCAACATAATTTTCATTCGTCTGATCTTCGAATAGGATTCAGCTGTGGGACAGGTTGGATGTCATATACATACAACATGTGCCCCACTGCAACAAAATAATAATAATCATAGTTTTAGCAATATGATTTCCCTTTGAATTAGGACTTCTCACAATTATACTTTTAATCATTTATTTAATAGAAGATTGCTCAATCATGGTCTTTATAGCAGAATTACATTCAACGATCATCAAAAAAATGCCTGCTGCAGGCATAAATTTACTTGAACCAAACATAAATTAATTCCTAACAATGAATGATAACTTCTTACATTATTGATTGAGAACAATATGACATTGAACTCTAGAAAATCATACTAGGATCAGTAGGACCTGTTGAGAAAATTTTCAAGAAAATGAAGTGCTGATTAGACAATTCTGACTGTGAAAACAATTCCCTGAAGGAAATTTTGAGAATAAATCCAACAGTTAGAGAAATAACATAATGCTAAAGGTAAGATAAATTCCTACATATAGAAAAATAACATTTTAATGCTAAAGTAATATTTAGACAATGTTGGAAACTTAAAGAACCATTAATTCCAATGGTTTTAACAAACAAGCATCCACGAATCAAGGGCTAGGATTGCTCAACTAATGTGATTAATTACCAGCCCATCTCATCATTACCAGCCCATCTCATCATTACCAGCCCAACAAGAGGCAAACCCACATTAAAAACATAAAAAAAAAAAAAAAAAAAAAATTAGACAAAGGAATAATACAACAAAGAAAGACACCATTGAGTTTCATTGGGTGCACAGTTAAAAGCCTTTCTTGTCACCAGATGGACTGCCCATACCCAAAATGCAAGGCAATCCAAATCAAAATAAAAAAGGTCCTAAATCAAAATCGTTTCGTTACATACATAAAAGTACCAACAAATCAACTATTTCTCCCTACACGCTTTCTTTTCTTTTTCTTTTCAATAACCACACAAATATCTTCATTGTCATTGAATAACAACTCGCCACCCATCTCTACTTCAGTGAGATTAGGTCCTACTTCAACATCAGTTACAACCCCTGTTTCTGATAAAAGGCTCGTCTCATCTTCGACGAAAATCTTTCTTGGAACCTCCAAGACCACATGCTAATCAGGATTTTTTGGATCTCTAGAATAGAAAACCTGTACGACATACTCTGCAAGAATAAATGGCTCATCACCCACTTGGTCTAAACTGAGAAGATTAGACAAATTCACCAATCTCAAATTCCCTTCAGCATCGAAAGAAACACCTTGATGCGTCACCTTCACCCAATCACACATTAGTAGGACTGGTTTGTACCCGTCTCGGTACTCCAGTTGGATGATTTTACAGAGGACCCCATAATAAGGTACAGATTCATCCACTGTATTCTTGTCCTTAGCACTAGATCGAAAGGTGGTCATACTCTCTGTGCTAACCCTACTGTTCTGGTTCATTTTATTCTCTTCGTAATCCTTGGTGACGAAGAGGAAGCCATTGATACAATACTTATTGTACTGCATTGCAAAAGCCTTTGGTCCCCTAACTATATCTTTGAAGACTTCATTACTTGATTCATCTAAGGCTAGCTGTTTCTTCAACCAAGGTATGAACTCTTCATCACTCGCCACCTTAGTCCTCTTCCCGGCAACTATGGTTCGTTGCTTCAAGAAATTAGCATATTTTCTGCAAGTTAAGAAGGTTGTAACAAAACTAACAAATTTTTTATCTCATAAATGTTGTTACAATTATGTTGAATCATATTTGAAATAAATGAAGAAGACATATACATACAAGCTAAGTCTAGTGCATACCCTTGCCATGTATCATAGTTGGGTTGACTCTTCAGTACCTAGGTGCGAGTCTGTTCGTATTCAATACTTTCTAAAATGACACTTTGACCAGGGCCAACTGGACCAACCTCATCAACATCGAAGTCATCAACAATATCTTGTAACTTCGGCAAGAGTGAAATTGATCCGTCAAACCGCTTTTCTAGTTTCTCCAAGAGGCTTGTATTATTTTTGCCTCTATATTGATTGCAGTATATAAGTGTCTCCTCTTGAATGTATCGTTTTGCTATACAACCTTCAGGTCGTGTCTTATTGCGGACGTACGCCTTAAACGTCTTCATGAACCTAAAAGAGTTAACGACACATTAACAAATATAATTATAGATGTTAGGTGGGTTTATTCACATTAAAATCATATCATACCTTTCAAATGGATACATCCATCAATAGTAGACAGGACCACATACGCGAGCCTCGTAAGCCAAGTGGATAGGCAAATGCATCATCACAACAAAAATTGAAGGCAGGCATGAAATCTCAAGCTCACATAATGTCCTTGCCATACCCTTCTCGAGAGCCATTAACATTTCAATATCTATGGTTCGCGAGCAAAGGGCATTGAAAAAGGTACAGAAGCTTCTAATTATAGTGCGCATATGTTTACTATCCCTGAATGCATGTTGGATCAAAATTGAAAGCAGATGTTGCATCAACACGTGGTAGTCATGAGACTTCATACCCTTTAAATCCACACTATCTTCATTTACAATGTTCTTCCAATTCCCACTAAAACCGATTGGAACACGAAGCTCACGTAAAGTCTGGATGAAAATTTTTTTTCTCTTCTTTTCAAAGCAAGAAAGGACCTCGTTTTTGGATCACCTTGCCATTAGTATTTTCTAGCCATAAACGCTTCTTTATTCCTAGCCGCTTCAGGTCTCTGCGTGCGTTGGCGTCGTCCTTAGTTTTTCCAGTTGTGTTCAACATCAGTGCAATAAGAATTTCACATACATTCTTCTCAATGTGCATAACATCAAGGTTATGACGTACGGGAATATCCTTCTAGTACTCCAGATCATATAATATGGACCGCTTCAAGAAGCATGCTGATTCAGCATCATTAGCTTGTTCCCGTCCTCCTTTTATACCCATTTATTTCCTCTTGCTGATCTTCCCCCGCTGCACATTTAGTTTTGTGGTGATGCTTTCGACCTCAATCCCAGTCAGACGAATCGGTTGTGGTCAGGGCTCCACCTTCTAATTGAAGGTGCCTGCGCTTGTGTCCTTTCTGGCCTCATCATTTAGTGACAACCACCTTCTATGACCCATATAAACGTGTTTCTTTCCATGGTGTAGTCGTAAGGAATCTACGTGAGGACCACATGGAGGACAACCATACTTACCCTTGGTCCTACAACCAGAAACATTACCATAAGCAGGAAAGTCGTGAATTGTCCACAACAAGATAGCATGCATGTTGAACTTGTTTCCATGGTATGCGTCGAATGTCGTCATCCCCTTCCGTCATAAGTCATGTAACTCAGCAATCAACGGCTCTAAATACACATCAATATCCTTCCCGGGCCGTCGTGGTCCCTCAATGAGCAAAGTGAGCAAAGTAAATTGCGGTTTCATACATAAATGTGGTGGAAGGTTATACGTCACACACATAACAGGCCAAGAACTGTACGACGTGCTGAAAGTGCCATAGGGGTTAAACCTATCTGTGGCTAGACCTAATCGAACATTGCGAGTTTCTGCTGAAAAATTCTTATACTTGTTGTCAACAAACTTCCATGTGCTGGAGTCCACCGAATGCCTCATTTTTCCACTTTGCATTTTTTCAGTTGAGTGCCAGGTCATCTCCTTTGCCACCCATGGCACACTGTACATTCTTTGTAGCCTTGGTGTTAATGGAAAATACCTTAACACCTTCTTAGGTACTTGAGCTCGTCTCGACGTCAAATTGACTTCTGTCTTATACCTAGAAGCACCACAATTTGGACAACTCGTCTTCATCTCATGCTCTCTCCAGTATAACATGCAGTCATTTAGACATGCATGGATCTTCTGGTAATCAAGACCCAACTTTATAATGATCTTTTTTGCTTGGTAAATATTAATTGGAATCTTATTACCGGATGGCAAGACACTCTGAAGTAGTTGAAGAAGAGCCGTAAAGCTTTGTTCACTCCATCCATGGTTTACCTTTAATTTAAAGAGTTGCACTATGAAGGTCAGGATGGCGAATTCGTGACAACCAGGATATAGCTCAGTCATCGCATCTCGTAGATTTGCTTCAAACTCATTGGTTGAAGCATCTCCAACAACATCTTCAGCTTCAGGGGCTACATTGGGTTCATCTTGAATAACTTTATCTAGGTTATTACCACCGAGGTCTTCAACAACCGTATTAACAATGTTGTTTAAGTCTGCAACACTACAGTACTTGTGAGAAGTTGATGCACGTTCAGTACACTTGGGCGATACATTCTCACCAAGCATGTTCCACACCTTATATGTTGGATTAAATCCATATTTAATCAGATCTATCACCACATCATCGATTGGGCAGGGTAAACGTAGACATCTACATCTGGTACATGGACAATGAATGGATTCTCTACCAGGAAGATGTTCTTTTACGAACTTCACAAAGGTCATCATACCATCTACAAATTGTGGGTCTGGGTAATGTAAAGTTATCCACTCCCTAGAGCCCATTGGATACGACCTGTAGGTAGGCACACAATTATACCTAATTCATCATCCAACTAACTATTGACAACATTTAAAAAAATAAAAGATATCCAACCAATTTTATATAACAACTTGCAACTTAACCTACTGGGAACCGTCATGCACCGTAATATCTTACGGCAGAGCGGGTTCTGAGGAGTTACAAGTTGGATTTCTACAAATTATACCTGATTCAGCAGGTTCTTAAAAAGCAGCAGGAGAAGTGGACTTGTAACAAATATGATTATATTCCTGAAACATCCAGAAGCGTGATCTTTCAATTCAAGCTATATCAAAACATCACAGATATATGGTTCACTTGAATTAAAGAGGCATTTGGCATTCTATTGAAGCGTTTGATGCACCACATAATCCATTGCATTGTAAGAATCCATATTATATATTTGAAACAAGTTGACCGCTTTGCTAAAAAGAGAAGAAAATTAGGGATGATTTCTTTATTACAGCTAAAGGAATAACAATCATGAAATAAATACTAGTCATAAGGGCCTTGAGTAAAATAATACATATTTATGTTATCTTCTTATGCTAGTCAAGAAGTTTGTATTCTCCTTACATCTAGAAGTCATATGGATGCCTGTAAATTGGGCTAGTGGTACATCAATATTGCTGTTAAATGATTTACAGGGAGTGTTTGGATGCTCAAAAATGTCAGTCAATGAATTACAGGCTGTAAAGTCGATTTACAACTTTTAGCTGTAAATGAAAACCTGCTGAAATTTCATTTACCTGCAACTAAATTTAGCCTAACAGCTAGAATTTTGAAATTTGGCAATAAATAGATTACAGTTTATATAATTTACAGGTTATCCAAATACAATTAACTATTTACCTGTAAACAGATTACAACTTAAAGCCAAACAGGACATGCAATAAACAATTTAACTGTAATTCAATTACCTGCAATTCATTTACCACTTACAAAATTTGCAGGCATCCAAAGGACCCCTAAGGAGAAAAAAATATACTTCCACCCTTAGTGACTCACTTTTCATACACCTTCATCAAACAACCACACCCAAGAAGAGAAGGCATGGTTTTCCCAATGCTCTTGTTCAAGCTAGCTGATTGGGCTTGGTACCAGCTCTTGGCACACTCATGTTACAGGGCTGCTAGGAAGATTGGGACCAATGGGTCTCTCTTTAACAACAACAACCAATGTGGTAGATCACACCAAGGGTCCATGTATCCAAGTGTAAGTGTCCCTTAGATGTTCCTATGGCTCCCAACAGGAATAATCCTAGCCATCTACAGATTGCTTGTGGGCATCTTCCTCCCATACAAGATAGTCATCTTGCTAGGATCATGGAGTGGGGTCCATATAAGAATCAAGGGTGCACCCCATCAAGATCAACCAACAACAAACCTGGGATCCTCTATGTGTGCACCCACATGACACTGCTGGATCCAGTCTTCCTAAGTACAACACTAGGGAAGCCTATGACTACAGTCACATACAGCTTAAGCAATATGTCTGAGTTCATTGCTCCCATTAAAACAGGCAGGCTTACAAGGGATAGAAAGCAAGATGGTGTGACCATGCAAAGACTACTGAGTGAAGGAGACTTGGTGGTCTGCCCTGAGGGCACTACATGTAGGGAGCCATATCTACTCAGGTTTAGCTCCCTGTTTGCTGAGCTAGCTGATGAGATTGTGCCTATGGCTATCAACACTCATGTGGGCATGTTCTATGGTACAATAGCCAGTGGCCTCAAGTGCTTGGACCCCATCTTCTTCTTGATGAACCCATGTCCCACCTATGTTTTGAAGTTCCTTGGGAAGGTGCCCAGGGAGCTAACGTGCGCCGGAGGGAAGTTTAGTTGTGAGGTGGCTAACCATATACAGAGACAACTGACTGATGCACTGGGTTTTGAGTGCACCACACTTACTAGGAGAGACAAGTACATGATGTTGGCATGAAATGAAGGAGTGGTCTGTGATATGAGGAAGAAGCCCAACAAAACTTGCTTGAACGGTCCAATGTAAGAAAAAAAAGAAAAGAAAAAAAAAGCCATTTGTATTTTTTGCAATTACATGGTTTTTTGTTGCTATGATTGGTACCATCAACCATGTTGGTTTGAAAGACATTTATTTTATATATATAACTTAGTCCTTTTATCTGTTAAAAAAATAAATAAATTCATAAGAGGTTTATTCCTTCCACGTGCAGAGCCATACACATAAACATACAAGCGCATGAATATGAAACGTGTGTATGAGATATGATAGTTCCATCAAGTTGTAAATAACGTTGAGAACTTTAACCTAAAATATCATACAATTACACTCTTCAAATAGGCACTGGCCACAATAAACAAAATTGACAACTACATTTTTATACCCATTCAATAAACTAGGTTGTAGCATGACACGGTATTATTACTCAACAGACATGGGATATTCAGAATTCAACATGCTTCATTATTGTTCAACAAAAATCCAAGATTTCATCCTGTAAATAGTGCCTTACAGAATGTTGATGACTGTATCACATGCATTGACTAACTGTCACTCATTTTAAAAGTCAAATTGTCCATGCAAAAGGGCAAGAACATGTTTTGTTTCTATGCATTTGTGAATTTGTACATAAAGAAAAATTGGTGTATTCATGTGTACAATTCATGCCTCATCATGCAACATCCATGTTTATGCATAGTTAATATACAAGGACCCTCATTTGCACCCATGCAGACACACAGTGATCTGATGCACAAAGATAGCCAAGTATTTCACCCCTTCAAAATGCAGAGGATTTGTGATTTGTGTGTGAAGTAAAATTTAGCAGGTGTGATGACGGATTTGGTACATGTGAGGCATAGCAATTTCATGCCTCCATGTCATTTCCGCATGTTGCATCCTAGAAGAAATCCGAACCGTTCATTTGGTATTTCCAATATGTATATGAATGGTTGGTGTTTCCATTAATGAGTGGCACAATATTTAGACAATCCCAAGCCTTTAAGTTGTGGCACACAAATGAAAACAAAAAAATAGCAAGAAAAAGGTCCATCTATTTGATGGCAAAAATAGTTTAATCGAACTATTGTTTTTTCAAAGGCCAATCAACGGCCCTGCAGGATGCCTGGTTGGGCACATCATACACATGTGTCATGTGTAACATACATAATCTAGCAATATAAATGGCTGTGTATGGAAAGCACCGAATCAATCGATCTCTTCATGCACTGTTCCTTCCTGCATCAGGTGTGGACTGTCTATCTCTAGTTACTTATATACATCACGGTGGGCCTTATAGAGCCACGTAAAGGACTATCTGTCTCTAGCTTGGTAGAGACTGGTCCAGGTAGAGAAAAACAGTCCTGTCCTACCCATCAGGACCAAGATAGAGACGGACGGTCCATATTTTATCCACTGTCTATTTATTTTGACAGGTCATTTTAAGGCATGAACACAAAAACAAACTAGATTGAGGGATAATCTGGATAATCCAGTCAATTAGCATCTAATCTATCAATCCATCAGTGGTCAGAAATTTTGATGGTACTATAAATCACCGTGGGATTATGCCACATGTACAGTAGAAGAATCGCCCCCATTTTTAAGATAATGCTGAAGAATGATACCAATACGACAAGAAAAAGAGAAAGAACAGTAAACTAAATTTGCCCTTTTGTCTTACATTCTTTCAATTTTCTATCTTCATGAGAAGGAAGGCTCAATACAACTTCTTGGGCTAGAATGCACTGATGATTCTCTTTCAAAAAAGCAATGACTCATACATTATGCACATGGCAAACATATAACATGATCAGGACCGTCCAAATCATAGGCCTCATTACAAATGAAGTACAAGCTGAAAATTGCATATAAGGGGCCATCTTCGCCGTCCCATTTTGATCGTTTGATTTGGACAGTATGCCTACTTTTCTTGTAGTGTGGATCAATGCAGTAAAACTCATTGCAATTAGAAGATCCTAGCCACCAATCATGGCCTTCGTTTAACATAATGCAGTCCAGTGCTATCGTCCCCAAATGAAGCACCGACTACCATCTGACGTTCCAACGGTTATCAGCTAAATATAATCGAATGCCTTCAAAAAGATCTCCAATAAACAAATATTATGAGAAGCTCTTTTTAATAATTCCTCCAGCTACATCATATTCACGAGTTTGATCAAGTTTGGACAAAAAATATAAATGTGAATACAATAATCCAAGAACATCATCAAGAAAAAAAAATCCGATTACATTTCATGACTCACCTTAGCATGAAATCTGCATATGAGCTTTTGGATGAACGGTCTGTATACGAGCTTCAAAAAGGGCGATCAAGAGCGATGAAGATGGTGCTTGAAAGAGGGAAGGGAGAGGAAGAAAAGAGCGGTCGAAAGAGGGAAGGGAGTGGAATAAAAGGGCGGTTGAAAGGGGGAATTGAAAGAAGGAAAATGAAAATTCCTCTTTAGAGAGAGGGAAGGGAGAGGAGGAAGCGGGCAGTCGAGAGAGGGAAAATGAAAATTCCCTTTTCTGAAATCGTAGAAGAATTGAGATCCGTTAAACTGTGAGTTTTACATATTTTATATAATAAACTATATTCACAGCCGTACAACTAAGGGTCCATTTCGTGGATTGTTAAGATATTATTCCTTAAGATAATTATAAATATAAATCATCTACAACAAGACCCATTATTTGGATGGTCTGGATAGCCATATATCAAACCACATTTTATATGGACGAGTTTCCACTGTTTAACATAAATTGCAAATTTAACACTCATTTACCGTAAAATGAAAACGATGATTGGAATTTGGATCTGGTAGGGCTCTATGGGCCCCACCATGATGTTTTTGTTTAATCCACACCGTAAATCCATTAGTAAATAATTTTTTACGGTTTATACCAAAATATCATATCGAAATAAAACTTTGGTGAACAACACTACAGGAAAACATTACCGATTGAACGTCTACCCTTAAAAGACAGGCTATGGCTACAGCCTTCTTTTGTTTTAGCTACGGATTTTAGCCGTCAGAATTTGCTACGGCTAAAATCCGTAGCCAAAACAGCCACACATCCATCGGCTTTGCCCTGTTTTTTGGTAGTGAGGGATACTAAGCAATGGGAGAAATTTCACAATCAACCTACAACTAAAACTCCTAGAATTCGCAACTTACTATAAATAGTAAAGTTTCTATTTTATAGTAAGTGCCCTATGTGGCTTAACCACGTTATTCTCTTAATTTTTCTAAACACTTTTCATGTTGGACACAACTCCTAAAGCCCGACGAATGAAGAGTTATAATCAAATTAAAACTTACTAACAATAGTAAAAAACAGAAATAAACATGGAATTTGACCTTAGATATGATGGAATCTCACAAATTCAGTGTGGTAAACTCGGATATTTTGGGTTGGTTGGCTGAAGTAGCTCGTCCTACCCCAAAATGATATATGGTACACGTTGAGTAGCTCATTCCGGTTTGCGAGATATGTCTGTTTTAAGGTTCTGACGGTCTTGATGACTTCCACCTCTAATCGGGCTTTCTCTGGTCCATCTTGGACATGAAAGTGTCCGCGACCCACTCTACATCACTTTCCTAGAGTAGTCGTCAATGAATGTGACAAACTATAACGACTCTCCAATGGAAATCACGGGTGATAGCCCCTATACATAAAAATGCATATAATCAGGCACTCCCTTATATACATGTTTTCAAGATTTAAAAGATAACCTAGGTTGCTTACCATATATACAATGCTTGCATATATTTAAATAAAAAATTTTAAAACTTGGAATTAAGCATTTTTTAGAAAGTACCTTCATACCCCGCTCACTCATGTGGCCCAAACGTGAAGGCACATTTGTGCAAACGTGAAATCTACTATTGCGACTGCAACTCCACTTGTTGAAGTGCTTCCAATCAATGTATGAAGATTACCAGCCTTTGTGCTCTCATAATTATGAGCGCCCTTTTAGAAACCTTAAGGACACCATTAAAACTGGTGAACTTACGCCTTTTGCCTCGAGTGCACATATTAAACTTTTCTTCATGTCAGGAACGTGACTTACTTCAGTCAAGCTACGCTCCATTCCATCAAACATCTTGATAAGGACAGTACCAATAGCCATAACATTATAGGCATTATTATTGCCCATAAATACATGTCTAGCTGGCGAACTAACTTCGATTAGGAGTCATGTGATATGAAGCCCCTGTATCCAAGATCCACTATTCCCTACGATCATCGTATAAGTGTCCGATCATAGACACTGACAACACATTACTTCCGTTTGTTTCTTCATCAGATGTGGTGGTGTTGGCCTCCCTGAAAGGAGTCTTTGAGTTCTCTTTCTTTCCTTTAGGATTTGTACAATCCTTCTTCATGTGTCCTACCATCCCACAATTTCATCACTTTAACTTGCTCTTGCCTTTGCCTTTGGATTTGGATCTCGATCGAGAAGATTCAGTATCCTGCTCAGAATTTCGACTCCTCATAAACAATGCATCAATGGAGGCTCCCATGTTATTGTTTTTCTTTCTCATCGACTTTTCTTGAAGGTCCAAGATGATAATATCTACACTAAGGGTCATGTTACCGGTGCACGAAGAGTCTTTACAAGACTCATACGAAGTAAGGGAGTGAATTCAACAAGATACGCGCCTGATCTTCATCGTCGACCACTAGCTCCACATCTAGCAATTTGCAGATTATCTTATTAAAATTACTAATGTGAGCTCAACATCTCCTCCCGTTGATATCTTGAAGTTGAACAATTATAGCTTCTACTATAGGCAATTTTTAAGGGACTTCTTCGCGTAGATGTCATCTAACTTCACCCACAACTTCACCCACAAATCCACTGTGGTTTTCTCCCTCAAGACATTGCAGAGAACCTCATCCGTTAAGCACAATTGAATTGAGGATTTTGCTTTCTTATCCAGTTTCTTCCATTCATCTTCTTCCATAGATTCTGGTCGTTTCTCAAGAACCTTATCCAATCCTTGTTGAATCAATAGGCCAATCATCTTGACCTTCCATAATTCAAAATTATTTTTCTCGAAGTATTTTTAACATCGAACTTAGGATTGAGAGTCATTGTTACTTAATTTCTAATTCAATCTCGCGCCCCAACATTTTGCTCTGATACCACTTGTTGGGGGACCGCAGAAGCACACAGAGATAAATCAAATGAAGTAATCCAATCACACCAAGCAAGCACAATGCAAACACTCTGAATTTAACATGGAAAAACCCTTAAGGGAAAAAACCATGGTACAAAGTGACACAAAGCACTATGAAAAGCATAAATTAAAAAGAGATAGAGAGAATACCCGATTTGAACAAGCCTCGAATTTCCCTTTACAAGCCCTTGAAACCCTGTGAACAAATTAGAAAGCCTTAGATACCTCATAATCCCGATTACACCCAAATATATAGCCTCTAGGAGAATCCCAATCAAAATCGGAAACGAATCCCGCAAATTCGTAAATCCATGAAAATCTGGGCAGAATCGTTAGATGACATCGAACAACTTCGATGTTGTAGAAACTTAACCTTCGATGACATCAAAGTCACTTAGATGGAATCGAAATAATACCAAAACGTTCTAGCGACCAAACATGAAAATCCGGATATTACCAATGACATCGACCGGGCATTCGATGACTTCGAATGGTTTTCGATGGCATCGTAGAAGGCATAAAAGTGTCCAGCAACCAAATCGATTGAACCTATCATCGACATACTGATGAAGTATAATCTATCAACAGAGCATGTCGTTTTTTTTTTTAATTTAAAAGAAAAAACCTAAATATAGATAAGGTTGTAGCTTATAGTCGGCCACCACAACCACGACTGACTGTAGCAGGCCGATATAACCCCAACCAAATAAAAATAATCAGCCACCCATCAGTCTCCCACAAACTACCTAAATAGAAACCCCCATCTAGAGAAACAACATGCTAACAACTTACCATCTCACACCCATTAACAGCTAGCTGTAACAGACAGAACAACATAAGGGTATAGTTTTTAATGCAACTAACATCCAATTTCTCTTGACGAAGCCCTTGCTCTAATCAATCTTAAGCCCGCGTTCTCAAGGGCCTCCAAACCCCGGATCTCCTATAGGAGGTCATTGTTGGGGATTTAATTTGCGGAATCACACAGATCTAGATCTAGGATAGCAATTCAATAGTAACAAGCAATCACAGAAGAACACCAAGATTTAATGTGGAAAACCCTTGTGGGAAAAAAACCACAGCACAAAGTGACAGAAATCCACTATGAAAAGAAAATTACAAGAGAGAGGACTTACCTGATTCGAACAATCTCGAATCTCACCCTTGCTACACCCTTTGATAACCCTAGAACCCCTTTAAAATGCTTTAGAATTATTTCCTATATCCTAGAAAAACCCTAGGGACACCTATTTATAGTTTAGGCAACTTTCCTTTTGCACCCTTGAGAAAACCGACTCAAATTTCCGCAGTCCGCATCAAATCCGGAAACGAATCTACGTAATCTCAACTGGTCGAGAGGACACCTTGACCAGTAGAGCATGGGTCACGACCGGTCAAGCACCTCGGAACCCAGAAAACTGATGCTCGCTAGACTTTGAGTCAACCGATCCACGACTAGTCGTATAGCTCCCTCGACTGGTCGAGCATATAAAAAATGTTAGATTTAAGACATCTAACAACAATCTCCACAATGTCTTCAATCTTCAACCGTGTAGCTTCTTGACCTCTTTTTTTTTTTATTTCTGTATTACATCATAGCTTCAATCAATGCTTCTCATACACACTCCGTCATTCTTTTACGCCGTCGCCAAACCCAAAGAAGTTGCACATAACTTGAACTTCTCTATAGGAACGACCTTGGTGAGTATGTCTGTTGGATTCAAGCTGGTGTGAATCTTTTCCAGTGTGACACCTCCTTCCTCAAGCACCTATCGGATAAAGTAGTGACGAACATTAATGTGTTTAATACATGAGTGATAAACAGAATTTTTAGCTAAATTGATAGCGCTCTCGCTATCACAATTAACTAGCACGGCCTCCTGCTGAAGTCCCAACTGATATATCATGCCTCTGAGCCAAACACCTTCTTTAAACACTTCCGTCACTACCATATATTTTACTTCAGTCGTGGAAAGAGCCACCATGGACTGAAGCTTTGACATCCAACTAATTGCTCCACCTGCCAGTACAAATGAGTATCTTAAAGTAGACTTCCTAGAATTTATACTGCCTGCATAGTCAAAATTCACATACCCAACCAACTTTGTTCCTGTCTTTTCAAAAGTTAAGACGTAGTCTTTCGTACCTTGAATGTATCGAAGTAGCCATTTCACCGCTTCCCAATGCTGCTTACCGGGGTTTGACATGTATCTACTCACAACACCGACAACCTGTGAAATATCTAGTCTCATATAGACCATGACATACATTAAACTGCTAACCGCATTCGAATAAGGCACATGAGACATAACTTGCTTTTCCTCATTTAATTTAGGACATTGTTCTGAGGAAAGCTTGAAGTGATCTGCATAGGGAACGATCACCGGCTTTGCCTGATCCATCCCATACTTGATCAATACCTTTTCAAGGTATTCTTCTTGTGATAACCAACGCCTGCTCCTCTTCCTATCTCTATGAATATCTATGCCGAGAACCCTCTTTGCAGCCCCCAGATCTTTCATCTCGAATGTCCCTGATAACTGAGTCTTTAGTACGTTGATTTCATACATATTATGACAGGCAATCAACATATCATCAACATACAATACTCGGATGATGAATTTTGCATCACTCAGTGTCGTGTAATAGACACAGTGATCATATTCACTCCGAGTAAATTTTTGACTCACCATGAAAGAATCAAATTTTTTATACCACTGCCTAGGCGACTGTTTCAGGCTGTATAACGACCTCATTAACTTGCAAACCTTTTTCTTTGTCCCTTTAACTTCGTAGCCCTCTGGTTGTTTCATGTAGATCTGTTCTTCCAATTCCCCATGCAGGAATGCAGTCTTCACATCCATCTTTTCCAGCTCGAGATCGTATTGGGCAACCAGTGCCAACACGAATCTGATAGATATCTGCTTAACCATCAGCGTGAATATCTTTGTGAAGTCGATTTATTCTCTCTGAGCATAACCCTTTGCTACCAACCTTGCTTTGTATCGATCCTGTTTCCTTTTGAATAACCACTTGCATCCGATCGCTTTCCGGCCCACAGGAAGCTCTACCAGCTCTCATGTGTGATTTTTGTGCAACGAGTCCATCTCATTGTTCATAACCGCCTTCCACTTTTCTGCATTAGGCTCATCAAGAGCCTCCTGAATAGTAGACGGGTCCCCCTCATCTATAATGAGGGCATATGTAATGTTAGAGTCGTCCTTGTATTTTGCCAGTAACCTGCGATCACATGGTGGATTCCTTCTCACTGGTGGCTACTCCACCTAATCTTGTACCTCTGTCTTCGCATCTGTCTCTGCCTGAGTATTCTCTGCATCAATCTGGACGTCTATGATCACCCTTTCTGATTCTTCTAGCTCCTTTTGACCATTCTTACGAAATAGGGAGCTTTCATCGAATCTGACGTCACGGCTAGTGATGACCTTGCATGTGAACTTGTTGAATAACCTGTAACCTTTTACACCAATGCCATAACCAACAAAGATATACTTTTTGACTCTATGGTCTAACTTATCTCTCTTAACTACGGTACATGAGAGTAAGCCTCACAACCAAATATGCGTAGAACTGAGTAGTCGATTTCCTGACCACTCCATATTTCCTCTGGAATTTTACATTCAATTGCCGTTGAAGAAGATCAGTTCACCAAATAACAAGCCGTGTTAATGGCCTCTGTCCATAGGTCCTTGCCCAACGCAGAATTACTTAACATGCATCTGACCCTCTCCAGGAGAGTCCAATTCATTCGCTCAGTCACACCGTTTTGCTCGGGCGTGTGACGCACTGTGTTGTGCCTGATGATCCCTCCATCCTTGTAATACTCATTAAACTCAATGGAAGTAAATTCTCCACCATTGTCAGTCCTTAAACCTTTATTTTCTACCTTGACTATTTTTTCACCATTGCCTTCCATTGCTTGAATATGGTGAAAACTTCGAATTTATGTTTCATGAAGTAAACTCAAACTTTCCTAGAATAGTCGTCAATGAATGAAACAAATCATGACAACCCCCTAATGAAAACTTATGGCGATGACGCCCATACGTCAGAGTGCACATAATCAAGCACCCCCTTATAAACATGTTTTCTAGATTTAAAAGACAGTGTAGATTGTTTACCATATATACAAGCTCATATATATTTAAATAAGAATTTTTAAAAGCTGGAATCAAACATCGATTAGAAAGTACATTCATGCCCCGCTCGCTCATGTGGGCCAGACTAGCATGCCACATACGTAGAGACATGGAGTATGTAATAGCTGTTGCCGCTCCACCTGCTGAAGTGCTCCCAATCAACCTGTAAAGGTTTTCATGCCTCTGCGTTCTCACAACCACGTCCACGAGTACTCCTTTTGAAACTTTAAGGACACCATCAATATCGATGAACTTGCACCCTATAACATCGAGTGCACCGAGAGAAATTAGACTTTTCTTCATATTAGGAACATGCCTGACGTCAGTCAAGGTATGCTCCATCCCATCAAACATTTTGATGCTCACCATGCCAATGGCCACAACATTACAGGCATTATCATTGCCCATAAAAACCTGTCCACCATCGCATTCCTTGTAACTGGTAAACCAACTCCGATGAGGAGTCATGTGATAAGATGCTCTTGTGTCAAGTATCCACTCGTCTTTATGATTGTCATATATGTAACATCCCAGATTTTTGCCAACTTGAAAATTGACGTGCTTAGGCAATGAGTCGATCATAACACCTTACTGACCTCTCAGAACTCAATCGCAAAGTCTAAAATCACTTTTTAACCCATTTTCTTCAAAATCTCACCTTTCACCATCTTATTCTTCAAAATTTTCTAAGTACTTTCATATTAGACACAAATCCTAAAGTTTAGGTGATGAAGAACAATACTTAAACTAAAAATTACTATAAATAGTAAATAAATAAATAAAATTGATTTTTAACCATTAACCTTTTGGAATCCGATGAAATAAATAGGTCATTTGAATAGAGCAGCTTCTCCTACCCCAAAATCATATATAGTAAGTCACATAACTCATTCTAGTTTGCAAAATATACCCATTTCAAATATTGGGTGGTGAAACCACCACCACGGCGAGGCCTCGTCGTCCAGCGGGCCGAGCGTTCCGTTTTCTGCCATTTTCTGTAATTTTTCAGCCCGACTTGAAAAAGTCATATCTCCCTCGTTATAACTCCAATTTAAGTGATTCAAAAGCCAAATTGAAGCTTGATAAGTTTAGTTTCACATAAAATTAAGTAAAAAATATAATAAAAATTTTAATATAGTTAAATATAGGTTTTTGTGACAACTATCTGAAAATTATTAGTTTGGATAACTGATGCTTCTAGAATTTTTAGAATTTTTTTACAACACAAAATCTATTGAAATTTGATGGGGATGAAGTAGACTTAATGACGAACTACTAAAAAAATAATTAAAATAATATATTAACAAAAAATACCAAAAAGGGACATAGAACTACCCTATGACCTTATTCTGTCGTAATTAGGGCGTAATTTAGTTAAGTACTAAACTAAATAATTGATGGATTTAGCTTGAACCACTTTCTATACAAACTACAAGACCCAAGCCCATTAAAATCACTAACCCAATATTACTTAAAAACCTAAGGGCAATCTTAAAACCCAGTTGCTCTCGGGAGCACATTGAAACTCCATATCGGACCTGGACCGCGCGTCGAAAGTCCGATGACGGCGAAACTATATGGTTATGACCGTCTTATTGTGCTTGACAATCATCACAGGAATTGAGCCCAACTAGTGTCCAAAAATGCACAACTTGAGCCCCAAGTGAAGTGTGTGGCAAACGTGAATATCTTTAGAAAATGAACTCAGATTTAAGTGATTTGAACCGTTCACTTGCGGGCCAAATTTAAGGTTTCAAACTGTTAGATTCTGATCCAAGTATACCCTTAGATCAGGAAATTTTTCCTACATAGGTCAGTGTACTTGTAGCCCTGATCGAGTGACAATAGCCGTTGAACCGAAACTGGTCATCCACGGTCGATTCACAAAATCGATCAGATCAAAATCTTAACCTGACTTAGATCCATTGTCAGGGAACTTGCCCATGATCGTGTGCAGTTAATGGACCCCTAGATGAGCTCCGTTGGCCCGAAACAGATGCCCTTTGGCTATAACCTAAGTATACCATGGCCTTGGGGCCATTTGCGTCAGTTCTGGGTCTATATAAGGACCTTAAACCCACACCTCTCTCTTTCATAAGGATTTCTCTAACCCTATGAGAGAGAAGAGAGAAAAGAGGAGAAAAGAGTGAGGAGAAGAGAGGGATTACTGGAGATCGTTGCTGGGATTCACTCCCACAACTCTACGCCTATATTCACCTCCCCACCATCGCTACATGAACCATTCCAACTACGATTTGGGTAAGAAATATTAACCTTAATCTTGTTTAGGTATCCAAGTAGATGAATCGATGAAATAGCTAACCTATTTCGTGATTCAGGTAGCCGTTGAGTCGTAGACAAAGACGTAGTGTTCAAACTGAGCTCGGTACAGGTTTGTCGGCGAAATGTGCGGACTATAAATGTTTAGGTTATAGTTTTCAAGGCTTTCAATGTCAGTTAATGATTTATATCTGACTTGATTGCTATCACATATGCTTAGAGACGATGTTTCCAGCGTATTACACACACACACACACACACACACACACACATATATATATATATATATATATATATATATATATATATATATATATATATGAACTATGTTGAAATAGATGCATTCCATGTGCTTGTTGAAATGTTTGTATGAGTATGAAATTATGACTTGTGCTTGCCATGATTTGTGTTTTTGGATACATGATTGTTGTACATGTGACAACATCCATGTGAAAGGATTTGCTATACCTGTTATAACTACTATATTACATGTATGTTGATATGTGTAGTCTAAGTGTATGATAAAATGCCTGGATGAGTAAATGCTTGCTGAAATGTGTTTAATGAGGGCATTAAGAGGTGACTCTCAATACCCTTACCTATAGTTATAATTTCTTTCATGTAACCTAACTTATTACTATGTGCTTCATGTATGAAATACTTATGCATGACAACATGTGTACTATGTGTTTGTTGAAATGCTCAAATGAGATTTGTATTTAGATTGGTTGTCACATCCTGTCTTTGACTATAATATGTGAATGCTATCGTTTGGAGTGTGATTGGGGCTATGATGTAGTCCGAGCAATCGGTAATGATTACCGAGTTAGTGGTTGAAGTCGTTTTGTCACATAAGACATGTTTGAGGTATCCGAGTCGTACGCTGATTGTCGACAGTGGTTAGGCCACGCGGAGTGCTTACGCACTTCATGTCAATCAACTTAACGTATGCTCATACTGATCAAGCTTGTTAAGTAACCCGATTTGTCCAATATATGTTTACCATGTATGGATGCTACTGCTTGAATCTAAGGTACCGACTTATCAGAGGAAAATCCGTTTAACCTTGGTACCACGATCCGCTAAGACTTATGAGCCGGGCATGGTGGTATAGGACACCGTGGTCGAACTGTCGGCCTACGCTGGGGCGACGAGCCTCCCCGTAGTGTCCAGTGAGCAAACCAAACTCGTGAGCCGAATACGTTCGTATGGGACACTGTATTGGAGCTGTCGGCCTACGCTAAGGTGACGAGCCTTTCCCGTAGTGACCTCGAGTATAAACTAAGGCCTATAAGGATGGTGACGAGCCTCTTCGTAGTGACCTGAACTTACATGTCCACTGCTTTATATTCAGGGGTGACGTTGCCCTATAACTCGTTTATCGTATGTGATTAACTAGGATTGACGACCCTAGATGGATTATTGTTAAGGTAAATGATATAAAGGGAGGTACCTTAGCTTCCTGAATACGCTGTTTAAATAAATCTAAATAAGAATTTGACTAACACGATCATGCACCGCATTACATGTGCTTTGGCGAGGAAGCACACGTTTAGGGAGGTTGCCATGCACGATCGTGAGATGATGTCGCTGAGGGAGTGTAGGTGATGGCATGCATCATTATCTCATACCATCCTTGCATTAACAAGAGTACTTAGGATATGATTGTTGTATTGCTTTATTATTACTGCTTGATTGAATTGATAACATGTTAACCTTTGCCTTATAGTACCACTGAGTTGGCCACTCATTCCTACCCTGGGATGGTGTTTTAAAACACCACCCAGACTCTGGTTTAGATGCAAGTAATGACGGGGTCTATGCAGCTGAAATAGACTTCATAGGCGAGGAGGGAGAGTTCTCTTACATTCAGCCCTCAGGCGGGTCTACGTAGACGTTGTGCTGATTCAGCGGGATTACAGGGATTTACGGATTAGTTAGATATTTACATTTTGGTATTTTGTATAATTTGACACAAAACCTGTATATATTCAGCTCTGTTACATATTCATACTCTGGGGATTTAAAAACCACTTATATGCTTTATATATCTATCACAATCTTCCGCTTGCTCAATTTAGTTATCCCTGGAGTATGATATGCTGTTTTAGTATAATCTCACTCATGTTCAAATGCACTCATCATAATCATCATAATATATGTTGCATAAGTGATGCATTGGAACTCGGGAGTTGAGCTTTGCTCGACCCTCGATTTTCAGGGCGTTACAGTGTAAGTGACCAATCATGGAAACAGATAGAACATCACCACCACTTAATTCTTCATCAGATGCGACCATATTGGCCTCCTTGGAAGAAGCCGCTGAATTTTCTTTATTCATTTTAGGATTTCTACAATCATTTTTCATGTGTCCAGATAACCCACAATTCCAACACTTTAATTTTCCTTTGCCCTTGCCCTTGGATTTGGATCTACGCCTTGAGGATCCTGTACCTCACCCAGAATCCCTGCCCCTCATAATCAGTGCATTGAAAGATGCCCCCATGTCGCCGTTTAGCTTTCTCATAGCCTTCCCTTGAAGGGCTGAGATAACAGTGTCAACACTTAGGGTTTTATTTGCGGTGCACATCGTGTTCCTGAAAGACTCATATGATGCATGAAGAGAATTCAACAATATATATGCTTGTTCCTCACTTTGACCACTTCCTCCGTATCAGCAATTTACACATCAATTTATTAAAGTTGCTGATATGGGCTTCTAGATCTCCACCCTCTGATATCTTGAAGGTATAATATTGTAGCTTTAAGTGTAGGTGATTTTCAGAGGACTTCTTTGCATAAATGTTCTCTAACTTCGCCTACAAACTATCCGCAGTTTTCTCCCTCAAAACATTGTAGAGAACCTCATCCGTGAGACATAAACGGATAGAGGCTAAAGCATTACTATCAAAGTTTTCCTATTTATCATCTTTCATGGTAGATTTCTGCTCCTCAAGAGCCTTAATCTCGCCTTTCTTGGTTAACAGGCTAATCATCTAAACCTTCCATAACTCAAAATTATTTTTGCCTGAGTACTTCTCAATATCAAACTTGCCGTTTCCCATTATTATTAATCCTGCAGATTCGGATCTGTGCCCCAACGATTGCTTTGATACCACTTGTTGGGGATTTAATTTCCGGAATCACACAGATATAGATCTAAGATAGCAATTCAATAGTAACAAGCAATCACAAAAGAACATAAAGATTTAACGTGGAAAACCCTTGCGGGAAAAAACCACGGCACAAAGCGACAGAAATCCACTATGAAAAGAAAATTACAATAAAGAGGACTTACCCGATTCGAACAATCTTGAATCTCACCCTTGCTACACCCTTTGATAATCCTAGGACCCCTTTAGAATGCTTTAGAATTATTTCCTATATCCTAGAAAAGTCCTAGGGACACCTATTTATAGTTTAGGCAACTTCTCTTTCGCACCCTTGAGACAACCGACTCAAATTTCCGTAGTCCACATCAAATCCGGAAACGAATCTGCGTAACCTCAATTGGTCGAGCAGACTGCTCGACCGATCGAGCATGGCCACGACTGGTCGAGCACCTCGAAACCCAGAAAATTGATGCTCGTTGGACTTTGAGTCGAGCGGTCCACGATTGGTCGTGTAGCTCCCTCGACCGGTCGAGCCAGTCCTTCAACCGGTTGAGCATATCAAAAACGTCAGATTTAAGACATCTGACAATAGTCATATCTACTTCTGAAGAAACGATTTGGAAACCCACTGCTACCCAGTCTCATTAGACTAACGACAACTGTATTGCCTTCTCTTCATGTATGGGCTATCCTGAAATTGAGCGTCAACCTGATGCAAGCAATGGCCGCCAATCGGTACTGAATGGCCCAAGGAGAGGGGGCGAGCAGGCTAGACATGGCTTCCGCAATAATCTAAGAGTCTGAGGTAGGTAAGGACGTGATGAGGTCGAGCATCATCTTCCTTAAGGATAACTACTTAAAATCTACAGAGTTTTTCTAAACTCCTCACAGAGATTCGTCGAATCCACGCGGCAAAAGAAATAAATTCTAATAAAATAAAAAATAACTTGATTGATTATTGTCTCTTGTGTTTGTCCTTGTTACACCATCAATAACGAAAAAAAAAAAACAAACTAAAATTCGTAATTACAAAAAATAGCAAAATTCAAACTTTAATAAAAATTCTAATTCTAGTAAAAAAATAATCTAGAACTCTAAAAATAAGGAAATATTATAAAAATCAGAATTACTAAAAATAATAATTTTTTCTTATAATTTCGTTTTTGAGCTAAAAGCGCGCGTTTTCTGGCTTAACGTACAGACGCTAGATTGATAGGTTGTGCGCCCGTGATGATACCTAGATCAAAAGTTATGGTTAATTTACGGTTCACCTTCTTTTGGTCCAACCGGCTAGCAATGTATCTATGCCACGTCCTATATAAGAGTCCAGCTATAATTACATTATTTAGGCCCATCTCAAGACAAAATTTAGCCCCATCCAAACCTGCCTGGGCTTCAGCAACCGTGTTGGAGGACCAGCCATAACAACGATTGAAGGCAAAAATAACTCTGGCTAGCTGATCCCTGCAAACACCTTGCACTCCTGCCTAATTTGGATTGCCCGTCGAAGAACCATGGTTCGACATTCAGCTTTACCCAGCCTAGAACTGGCTGGCACCATTTGCGAACTTCAAAAGATGGCGTAGTGGTAATGAGGCCAGTGACAGGGAGCTGCTTTGTATGGTGGAGTGTGACCCCTTGTTCTGCTCATGTTCTGCTTATGCACGGGGATCGTTTGAAGGTTCTATGAGCCAGCATCCGTGAATGAAGAAAAGGAAGTTTTTGGAGGGCTATTGAATCTTTCAGTTGGGAGATGGGCCCTCTGTAGTGATGCTGTTGTCTTCCGGTTGTACCGTTGTGGTTGGGCCTGCAGGTCCCCTGCTTGGCTCTCCCCTTTCTACCATCGTGGCCTTGTTTGCTGGCCTAGTCCAGTGGAATCTTTATGGATCGCTGGTCTCATAAGCAATGTCAGATCACTGGTAATGATAAAAACAATGGATAACCATCAAGAAACCTTCAAATCTATGTGGTGAATCACATGATGGTTGGATTGGCCGGACTTTCTGGGTGTCCAAAATCATGTTGAGGTGACTGTATTGGACGTGTTAAGATATCAAACACACCCCATGGTGTACCCCACGAGCAGAAATAATAAAATTAGCTTATTCTATATATAGAGGAACCTGGCTAAAGAAAAAAGAGGCATTTCGAAGATAAATTTGGAATGTGAGGATTTCTCATTTTGCTTGGGAGTCATTTCATTATTATTATTAATTAAACAGAAAAACAAACCTTATCCAACCAGCCAATGCATGCTATGGAAGGCCATAATAGGTTTGCTTGTAAACAAAGCTTTTGGCTGCACAAATATAGAAACCTAACCACAAAACACTCAATCCTGCAAGAATCCAGTAGAAGTAATCTAAATGCGAACTATTAAGATCATTGGTTAACCACTCCGGTCTTATAACTTGGATCAACGAAATGATAACACTGCTGAGGAAGCTTCCGATGCCAAAGATGCTAAGATGAGCTGCAGCTCCCATGCTCCGCATCCCATCAGGAATCTGATCATAGAAAAATTCCTGCAAGCCCACAACGGAAAACACGTCTGAGATTCCATAAATTATATACTGTGGTAGCAACCACCAAAAGCTCATAGGAACGGTTGCATTTGGGTGATCGAAGGGCGCGTATTCTCTAGCAATTCTAAGTCTTTTCATCTCTACAAATGCTGCTACAACCATGGAAATCACCGAGAGAAACATCCCAATGCCAATCCTTTGGAGCATCGTTAGGGCAGAGGGGATTCCATTGAGTCTTCTCGTGGTTGGCACGAAGATTCGATCATAGAAGGGGACGAGTGTAACAGTGGTTAGGCTTCTAGCAACTACCACGGATGCAGGAGACACCTTGAAGGAGGGCGTTATCTTCCTGATCATGGTGCTACATTGCTTGGTGAAAAATGTGGGAGGTTGTGCTGACACAACTGCAAGCATCAAGCAACAAAGCCAGATGGGGACAAGGCGCATGATCTGTTTTGTTTCTTCGACTTGTGCTGGGGTGCAGAACCTCCAGCTATTTTGACAACAAGATGCATCTAAGTCATCCACAATGGCAGCCTTGTCCAAGAATCTGCAATTTTAAAATTGGTAATTAGAAGTAGTTGAGAATGCAAACCGAATTTTGTATCATTATCATCAGCAAAAAAGTCTATGTGCAGTGTGTACTGAGAGTCAGCTAACACATATCCTTAGCCTTGTTGGTAGAATCTTATCATATATTTCAAAAAATGAGCTCCTAAATACTCAATTCTTCAGAGGTGGAGAAGGTGTGTAGGAGAAGTGCAAGAGCTTACTCGTTTTCTGCTCAGTGGCTGATCTAGATGGTTGCGCCATGGATCTTTTCTTTAATTTTCTAATCATGCTGGTATCATTACCAGTTTTTCACATTCTTTTGGGACCCACCCTCTAGCCTCAGAGGTTGAGAAGTTGTGGCTTAGGAGGAGAGGAGAGAAATTTATTCTGTCCATAGTGCTTTTATTTGAAAATTGTTGGCTTTGATGGCTTTATTGGTTTTCTCGTTCTTTCTTCGAGTGAGAATGTGCCAGCGATCGTGGGAATAAAGCACAACATTCCTCTTTCAAAGGGAGTTGGAGGGTCATTTAGGATGACTTTGATCCATTATGCTATCCTTGCACTTGAGGGTGTTTGGTGCAACATTCCTTGCTCGATAGGCCCCTTCCTCTTGAAGTTGGGAACGCTTCGTATTCTGTTTCCTGCAAGCCTTGAACTTCTAATTAGTTTGTAGGCCTAGGTTCATGTTGATGTCTATATAATGAGGCTGATCAATGCCCCAGTATTTTTGGGGTTGATGGCCTTTGTTTTGGGGTTTATGATAGGCGAGCCCTGGTATTTTTTAAGGCTAGGGGCTGCCCAATTGTAATCAGTGGTTTTTAGATTCTAATAAAAATTCCTTTCTTTTGAAAAAAGAAAAAAGAAAAAAAAAAAAAAAGAGAGGCTGATCAATGCCCCATTTTCAATATTTTGATTTTTCCTATGCAAGTAGGACAATCGGGAGGTACTTCCGCACACCAATGTAGAATGTGGCTTGTTTCTTTAGTTATGACGATTAAACACCACTTGACGTGGCCATGGGAGTGGATGGATATCAGTTGCTATAATTTTTAGGCCCACTGGATGAAGGATTGCAATTAGGTTTTCATAGAAGATATTCACTCCTCTTAACAAGCTTGAAAGGGTACTATTTACTTACTTGAACTGATTGATCCCAGGAGTAACTTCCCTAGCCAGAGGAACACATCTGCCTTCATCTACGTGATCCTTTCTTGATGGAAGATGCCACTTACGAGCTGCTGCGACAATGACTTTGGCAACTTGAGTTAAGGGGTGCTGCTCGCTTGGAACTAAACGGGTGTATGTGTTCGATCCAAAGAGAAAGAGGAAAAGTGAAAACACCATAGCGATCGTGGGAATACCGAAGCCGATCGCCCAGTCCACATTGTCTTGAATATAAGTTGCGATAAGAATTCCCACACTCGCACCACCGGATAGCCCAAAATGCCACCAATTGAAGAAGGAATTCTTGGCTTTTCTCTGTTCAGCGCTATCTTCATCAAATTGATCTGCTCCGAATGCTTCCACACATGGTTTATGTCCTCCTTGTCCCATGCCCACGATATACAGTGAAATGAAAAAGAGCAATTCCCGAAATTGAAGAGGAATCACCCTCGCCACTGACAGAGTTAGCAAGGAAAGTCCCTGCAACAGTTTTTAATGAATGTTATCCATGCCATAAAATTTTTAGAAAGTTTTTACTAATAATCTTCCCTATACTTATAATTAAACTAGCTTCAATGATCACATGGAGTCTAAGTCGAGTTGTCGTGGGCCTAGGCTGTATGTTTATACTATCTAACCCGTCCAATAGCCCAATCCAATCATTAGGTCAGTATACCTCAAAATTGGGCCAAACCATAGTTCTAAAAATTGGTGACTCGAAATGGGATTTCGAGCCAATTTGCTAAGAAAATCGCTGATGAAGGAGAATCCGTTGTAACTCATCGCAACTTGTTGAGTTCGCTTCTCACTGGGCGTCGAGCCTGAAAAATTGGTGTAGGACCCACTGCTGTAGTAGGTCTATGGCATTCAATTCCAACAAAGTTGCCTCAAATAATATGATGCCTCAAAAATCAGGCTGGCCCAATCATCTGGTGCCTATCAATGTATAATTTGAGGACATTGGACAGTTGTCCAATGTTCTGTATTATGGTGCACACGTGATTTGATTGGCCTGAGTTTTGAGATGTTCCAGAGTCATAATGAGTTCAACTGTCTCATAGACAACACATGGGCTCCACAACACTTGACACCATGGTAACAGTCATTGAGTTATTGATGTAGAGCAGGTCGCGGACAATTTCATGGTCAAGATGGATCAAAAAGGCCCAGTCGACGACAGAAGTGATCCAAACCATCAGACCTTAGATCGGGCGTATCTCACGATCCAGAATGAGTCATCAGGCGTAAAATATATGATTTAGGGGTAGAACGAGCTACTTTAGCCACCCAACCCGCTATGCCAGGTTGCGCAAGCCGGATTTGCGAAATACTCCCGGATCGACGGTTGTTTCCCTATTTTAATTCCATTTTTACTATTAATAGTAAGTTATAGTTTGATTATAACTCTTCATCCATTGGGCTTTAGGAGTTGCGCCCAATGCAAAAAGAGCTTAGAATAATTAAGAGAATAGCTTGGTGAAGCCAAATAGGACACTTATTATTTTTGGCCAAAAATCTTGCGCACTAGTAAACATCACGACAGTCTATAAATAGTAAGTTTACTATTTATAGTAAGTTGAGAATTCTAAGAGTTTTAGTTCTAGTTTGCTTCTGATTTCTCTCCCATTGCTTGGTATCCCTATTTAAAAGATTGTGAACTTGCTTATTTCATTCATCTATCAAATTACAAATTTATTAGAATTTATTTATATTCTTCTTGCTTTCTTTCCTCATGGATTCGAGAAGTCTCTGTGAGGAGTCTAGAGAAGCTCCATGGATTCGGAGTAATTATCCTTGAGGAAGACGATGATCAACCTCATCACGTTCATTCTTGCATCAATTGATATCAAAGCGAGGATTCCCCTCAGTCCGATGACAAACAACGAAGGTATGAGCCAAAATCCTATGGACGGTGATCCAGGGATTTGTTATCTTGCGAAAATAATGAAAGCTTTCTACTGGGAGAGTTAGTTGACCGTGCAAGGGCTGCAGGAAACCCTCAACCATCTTGCGGATGCGCTACTTCCGCCTCGAGCCTTAGGTGATGCTCCACCGCCTATGGTTGCTCCACCCCCCATGGTTGCTGTACGGCACAACCTTGATTTCCATAAAGCACTACCAGTGACAAACCGTAGGGCTACACCAGATGATTCAAGTTCTAGCGATGATAACCTTAATGACGGCTTTGCTCGACGGCTAATCCATGGAGGCAATCGTCTAGATCAT
The DNA here is from genome assembly GCA_021015155.1 of Magnolia officinalis. Lineage (NCBI taxonomy): Eukaryota > Viridiplantae > Streptophyta > Magnoliopsida > Magnoliales > Magnoliaceae > Magnolia > Magnolia officinalis. The sequence continues at coordinate 94,685,104 of JAJHSJ010000004.1, forward strand.
GCTGAAAGAGACTATCGAGGTAAGGCTAAACTTCTTATTTTTAATAGTTTATTATGCATAGAAGATTTTCTCAATTAACTAGACGAAGTAGATAGATATTTTGATTACATGGATGTGCCAAATCATAAAAAATAAAATAAAATTGGTAGCATTTAAATTAAAATCTGGTGCTTCTGCATGGTGGGAGCAATTACAACTCTCACGTGCCCGACAAAACAATACGCTCATCTCATCATGGCCATGAATGAGACGTTTTCTTCGATCACGATTCATCTCCAGTGATTATGAGCAGATATTATTCTAGCAATACTAGAATTACCCACAAGGAAATAGAACCGTCACAGATTACACTGAAGAATTCTAGCGGTTGGTAACACGAAATGATCTATCAGAATCTGAGTCACACAGGGTTACGATCAATAATTCAGGATCGAGTTCAGATGCACCCAGTCGGGACCGTAGATAAAGCGGTTCAGTTCGTGGGTAGGGCAGAAATGCATCTTGAAGAGTCTCGAATCGGCCTTATCCTTCAACTCGACCCCTCATAACGGGTCTCGCATAGGATCCATTGCTGGCACGAGGAAAAGAACCAGTAGGAGAACGTCCTCAACCTCCTGCGACCACAAACCGCGATACGGGAAGCGGTTCATCTAGGCCTTAGAGTGTAGCACCCACAACAACGGGCCCGATTAGGATTCCAAATCCTTATGTTCGGCCAAGGTTGAACAATTGTTACTGTTGTGGCCAACCAGACAACTTATCAAATACTTGTCCTCAATATCCAGCAAAACACTTGGCTATAAACGAAGGGAGCACTGAAGGTGAGGTAACAGAAGAAGACCCTGACTTTGATGAACATGAGCAAGCCACTGACGAAGGAGCATATGACGATGAGTTGACGGTCCAGGATCATGGCGAATCTCTAGTTGTAATTACTGTATGCTCCTCGGAAGGAATTACATCCACAGCGACACAATATATTCCGTACGTGGTGCACTATTAACGAAAATGTCTGTGATGTGATCATAGACAGTAGTAGTAACGAGAACATCGTCTCAAGAGTGATGATGGACAAGTTGCAATTACCAATGATAAAACATCTTTCCCCGTACTCAATTGGTTGGATAAGAAAAAGGTAAATGAGACCAAGGTAACTAAACAATGCACTGTCTCGTTTTCAATTGACAAAAATTATAAAGATCAAATACTTTGTGATGTGGTCGACATGGAAGCATGCCATATATTACTCGGTCGACCTTGGCAGTCGGACCGTGATGCGACCCATCGAGGACGAGACAATGTCTACATATTCGTCAATGATAGTCAAAAAATAATCTTTGTCCCTATGCTACTAGAGAACCACCTTGAAGCCTCTAAAGTGGAGGGAAGTTCCCTCTTGACCATTCGGGATTTCATGGAGGAATCCAAGAAAATCGGCGAGGTATACGCCGAGTAGTGAAAGGCGAGGAATTGGAACCCTCCATCATTCCTCCAAGTTTAAGACTATTGCTAAACGAATTCAAAGAAGTCTGGCCTGAAGATTTACCTGATGAATTGCCCCCCATGAGAGACATTCAACATCACATAGACCTCGTCCCTGGGGCTAGCCTGCCCAATCGCCCTCATTATCGGATGAGTCTGAAGGAGTGTGAGATACTTCAGGGGCAAGTGGAGAAATTGATTTGTAGGGGTCTCTTGAGAGAGAGAGAGAGAGCATGAGCCCATGTATCATACTAGCATTATTAGCGCAAAAAAAAAAAGAAGATGTAAGCTGGCATATATGGGTCGAAAACTTGACAATTAAAAAATCACTATCAAATATCGGTTCTCATTACCGCGGTTGGACGACATGCTCGATTTGCTAGAAGGGGCCAAGGTGTACTCTAAATTAGACTTAAGGAGCCGGTACCATCAGATACGTATCCGACCTGGTGATGAGTGAAAAACGGCATTTAAGACCAATGAAGGGTTGTATGAGTGGCTGGTCATGCCCTTCGGCCTATCAAACGCACCAAGTACTTTTATGCGTTTGATGAATCAAGTTTTAAAACTGCTCACTGGCCGATTTGTGGTAGTATATTTTGATGACATACTGATATATAGCTAGGATGAGATGGAGCACATGAAACATCTCAGGTAGGTGGTGCAGGTCCTACAAATTAATAAGTTATACCTCACTTGAAGAAGTGTAGTTTTTTAACGGACAACCTGTTGTTCCTAAGATTTGTTGTAATATCCACGGGCATCCGTGTAGATGATGAAAAGGTGCGAGCCATTAGGGAATGGCTGATCCCGACAATCATTCATGAGGTGAGGAGTTTTCATGGGTTGATGACCTTCTATTGTCGATTTATTTGAAATTTTAGCACAATAGTCGCGCCTATTATAAATTGCATGAAAAAAGGACCACTTCAGTGGACCGATGAAGCTGACAAGAGCTTTTATGAGATTAAGCATTGTTTGTCCACAACACCGGTCTTAGTACTTCCTAATTTCGACAAGTTGTTTGAGGTTGAGTGTGACACTCATATGTCAGAATTGGAGGAGTATTATCACAGGAAGGCAGGTCGGTAGCCTTTTACAGCGAGAGGCTTAGCAAAGCCCGAAAGAAGTGGTCGACGTATGAGCTTGAGTTGTATGCAGTTGTTCATACGTTGCGACGTTAGTAGCATTATCTGATTTAAAGAGAGTTTATTTTGTACACTGACCATCAAGCATTAAAGTTTATTAATAGTCAGACTAACGTGAAACGTGTGCATGCTAGATGTATTGTGTTTTTACAAGAATTTACGTTCGTTTTGAAGCACAAGTCAGGGCAGCGGAACAAGGTGGCTGATGTACTTAGCCGTCGTGCATTACTACTTATTACAATGAGCAATGAGGTGGTCGACTTCGACTGTCTCAAGGAGCTGTATGCCGAGGATGAGGACTTCAAAGATTCTTGGATGAAGTGTCAAGAAGGTTATCCCAATGACCTTCATATACCGGACAATTTTCTCTTCAAAGGGAATCAATTGCATCCCCCAAAGTTCTTTGAGGGAGCAGATTATTCAGGAGCTATATGGAGGTGGCCTCGATGGACACCTTGGGTGAGACAAGACGCGAGCTCTTGTGGAAAAGTAGTATTACTGGGCACAATTGGTACGTGATGTGGAAAAAGTCATATAACGTTGTCATATTTGTCAGACTTCCAAGGGACGATCTTAGAATACGGGCCTCTACACCCCGTTACCTGTGCCTGACAATCATTGGGACGATTTATCTATGGACTTCATGCTTGGTCTCTCATGAATACAATGCGCTATGGATTCGATGTTCGTGGTGGTAGATCGTTTCTCCAAGATGGCGCACTTTATCCAATGCAAGAAGACTCTCGATGCAACACACGTGGCGAATTTATTTTTAGGGAGGTCGTACAACTACACGGGTTCCCTAAGACCATTACTTCTGATCGTGACACGAAATTCATTAGCCACTTTTGGCGGACTTTATGTACTTGATTCGATACACAACTTCAATTTAACAGCGCTTACCACCCACAGACTGATGGGTAGACCAAGGTTGTGAATCACAAGTTGGGAAACCTCCTTCGCTATATTTCAAAAGAAAAATCGAAGCAGTGGGATTTATCCTTGTCTCAAGTAGAGTTTGCATTCAACAACATGGTGAACCGCTCGACAAGGAAATCACTGTTCCAAATTATTTACGGACGAGTACCTCGCCACACACTTGACTTGGTCCCTCTACTCAAGCTCCCAGACATGAGCATCACAACAGAACATATGGTAGACGGGATCATGGGCATCCATGAGGAGGTAATCGGTACCAATCATCCGAAAGATCAATGACAACGCTTATGTTGTTGATCTTCCAGATGACATGGCGATCTCATGGACTTTCAATGTCGCGGACCTGAATGAGTATCATGAACTAGAGCAGGATGGGTTCTTTTAAAGTGGAGGGAACTAATGTAGAATGGGTCGCAGATAGTTTTATGGCCCAGATGGATCAGAAAAGGCCCAGTCGATGACAGAAGTGATCCAGACTGTCAGACCTTAGATCGGGCATATCTCACAATCCGGAATGAGTCATTAGGTGTAAAATATATGATTTTAGGGTAGAACGAGCTACTTTAGCCACCCAACCCTGTTATGCAGGTTGCGCAAGACAGATTTGCGAAATACCCCCAGATGGACGGTCATTTCCCTATTTTAATTTCGTTTTTACTATAAATAGTAAGTTTTAGTTTGATTATAACTCTTCTTCCATTGGGCTTTAGGAGTTGCGCCAATGCGAAAAGAGCTTATAATAATTAGGAGAACAACTTAGTGAAGCCAAATAGGACACTTATTATTTTTAGCTGAAAACCTTGCGCACTAGTAGACATCACGACTGTCTATAAATAGTAAGTTTACTATTTATAGTAAGTTGCAAATTCTAGGAGTCTTAGTTGTAGTTTGCTTTTGATTTCTCTCTCATTGCTTAGTATCCCTATTTAAAGGGTTATGAAATCATTTATTTCATTCAACTATCAAATTATGAATTTATTAGAATTTATTTATATTCTTCTTGCTTTCTTTCCTCGTGGATTTGAGAAGTCTCTGTGAGGAGTCTAGAGAAGCTCCATGGATTCGGAGTAGTTATCCTTGAGGAAGACGGTGATCAAGGTGATCAACTTCATCACGTTCATCCATGCATCAGTCATCTATACGTGATCGTCATGCTAACACACACATATAGCTTAACCATGTGAACCTACCCTCCAAAACTGTCTTTCTTCTGCACACTTTTTATGATGGATCATTTTGTTAAATTTCAAAAACCTTTTGATATGGGAGCTCATCTACACACCACAAGATCTAAGTTATCCTTCAAGCCATATCCACAAGTGAGTTCAAGCCATATCGACAAGTGAGTCCCACTATGTAGATATTTTGGAGCTTTTCATCAGATGGGTCACAATTGCAAAAGAAGTAGACTGCTAAGAAAACTTTTCCAAGTTTTTCTGAGCGTGGAACACCATTTGAGCTGACTAACCTAATTTTTGGTCATTTAATGTACACCATTGGAACTACCTTATTAATTGGCTGGATCTCTCACTCATTTGCTAGATACTCCCTATTTTCGATTATATATATATATATATATATATATATATATATATATATATATATATATATATATATATATATATCCTCTATGACAATCACAATTGAAATAGGAGACAAATCCCATACTTACGCAACTTTGCGTAACTTTGCGCACACGTTCGATGACACCTTTGATGGCACTTCGATGACATTGACAAACTTTCAATGGATCGAACACCATTGATGTCATCGAGCATAACATCAAAACGTTCCATCAAGAAAACATGATTTTTCGGACTTTTCCGATGGCATCTTCGATGAGACTTTAATGGCATCGACGACACGCTGATGACATTGAACCCCCTTCGATAACATCAAGTAGGGCACCTAAAATGCCTAACAACCGACATGGGACTTCGAATTTTCTCGATGGCATCGAACAGATCTCGATGGCATCGAATGGTCTGTTGATGGTATCGACATACCCTGATGTTGAAAGATTTGAGACATCGAATACAATCTCCACCATATCTTCAATCTTCATTCTTTTTAGCTTCTTTTCCTCATCTCTAATTTTTCCTTGTATCATAGCTCCACCATCGCATTTCGTGCACAATCTGTCTTCCATTTACACCTTCACTAAGCCCAAAAAAGTTGCACATAACTTGAATTTTTTGGTGGGAACCACCTTAGTAAGTATGTCCGCTGGATTCACGCTCGTGTGATTCTTCTCTAGAGTCACGTCTCCTTCCTTAAGCACCTATAAGATAAAATGGTGATGAACATCAATGTGTTTAATATGTGAGTGATAAACATAATTTTTAGCCAAATTGATCGTGCTTTCGCTATCACAATTAACTGGCACGGCCTCCCACTGAAGCTCCAACTAATTTATCATCCCCCTCAACCAAACACCTTACTTAAATGCATCTGTCACTATTATATACTCAATTTTGGTTGTGGAAAGCGCCATAGATAGAAGCTTCAACATCCAATTGATCGCTCCACCCACTAGCACAAACGAGTAACCAAAAGTCGACATTCTAGTATACATACTGCCCGCGTAATCAGAATCCACATAGCCCACAACTTGTCTCCTGATTTCTTAAATGTCAAAACGTAGTCTTGCATACCTCGATATATCAAAGTAACCATTTCACTGCTTCCCAGTGTTGCTTTCCATGGTTAGATGTATCTTTACTTACAACACCCACCTCATGTGAAATATCTAGTTTAGTACAGACCATGGCATATACCAAATTGCCAACTACATTCGAATAAGGAATACAAGACATATCTTAATTTTTTTCATCGGTTTTAGGACACTATTCAGAAGAAAGCTTAAAATGAGCCGCGTGAGGAATGCTGACCATCTTTGCCCTGTCTATCACATACTTCATCAACACCTTCTTAAGGTATTCTTTCTAAGATAACCAAAGCTTGCTCATTTTCTTATCTGTGTTTGTATCAATGCCAAGAACCATCTTTGTAGCCATTGGATCTTTCATCTCCAATGTCCCTGATAACCGAGTCTTCAGTAAGTCGATCTCAGACATGCTATGACTGTCGATCATCATGTCATCAACATGCAACACCAGGATAATGAACTTTCCATCACTTAGTGTCTTGTAATAGACACAATAATCATATTCACTATTGGTAAATTTTTGACTCACCATGAAAGAATTAAACTTTTTGTACCACTGTTAAGGCGACTGTTTTCGGCCGTACAATAGCCTCATTAACCTACAAACCTTTTTTTCCCCTTTTATTTCAAAGCTTTCTGGTTGCTTCATGTAGATCTGCTATTCCAATTCCCCATGCAGGAAGGCAGTCTTCACATCCATTTGCTCTAGCTTGAGATCGTATTTGGCAACCATCGTCAATACTAATTTGATAGATACTTACTTGACAACATGGGAGAATATCTCAGTGAATTTAACACCTTCCCTCTAATATATCCCTTTGCTACCAACCTTGTTTTGTACCTACCATGTTTCTTATTGAAGATCCATTTGCACCCAATTGTTTTACTGTGGATAGGAAGCTCCACCAGCTCCCATGTCTCATTCTTGTATAAGGAGTCCATCTCATCATCCATCGCAGCTTTCTACTTTTCGGCATCCGGCTCATCAAGAGCCTAAGAGTTGACAGATCCCCATCATCTGTAATGAGAGAAAATGCAGTATTAGACTCATCCATGTATCTCACTGGTAACCTATGATCCCTTAGCGGATTTCTTCTCATATGTGGCTTCTCTATCTGCTCCTGTACCTCTGCCAGCGTATCTACATTAGCCTTAGTATCATATGTGTCCATCTGAACGTCCACCACCAACTTTTCCGGTTCCTCATGCTCATCCTTAAGGAACAAGGATCCTTCGTCAAATTTGACATTACGACTAAGGATGATTTTTCGTGTGAATTAGTCATACAGCATGTATCCCTTCACATCAGCACCATAGTCAACAAAGATGCATTTCTTAGTCCTTTGATATAGTTTATCTCTCTTAGATGATGGTATATGAGAGTAAGTGTTGCAACCAAATGCACAGAGTCCTAAGTAGAGTACTTGTTGACAACTCCACACATCCTCTTGAATTTTACATTTAATAGTCGTACAAGGGGACTGATTTATCAATTAACAAGCCATGTTAATGGCCTTAATTCACAGGTCCTTGCCCAACCTAACATTAATAATCATTCATTGGGCCCTTTCCAAGAGAGTCCGATTCATCCGCTTAACCACATTGTTCTACTCTGATGTATGGAGCACTGGGTTGTGCTTCACGTTCCCTTTATCTTTGTAATATTGATTGAATTCCCTAGAAGTGAATTTCCCGCCATTATCTATCCTCAGTACCTTCACTTTTCGCCTATCTATTTTTTCATCATCGCCTTGCACTGCTTGAAGTTGGTGAAAATATCAGATTTATTTTTCATAAAATAAACTTACACTTTCCTGGAATAGTTGTCAATGAATGTAACAAACCATGATGAACCTCCACCAGAAACCATGGGCGACGACCCCATACAACAGAATGCACATAATCAAGAACACCCTTACATACATGTTTTACAGATTTAAAAGATAACCTTGAATGTTTAATATATATATATAATGCTCGCATATACTTAAACAAAAAATTTTAAAAGTTAAAATTAAACAATAGTTAGAAAGTACCTTCATGCCCCTCTCACTCATGTGGCCCAAGCATGCATGCCACATACGTGCAGAGGTGAAATCCATTACGAACGCTGCAACTCTACTCGATGAAGTGCTCTTGATCAACCTATAAAGGTTCACGCTCCTTTGTGCCTTCATGACAATGAGAACCTCCTTTGAAACATTAAAGACACGATTGAAGCTAGTGAATTTGCACCTAAACGTCTCAAGTGCTCCAAGAGATATCAAGCTCTTCATCATATCAGGAATGTGTCTTACTTCGGTTAAGGTACGTTCCATACCATCAAACATCTTGATGCACACCGATCCAACACCCACAACATTACAGGCATTATCATTGCGCATAAATACCTGGCCACAATCGCACTCTTTGTAACTGGAGAACCAGCTCCGATGATGAGTCATGTGATATGATGCCCTAATATGTAAAATCCACTCGTCCTTGCATTCATTGTATAAGTGTCCAACCATGGACACTGACAACACATCATAACCACTCGTACCTACATCAAACTCTGCAGTGTTAGCCTCCTTGGAAGAAGCCTCTGAGTTATCTTTCTTAACTTTATGATTTGTGTAATCCTTCTTCATGTGCCTTGACATCCCACAATTCCAGCACTTCAACTTTCCTTTATCCTTGCCTTAAATTTGGACCTCAATCGTCCCGTTCAGAATTTCGTCATCTCATAACCAATGCATTAGTAGAAGTGCCCACGTCACCACTTTTCTTTCTCATCGCCTTTGCTTGAAGGGCTGAGATAATGGTATCAACATTAATGGTCGAGTTATTGGTACACAATGAGTCCTTGAATGACTCATACGAAGCCGGGAGAGAATTAAAAAAGATGCGTGCCTAATCCTTATCTTTCCATCTTCAGATTGAATAACTAAAGCTTCAAGTACATGTGATTCTCAAGAGATTTCTTCACATCGATGTCCTTTAATTTCTCCCATATACTTGCTGTAATTTTTTTATCTCATAACATTGTAGAGGACCTCTTCCATTAGGCAAATAGGATAGAGGTTCTCGCTTTCTTATCCATCTTGTTTCATTAATCATCTGTCATAGATTCCAGCCATTTCTCTAGGAGTGGATCAACCAATCCTTTCTAAACTAGGAGACCGATCATCTTGACCTACCATAGTTTAAAATTAATTTTCCTGAAATATTTTTTAACATCAAAGTTAGAATTAAAAGCCATTGATACTATGCTTTCAGATTCAATATGCACCCCAACGTTAATCTTTGATACCACTTGTTGGGGAACTGCGAAAGCACACAGAGATGAATCAAGCAAAGTACTCCAATCACACAACGAAGTCCAATCTCAAACAAATTGAATTTAACATGGAAAAACCCTTATGGGAAAAAAATCACGGCATAAAGTGCTACTAATGCATTATTAAAGTATAAATTATAAGAGAAAGAGACTACCCGAGCCTCGAATCTCCCTTACGGGCCCTTGAATCCCTTTGGAATGAATTAGAAAGCCCATAGATACTCCCTATTCCTAATTACACCCATATATATATATATATATATATATATATATATATATATATATATATATATAGCCTCTATGAGAATTACAATCTAAATAGGAAACAACTCGCACTCTTACGCAACTATATGTAACTCTACGCGCACATTCAATGACACCTTTGATGGCATTAACAAACCGTCGATGGCATCGAACACCCTCGATGTCATCGAGCAAAACATCAAAATTTTTTTTAAAAAAAAAACATAATTTTCTGAAATTTTCCGATGGCATCTTTGATGGGACTTCGATGGCATTGACGACACGTCAATGGCATCGAGCCTCCTTTGATGGCATCAGTAGGACACCTAAAATGTCCAGCAACCAACATTAGATTTCTGGATTTTCTGCATGGCATCGAGCAATTGTCGATGGCATTGAACAACTCTTGATGGCATCAATAGAGCTTGTTGCTAAAAGATTTGAGACATCAACAACAAAGTGCCCTTAATGCCTCATGTCTGGCTCGAAGAACAATGGATTTGGACGGTCCACTCATTGGGCTTTACTGTGGTTGACCGATGATTTAGCTCAAAACCACACAATTCAAAAACTCATAGCCTTCACTTTTAACTCTCTTTTACCAGTTGAATGTCAACCATTGACAACCTTTTTAATTCACCGTCCTTCATGGTATGGGACGCTATAAGTGGATGGTCTTGATCTAACGTTCCTAACACAACATATAAGGTACATGGTGACATTCTCGCGATATTAATGAAATAATATCATTATTTTATCTAATGTAAAAATATAGTGAGATTTTTAAAATCTCAACTATATTTATTATTGTAGAGGCTTGTAGGTACCTCGCCTAAAACAAGAATAAATTACTCTTTGAGTTTCAACTTGGCTTTGATAAAATTATCTCTTGTTAACTTAGAAATTAATGAAAATCTAAACGAGTCAAATGGAAATTATCATTGGCATGTTGCTGGAATAACTGATGGCCAAATTGGCAAATCAAGGAATTGACCAATCCGATCTTGACAAATCAATGGAACCCTTCAGAAACCTTAACCATGGATCTCTGCGACAAAATTGCTTCAGATCAACCCGAAAAGCATTGAAAATCCAAATAGGTCAAATTAAAATGGTCCCTATCACATCTCAAATATAACCATCAGACCCACTCGACCAACGCCAAATCCAGTAAAGATCATATCGTTGCCACTAATTCAGACTCTAGAACCTCGAAAACTCTTTGTACAGAATGACTGATGTGCAAAAAAGGACAAGATAAACTCTTCCCCTCTGAGGAACACTATCCTTGCGATTTGATCTCCTACGAATAGAGTGATGTTAAGGTATGGAGGATCACATTTTCAAGTTTTTTTGAGATCAAGAGTAGAAGATAGTTCTTGTATACAAAGTGGTTGTGATGTTATAGAAAATATATCACTTCGAGTCAGACAATGATAGGCCAAATGATCTCCCATCAAGATAATTTATGGTTCATTGGAAATGTAGTTAAATGATCTTCCCATTAAGTCTAAGTTTTCTCTAATTCAAGTTATTATGAGGAAGATCTTGCTCATTTAGTAAAACTAGATCTCGTTTAGTAAAACTATGCATTACTGAATTCGCACATCAAGTAGACCAAAATGTAATATCTTTGGTCATACTTTTGATAAATCAAATGATATTTGATTGAATAAATTCTGATTCTATTGAAAAGATATATTGTCTTTTCAACGAGCTTTAGATCACCGAAAATGGACATGTAATAATGAAGGTACATACATTCAATCAACTTTACATGTTACCGATTTTGCATATTGAGTGGCCACACTTTTGATAAATAAAATAATATCTTATAAAAGTGATTCTATTTTCGATGAAAAGTTTACCAAATAATCTTTCTAACAAACTTAAAATCACAAAAAAAATGGATATATAACAATGAAGATATTGACATTCAGTCAACTTTATACGTTGCGATTTTATATACTAAGTGCTCGTACTTTTCAAATCTGATTGAAGTGATTTCAGTGTTGTTAGGAAGCTTATTTAATTATCTTACCAATGATTCTAAGATTATAAAAAAACAAACAAGCAATGAAGAAGATACAGGCATTTGTACAGTCGCATAAAATGATGAAAATAAAAAGTAATTTAAAATAAGAAGAGGGTGTTCTATGTTATTTTATATATTATTATAATATAATGTTAATGAGTAATTTTAAAACACCAACCCCCTCATTTAAAATAAGAAGAAGATACAACCCCCTCATTTAAAACAAGCAATGAAGAAGATACAGGCATTTGTACAGTCGCATAAAATGATGAAAATAAAAAGTAATTTAAAATAAGAAGAGGGTGTTCTATGTTATTTTATATATTATTATAATATAATGTTAATGAGTAATTTTAAAACACCAACCCCCTCATTTACCTTATTTTAATATTAGAAAACATGCAACTACCTCTTGAACTCCCCCAACTACCTCTGCTACATATTATTTTAATATTAAAAACCATTATATAAACTACCATAAGATGCATATCAAGCTGGGGAGAGAGAGAAAGGAAAAAGAAATAGAGAGAAGAAACAAAAAAATGAGGGAGAGAGAGAGAAGAAACAAAAAAAAAAATGGGGAGAGAGAAAAAGAGAGAGAAAGAAGAGAGGGTGAGTGCATAGGGAGACCATACGGAGGGCCTACTTAAGGATTCAAGGTGTGCATGTATAGTTGTATGTATTATAAATAGTTATATGGATGGATATGAATGCGTATGTGAAAAGGCCAAGCTATATGTCCTAGAGGGGGGGGGGGGGGGGGGGGGGGGGTGAATAGGACTATGCCAAATTTAAAATAAAATCAGCGGAAATAAAGTAAACCAATAGCCTTACAATTATGAATCAATTCACAATGCTAAATTTAAATCACCTTGATAAATAAGTATTGAGAGATTGATACAAATTCAGTTCTAAGGACAACCTTACACCATAATAAACAAGGGCTTATGGTAGGACAACCGTATTTCTAGAACATCTTTTGGATCAAGGACTTAATTTCAATAGAAGTAAATGAAATAGCAAGGAATTGAAATTAAATGCAGAAGTATATATCTAAATTATTACAACAATCCCCACACTTGCTTGAAATGTAAATAGTTACAACATTCACATCCACTTGTACATTCCACACAATCGAATGATAAAAGATATGAAAATTAAGCAAGCATTCAATCCACAAGACAAAGAGTTATAGTGGTTCGCCTGTGTGTACACCAACTGTCTTTCAACAGCCACACAGAAAGCTACTCCACTCCTAATATCCTCACACAGGGGATATTAGCGTTTACTATCAAATAGGTTTTCACAGGTTCACCAAAAACCTTTACAATTGTGTCTTTTTCACTTGGGCTTACACAATTCAAAAACCCCTCTTTTCTGAGTTTTCTGGTTCTCCTCAGATAACCAATACAATGAGATTTTTTCTGGCTTAACCTCAAACAAAACCAACACAATGAGATTTTTCTGGCTTAACCTCAAACAAAACCAAAAGTAAATAAATTTTACAGAATTGTAAAATACCTGGATTTCTCCTTTTTCGTAGCAGCCCGGTAGAACCAATCGGAGTAGATGATTGAATGTCAAAGTTCAATTTCCAATACTCACATTCATAAGGTTTTAAATTCTAATAGATTTTAGATTTAACTTGTTGGGCGTAGCTATATTTGATTTTGATTCCAAGAAGAAGGAATAAGATAATTCCTCTTTTCAAAAAAAGGATTGGAATACAGAAACAAAATCAAATTAAATAAGCTAGCAAAAAGGAATATTAAATAAGCACAATGTAGCTTAAAATAAACACAGACTTATCTCAGAGTGATCACTTGAAAATTCTTGAATTGAATCGAGTTTAAGTATCAAAACTCTGAATTTCGTGTTCAATTTATAGAAGCAAAAATCGCTCCTACGACTAGTCTTAGAAACCTTCGACTGGTCGTAGCTCTAACAGATATTTGAAATATTGAGCGCGATCTTTGAAAGTCGTTCCACGACTGGTCGTGAGAAGCCTACGACTGGTCGTGGGTCACCTACGACTGGTCGTAGATCTCTACGACTGGTCGTAGGACCATAATTACGTTGCTGGACTTTGAGTCGTAGCTCTACGACTGGTCGTGGATGAGTCGAAGCCACACCTACGACCGGTCGAAGGACCTCCAAGACTGGTCGTGGGCGTACCAAAAATTCCGAAAAATCTTCAACAATTTAGGACTGGTCATGGAATTTCTTGGACTAATCGAACCAATGCTAGGACTGGTCGAACAAGAGCTAGGACTGGTCGTAGAATAGACCAAACTTATGTAAAATAAACATTTGATTTATGTATCCAAAGTGACCTACTTAAAGGGTCAACCTAAGGTCATTCAAACCTGAACCATGTCGTATGGACATTGAACTTCAACCATTCAACGAATGTAGATTTATTTGAACCATATCAGGCTTGAGATCTTGAACTTGTTGTAGCTTTAAACTTGAGATCTTCAACAGCATAAAAACTACTTCATGCGTTGCTTATTAGTCTTGAAGTCATTTCTTGAGTTGTTTCTTAAGACTTGAACTTCAACATTGTAACTTCTTGAACTTCAATAATGTAGCTTCTTGAGACTTCAACATTGTAGTTTCTTGAACTTCAATAATGTCATGAAGTGTTTATGCAGTGTCTTGAATACATATAAATCACCATACAAGCACAAGACACAGATAGATGTTTTGACACATCAAAATTTGACAACCAAATGTGCATGAGACCATAGCACTTACAATCTCCCCCTTTGTCAAATTTGTGACAAAACACCCAAATAATAATACTTCTAATAGAAATAAGAGAAGTACAGGCACAACAGGTTCAAAATAGAGAATCATGCACAGTTATATAGATATGATAAGTTAATAACTAGCATCATTCTCCCATAGCTACCCCTGAGAAGCATAACTCCCCCTGAGTAATAGGAGCTCATCATAAAGATTAAATTCAAATAAAGCCAAAGCCTCCCAAAACTTCTCCCCCTTTTTGACACAAAATGACAAAGGAAGAAGAGCAACAAAGATAATGAAAATAGGAGTTGATTCAAGAGAGCATAGTGCATAATTCAAAAAGTCAGTAAGCATGTAAAGTTCAGACTTAAAAAAAATATTACAGACCCATCAAAAATACAGTCAGAACCAGAAGAGGGAGCAGGATTAGATGGATCAATTTTGTGTAAACCCCTAGCAACCCGTCTCATATCTTTGCCTAAATAAGAAAATTGCGTGTCTTGGGTAACACGAATTTGAGCCACCTGCTCTTGAAGGGAATTCAATCTCTCATCAAAATCAGAAGGCTGAAAATCAGGATCATCAGCCGAGTCTGACTCAAGTTCTTCAAATAAATCATCCATATTCACGTCTTCAGGAAGATCACCAGCTTGATCTGCATTTCCTGCTTCAGCACCACTGTTACCAGCATCCACTTGGCCATCAGCCAATTCTAAATTCATCTTGTTAATATTGGAATTATTAAAAGGGAGATGATGGATGGGTTTTTCTCTGGTAGGCATAGCCACGAGCATATGATTTGCCAGCATAGTCAATAAGTAACCAAAGGGTATATCACTATGTCCTGGATGGTGACGAGACAGAATAATGGAATAACAAATTAAAGAAGGTAGACATATTTTTGCACCAGAGATGACAGAATGCAAAACACGAACCATGAAAGCAGTGAGTTCGGTTTTATTACCAGAACGTGGATAAAGATTTGAGATGAAAATCCTATGAAGTACTCTGTGTCTGGGTAACAAATATCTTGAGGGAAGTGCATGACCTCTATGAGTCCAGTGAACATCCAAATTACATAAATCTCTAGTAAGCATTTTCCGTTCAGATTCTGAGAGGCTGTCATGTAAAATATGAATTGGAATGCCCTCATCATTGACAGGTATTTCCATAATGTGAGCAATCAAATGTCGATCCACTGAAAATAATCCTTCTTGAGTATCAACTTTAAAAGTTAAATTCTCAAGAGAAAAATCACAGATACATGCAAACATGGATTGGGCAATGGACTGGTATGCAGCTCCACCCCAATGTAAGATGTTATCCCATCCCACAGATTCCAACAGAGGAAGGATACCAAATGAAGCAATGTGATTAACATTAACAGGACGTTCAACAATAACATTGCGCATACGCAAATCCCGAGCATTAGAAGGATCATTTTCGGGAGATCGAAGGTGACGTTGTGCAATAGATGCTGATCTAGATGTAGAAGGACCTCGAGTAGTTTTCTTTTTACCTCTAGCATCCATTTTCAAAGGAGGATTTCAAGGAAACAAAAAGATGCAAGATAGAAGAACTAACCTTGAAGTACCATGAAGGTGGGTTCGACCGGTCGAAGCTAGAACCGTTGGAGAGGAAAAAGGAAATGAAGAAGAAGAGTCAAATCCCCAAAATAAAGTGAAATCACGAGTTTCACGACCGGTCGTGTAAGTGTTCGACCGGTCGTATCACGACCGGTCGTGTACACTCACGACTGGTCGAGTACGACTCAAAATTTGCAATTTTTTCAAATAATTTTCAAATTCAAGCAAATAAAACATCAAATTTATATACATTATGATACACCAAATCATGCAAATTCAATTTAAATTGCACATACCGAGATCAAACTTTAATTTATTAAACCTGCTTTTGTCGAGCGGTTTAGTGAAAATGTCCGCAAGTTGAGTCTCGGTTGGAATGTAATCCAAATATATTAATTTTTCTTCCACTAATTCACGAATGTAATGGAATCTAATGTCAATATGCTTAGTACGTGAATGCTAAACTGGATTTTTAGAGATATTTATTGCACTGGAATTATCACAAAATAAAATCATAGAATCCTGAGTAATTCCATAATCGCTTAACATACGTTTCATCCAAACAAGTTGAGTACATGCATTTCCAGCAGCAATGTATTCAGCCTCAGCTGTTGATAGCGATATAGAACTTTGCTTCTTGCTAAATCAAGAAACAAGACAATTTCCAATGTAGAAACAACCACCACTGGTTGATTTCCTATCATCAATATTTCTAGCCCAGTTAACATCTGCGTACCCGGCTAATTGAACATTGGTCTCATGTGGATACCAGAGACCCAGTTTAGTAGAACTTACGACATATCGCATAATCCGCTTAACAGCAGTTAAGTGAGATTCTTTAGGATTTGATTGATAACGAGCACAAATACCAACACTCAAGGCGATATCTGGTCTACTAGCAGTCAAATAAAGCAAACTACTAATCAAACTACGATACAATTTAGGATCCACATCATTACCTGTAGAGTCTTTTGAGAGTCTCAAAGTTGTACTCATAGGAGTATCAAAATTTTTACCTTTCTCAAATCCAAATTTCTTAATTAAATTCAGAGCATATTTAGTTTGAGAGATAAAAATTCCATCAGGTTGTTGTTTTACTTGCAACCCTAGAAAATAGTTTAATTCTCCAACCATGCTCATTTCGAATTTAGACTTCATCAAATCTGCAAACTCAACAGTCATGTTAGTACAGGTTGATCCATAAATAATATCGTCAACATATATTTGAACCATTAGAATATCATCGTTATGTTTCTTAACAAAGAGCGTCTTATCAACACATCCCATCTGAAAATTATGACTCAGTAAAAACTTAGTCAGTTTTTCGTACCATGCTCTGGGAGCTTGTTTCAGACCATAGAGAGCCTTCTTAAGACGATATACATGATCAGTAAATTTAGGATCTTCAAACCCTGTAGGTTGTTCAACATATACTTCTTCATGTAAATCACCATTCAGAAAGGCACTCTTTACATCCATTTGGTAAATTTTAATCTTCCTAAAACAAGCAATTGAGATAAAAAGTCTGATTGATTCAAGACGAGCTACAGGGGCAAATGTTTCATTATAGTCAATACCTTCAATTTGTGTATACCCCTGTACAACTAGTCTTGCTTTATTTCGAATAATATTTCCAAGTTCATCAGATTTGTTTTTGAAAATCCATTTTGTTCCAATAATATGTTTATCTTTAGGTCTAGGAACAAGGTACCAGACATCATTTCTGACAAACTGATTAAGTTCTTCTTGCATGCAAGAATCCAGTTTTCATCCGAAAGTGCTTCTTTTACGTTAACCGGTTCAATCTGGGATGTAAAGCATACGTAGTTACATATGTCCTCTAATTGTCTACGAGTGCGCACACCAGTGAGAGGGTTTCCAAGTATTTGAGAAGTTGGATGATCTTTAACAGTCCTTAATTCAGAATTAGTTTCACTTGATGAAGTTTCTTATTTTTCAAGTATAAGCACTTCATCATTATCTGAACTAGGGACAGGTGTATTCAAAAGATCGTCAATCACAACATTTATTGACTCTTGAATCACACCGGTCCTGTTGTTCAGAACACGATATGCACGACTGTTTAAAGAATATCCTAAAAAGATCCCTTCATCACTTTTAGTGTCAAACTTTCCCAAATTTTCACGGTCACGCAAAATATAGCACTTGCTGCCAAAAACTCGAAAGTATTTGACAGAAGGCTTTTTCTCAAACCACATTTCATAAGCCGTTTTATTATTAGATTTACAAATATAAACACGGTTAATAATGTAGCAGGCTGTATTCACTGCTTCAGCCCAGAGATTCCTAGGGAGCTTCATGCTATTTAACATAACATTTCCCATTTCTTGAAGCACTCTATTCTTCCTCTCGACAATTCCATTTTGTTGAGGAGTTTTAGGTGCAGAGAATTCATGCGATATTCCTGATCGCTACAGAATTTCTCAAAACCGCTATTTTCGAATTCGGATCCATGATCACTACGGATCTTGTTGACTTGAGAACATTTTTCAGTTTGAATCCGTTTTATAATCTTTTTCACTTCATCAAGGGTTTCTGATTTGTCTCTCAAGAATGAAACCCAAGTGTATCTTGTATAATCATCTACAATAACTAAGATGTACTTTTTGCCACCTCGACTTTCCGTTCTTATTGGTCTTATAAGATCCATGTGGAGAAGCTCGAGTGGTCTTGTGGTGGTATTGGAGTTCACCTTTTTGTGAGAGCTCCTAGTTTGTTTACCATACTGGCATTCACCACAAATCTTATCTACTTTTTGCATCTTAGGTAGACCTCTAATTAGTTCACATTTGCTCAATCTGTATAAATTTCGGTAGTGTACATGTCCAAGGCGTTTATGCCATAATTCTGTCTCATCGGTGTGGACCATGTAGCACGTTTGTTTAGATGCGCTACCATTGCTTACTATATAGCATTTTTCAGAAGTTCTGCGACCAGTTAATATTACAGAACCCTTTTCGTTTATAATTTCACAACCTTGATTAGAAAATTTAACATTATGGTTGTTATCGCATATTTGAGATATGCTCAATAGGTTGTGTTTTAAACCCTCAACATATAAAACATTTTTAAATAAGGGAAGGTTATAGAGTTGGACGGTACCTTTGCCAATTATCTTGCAGTTGCTACCATCACCAAATGTGACTGACCCATCAGTCATATCTTTAAGATCGGTGAATAGCGCCTTGTCGCCTGTCATATGTTTGGAGCATCCACTATCTAGGTACCATTTCGAATGGCTTGTAGCTTTGAAAGCAGTGTGAGCAACCAAACAGGCAACCTTAGGAACCCATTTCTGAACTGTTTTGGGTTTAGGAGAATAATTGGTCTTCTTTTGTTTACAGTTGTAAGAGTGACCTACTGAGTTAGATTTTAATAGCTCCTTAAGTAAATCAACAATTTTTTCAGCTAGTGGGTTTTGAATCTGATTTTTGAAGTTTATATAGCTGCTTTTGGGTTTTTGAAAAGTTTTTGTATTTTTAGAAAAAACTTGACTAGTACCTTTTCCTTTTGAGTTAGAAGTCTCTCCTTTCACAAAATTGGAAGGAGTATTCTTTTGTTTAGGAGATGTGTTTTTATCATAGCCCAACCCGGATCGATCGCCACATTTTCTTGATCCGGATAATAATTTTTCTAATTTTGGATCACCTTGGGCATATCTCCATGTGTCCTTCAAACTCAGAAGAGAAGATACTTCATTTTTAAGTTTCTCATTTTCAGATTTCAAATTTTCAATCAGGGAGGTTTTGAATTCCAGATCACACTTTGATTTTTCAAAACAATCTGAAATTTGGGATTTTTCTAAAACAAGGGTTTCAAAACATTCTTTAAGTTTAAAAAACTTTTCTTTTTGAAGTTTAAGTTTGACAGCAATTTTACAACTTTCCTTATATAAGGCATTGTAAGCATCTTGAAGATCTTCATCATTTTCATGATCACTATCCAAATTTTCTTCACTTGTTGAATCATCGTGATCTGAAAAAGTAAACTTGGCTAGAGTCATAAGGGCCTTAAGTTCACTGCCCGACTCGGTTTCTGAATTTTCTGATTCAGAAGAGGCTTCAGAATCAGACGATTCATCCCAAGTAGCCAACATACCCTTCCTTTTGGATCTTCCTTTTTAGGACATTTGTTTGCTAAATGCCCATATTCTTGACAGTTGTAACATTGACTATCTTTCAATGACTTCCAAGTTTTAGACTTAGGTTTAGAACGTTTCTTTTCATTTGCCTTTTGAAAGTCGACTCTTTTCTTACTTTTGAAAATCTTATAAAACTTTTTCGCCAAAAGGGCCATATCATCTTCAGACTTTTCTGAATCTGAATTTTCTTGAGTAATACTTTTAGATGACTTCAAAGCAATAGATTTACCTTTAGAGCTTTAAAACTTAATTCATAGGTTTGTAAAGAACCAACTAATTCTTCTACCCTCATATTATCCGTATCACGAAGTTCCTGGATTGCGGTTACCTTTAGAATTGAACCGTTCAGGAAGAGAGCGTAGTATTTTTGCACACACTTTACTTTCTGGGATCTTATCGCCAAGACCCCACATTGAGTTTACAATGTCATTCAATCTAGTGTAAAAGTTCATAAACATTTCATTTTCCTCCATATGAATTTCTTCAAATTTAGTTGTGAGGAGTTGGACTTTAGATTTCTTGACAATTGATGTACCTTCGTGTGTCATTTCTAAAATATCCCAGGCTTGCTTTGCAGTATCACAGGATATGATTCTTTTGAACTCATCCGGTGATAGTGCGCAAGTGATTGCATTTAGTGCTTTAGCATTAGCACTACTCTCAATTTTCTGAAGTGTGGTCCATTGAAAATATGGTGTAATTTTCATAGATTTTAAACCATCAACACCAGTTACTTCCATGATAGGAGGTTTCCATTCAGTCAATGTGGCTTGCCACACACTTTCATCCATTGATTTGAGAAAGATCCTCATTCTGGCTTTCCAATAGGCATAGTTGGAGCCATCAAAGGGTGCTGGCCTAGTAACTGAAAGGCTATCAAAATTTGACATCTTTTTATATAGCTTAGATCGTTAGCTCAGGAAATAAATCCAAATAAAAAGCAACAAAAATGAGCTATTAGGCTTTGATACCACTTGAAAAGGCCAAGCTATATGTCCTAGAGGGGGGGGGGGGGGGGGGTGAATAGGACTTTGCCAAATTTAAAATAAAATCAGCGGAAATAAAGTAAACCAATAGCCTTACAATTATGAATCAATTCACAATGCTAAATTTAAATCACCTTGATAAATAAGTATTAAGAGATTGATACAAATTCAGTTCTAAGGACAACCTTACACCATAATAAACAAGGGCTTATGGTAGGACAACCTTATTTCTAAAACATCTTTTGGATCAAGGACTCAATTTCAATAGAAGTAACTGAAATAGCAAGGAATTGAAATTAAATGCAGAAGTATAGATCTAAATTATTACAACAATCCCCACACTTGCTTGAAATGTAAATAGTTACAACATTCACATCCACTTGTACATTCCACACAATCGAATGATAAAAGATATGAAAATTAAGCAAGCATTCAATCCACAAGACAAAGAGTTATAGTGGTTCGCCTGTGTGTACACCAACTGTCTTTCAACAGCCACACAGAAAGCTACTCCACTCCTAATATCCTCACACAGGGGATATTAGCGTTTACTATCAAATAGGTTTTCACAGGTTCACCAAAAACCTTTACAATTGTGTCTTATTCACTTGGGCTTACACAATTCAAAAACCCCTCTTTTCTGAGTTTTCTGGTTCTCCTCAGATAACCAATACAATGAGATTTTTTCTGGCTTAACCTCAAACAAAACCAACACAATGAGATTTTTCTGGCTTAACCTCAAACAAAACCAAAAGTAAATAAATTTTACAGAATTGTAAAATACCTGGATTTCTCCTTTTCGTAGCAGCCCGGTAGAACCAATCGGAGTAGATGATTGAATGTCAAAGTTCAATTTCCAATACTCACATTCATAAGGTTCTAAATTCTAATAGATTTTAGATTTAACTTGTTAGGCGTAGCTATATTTGATTTTGATTCCAAGAAGAAGGAATAAGATAATTCCTCTTTTCAAAAAAAAGATTGGAATACAGAAACAAAATCAAATTAAATAAGCTAGCAAAAAGGAATATTAAATAAGCACAATGTAGCTTAAAATAAACACAGACTTATCTCAGAGTGATCACTTGAAAATTCTTGAATTGAATCGAGTTGAAGTATCAAAACTCTGAATTTCGTGTTCAATTTATAGAAGCAAAAATCGCTCCTATGACTGGTCTTAGAAACCTTCGACTGGTCGTAGCTCTAACAGATATTTGAAATATTGAGCGCGATCTTTGAAAGTCGTTCCACGACTGGTCGTGAGAAGCCTACGACTGGTCGTGGGTCACCTACGACTGGTCGTAGATCTCTACGACTGGTCATAAGACCATAGATTACGTTGCTGGACTTTGAGTCGTAGCTCTACGACTGGTCGTGGATGAGTCGAAGCCACACCTACGACCGGTCGAAGGACCTCCAGGACTGGTCGTGGGCGTACCAAAAATTCTGAAAAATCTTCAACAACTTAGGACTGGTCGTGGAATCTTTTGGACTAGTCGAACCAATGCTAGGACTGGTCGAACAAGAGCTAGGACTGATCGTAGAATAGACCAAACTGTTGTAAAATAAACATTTGATTTATGTATCCAAAGTGACCTACTTAAAGGGTCAACCTAAGGTCATTCAAACCTGAACCATGTCGTATGGACATTGAACTTCAACCATTCAACGAATGTAGATTTATTTAAACCATATCAGGCTTGAGATCTTGAACTTGTTGTAGCTTTAAACTTGAGATCTTCAACAGCATAAAAATTCTTCATGCGTTGCTTATTAGTCTTGAAGTCATTTCTTGAGTTGTTTCTTAAGACTTGAACTTCAACATTGTAACTTCTTGAACTTCAATAATGTAGCTTCTTGAGACTTCAACATTGTAGTTTCTTGAACTTCAATAATGTCATGAAGTGTTTATGCAGTGTCTTGAATACATATAAATCACCATACAAGCACAAGACACAGATATATGTTTTGACACATCAAAATTTGACAACCAAAGGAGCATGACACCATAGCACTTATAGTATGTATCATATATTGAGATTTTTTAGTTTTTTTTTAAAATTATTATTATTATTATTATTATTATTATTAAAGGTGGGAACACTTTGCTTATAACTTTGTTGACTGAATACAGGAATTTACAACCTTTGGGTGGGCACCATAAAATGATTTGGGTCTCACCTATTATATGCATTAACAAGTAAAACTATACACATTCGAAACAACAATAACTACGGGCCCAATGGAAAGCCAATGGTAAGCTCCCATCAGAGTCCAAGAAGCTGATGGGAAAAAAGGTTAGTACTCCTGACGAGCATGCAAGCAGACTTGCAACAACTAAACTCTCAATCATCCTCGAAATATTATCTCCCAACTTGCATTCGATATGCCCCAAAATGTTCATAACCCAAAACACCTATTTTGCCATTAACATATCTTCCCAACAATTCATCATAAGAAATTTTATAAGCTGCATCCTTTCATGATTGTTCGGATCTCATTGATGAATGACATGCATTGAGAGGACCTCCGACTCTTATAAATACATATTTTACTGATTCTCAATTGTATATATATAATAATACCTTCCACAATGTATTCTCTTGTTAACATGTTGTCGAAGCTATGATCCTAACCTGATCCTAATTGTTAATATCTTTTATTCTTAATCTCATCTTTACCCTAATCTCTATTAAGATTGTTAATTTCATCCTGGCCTGATCCTTATCATTAACTTCTCCCTTACAATAGGCATCGTCAGTATATCTATTACATTGTCATTGGTATGTATATTCTACAATAACCTATATTTATCTTCCACCATGTCAATAATAAAGTGAAAATGAACATTAATGTGACTAGTCTGAGTATAAAATATTGGATTCCTAACCAAGTTTAAGGCATTTTAACTGTCACAATTAATCAGTACTACTTTCTTCTTGAATTTTAATTCTTTTAGTAACTTCTTCAATTAAATACCTTCTTCACAGACTTGTGTAATTGACATGTACTCTGATTTCATAACCAGAGCTCAAGTCTTGTCTCGCCCAAGGTGTCCACCGAGGCCACCTTTATGTAGCTCATGAATAATCTGATCCCTCAGAGAACTTTGGGGGATGCACAATCGATTCCCTTTGAAGAGAAAATCGTCTTGTATATGAAGGTCACTGGGGTGACCTTCTTGGCACTCACCCAAGAATATTTGAAGTCCTCATCCTTGGCATACAACCCCTTGAGACAGTCGAAGCCAACCACCTTGTTGCTCATCGTAACAAGTAGTGATGCACGACGGCTAAGTGCATCAGCCACCTTGTTCTGCTGCCCTGATTTGTGCTTCAGAACGAACGTGAATTCCTGTAAAAATGTAATCCATTTAGTATGCACATGATTCACGTTAGTCTGACTATTAATAAACTTTAATGCTTGATGGTCAGTGTACAGAACAAACTCTCTTTGAATCAGATAATGTCGCCAATGTCGTAGCGCCTGAACAACTACGTACAACTCAAGCTCATAAGTCAACCACTTCTTTCAGGCTTCGCTGAGCTTTTCGCTGTAGAAGGTTACCGGCCTACCTTCTTATGATAATACTCCCTCAATTCTGACGTATGAAGTATCACTCTCAACCTCAAACAATTTGTCGAAATTAGGAAGCACCAAGACTGGTGTTGTAGACAAACGATGCTTGATCTCATGAAAGCTCTTGTCAGCTTTATCAGTCCACTGGAACGGTCCTTTTTTCATGCAATTTGTTATAGGCATGACTACAGTGCTAAAATCTCGTACAAATCGACGACAGAAAGTCACCAACCAGTGAAAAATCCCCGCCTCATGAATGTTTGTCCGGATCAGTCATTCCCTAATAACTCGCACCTTTTCATCGTCCACACGAATGCCTGTGGACATTACAATAAATCCTAGAAACAACAGGTTGTCAGTTAAAAAACTACACTTCTTCAAGTTGAGGTATAACTTGTTAATTTGTAGGACCTTTAGCAACTGCCTGAGATGTTTCCTATGCTCCACCTCATCCTGACTATATATCAATATGTCATCAAAATATACTACCACAAATCGGCCAGTGAACGGTTTTAAAACTTGATTCATCAAACACATAAAAGTACTTGATACATTCGATAGGCCGAAGGGCATGACCAGCCACTCATACAACCCTTCCTTGGTCTTGAATGCCTTTTCCACTCATCACCGGGTCGGATATGAATCTGATGGTACACACTCCTTAGATCTAGTTTAGAGAATACATTGGCCCCTTCTAACATATCGAGCATGTCGTCTAACCGCGGTATTGGGAACCGATATTTGATGGTAGTTTTGTTGATTGCCCGGCTGTCGACACACATGCGCCAGCTTCCATTTTTTTGGCGTTAATAATGCTGGTATGGCACATGGGCTCATGCTATCTCTCAAGAGACCCTTACGGATCAATTCCTCTACTTGCCCCTGAAGTATCTCGCACTCCTTCGGACTCATCCGATAATGAGGGCGGTTAGGCAGGCTAGCCCCAGGGACGAGGTCTATGTGATGTTAGATGTCCCTCATGGGGGGTAATCTATCAGGTAAATTCTCAGGCCAGACTTCTTTGAATTCGTTTAGTAACAGTCTTAAACTTGGAGGGATGTTTGAGGGTTCCTCTTCCTCGCCCTTTACCATTACGGTGTATACCTCGCTGGTTTCCTTAGATTCCTCCATGAAATCCCGAATGGTCAAGAGGGAACTCCCCTCCACTTTATAAGCTTCATGGTGGTTCTCTGGTGTCATAGGGGCAAGGATTATTTTTCGACTATCCCTGACGAATATGTAGACATTATCTCGTCCTCGATGGGTCGCATCACTGTCCGACTATTAGGGTCGATTAAGTAGCATATGACAAGCTTCCATGTCGACCACGTCACAAAGTATTTGATCCCTATAATTTTTGCCAATTGAAAATGAGATAGTGCATTATTCAGTTACCTTGGTCTCATTCACCTTCTAATCCAGCCAATTGAGTACGGGGAAGGATGTTTCGTTGTCAGTAGCTGCAACTTGTCCACCATCACTCTTGGGACGATGTTCTCGCTACTACCACTGTCTATGATCATATCACAGACCTTTCCGTTGACAGTGCACCGAGTACGAAATATATTACGTTGCTGTGGATGTAATTCCTTTCGTGGGGCATTAGTAATCGCCTCACAACTAGAAATTCACCACGATCCTCGCCCGTCACTTCATCTCCATCTGTTGTTTCTTCAATGGTTTGTTCATGTTCATCAAAGCCACGGTCTTCTTTTGCGGCCTTCAGTGCCCCCTTCGTTTATAATCAAGTGTGTTGTGGGACGTTGAGGACAAGTGTTTGATAAGTGGCCTGGCTAGCCACAGCGGTAACAATTGTTCAACCTTGGCTGAGCATAAAGATTTGGAATCCTACTCGGGTCCGCTGTTGTGGGTGCTGTACGTTGAGGTTTGGATGAGTTACTCCCCGTATCATGATTTACGATTGTAGGAGGTTGAGGACGTTCTCCTACTGGATCTTTTCCTCATGCCAGCACTGGATCCTGCGTGGGACCCATCATAGGAGGTCGAGTTGAAGGATATGGATGAGCAGGAACTCTTGTAAGTTGTGTTTCTGCCCTACCCCGCCAATTGAACTGCTTCATCCATGGTCCCAACTGAGTACATATGAACTCAGTCCTGAATTGTCGGTCGTAACCCACCTATAAATCGTGTCACCTTCCGTGACTCAGATTCTGACAGATCGTTTCGTGTAGCCAACTACTGGAATTCTTCAGTGTAATCTGTGACGGTTCGATTTCCTTGTCGATAATTTTGATATTACTGGAATAGTATATGTTCATAATCACTGGGGAGAAATCATGATTAAAGAAGACGTCTCATCCATGGCCATGATGAGATGGGCACCTTGTTCTGGCGAGCTTGTGAGAGTTGTAATTGTTCCCACCATGCAGACGCACCATATTTTAATTTAAACGCTACCAATTTTACCCTTTTATGATCTGACATGTACATATAATCAAAATATCTCTCTACTTCGGCTAGCCAATCGAGAAAATCTTCTATATGTAATAAACCATTAAAACTAGGAAGTTCAGCCTTACTTCGATAGTCTCTTTCAGCATGATCTAGATGATTACCTCTATGGATTGGTCATCGGGCAAAACCCTCATTAAGGTCCTCGTCGCTAAAACTTGAATCATCTGGTGTAGCCCTACGGTTTGCCACTAGTAGTGCTCTACGGAAATCAAGGTTGTGTCATATAGCAACCATGGGTGGTGGAGCAACCATAGGTGGTGGAGCACCGCCTAGGGCTCGGGGCAGAAGTAGCGCATCCGCAAGACGGTCGAAGGTTGCCTGCAGCCCTTGCATGGTCAACTGACTCTCCCGGTGGAAAGCTTCCATTCTTTCCGAAAGATAACAAATCCCTGGATCACTGTCCACAGGATTTTGATTCATACCTTCATTGTTTGCCATCGACCCGAGAAAAATCCTCGCTTTGATACCAATTGACGCAGGGATGAACGTGATGAGGATAACTACTTCGAATCCACGGAGCTTCTCTGGACTCCTCATAGAGACTTCTCGAATCCACGAGGAAAGAAAGCAGAAAATAGAAATAAATTCTAAGAAATTCGAAATTGATTAATTCATCACTAAAAACGAGTTCACAACCCTTTAAATAGGGGTACTAAGCAATGGGAAAGAAATCAGAATCAAACAACAACTAAAACTCCTAGAAATCGCGACTTACTATAAATAGTAAACTTACTATTTATAAACGGTCGTGATGTCTACTAGTGCGCAAGGTTTTCAGCCAAAAATAGTAAGTGTCCTATTTGGCTTCACCAAACGATTCTCCTAATTATTCTAATCTCTTTTCACATTTGACGCAACTCCTAAAGCCCGACGGAGGAAGAGTTATAATCAAACTAAAACTTACTATTTAAAGTAAAAACAAAATTAAAACAGAGAAATGATCGTCGATCCAGGGGTTTTTCGCAATTCCAGGCTACACAACCCGGCATAACGGAGTTGGTTGGCTAAAGTAGCTCGTTCTACCCCAAAATCATATATTTTACACCACCTAACTCATTCCGGATTGCAAGATACGCCCGATCTAAGGTCCGGCGGTCCGGATCACTTCTGTCATCTACCGGGCCTTTTCTGATCCATCTTGGCCATGAAACTATCTGCAACCCGCTCTACATCAAGCATTAAATGAAGCAAAAGTGCAACATTTTCTTCATCTTCAATTTTTACATCAACCTCTGCCAATCTACTAATTAGGGTATTAAATTTATTCAAGTGTTCTTATAAAGAGGACCCTTCCTTCATATTCAAGTTTTATAGTTGACGATAGAGAAAAATCTTGTTTAACATCGATTTCTCCTTATATAGATTTTACAACTTCTCTCACAAAGCTCTTGCAACAATTTGATCAGACACGTTGAACAAAATTGAATCATCAAGGGCAAGCAGAAGATCTGTTATAACTAATTGAATTTCTTCCTTAAATGCCTCATCTTTAATCTCTGTGCGCTTTTTTTTTTCCTTGAATTGCAATTGTATAACCTTCCTTCACCAACAATGTGTTTATCTTCAATTTTTACAATGCATTTAGGGATTCATATAACTTTGTCGCTTCAAATCTAGTAGAATTCGATCCATCTGAAATATTGTAACACAAATGCTAAAGCTGATCTTGTACAAGAAAATTTTATTAATCTTTGCCTCTAATACCGATTATTACGGACACCCATGCATGATTGATGTAGGTAAAATAACAAAAGAAAAAATGATTAAACTAAAATCCAAAATATAAAAAGAAAAATAAGAGACAAGAGGCGCAACGATTCAAGTGGTTCAACAATATTATATGCACATTCACTGGGTAATAATTTAGAACTTTTTTCTTCAATAAAACAAGAGAAGTAAAAAATATAAAACTTGTCATTTTCCTACTCTTGTTGGTATATCCCAAAAGACAATGTACCTCTCTATTCACATGGATGGTAAGAGGCGCCACCTCAATAGTCCACTGGTATGCCACATATAAAATGCCATCATTGCTCTTTTTTAGAGATTTAAAAAATAAAAAATAAAAAAAATATCCGGCACAGTCCGTGAATAGTATAAGCAGCAAAGTAGTGGCTTGGATTAGAAAAGCACGAGGACCTCGTCAACGTAAACGGGGGCAGATCTGGGTTGGTGTGGCCGGCCAAATATTAAATACAATTGCCAAGATGCTTCTCAAGAATCCTTTTAGTTTCGACGTAGTAGACTAAATACTTAGTTTATACTGAAAAGCCAACACAAACTCCAACGACCAAGATCAATGGAATCAGGCCAGGCCCGTTTATGACAATGCTTCCAGTGCATCATTCGTATTAGGTTGGGGAATATGTCCAGGAATCTGGATCCTCTACTTGCCATAGGCAGGAAAATCCGAAAACAGATTTGGCTGCTTCCTGCTACTAGCCAATGGCTAGTGGTTGGTACTTTGTGGGCCCCACCATGATGTATGTGTTTCATCCATGCCATCCACTCATTCTTCCAGATTATTTTATGGTATTAACACAAAAATGAGGTTGATCCAATCTCAAGTGGACCGCACAATGTTGATTGAATGCCTACCCTTAAGAACTTATTGTGGGCCACAAAAGTTTTGTATCAAGCGGATTATTTTTTCCCTTCATCCAAGTCTATATGACCTAATCAACAGGTCAGATGTCAAATAACCATTACAGTGGGCCCTAGGAGGTTTTTAATGGTGGACATTCAATCAATACTGTTTTCCCATGGTGTGGTCCAACTGAGATTTAGATCTACCTCATTTTTTGGATCAAGCCTAAAATTATCTTTCAAAATGGATGGACAGCGTGGATAAAGTACATACATCATGGTGGGGTCCACATAGCACCCATCACTAGCAACCTGGTGGTCGATGGTGGCTCCGGGAAATCCGGCTTGTTGCAATCTGATTGGACCATATCATCACAGTGCATACTAACAAGGATGTATGAAAGTATATTTTTCTGCTTGTGGCAAGCAGAGGATCCGAATTCTATTTCAGATGATAAGCCCAGTGTTCTAGAATCCAGACATGCAGACACCCACAGGTTTCCTTTTTTCTTTGTGGGAAGTCCAGATGAAACCCGGTTCAATCGGGAAATCATAGTTCTCAAACTCAGTGGCTCGACTCGAAACATGGCGGTAACTCGACTCTATGAGGTAAGAACTCGAGCTGAGACGACCCAATTCGAGAACGCAGGAACCTGCTAGTGATACCTGCACTTGAGCTGCAATCAGCCTTGAGGTTTCTTTTTCTTTTTTTCTTTTTAAAAAAAAAAAATTTTTTTTTTTAATTTTTTAAATTTTTAAAATTTTTTATTTAATTTTTTTTTTATTTAACAGAAAGTTTACTATTTAATATTAAATTATTAATAAACCGAGCCGAATGGAGTAATGCTGTCAAGTCTTCAAGTTGATGTAACGGATTGGACAACGATGGGTCCAACTTTTTGTGTGTGACATCTACTCCGTCCATCAACAGAACCGCTTTATATTTACACCTTAGGAAGAAAGTAAAATCACTTCTAAAACTTCTAAGTTCAAGCAGTGTGACCCAACTGAGTTTTGCACATGCTATGCTTAGAATGTCCTATTTTTGTGGCCCACCCGAGTTTTTTGTTGGGTTTGATTTTTAGATTTGTGTAGTAACACGAGGGGTCAAAACCGATGAACGGAGGGGATGTCAAAATGAAGTTATGATGGGCCCACAGATCTCTCAGGTGTTGGGTGCTCTTCCTAACATATTGCAGAGGATTACCGTAAGAGAGACCGAGGAAATATCCTCGGAGATACGCATTTGGAGAGAGATATGAGTATTGTCGATCTTTGTTACTACTCGGCCGAACCTATCGTATTTTCCGGATGAGTCGTCGAGTCAAAAGGCAATCAAATCGGGTATCTGGTTTTCACGAGTGGAGTCGAATCAATTGAGTTGACCTGAGTCTTCAATGATTCATAACCGGGTCTTGAACTCTTGAAATCTTATCTGAGTGGAACGAGCTTTTTCTAAATTTTCAAACAGAGCAAACAATAGATATAGTAGACAGAGAGAAGCTGACCAGGAGATAAATCAACGACGAAATAAGTATGGTTCGGTAGCGGCCCAAATAGGAGTCTGCGACGAACGCTCCCAGCAACGGAAGTAGGGTAGCTACACCACTCCAAATGTTCACATTCTTCGCTGCAGAAACAGTCGACTCGTTCAAGACAACGGTAAGATACGTGATCACATTTGTTGAGATGCCATAGTATGCGAATCGCTCCGCAGTTTCGACTCCTGCAATATGAAGGAATGATTACAAATTAGAAATCAGTCAATTACTATAATTAGGAGAGGCCACGGTTCATGCATATGAGATTGTCCGCTCTGCATGATCGTCACACAAGGGCCATCCATGGATAGAACCCACAAGATGACCAGTGTGGATCTGCATCCTGATCTGCCGTCGCTCATGCTTTTGGCAACAAATTCAGGATTGCTGACCAACGGTGCCACGATGGAGAAGGTTTACATTACCGATTATGTAGATGGCAGATCGCCATCCTCCAATGGGCCGCCTTTCAACCGTTCTGTCCACCTCATATTGACGATCTTCAAAACCACTTAGCAGAGGAGATGTTTGTGAGCCTTCCATTTCCTGAACTTGTTATGAAAGTGATTTAGCAAGTTAAATGATTTATGGAAGCGGATTGGCTAGTGTACCACACACCACCGCCGATCTGGCTGGTGTGGGTACGTGTCGTGCGAAGACCAGAGCCGCCCGACCCGGATTAGACACTGATAAGTTGAGTAGCCAGACACTCGCTACTGAAGTGACGTCACCAAATTCTGTGGGGCCAACATGATGTATGTGTTTTATCTGCACCGTTCATTCATTTGGAGAAATCATTTTAGGGCATGAGACAATTAATGAGTCAGATCCAAATCTGGAGTGGACCCCACCACAGAAAACAGTGGGGAGAGTGGCGCCCACCGTTGAAACCTTCCTAAGGTCCACTATGATTTCTATCTAAGATCCAACCTGTTTATAAGTTAATAGAAACATGAAATAAGGGAAAAAACAAATTTCAGCTTGATCAACAACTTTTGTGGCCCTTAGAAAATTTTAATGGTGGGCCTCACTCTCTCCACTGTTTTCTGTGGTGGGGTCTACTCGAGCTTTGGATCTGACTCATTATTTGTCTCATGCCCAAAAATGAAATCTACAAATGGATGGACGGTGTGGATACAACACATACATCATATTGGCCCACAAAACTTGGTGACGTCACTGGTCTGCCCACTTCAGTAGCTAATCCGCGTCCAGCGCTGCCGCTCCAGTAGTACTAAGGTTTGAAAGGAAATCAAAGTTACATGGCCCCAAAAATGATGTATTTATTATATCCACACCGTTCATACATTTTTTCGAGATCATTTCATAGTACGGCCCCAAAAATGAATCATATCCAAATCTTAAGTGTACACAATGATTTTCACCGTTAAAACATTCTTAAGGCCCACTATATCATTTATTTTCCATCAAATCTATTCATAAGGTCACAAATCCATTAACGAAGGGGAAAAGAAAATATCATATTGATCCAAAACTTATGTGACCCTCAAAAGGGTTTCAATGATATACGTTCAATCCCCCACTGCTTTTTGCAGTGTGGTCCACTTGATCTTTGGATCTGTCTTATTTTTTCGATCAAGCCTTATGACGAGTCCACCAAATGAAAGGACGGTTGGGAT
The DNA here is from genome assembly GCA_021015155.1 of Magnolia officinalis. Taxonomy (NCBI): domain Eukaryota; kingdom Viridiplantae; phylum Streptophyta; class Magnoliopsida; order Magnoliales; family Magnoliaceae; genus Magnolia; species Magnolia officinalis. The sequence goes on from JAJHSJ010000004.1 coordinate 94,718,244, forward strand.
TTAATACATACCTTGTGATGGGACCCACAGAACTTAGTGATGTCAACACACACCAGCCAGATCGGTGGTGTGTGGGACATCAGCTCATTGGCTTCTATGATTTATGTTGTCTGCCAGTTTCGTGGAACCACATCACGATCTTTTGATTGATAAGAAGAGAACTTAATCGCCTCTTTTTTTCTTTTTTTTTTTCAATCAAAATGGGAGTGCTGTGACTATGCTATGCCTCATATTGACATATTCTAAACTGCTCTGGACAGTAGGCATCCGAATTGTACTCTCTTCCTACTAAGTGTGTCACATCCGTGCCAGATCGGTGCTGTTCATCAGGTGGGCCACCGTGTCCAATGGTCCGCATATTGCAGAGCTTATATATATATATATATATATATATATATATATATATATATATATATATATATATATATATATATATATATATATGGCCCAGGTGATCAGTATTTACACGGTATCTTGCATAGTAAAAAATAAAATAAAATAAAATCTGCCGACTCACACTATAGAGTAGTAAGTAATTGTGCTGTTGGCCAACATGATAAGCAGGTGTTGGCTGTCCAGTTTAATTTCTGTCACGTGTAATGTGTGCACGCTTGCCAAAATAGATAAAGCAGCTCAATCCAAATCGATTAACTTCGACCTAGTGCCGAAATAAATAGATAGGTTCAATAAGAACGTATATAATCAGATTCCGAGAAGATCCATCACTTAATCACTTGTAAAATTTTATAATGATTAAGTGATAACTGAAGGGTGAGTTTTTTTCCTCCTAAGATGGGTTGGTTTATTCCTTACACAAGAATGAACTTTTCAGAAGGTTCATTATGAAATTATATGACCAAATTCCGAGAGGATCAATCACTTACTCAACCACTTGCAAATTTTATAATGATCATATGATAATTGGAGGGTGGGATTCTTTATTTGAAAATAAGTTGTTTTGTGCCTTCCATAAGAATCAACTTTTTAGAATACCCTTACAATTAAACAAAAGTTAAAACTCACAATTGATCACTTATAGTGACTTCAAGAATGCATTTTATAAAAGAATTGCATGATATTGGATAGGAAACGAATCTAGCATAAGAACGCAGATTTGAATTACAATTAAAGATTATGACTAGGAATTACTATTACTTGATCACTGCTACTTGTAGGATAAGCTGAGATAAAGTAAATTGATAAATTTGTTTGGCTTAATTGGTATAGGACTTAGTGTGCTGGTCTGTTGAATTTCTATCATATTTATAGAGCTTCGTTATAGCTTGTTTTTCCATATCCTTCTTCTATTACTGCAACGGTTATGCCAGTCGAAAAGCCTTTCTTATATCATTCTTTTATTACAATTTTCTATTGTAACTATTCTACTTCTATCGCCCAAACTTTTCAACTTCCTAAGCCCCACCATGATGTTTATTCGTCATCCAACCTATTTAGGAGGTTATATAGACATGTATGAAGGGAAAAAGAAAATATTAGATCGATCCAAAACTTTTGCGGCCCGTAAGAAGTTTTCAATGGTACACGTTCAATGCTCACTACTTTATGTAGTGTTGTCCACTTGAGCTTCATATCTACCTCATTTTTGCGCCCATAGCATAAAATGGTCTTGTAAAATGGTTGGATAGTGTGGATATGATACATTGTCCTGTAAAATGGATGGATAGTGTGGATATGATACATTATTGTGGGGCCACAAAATTTGGTGATGCCAATGTGATGGTGGGGTCCACTACAATGTATGTGTTAGATACACACCATCCATCCATTTTTTCATATTATTTTAGGTCATGATCCAAAAAATGAGGCAGTTCCCAAGCTCAAGTGGACCACACAAAAACTAGTGGGATTGAATGTCTACAATTGCAAATGTCTCCGAGGCCATAGAAGTTTTGGATTAATATATATATATATATATATATATATATATCCTTTCATCCAGGTTTGTGTGAGACCTTATGAACAGATTGGATGGCAAATAAACATCATAGCGTGACCTAGGAAGGTTACAACAGTCGGTGTCATTGTCCCTACGTGGTGTGGTCCACATGAGTTTTGGATCTGCCTCATCTTTCGGGTCATGTCCTACGATAGTTTGGAAAATTTGATGGAAAGCGTGGATATAACAAATACATCATAATGGGGCCCATGGGACTTTTCCACGTCAAAATAAAGTTGGTTCCATAATCAGATTAAATATGAAAGTAGTAGAGTTGTCATTTTTAGAGAAAACATTTAACACAAAGCCACTTACCATATTCCTGCCGCATCACTTATCACTTTTAACGCATACACCATCCTTGAATTAATTCCATGATTAACTTTAATTATGGACTATTTTAAAGTGTGTTAAATAAACACCCAAAATAACATATCAAGTGGCTGAAATCTGTTTTTAAGATTTCAGTGACATATTAAGTGGTAAAGAAATAGCCCCCTAGGCTAATGCCTTTTATAGACACTCCACTGAAAATGAGATTCAAACTATTCTTTTACTTTAGATAAGCTTTGATAAAAACACATCTAAAGGGTTCGAATCACATTAAGGGCCGGATGACGCAAGTTGGGCAGGACACATGTCAGGCAAGTCCTGGAAATGTTGGACGGATCAGATCGGTTGATCTAAGGTTTGGACGAATCATCAAAGTCCTCTGAAAAAAAAAAACAAAACATATATCATGAAAAACACATCTCCGTATGACCTAAAAGGCCTTAAAAACCAGGATGATTTGTTGAAAAAAGGTCCTCGCTGCAACATAAAGATGATTAATAGGTCAGATTGGCAGGCCTATAACTCGATTAACTCATATGAAAACTAGTCTTTTAAGATGACTAAGAATTTCAAATATATACAATAACAATCAAGACACATTTTCTAGATTTCATTGGTATAAAAAGTCTGAAAATTGAGTCGAAGGAGTCCCCGGCATCCCTTGGAGACATCATCGGGCTCGATCTGCTAACACCTAAAGTCTAGTGGCCAATGGACCATCAAAAGCCTCGGAACCACCGAATGTAACAACTATCTTGTAAAAAATGACAAAACTCCACAAGAGATGTATACCTGAGGTATTGGTTATCAAAAGAAATGTAGCCAACATAATAATAACCTCCCTGGGGGTGCTTAGTCAAAGCTACAAAAAGCAAACGGTAATGGTCTTCAACTAGTGCATGAGGCACCGGTTGAAGTTTTATTTAAACCTTCTCGCAATAGACTATTAAGAGAGGCAAAGGCTACGCTTTGATCACTTATAGGTGTAACTGTGCCGGTTTAAAGGAGTCCGGAGTTGTTGAGGGTTGACATGCAACTACTGAAAGGCAACCCACTCTGATTCGAAAATCCTCACAATGTTGTCCATCTGCCCAACATGAAAAGTGTACTAAACCGAAGCCAAAGAAGATATTGAATGTGAAACAGTAGGGTTAGAATAGGGAACATCTGGCCATCACTTTACTATAGGAAGGGTGTTTAGTTTCCTTCTTTTTTTTTTTGCACATCTCAGATTAACTTTACAGTTTGTTCTGCACATCTTAACATGCTTGCAAAGCTAAAAAAAATAAAAATCCACCCATATATTCTTCTTACTCTTCTCGGTTCTTTTTACTTTTTTAACTCTTTTCTTTTGCCTAATCGAGATTTGAACACCTTATGGTGTATGGCTTTATGTAGTAATTTTTGAAGTTTTGTTGAATCCCCAAAAACCTAATAAGTTTTCATAAAGTAGAGACCACACTTCATGTAAGCGAAAGAAGGCGATTAACACATTCCTTTTTCATTACCAAGCCCCTTACCTAGAATCTATGATGTAGATTAAGCATAAAAGTTGTGTGAGTGGGAGAATCTGATGATTCTCCAACCCATGAGCCTTCTATGGTTTCTAGTTAGTCATAAATTCTAAGGTATTATTTAGCTAGTGCGCCTCTCCCTGCGGCATTCACAACGTAAAATAGTCTAGCAAAATGGATGGACAATGTGGATATAACACATACATCATGGTGGGGCTCACGGAACTTTGCCACATCAAATACAATATTGACATTGGCATTGAGCTTTATTCTATGCAACCAGAGTCCATATTTACATTTAAGAAATTAAGCTACATTAATGATAACATTTTTTGTCATTTTATGAAAAATATAATGGAAATGAGAGAATTGATGAAAGGTACCCCTTTGATAATTGCCTTGACTAAGGAGGTAGTTTAATGAAAAGTTAATTTTAAAAGGTACCAGTATGTAAATATTATATTAATGAGGTAGTATTTTGTAATTTTTCTCCTTTTTCTTATTCTCACTTTGTAAAGGTATAGAAGTTTTAAGATGTGTACTATATGTCTAATGTAGAGCGGGTCGCGGACATTTCCATGGCCAAGATGGATCAGAAAAGGCCCGGTCGACGACAGAAGTGATCCGGACCGTCGGACCTTAGATTGGGCGTATCTCGCAATCCGGAATGAGTTATCTGACGTAAAATATATGATTTTGGGGTAGAACGAGCTACTTTAGCCAACCAACCCTGCTATACTGGGTTGTGACGCCCGGAATTATGAAAAACCCCTAGATCGACAGTCGCTTCCCTGCTTTAATTTCATTTTTTTTATATAAATAGTAAGTTTTAGTTTGATTATAACTCTTCATCCGTCGGGCTTTAGGAGTTGCGCCCAAAGTGAAAAGAGCTTAGAATAATTAGGAGAACGGTTTGGTGAAGCCAAATAAGACACTTACTATTTTTGCCCGAAAACCTTGCGCACTAGTAGACATCACCACCGTCTATAAATAGTAAGTTTACTATTTATAGTAAGTCACAAATTCTAGGAGTTTTAGTTGTAGTTTGATTCTGATTTCTTTCCCATTGCTTGGTATCCTTATTTAAAGGGTTGTGAACTCGTTTTTAATCATCAATTAATTAGTTTCGAATTTATTAGAATTTATTCGGACTTTGAGTCGTGCCACGACTAGGCTCAACGACTGGTCGACCACCAGCCTTCGACCGATCGACGACGGGTTAAAAAACCCATCAATTGGTTCTAGTTAAAGATGGTACGAAATTCTATTGATTGGGAATATTGAAAATTTTTATAACTAAATATACAAAATAGACACTTGAACAAATTCTTGTATAAGCACTACAAGAAAAACAGCCTACTGGCAGCGAAAACCACCCCTAAAAGTGTAACGCCCTGAAAATCGGGGGTCGAGTATAACTCAACTCCCGAGTTCCAACGCATCACTTATGCAACATCAATAATGCTGATTAAATGTTGTCTGTGTTAGAACAATAAACATGAGTGAGATTATACCAAAAATAGTAATTCATACTCCAGATCATTTGTATAAAGACAAGCGGAAGACTGAACTACATATACATGTATGTAAAGAAACCAAAATCATTCTTTTGTTCTCCAGAGTATGAATCTATCTGAGTTACCATATACATATGTTTGTTGCGAATAAAATGTCAAAAATAGTCTAAGAGTAATCCCTGCAAATCCCGTCAGTGCGGCAGCCTAGTCAAAGCCGCCATAGTACTGCATATACGAGAACTTCTCCTGATCCTCATCATAATCGGGCTCCGCCTCCTGTGTCGTCGGCGCGTCTAAACCTGTGACAGAGTCTGGTTGGTGTGCGCAATACCGTCCCGTAACGTGGGAGTGATTAGCTAACTCAGTGGAACAGTAGAGCATAGGTTAACATGTTATCAATACAGTCAAACAGTAATGATAAAGCAGTAAAATCAAACACCCCTAGTTACTCTTATTAATGCAAGTATGGATGCAAGTATGATGGATGCCCTCACCGACATACTCCCTCATGCGACACCATCTCACGCTCGCGGCATGCTTTCATCCCACAGTGCTCCACATCTTCCAGGCACATGCAATGCATGATGAGTATGATTACCGATTTTTTAATTAGTCCATTTCAAATAGTAGGGTTGTGAAACTAAGGTACCTCCCTTGTATCATTCCCAAACATGCACTACGCCAAAACAGCGAAAAAAGGACGGTCCAAAACCGTGTCAAATGACCAAAAAGGATGGTTATGGACCGTTGCATAGGCCGTCAAATTTTGACGTGCCCTATTACTTAAAGGACGGTTGAAAACCGTCATTCTTATTGACGAAAAAAAGACGGTCATGGATCGTCCTAAAAAAGGACGGTCATCGACCGTCCTTAAAATGGACTGTCATGGACCATCTCTTACGAGCTTAAAAAGGACGGCCATGGACCGTCCTTTAAAATGACTGTTATGGACCGTCTCTTATGAGCCTTCAAATGACGGCCATGGACCGTCCTTTAAACGGACGGTCATAAACTGTCCTTAAGGACTGTGATGGACCGTCTCTTAGGAGCCTTCAAAAGACGGCCATGGACCGTCCTTTAAACGGACAGTCATGGACCGTCCTTAAAAAGGACTGCTATGGACCGTCTCGTATGAGCCTTCAAAGAACAGTTATAGACCGTTCTTTAAAAGGACTGCTATAGGCCGTCTCTTATGACCCTTAAAGGACATTTTTTTCAAATTTGACCTGTTATAGTATTCTTCCTGATATACACCTATTATACAATATATTTCATCACATTCACATTCACATCCATCTAAACCCAAACTACGTAAATCCATCCAAACATAAACTACATCCATCCAAACACAAACAATCTTATCCACATTACATTCATCGACGCATAATACATATAAATAAGTTTAACTTCATAAGGAAAAAAAAAAAAAAAGGAAAAAAATCAGCAACGATTTTCTCCGTCTTTCATCTAATAAAAAAATATTCAACCAACAAAACATTATAATTCAGAATCATGAAGAATTACAGAAACTTCATCCAAAAAAATGAGCACTTTTTGAAAATAAAACTGATCATTAAAATATAACTATTATGAGCAAATAATGCAAAAAAATGTTTCAATTAATAGAAACAACAACAAAAATTAAAGCTTTGTAAAAAGGGGCATGTGTTAAAACGGATACATTCTTGTTTGTTGCCATGTGATTGGGCTACATTATTACAGCAATCGGGTTCGGGTTCGGTATCGGGTTTAGGTTAGGGAGTTGAGATTAGGATTAGGTGTAGGTCTAAGTTTAGGGATTTGAGAATACATTCAGGTTTTAGGTTTAGGTTTAGGTTTAGGGAATTAAGAATAGGTTAAGCTTTAGGTTTAGGAAATAGGGTTCGGGTTCGGGATCAGGTTTAAGTTTGGGTTTTCAAGTTTAGGTTTAGGTTTAGGTTAGGGAGTTGAGATTAGGTTTAAGTGTAGGTTTAAGTTTAGGGATTTGAGAATACATTTAGGTTTTAGGTTTAGGTTTAGGTTTTAGGTTATTGGTTAAGGTTAGGTTATAGGTTTAGGTTTAGGTTTAGGTTTAGGGAATTGAGAATGGGTTTAGGGTTTGGGTTTTCAAGTTTAGGTTTAGGTTTAGGTTAGGGAGTTGAGATTAGGATTAGGTGTAGGTTTAGGTTTAGGGATTTGAGAATACATTTAGGTTTTAGGTTTAGGTTTAGGTTTTAGGTTATTGGTTAAGGTTAGGTTATAGGTTACAAGTTTAGGTTATAGGTTATAGGTTAAGGTTTTAGGTCTAAGCTATATAGGTTTAGGGAATTGAGAATATGTTAAGGTTTAGGTTTAGGAAATCGGGTTCGAGTTCGGGATCAGGTTTAGGTTTGGGTTTTTAAGTTTAGGTTTAGGTTTATGTTAGGGAGTTGAGATTAGGATTAGGTGTAGGTTTAGGTTTAGGGATTTGAGAATGCATTTAGGTTTTAGGTTTTAGGTTTAGGTTTAGGTTTTAGGTTATTTGTTAAGGTTTAGGTTTTAAGTTTAGGTTAAGGTTATGTTATAGGTTATAAGTTTAGGTTATAGGTTATAGGTTATAGGTTAAGGTTTTAGGTCATAGGTTTTGGTTTTAAGGTTATAGGTTTAGATTAAGGTTAAGGTTTTAGGTCTTATAAGCTATAGGTTTAGGGAATTGAGAATATGTTAAGATTTAGGTTTAGAAAATCGGGTTCGGGTTCGGGATCAGGTTTAGGTTTAGGTTTTCAAGTTTAGGTTTAGGTTTAGGTTTCAGAAATCGGGTTCGGGTTTGGGATCGGGTTTAGGTTTGGGTTTTCAAGTTTAGGTTTAGGTTTAGGTTTAGGTTAGGGAGTTGAGATTAGGATTAGGTGTAGGTTTAGGTTTAGGGATTTGAAAATGGGTTAAGGTTTAGGTTTAAGAATTCGGGTAAGCTATAGGTTTAGGGAATTGAGAATAGGTTAAGGTTTAGGTTTGGGTTATAAGCTCTAGGTTAGGGAGTTGAGAATAGGATTAGGTTTAGCTTATAAGTTATAGGTTAGGGAGTTGAGAATAGGATTAGGTGTAAGCTTAGGTTTAGAGATTTGAGTATACATTTAGGTTTTAGCCTTAGGTTTAGGTTATAGGTTTAGGTTATAAGTGTAGGTTATAGGTTTAGGTTTAGGGAATTGAGAATAGGTTAAGGTTTAGGTTTAGGAATTCGGGTTCGGGTTCAGGATTGGGTTTAGGTTTGGGTTTTCAAGTTTAGGTTTAGGTTTAGGTTAGGGAGTTTAGATTAGGATTAGGTGTAGGTTTAGGTTTAGGGATTTGAGAATAGGTTAAGGTTTAGGTTTAGGAAATCGGGTTCGGGTTCAGGATCGGGTTTTAAGTTTGGGTTTTCAAGTTTAGGTTTAGGTTTAGGTTTAGGTTAGGGAGTTGAGATTAGGAGTATGTGTAGGTTTAGGTTTAGAAATTTGAGAATACATTTAGGTTTTAGGTCATAGGTTTTGGTTTAGGTTTAGGTTATAGGTTTAGGTTTAGGTTATAAGCTATAGGTTTAGGGAATTGAGAATAGGTTAAGGTTTAGGTTTTGGGAATCGGGTTCGGGATTGGGTTTATGTTTGGGTTTTCAAGTTTAGGTTTAGGTTTAGGTTAGGGAGTTGAGATTAGGATTAGGTGTAGGTTTAGGTTTAGGGATTTGAGAATACATTTAGGTTTTAGGTCATAGGTTTAGGTTTTAGGCTTAGGTTTAGGTTATAGGTTTAGGTTATAAGTGTTGGTTATAGGTTTAGGTTTAGGTTATAGGTTAAGGTTTAAGGAATTGAGAATAGGTTAAGGTTTAGGTTAAGGAAATCGGGTTCGGGTTCAGGATCGGGTTTAGGTTTGGGTTTTCAAGTTAGGTTTACGTTTAGGTTAGGGAGTTGAGATTAGGATTATGTGTAGGTTTAGATTTAGAGATTTGAGAATAGGTTAAGGTTTAGGTTTAGGAAATCAGGTTCGGGTTCGGGTTCGGGTTCGGGATCGGGTTTAGGTTTGGGTTTTCAAGTTTAGGTTTAGGTTTAGGTTAGGGAGTTTAGATTAGGATTAGGTGTAGGTTTAGGTTTAGGAATTTGAGAATAGGTTAAGGTTTAGGTTTAGGTTTAGGTTAAGGTTTAGGTTTAGGTTTAGGTTATAAGCTATAGGTTTAGGGAATTGAGAATAGGTTAAGGTTTAGGTTTAGGAAATCGGGTTCGAGTTCGGGATCGGGTTTAGGTTTTGGTTTTCGAGTTTAGGTTTAGTTTTAGGTTAGGGAGTTGAGATTAGGATTAGGTGTAGGTGTAGGTGTAGGTTTAGGGATTTGAGAATATATTTAGGTTTTAGGTTTAGGTTACAGGTTATAGGTTCAGGTTTAGGTTAAGGTTAAGGTTAAGGTTAAGGTTTAGGTTTAGGTTTAGGTTATAAGCTATAAGTTTAGGGAATTGAGAATAGGTTAAGGTTTAGGTTTAGGAAATCGACTTCGGGTTCAGGATTGGGTTTAGGTTTGAGTTTTCAAGTTTAGGTTTAGGTTTAGGTTAGGGAGTTGAGATTAGGATTAGGTGTAGGTTTAGGTTTAGGTTTAGGGATTTGAAAATAGGTTAAGGTTTAGGTTTAAGAATTTGGGTTCGGGTTCAGGATTGGGTTTAGGTTTGGGTTTTCAAGTTTAGGTTTAGGTTTATGTTAGGGAGTTTAGATTAGGATTAGGTGTAGGTTTAAGTTTAGGGATTTGAGAATAGGTTAAGGTTTAGGTTTGGAAATCGGGTTCGGGTTATAGGTTTGGGTTTTCAAGTTTAGGTTTAGGTTTAGGTTAGGGAGTTGAGATTAGAATTAGGTGTAGGTTTAAGTTTAAAGATTTGAGAATAAATTTAGGTTTTAAGTTATAGGTTTTGGTTTAGATTAAGGTTATTGGTTTAGGTTAAGGTTTAGGTTTAGGTTTAGGTTATAAGCTATAGGTTTAGGGAATTGAGAATAGGTTAAGGTTTAGGTTTAAGGAATCGGGTTCGGGTTCGGGATCAGGTTTAGGTGTAGGTTTAGGTTTAGGGATTTGAAAATAGGTTAAGGTTTAGGTTTAGGTATTCGGGTTCGGGTTCGGGTTCGGGTTCGGGATTGAGTTTAGGTTTGGGTTTTCAAGTTTAGGTTTAGGTTTAGGTTAGGGAGTTTAGATTAGGATTAGGTGTCGGTTTAGGTTTAGGGATTTGAGAATAGGTTAAGGTTTAGGTTTAGGAAACCGGGTTCGGGTTCGGGTTCGGGATCGGGTTTTAGGTTTGGGTTTTCAATTAGGTTTAGGTTTAGGCTAGAGAGTTGAGATTAGGATTAGGTGTAGGTTTAGGTTTAGAGATTTGAGAGTACATTTAGGTTTTAGGTCATAGGTGTAGGTTTTAGGCTTAGGTTTAGGTTATAGGTTTAGGGAATGGAGAATAGGTTAAGGTATAGGTTTAGGAAATCGGGTTTGGGTTCGGGATCGCGTTTAGGTTTGGGTTTTCAAGTTTAGGTTTAGGTTTAGGTTAGGGAGTTGAGATTAGAATTAGGTGTAGGTTTAGGGATTTGAGTTTAGGTTATAGGTTTAGCTTTTGGTTTAAGTTATAGGCTTAGGTTATAAGTTATAGGTTATATGTTTTAGTTAAGGTTTAGGAATTCGGGTTCGGATTCGGGTTTAGGTTATAGGTTTTGGGATTTGAGAATAGTTTTAGGTTATAAGTATAGGTTTAGGTTAGGTTATAGGTTAAGGTTTAAGGATTTGAGAATAGTTTTAAGTTATAAGTAAGGTTTTAGGTTTAGGTATAGGCTTAAGTTATAGGTTATAGGTTATATGTTTAGGTTAAGGTTTAGAAATTCGGGTTCGGGTTTGGGTTCGGGTTTGGATTCGGGTTTAGGTTATAGGTTTTGGGATTTGAGAATAGTTTTAGGTTATAAGTATAGGTTTAGGTTAGGTTATAGGTTAAGGTTTAAGGATTTGAGAATAGTTTTAGGTTATAAGTAAGGTTTTAGGTTTAGGTATAAGCTTAAGTTATAGGTTATAGGTTATATGTTTAGGTTAAGGTTTAGGAATTTGGGTTCGGGTTTGGATTTGGGTTTGGGTTCGGGTTTAGGTTATATGTTTTGGTTTAGGTTTAGGTTATAGGTTATAGGTTTTGGTTTAGGTTAAGGTTTAGGTTTAGGTTATAGGTTATGGGATTTGAGAATGGGTTCGGGTTTAGGTTATAGGTTTTGGTTTTGGTTATAGGTTTTGGTTTTGGTTACAGGTTTTGGGATTTGAGAATAGGTTTAGGTTAAGGTCATAAGTTTAGGTTTAGAAAATCGGGATCGGGTTCGGGTTTGGGTTTAGTTTTGGGTTTTCAAGTTTAGGTTTAGGTTTAGGTTAGGGAGTTGAGATTAGGATTAGGTGTAGGTTTAGGTCTAGGCTAAGGGTTTAGGGATTCAGATTTGGGTTCGGGATCAGGTTTGGGTTTAGGTTTAGGTTTTACGTTTAGGTTAAGGTTACAGGTTGAGGTTATAGGTTTAGGTTTATGTTATAAGTGTAGGTTATAGGTTACGGTTTAGGGAATTGAGAATAGGTTAAGGTTTAGGTTTAGGAAATTGGGTTTGGGTTTGGGTTTGTGTACGGATTTAGGTTTGGGTTTTCAAGTTTAGGTTTAGGTTAAGGAGTAGATTAGGATTAGGTGTAGGTTTAGGTTTAGGGATTCTCTAGTATTATCTACTATTGAACCTAGTATTATCTACTACATACTAGTAACATACAACCAATATTGGGGCACCATACCATAAGCTACAAGAATTTCATGTCCCCCTAAACAAGGTATCCTCCATTGATAACATATATATATATATATATATATATATATATATATATATATATATATATATATATATATATATATATATATATATATATATATATATATTATAAGTATTTTATTTTCATTTACATTCTCAAATACATTCATCATCCATCCAAGAAAATTGAAACAAGTACTATCAATCTATCTTATTTTACCGACCGCCTTATGTTTCTTTTCACCTTTGTAGCTCTCATATTTGTTGCAGTTGCTAGTTCACCATCAGTAGTCTCCCTAACCAAATCTTTGTACAATCCCTCCATTTGAAGCAGTGGCTGAAGTTACAAGAAGTAGGACTGATTAGTCTTTCCATGTTTTGAAAAAAATCAAATTCTTTATTTTTTGTTGCAAGTCTACTTATAATTATCATTGGCTCTTAATCTATTTATAATGAAAATCTTAAATATCACCTGATAGTGCTCCTTTGATAAATGTCCTGTTTGGAACAAATAATTTGTTTTATCATAAATTTCCTGTTTGGAACAAATAATTGGTTTTATACATACATGTGTTTTATCATAAAACCATGCATGATGCATCCATACAAAAAAAAAAAATCAAATGGAATTTTTTTTAATATAAACAGATTTTTTTTAATATTATTATAAACAAAAACTGATTTCCCACCAACAAATGCAACCTATTGATCATAATCATAGACCATAAATAAGAAAACATTGAAATAAAACATATATCTAAAAAAAAAAAAAAAAAAATTAGTTGCAATTATTCTTATTCTTATTAAACAAATTTTTTAGAAAAAAATACAAATAATTAAAAATTTTCAAAAAATTGAGAGATGAACATGCTTCATCATCATATTAAAAAAGTGAGGCCCCAAATACTTACTTTAGAAAAGAAAATTTCCGCTATTTCCAATAAGTTTCAGCTCTAGTTCCTCGTATATGATACCCAGATCCAAAATGAACAGGATTCAAATCTGAATTCCCTAATCATGTTTGGATTCGAGTATGCTAAGCCCAATGCAAAGCTGACCCATTGACAACCCTAGGTATGACGGGTAGAATATGTAAGATGCTTGGTATATAATATATTATGCTCGCTTGCATGTGCAATTTCTAAAATTTTGATGAAATATGGGAAGTAAAGAAACAACCAATAAACATGTTTCACCAAAGAGTTTCCATGATATTCCTATGAGGTTTTAAGTATGTAATGGTGGGACTCATAGTTCTAAGATCCAAACTACTGATAGGCCCAAATTTGGATGGCTCATGCATTAATAATTCCCCTACTGATAGGCCCAAACCTTTTTGGTGGCTAACAGAGACGATCAAGGGAAAAAGGATACGAGCAAATTGTGCATATTCAACAAAGAAAGCCGGTGAATTCAATGACTAAGATTTTCCAAACTCAGAACTTCTTTTGTTGTGTGGGGCATTTAGTGTGTAAGACATCACATTGATGGCTTGAATTGTAAAGCTGTGAAACCCTTCCAAAAAGCTCAGTCCACTGTGTACTTTGATATATATCCTAGCTATCCACCATTTCCCTCATGAATTTAAGGCAAGGCTAAAAAATGATCCAGATACGAAGCTCCGTTGGACCACAGGTTAGGTAAAAGTGCATATTAAATTGAAGATTCTTCAAATAGTCATGGGGCAATAAAAATTTTGGATCAGGGGCAAAATCCAATAGTTAGGTGCAATCCAGTAGGAATAACCTTCTAAATATTAGGAAATGCCATTTCAACGGTTGGAATGGCCTAAAAATATAAAATGGACCATTGATAGTTTCAATGATGGTAAGCTACCAAATACTTTTTCTTATTATGGGACTTACCTGTACATTTGATCCACTTGGATTTTGGGCTTACACCCTAATATAAGATGGGAAAGTGGTGGACGGTTTGGATTTGCAACAAGAATCACAAAAGTGTGCTCCACCGAAATTCAATGGAAAGTGACAACCATTGTCGCCTCGTGTCACATCTCACGACTCCTCATAAGTCTCACTACAGGTGGTTTCTAAAAGCATGGGGCCACCATGATATTTAATAGAAATCTATGCCGTTTACAAGTTTGGCCATGTGATTTTTTACTTAGCTGCCTAAAGATGAGGGAGATCAAGTGCTCAGGTGAGTCAGAAAGCATAAAAAGGGTGAATTGTTAAAGGCCATTGTCCAACATTTTGCTGTTGTGAGACCCACCTGTGAATTGTTAAAGGCCATTGTAAATATTAGATCATTCAAGTGTGAAATATTAAGAAAGTTTTTTAGTGTAGTACATGTGAATTAAAACTGCACTAACAGTAAACTGTTAACTATAAGAGGAACGAAGGCAATGGTAATTAAACGATAAACAAAAAATAACGAAAAAAAGATAGATCTTATCCAAATAAGTGTGTTGGCATGTGTGACAAGAAAGCATATTTGGTTGAAACAGAATATAGGAGTTTTTGTAACATTGCTAGACAGGTCACAGATTCTAATAAGGTTGCAAGTACAAAGGAACATACCAGCAAAAAAGTAAGATTAAGATATATATTTAAATAAAGTGGGTGGACATAATAATCAACAACAGTTAGTTCACAAAACCGCCATAGCAAGGTGTCCAGTTCTATGTATTGTAGGACTTTGGTGGTGCACTTAAGACCTTTCCCATAGGAAAAATTCAAGAAAGGTGTGAGTTTTAATCATATCAGCCCTATGAAAAGGTAAAAATCTCATCAATTTCAAGAAAAGAAGAAAAAAAATTCAAAAACAAGGAAATCAGATCAATCCATCTCCATAGAGTGGTAAATAGAGGCAAAAATCAGGAAAAAAGATGTGAAATATTATCATTTTGGCATGTGAAAAAAGGAGAATATTAAATTTATTAAGAATGTCATCCAAAAAAGGAGAAAACCTGACATGAATAAGACAATAATGAATATAAGATCATTTCAAAATCTTTACATCGAAGACAAAGAACTGAGAAAATGCAATAGTCAGGAGCAAAATCATCTAAACAATGAGCATGAGCAACATAACAATACACCGGTAGAACTCTTGGAGAATACACATGCTACGCAATCTTCACTAGTCCATCCAACCAGTAGGAGACTTAATCCCATTTCATACAAGAAATATGAAATGTCCATTTTCCTAACAATAGTAAAGCAATGATCTAACAAAGAAGATTAGAATATGTATATATGTATTCGTTTTGAGCATGTTCCAAAGTGTTCAATTAATACTCAGATAATCTCTAACTATTTCCACAAACACATGGTCTTATAAATGGAGGTTTAAGGAAAAAAGAAGAAGCTTTAGTTAGAAGATAATCTTCTCAATGAAAAGAAGCATGGAAGAACAGTTTTATTGCTTAGATGATCATGGGCCGAGCATGTCCAAGTCATTGTCATTGAGACTAGCTAGCTCTGTTCATAGATGTCCTATGGTTGATGCAGTAGAGTAACTCCCTGTTCACTATCAGTTTCTCAAGTCTTTCTAACATTACACTAAGGAATCAAGTCTTTTTAATGTGAGGTGCATCATCATCATATCAAACTTAAATTAATTGAAGGGAAAATGCCAGTTTTTTGAGGAATGAACCAGCTCCAGTGCTGCTAGTCCTCATGGTGACAGGGTGTTTTGTCTGATGAAGAAATAACTTTTCCATCTCCAAATGCAACAAATCAGCCTAAGTTCCACCTACAACGATAGCTTCGATGAGGATCGCAGTCCCTTGCAGCTTCACCTTCTGTAGTAGCTACATCAGCAACTTCATCCCATGCATACTTGAGGTGGCAGTGGGTAGTGAGCTGGTCATATCGTTGCTTGGGTGGGGTGGCTGGATGTCCTCTGTTTTGATTTTGCTATCTGGAGTAGCAGGGATGTGGGTTGTAGGTGGAGTTTTTTATTTTGTTTGGTAGGGTAATGGTGTTGGTGGGCCTACTTGGTATGATGGTTGGTTAGGGGTGATAGTAGTGTTAATGGAAGTAGTTGGTCTTTCGATTGTCTTTTGTTTATTGAATATGGTTTGTTCGTTCATTTCTTACAGTTGATCAATTGAGAGGATATTCTGGGATTAGTCTATTCATGATGGGAGCTGTCACACCAATGTTTAGGATATACAAACCATGGCTCCAAATATACAAATTAAGTTCCAAATGTGAAAGTTTCCTAATTTGAAAGAATAAGGAATTCAAACCTCAATATTTATAATTTCATATATTCGTGAACTCAGCTTCAAGAAAAACTTGACAATCTGGCAGAGTGGTGGACAATGCACAGACAGAAATTAGTTACAACTTCCAAGTTGCATATGTTGCATACAATTAATTCAAATTAAACTAGCCAAATTATGGGTTCCTGTTTCGATGCATCATGAACCAAAAATCAAGGTTATTTGTTATCTATGAATATTAGATTGGTGGATACTATTTGGGTGGTTAAAAATAAAAATAAAAATGTTCAATGGTCCCATTTCAACAAACAAGGGTCCAAAAACCAGAGGTTAGGATTGTTTAGGAAATCTGATTTTTGGACTGAACTAACGATGGTTTGACAGTTTAGTAGGTTTAGTTTGAATTAAATGCATGCTGCGTATGGGTGTCTGTCTATCAAATCATCCTGATAAATAAATAAATAACTGTAGTTACCTGACTTTGCAACAAGTGTACCCGAAGTTAATGTTTATACTGGCATTGCTAACAAAACTTCTCGGAATTGAACTGCAAAGGTTAACATTCAACAACATGTATCCTTTCCCATGACCTGTGATATGCCATGATTTCAAAAAACACCATGACACATTACAACAGACCCTAATCTTTGATTCAGGCAAGGGTCAGCTGAAGGCAAGGAACAAATTTCCAAGATATGCTCAAGCGATATGAAGAGTTTAGTGAAATTTGTTTCCTTTGCACAAAATCTTCTCATCAAGTGATGGGATGATGACATTAAAGACTTAAAAATGGCAAGGTAAATTCAAGATCAACCCGATGGATCCGCATGACACATCAATCATAAATATTTAGAATAATAAAGAAATTTACTATTGGAGATAACCCCAAAATCTACACCAAACAATGATCCTAACCTTCTGATTGGGCACTTATTAAAATAAAAAATGCACACAAATTCATAAGAAATATACAATACCAGAAGCAAAGTGCCCATTATAAATGGAAGTAGCTAGAAAATACAGAGATAATAAGCAAAATTAGAACGCATCAAAATGTTATTAACTACCAACAACAAACTAGTGACAATGCAGCAAAGAAAAAAGCTATGATTACAAATCTCTAAAAACCATTATTAGCATGACCAAACCTGATTTGGATTACCCATTGGGAGCACTAACATGATTAAACTAATGCATAAATGCAAAAAAGAAAGAAAAAAAAAATCTAAAATAAAAAAATGAAAGTAGAATAAAAAAAACCATCAAATGCCCAATTATATAAATCCATATTTAAGATTAGCAAATACAAAACAACTTTGGAAAAGAAAGAGCCACAGATTCCAGGAGCATGATACCATCTGGTTGTTACATAATCCTGCAAACAAATACACGTATAAGACATGGGATCATGAGCACAAGTGCATAACACACATGGCATCATAATCAAACAGACATCAAGTACATAACATAATATGTACTGCAACATGTCTGTCAACAACTTCTCTTGATCCTCTCTAAATATATGATTTCCAACAAAATTTTATCAGCAAGGACCCGCATCGACCTTTACAATCATATATACATAGAGGTATTGAACGTATGACTCCTTGAGGATGCCTTCAAATGTAGTTGATTCCTATTGTCATACTTTATAATCTGTAATTGTTGAAAAATGGGAATCCATTTATTAAAACAAACAAGATTGTCCCTTATAAATGTTAAAGAACTGTCATAAATTTATTCAGGTAAATGAGTCAAGGAGTGCATTTGCAGTTTGTTTTGTACAAGGGAGCAAATGATGATAGCTTGGTGTTTGTTCATGTGAGAAGAAATTTCTGTTCAATCTGTTAATGAAGGCCCATCTAACCATCTTATATATATTAGCAGTAGAGAATCCAGGTGAAGATAACAGGGATGCTATCCATCATTCGGTAAATGAGGCACTTTGTGGACTTGAACATCCAGCGGTCATGGCAATTGTAGTCCTTTTTTTCCACATTTGGATTGTGATGTCCGTCTACTGACCATTAATACCTTGGATTGTAAATGTTGGGACTGATGTTCTTGCCATTTCCTTTGGTAACTCCAACAGGAATGTTGCTACCCATTTTAAAAGTCACACTTTACAATTCAGAATGAGATCCAAGTAGTGAATCAGGTGGGCCCTTTCATGTTGCTACACATTTTAAAAGTCACATGATTAGTTAGAACAATCAACTAATGAACACCCATTGATAGAAATAAGCTATAGCCCGCATTCAACCAGAACAATCCTCATTAAACGGCTTGAACGGTCTGATCATGGTTCTCCATTAGCAAAACTAATTGCTAGGGCAAACATGTCTAAGACCTGCTCGCATAATATATCACCATCATCATTACCATCTAAGCCACCACAGTACTTGATGCACTTAAAATTAAAATTTTTAAGCCTATGATCCTTACGGAGATGGAGTCAAAAGGATGGATGGGACAGAGTAATCAGCCATTTTTGTCATTTCAAAGGATATAAACATCTTTTGCAACCATGCCATTACACACCCAGGAATTTTCTTACTCAATTGCTAATATATATCAAAGCTTGTTATGAAACTACAAAAATACAGTAATGGAAACTGATTACCAGAGTGAAATGGGCTTTTTCCTCTTTCCTTAAGCCTTTTTAATAGTAACAGAACATGCTTTTAGATTCAGAAATATTCTCCTGAAGTTGCAAATGAAAAGATAGAATTAGTGTGAATACATGGATGAATTTACTGGTAGATCCAGGTCATTACGTTACATACCCCTTCTCTAGCAGAAGGGCGAGGAGCCAATTCCCTTTTTGTGACGACATGCCCTTTATTCAACCCAACAAACAGCCCACTGTTAGGCTGCGACAGAACCATTGCCAGCTACCAACAGACAAGAACCATTTTTCCAGTAGTCTGCTAGTCTATTCAACTAGAAAGAGAAGACAAAAACAACTAGTGCTTGAGAAATTAGAGCAGCTAATTCTCAGATTAAAACATGTCTGCTAGTCTATTCAACTAGAAAGAGAAGACAGAAATCGGTCTGGAACTAGGTAGGCCTTGACTGAGAAACCATTCAGGCGTTGACCTGAACCCAAGCTCAGCAAAAAAAAATAATAATAAAATTGAATCCACATGTCTGATCCATGGTGAGACTAAAACACTTACATCACTGTGGGCTAAAAATGAAGCATATCCAAAGCTCAAATGGACCACACTACCGGAAAGGGTGTGAATTGAACATCTACCATTGAAAATTTCACGGGGGCCACAAGTTTTAGATCAATCCGATATTTGTGTTTTCATTTCATCCATGTCTTTGTGATATTACGAACAGGTTGGATGACAAATAAGCATCACCGTGGGCCATAGAAAGGTTTCAATGGTGGAAACATTATTCTAAAGAGATTGTTTCTGTCAGGCATTTCATCAAACATGCAACAGGCATCGTCAAGCTAGACCATTGGATGTATCTAGAGATCATGGAATTCCATGCAACGAGATCAAACCCATCAATTTGCTTGAAGATGGAGACGTATTAATCTAGTATCAAACTTAAGAAAGAAAAGGATCTCCACTATCAAAATCGTAGGAATTGCAAATGAAAATCGTAGGAAGAGAAGTCACGAAATTTACATTTAAGAAAAGAAAATTAATCTTCCAAACTGTAGGAATTGTACATGAAACAAAGAAAATCCATAAAAATCAACAGACCTTCGAGTATCCATCCGTATGAAAAGCTCATGGAGAGATGCAGTCCACTCGCCACTTGCACCTGCCGCAACGAGTCCACGAACCGGAAGACGAGCGATGGCTTCCAGCCCGTCATCCAGGGAGGCATTCTCCAGTGAGTTCAACGACGTAAGAGAAAAGAGGGAAATGGAAATGAGAAGAGGGAATTGGAATTAAATCCCTCTTCCGAAATGAGATGTTGGTTTCAAATCCGCAAGTTGTGAGTTTTCCATAGTTTAGCACATCAATTACATTAATAACCCTACATTTAAGGGACCATTTAGTGGATGATTAAGATAATTTTATATAGTAAAAAGTTTAAGTATTAATCATTAATAACTAGACCCATTATTTAGATGGTCTGGATAACTCTATATCATTGTCATTATTATTAAGAATGAGTCACCACTATTTTACATTAAACATAAAACTCACACATTGTTTCTATTACCAAATAACGTCACTTGCGCTTTAGATCTGGTATGGCTCTGTGGGCCGCACCATAATGCGTGTCAAACATCTACTCCATCAGTTAGATTCAAAATTTCATTGTGGACTTAAGGATTAAAAATAAAATTAATATGTGACTTGTGTGGGCCACACCACATACAAAAGTTGAGAAGGTTTACCCTCCGTTAAAATATTCATAATTATTTTTTGAGCCCACAGAGATGTGGTTCAAAAATCCAGCCCATCCATTATATGTGTGCCACTCGGATGAGGGGTCATACCAAGTTTCAGATGCATCCAAATTTCAGGTGGGGCCCACCAAGTACTTTGATATGTTTTAGGCATGTCTTCACATGATTTTAAATGAAATGGTCCACTTGAGTTCAGTATACTGCTGATTTTTGGGATATCCCATAATTTAAAGGGGACCTATCAAATGCACGGTGTTGATTTTTTACACACGTCATGGTGTGGCCCACACAACTCGACCTAATGGGGGAGTTCCCATGAGCTTGACGTACAGAACCTTTTATATATATATATATATATATATATATATATATATATATATATATATATATATAAACCTATGGTGTATTTGTTATATCCACACCGTCCATCTATTTTGATATCATATTAAGTCATGAGATCCAATGTATGAGACAGATAGAAATCTGTAGTGCACCCCGCCACAGAAAACAACGGAGGGCGATTCCCACCGTTGAAACTATCCTAAGGCCCATTGTAATGTTTATTTGAAATCCAATTGCTTCAAAAGTTTTTTTTTTTTTAAATGGTTGCCTTAAAATGATTGTTTGTGCTAGGGTCCATCATCTATGTCGGGGTCCACTGGAGCTTTGGATTTAACTCATTCTTTGGACATTGCCCTTAAATGATCTCTCCAAAAAGATGGACAACATGGATTAAACACATACATCATGGTGGGGGCCATAGAGCACCAACCAACAGCCATTGGATGGTGTCAGGGGGAGTAGCTGTTGTGTTCCCCTTATTTGTAGTGTGGTTCATTTAATTAATCTTTGGATATGAATCATTTTTTGGATAATTCTTTAAAATGATCTCGAAAAATGGATGAACAGTGTGGGTTAATCCCGAATTTTCAGTAAATCCAAAACTCAAGTGGACCATGCCACACGAAACAGTGTGGAATAATGATTTCCACCGTTGATACCTTCCTTGGGCCCATAGTACTGTTTATTTGACATCCAACATGTTCATAATATCAAAAAGATATGAATGAAGAGAAAACACAAAAAAATATGAATTATTGTGGGCCAACTTTATGGTCCATTTAATCTCTTTACTTGCCTCATGTTTAGAAAGTACAGGAGATCATGGTGCGAGAAGAATACTAGAAAATATTAATAAAAGAAATAGTATAAAAAATGTTCAAGGCTATTTTCGTCTCAAATTTTTTTTTTATAAAAAAAGTCATAAAAAATGTTCAAGGTCATTTTTGTCTCAAAAATTTGAAAAAAAAAAAATCATATAAAAAATGTTCAAGGCCATTTTCGTCTCAAATTTTTGAAAAAAAAAATCATATAAAAAATGTTCAAGGCCATTTTCGTCTCAAAATTTTGAAAAAAAGAAATCGTATAAAAAAAATGTTCAAAGCCATTTTCGTCTTAAAATTTTGAAAAGGTGTTCCATTTGTACGGAAGAAAAAACTGAATACTTAGACCCTTTACTTGACAGCAGACGAATGAACACAAAAAAAAGACAAAATCTAGTAATGGATTCTGTTAAGGAAGGAAAAGGCTCAATTAATAAACATTTAAGATAGTATAATTATAGAAATTTTAGTTAAAGGTCAATCAATGGTCGATTCCACATGATTAATAGCGGACGTTTAATCCCCACTTTGTAGTTTACTTAAGCCTTCGACCCACCCCATTTTTTAGTTAATATCTTAAAATGATCCGAGAAAAGCGTTGAACGATATGGAGAAATTCAATCCATGACTTGGGTGGGCCAAAAGCTTAAAAATAAAGTCAATCTATGACTTGGGTGGGCCACACCACACAATATAGTGGAGAGGGGTTTCCTTAAAAAATTCATGATCATATATTGGGCCTGCCTATATGTGATTCACATATCCAACCCACTCATTATGTGTCTCACTTGGATGAGGGGTCAGACCAATTTTCAGCCGCATCCAAAACTCATGTGGGCCCCACCAAGTGCTTTTATATTTTTTAGGATGTCTTCACATAGTTTTAGATAGTATGGCCCACTTGAGTTTCGGATATAGATGATTTTTGAGATATCTCATAACCTAAAGGGGACACATCAAATCCACGGTGTTGATGTTCGGCACACATCATGATGGGGCCCACAAAACTTACTAACATCAATTCTTAGGTTCTCACGAGATCACAAAGTTGGGTCCCAATTTTGACCATAATATTTAGCCCATTTTACATGTATGGTCCGTTCACTCTATTTTACTGATCAATACCCTCCATTTGAGTAGTTACTCGCCTCAATCAGTTTACATATGAAAAAGATATTAGGCATACAAGATTGATCACACAATTTTAGTGAAATTTGATTTAAACATCTGAAGTTATTTATTCGTCAATCTGAGTTAATTAGATTGTCTAAAAATGATTAAAGGTTTAACTAGTGGATGTGCCTAATAATTTAGTAATTTTATTTTTCACAGATAAATTTCATTTTCCATTTAAAAATAACATTTTTTTTTTCAAAATGTATATATTGTTACTCTTTTAACAAAATATCATTTTTATTATAAAATATTTCAAAAAAAAAATTATAATACCAATTCTAAATTTTTATTTTCAAAATCTCAAAAAATTTCTTATATTTTAATTTTTTTCCTCAAAAATTTTAAAATGCCGATTTTTTTTTTTCTTCAAAGGCATAATTTTGTTCTCAAACTTTCTTAAAATTTTAACCTTCGATTTCAAATTTTGAGGGCAGGTGATCCAATTTGGGAGAAATTGGTGAATTTGATTTAAACATCTGAAGTTATTTACTCTCCAATCTGAACTGATTAATTTGTCCAAAAAGAGATGATTAAAGGTTCAATTAGTGGATGTCCCTAATAATTTAGTAATTTTATTTTTCATAGATAAATTTCAATTTCCATTTAAAAATAACATTTTTTTTTTCAAAATGTATATTTTTTTTACTCTTTTAACAAAATATCGTTTTATTATAAAATATTTCAAAAAAAATTAAAGTACAAATTTTGAATTTTTATTTTCAAAATCTCAAAAAATTTCTCATATTTTAATTTTTTCTCAAAAGTTTCAAAATTCTGATTTTTTTCTTCAAAAGCATCATTTTGTTCTCAAAATTTTTCTCAAACAGTTAAAATTTCTAAACTTTTCAATTTTCTTTTTCATATGATATTTTAAATCATTTAAATATTACCTTTTAATTATATATAAAAAAAACTTTTCAAGGCAGCGGGAAGATTTTCTAAGAGAAAAATACAACACTTGTATTTTCGCAAACTTTCTTTTTAATTTTTTATATTTTCTTTTTCAAAATATCATTTTAGGTTCAATTTTGTTTAATTTTTTATATTTTCTTTTTCAAAATATCATTTTTTTATCGAAATCTTTTTTTTTTCAAAATGATCAACATTATTCAAAGTTCTTAAATTTTTTTTTTTCAAAATCTAGATTATTATAAAATCACAGTTTTTTTTTCAAAATTTAAAATTTTCTTAAACATTGTTAATTATTTTTTTCGAAATTCATAATTTTTTGGTTGGTAAGTGTTGACCATTAGAGACGGTTTAGGACCGTCTCTAATGTATACGGTCTCAGATGACCGCTGCAAGACGGTCAAAGACAGTCTCTAATTAAGACGGTCTTTGACAGTCTCAAATTAAGACGGCCAATGACAGTCTCTAATTGAGACGGTCCTTGACAGTCTCAGATTACCAGTAAAAGATGATCAATGACCGTCTCTAATTGAGACGGTCCTTGACAGTCTCATATTACCAGTAAGAGACGACCAATGACCGTCTCTAATATGGACGGTCTTTGACCGTCTCAAAAGACCGCATATAAGATGGTTAGAGACTCTTTTCCAGACGGTCGATGGCCGTCTTTTTTCTGCAGTTAACGACGGTTTTTGACCGTCTTAAATGATTTATGGACGTTCAATTTTTTAAGACAACATTAAGGACGGTTAAGAACCGTCTAAAAGTTTAGAGACGGTTTACGGCCGTCTCTAAAGCGTCTTTAAACCAAGCAATTTTAGAGACGGTCCAGAACCGTCTCTAAATCCGTCATTTTTTTCATTTTTCACGTAGTGATGATCCATTCTAGGGTCGTCAATCCTAGTTAATATCAGACGATTGTGTGTTTTCTAGGTCACTGCAGAGGCTGCCAGGGCTGTTACGCACAAAAGTTACACCACTCCGCCATCATCCCTTAAACGATTCATCACAATACAGAAACAGACCTAGTTTATACTCCATATACCGCGGCACACCCTAAGGCACACTGCGATTTTAGAGTATGCTCGAGGTCACTACATAGGGCTGCCAAGGCTGTTACGCATAAAGGTTGCACCGGTCCCCCATCACCTTATCAATGTAAGCCGACAGCGCGAATATAGTGTCCCATACCACCATAATCGGCTCACGAGTTTGGTTGCTCACTGGTCACTACGAGGAGGCACGTGGCCCCAGCGTAGGCCGACAGCTCGACTATGGTATCCCATACCACCATGCCCGGCTCATGAGTCTTAGCGGATCGAGGTATCATGGTTAAGGGGATTCTCACTGGTAAGTTTGGTACCCTAGGTTCAAGCATTAGCGACCAAACATGGTGAACATACATAAGACACACGGGTTACTTGACGTGCTCGGCTAGCTCGAACGCACAACAAGTTGAGCGATATGAAGCTGCGCTTCATGTGGCCAACCACTAGCGCCAACCGAAGTACGACACGGGTTCACCAAACACATCTTGTGTGACGAGATGAATCTCAACCACGATTCCAAGTCTGGTACCGGATGTCTGGACTATGGACATAGTCCCAAGCCCAATCAATTTCCAACCATAGCATGTGAAGTAAAGCATGATAAACAAAGTAATCCAAGCACACTAGCAATCATGTCATACAGCATATTATAAAGCATGTTATGAAACAAGTTACAAAGCATATTAAAAAGCATGTTATGGAGCGCACTACAAATGGGGATATAAATACATATGTTTCATAGGTGAGTGGTTAGAGTAACAACCACATGGAGGGTATCATACGTGACTCGGTAGTTGAGAACTCCATCTCACCACCTACCTAAGGTGCAATCACTTAAGCACTTACACCCACAAGCAATTCGACAAACACTTAGAGTGCACTATTTCAACATACATGACGTATGTTAGCGGAATGTGTATTAGGGCTGTCCCTTTACCAAACTAGTATTTTATACGTATATATCATATTCAAACAACAAATAATCATGACAATTACATCTCCAAATTAATACGTATGCGGTATTTTCTAGAATACGCAATTTCAACATACATAGTGTATACAAGTAAACATGTATTACGACGATTCCTTTCGCCAATCAGGTATTTTATCCATATACTATATAATCATACAACAATTAATCATGGCAAACACATTTCCAAAATGTGTACGTATACGGTATTTCTACGTATACCTAGAGTATGTAAAATTCCATATTTTGCATCTTTAATCGAAACAGGAAATGGAAAGTGCTTTGTACATGTGCAATTACATGCAGATCATGAATCTATCATTATCTGACATTGAAAGCGCTGAAAACCGTAACCTATACACCTAAAGTCCTCACCTTGCACCTTGGAATTACAATAAATCAGCAAGGTTCGAAGGGCTTCCGTATTCGGCAGTTTTATCGCCTAGAGAGTGAAACCGGTTAGCTATTTCATATCCTAGAACCTCCACTCACCCAAACAGATCTAGGGTTATGGTTTCTCACCTTAAAACGGAGTCGGTATCGCCGGGAAAGTGTCTAGAAAGAGGTGGTGCAGCCCGTGTGATGATCGAAAGTAGTAGGAAGAAGATACTCCCACAAACCTCAAGCTTTCTCTCCTTTTTCTCTCTCTCCTTAGGGTTTTATCCCAAATTCGTATGGCTGTGAGAGGGACTGTTCTAAGGCCCTTATATAGCCTAAAAACTCTCTGGAATAGACTCATGTTCAAGGTATACCTATATTATAAGCATTTCGGCGTTGTTTTAGCTCAAAAGAGGGTTTCTGGCGGCCCTCCTTGAGCCAAACGTCAGACTTAAGCTCACAACTCATGGATCTACGTGGGATTATGTTTTCGTCCTAGTCGGATTCCTAGATCACACGTGGTGGACCATTTTCAGTTCAACGGTCAGTGGGCCACGATCCGAAATTCCAAGTACATGTAAATGTTCCTGAAATTTTTTCTGATCCGAGGGTGTAATTTGGTCTGATTCTGACGGTCTGGTTGCTTAATACTGATCCGCAAGTGAGTGGTGCCAGATCACTATTCAAGATATTTATTTTGTAAAGAAAACCATGGTTTTCACACTCCCTCGCTCCGGACTCGAGCAAATGGCCGTGGGACATCATCTGGACTTAATTTCCGAGATGGTTGTCAATCCCAGTGAGGCGGTCCTAGTTCCTTAACTTCGTGTTAATCGGATTTCCGATGTGCGGTCTAGACCTGATACGGAGTTTCAATTCATTCCCGAGAGCAGTCGGGTAATGAGTTTGATCCTAAACTTTAGGGTAACCTAGAGTCAATGATTTTGCAAGTTTTGGGTCTTGCAGATCGTATTTAAAGCGATTCCAACGGATTTCATGGCTAATCGAGTTTAACACTTAGTTAACTTTGTTAAATTTCTAAAGGATTTAATCCTAAATAATTTCTGATCGAGGTGGTACTCGACCATAGTACGGAAATTTATGGGTCGTTACAATCTACCCCTCTTAAACAAAAATTTCGTTCTCGAAATTTGTACCTTTTCGTATTCCTCGAGAATCTGAGGGTAGTTCTTCCTGACCTCGGCCTCAGTCTCCCAAGTAGCTTCCTCCTCGGAATGATGTGTCTATAGTACCTTCACAAGTGGAATGACCTTGCTACGCAGTACCTGCTCATTCCTGTCAAGGATATGCGTCGGGTGCAACTCACACGTAGCATCCTTGCTCAGCTGTACCTGCTCCCATCTGATGATATGTGAAGGATCAGGAACGTACTTCTTCAGCATAGATACATGAAATACGTTGTGTACAAATGCAAGTGGTGTGGGCAAAGCGAGACGATACGCCACATCACCCACTCGATCCAGTATCTGAAATGGACTGATATACCTCGGTGTGAGCTTCCCCTTCTTCCCAAACCGAAGGACTCCCTTCATAGGGGAAACTCGGAGTAATACATGATCCCCGACCTCGAACTCAAGCGGTCGCCGCCTCGTATCGGCGTAACTCTTCTGCCTGCTCTGTGCTGTAAGTAGTCGACGCTTGATAATGTCAACCTTCTCTGTAGTCTACTGTACCAACTCCAGGCTAATCAGACTACGCTCGCAAACCTCAGCCCAACAATGCGGTGCTCTACATGGACGACCATATAGGGCCTCATATGGTATCATACCAATAGTCGCCTGGAAGCTGTTGTTGTAAGCGAACTCTGCGTACGGAAGACAGTCATCCCAGCTGTCCTTGAAGTCCAACACACATGCCCGCAACATATCCTCCAGAATCTGGTTCACCCACTCTGTCTGCCCATCAGTCTGAGGATGAAACGCCGTACTAAACTTCAACTTCACACCCATCGCCTCCTGGATACGAGTCCAGAAGATATATGTGAACCGAGTATCTCTGTCCGACACGATCTCTAAAGGAACTCCATGCAGACGGACGATCTCTCTGATGTACAATCTAGCCAGCTCGTCTGCAGAGTTCGTAACTTTGATAGGGAGGAAATGGGCCGATTTGGTCAACCGGTCCACAATCACCCAAATGGAATCGTGTCCCTTCCTCGTCTTCGGCAGCCCTGATATGAAATCCATGGAGATGAAGTCCTACTTCCACTCTGCTATGGGCATGGGCTGAAGCAGTCCAGGAGGTCGGCGATGTTCTACCTTGACCTGCTGGCACGTCAGACATCGAGACATATACTCATCGATATGGGCCTTCATGTTATCCCACCAATACGTCCGTCTCATATCTCGGTACATCTTCGTGCTACCAGGATGCATCGCAAGCTTCAAGTTATGGGCAGACTCGAGAAGCTCGCGTCTCAAGTCAGGCATATCAGGAAAGCATAGGCGGCCACGAAATCGTAAACCCCCATCAGAACCAACTCTCCACTCGAAGTCCTCGGCGTCGCTAGCTTGCTCTCGAAGCTCAGACAGCGCATATCGCCCTCCTGGGCCTCAATAATCCTGTCGTCAATAAGTGGTCGCACCCGAACGTGCGCAACACACTCAAATGACTCCTCCACAGTGAGTCTCTGCTCGAAGTCCCGTACGAACTCAACCATGTCCCACTCAGCTATCATCAACGGTGCCACAAATGCTGTAGCCTTCTTGCAGCTCAACGCATCTGCCACAAGGTTCGCCTTGCCAGGATGGTAGGAAACCTCGAACTTGAAGTCCTTCAAGGTCTCCATCCATCGGCGTTGTCTCATATTCAAGTCTCGCTGTGTGAATATGTACTTAAGGCTCTTGTGGTCGCAGAAAAGCTCAAACTCCTCTCCGCAGAGGTAATGTCTCCAGAGCTTCAATGCAAAGATGACAGCTGCTAACTCCAGGTCGTGTGTAGGGTAATTCTCCTCGTGCTTCCTTAATTGTCTCGAGGCATACGAAATCACCCTGTCCTTCTGCATCAGAACACAACCCAACCCAAACCAACCCGAGACGCGTCAATATATATCATGTATTTCTCCCCTTGCTCTGGCAATACTAGCACAGGGGCGGACGTCAACTTGTCCTTCAGCTCCTTAAAAGCTGCTTCCGCCTTCTCATTCCAGGCGAACTTCAGGTCCTTTCAGGTCAACTGAGACAATGGCCTGGCAATCTTCGAGAAATCCCAAATGAAGTGCCTGTAATACCCAGTCAGACCAAGGAAACTCCTCACCTCGGTAACCGAGCCAGGCTGCTGCCAATCCTGAACCGCGGCTACCTTAGCAAGGTCCACTGCTATCCCATCCTTGGACACTACATGTCCGAGGAACTTGACTTCCTCCTGCCAGAAGTTGCACTTCTTGTACTGTGCGAACAACTGGTTCTTCTCCAGTGTACCCATCACCGCTCTCAGGTGCTCCTCCCGACTCGTAGAGTATATCAAAATGTCATCAATAAAGACGATGACGAATCGGTACAGGAAGGGCCGAAATACCCGGTTCATCAGATCCATGAACACGGCTGGTGCGTTCGTAAGGCCGAACGACATCACTAGGAACTCATAGTGCAAAAAGCACGTCCTGAAGGCTGTCTTCTGCACGTCCTCATATCTCACGCGCAACTGGTGGTACCCCGACTGAAGATCAATCTTCGAGAAATACTTCGCCCCCCTCAACTGATCAAATAGATTATCTATCCTGGGCAAAGGATACTTGTTCTTCACCGTGACCTGGTTCAACCTACGGTAATCAATACATAACCGTAGTGACCCGTCCTTCTTCTTCACAAATAACACAGGTGCTCCCCAAGGAGACACAATAGGTCTTATAAAACCCTTCTCCACAAGCTCGTCAATCTGTCTCCGCAGCTCCTCCATCTCACATGGAGGCATACGATAAGTTGGTAATGAGATGGTGTCGCACCAGGCGTAAGATCAATTGTAAAATCAATCTCGCACCGAGGAGGTAAACCAGGAATAGTCTTAAACACATCTACAAATTCCCGAACCACCGGCGTACCCTCCAATGTCGGACCATCAATCGACACTAATAAAGCAACATAACAATTAACACGGTAGGACCAACTGACCTGCACTGGAAACGTGAAAGCTGTGCCGTCAGATCCATAGGTAGTCACGATCAGAGTATCACAATCTATCTCTGCCCTCATCTTAGCGAGCCAGTCCATACCAAGGATAACGTCGTAGTGCCATAGTGGAGTAACAATGAGGTCGACGAGCACTGCGTTGCTACCCAAATCTACAGAGCAACCCTCACATAACCGTGCGACATCCGAAAAGGTCCCAGTGGCCGTAGTGAGTCTCAGTCCCTTAGTGGGAATAGTACGCAAAGATAGACGTTTAACTGCCCCTCAAGAAATAATAGAAGTAGTGGACCCAGTGTCCACCAACAAACAGAAGTACCGTGAATGTGAGCCGTACCCTCAAAAGCTGTCGGGGCCGAAAGCGACGTCTCAGGTGCCTCAGCAACGAGCGTATGTACATGAGTCTACTGCTGACGGTTCGACTGAGGAGCCAAGGGCCGTTGCGGCTACCTGAAGCGCGATACAGGAGGTCGGAAGGAAGGATGGGCAGGGATAGTCTGTAAAGGTGGCGTCAATAAGGCCTGCGGGCGAGAACAACCCAACATCTGCGGCGGAGAGAAACCACTATCCTTCATCCGCGCAAAACAACTCCCAATAAGATGACCCTGTTTCCTACAGTACGTGCAGGTCACAATAGGGCGGCCCACCGGAGCCACTGGCGCTGCGATCCTGGGAAGCGAGTCAGCACGAGGCCTCTTGCCTAAAATAGGCCTGCTCTGTAACTCCTGTCGTGGCCTCGCAACTATAGCACCACGCGATCGGGCCAACCGGTCCACATCCTGCTCGGCCGTCATAGACATGTGGACAGTGCCGCTTAGGTAGGTATACTGAGGCAGCATATCTTCGACCGTATGTCAGGTCGCAAGCCTCAAGAAAAGCGACGCATCCGCATCTTCTCATTGACGAGGATAGTCGGGACAAAACGGCCCAACTCTATGAAGCAATGCTCATACTCAGTAACTGTCATGCCTCCCTGCCTGAGGCGTAGGAACTCATCCTCCCGCTCATGTAGGTAGGTCTGCGGGTAGTATTTCTCGTGGAACCGGAACTCGAAAGCCTCCCAGGTCCACACGTAACTCTCTGCGACCGTCCGCAGCACACTATCCCACCATAAACTGGCCTCCCTCTCAAACATGAAATAGGCCAACTCGACCTACTCTGTCTCTGTACAGTGCAGCATCCGTAGCATCTTGGAGATGCGGTCAAGCCAAAACTCTGACTCCTCGGGTCTGTGAGAACCCATAAATGAGGGAGGCCTCAAGCGCTGAAATCACTCGAGTAAACCGCGGGTACCAACATCTTCAGTATGAGGTGCAACGGGTGTGGGCAGAGGCACATCCTCAAACTGAGCAGGAGGCTCCGAATGCTCAGCAGGATGTGCGGATGTCGTAGGTGGAGTCGCGCTACCACCCTGAGATAAGGCCTCAGCAATAGTGGCCATAAGCTGCTGGTGCTGCTACTGCTGCTGTATCTGCTGCTGCTGCATCTGCTGCTGATGCATCATCAACATCAACTGCTCGATCCTATCAGTAGGCGGACCAGCCTGTGAGTCATGCTGCGCAGATGATGATGGCCGGTGCTGCTCACGAACCGGGGGCATTTAAGGTGGCAGTCCACCGGTAGGACCAGCAGGAGGCTAATCAGACTCTAACCCTCGGTCTGCAGGACCGCCACTACCAGAAGGAGTCTGGTCTATAGAGCCAATAAGACGGAGGTGTGCCGTGCTCCGCGTATACTGTCGCGGCATGCCCTATACAACATAGGGTATAACATTGGTGAGATAAAGCATAGTAACGCATCATATAAACACTTTAAGCATTCCACACATCATCATAACAAAAGTGGCTACATGCCTTTCATTTACCCAAAATTGTCATAATACATGGAATACAGAGTTATATGAATCATGACAGAAATTACATGTGAGCCAATACATCTACAACATCAAACACTTAAAACATGCTACTATCTACTACATCATCTACATGAAAACATAAACCGCCTATCGCGGTAACCAAAAACAAACAACCACACACAACAACGTGGATGACTAGGCATCCGAGTCAGGCGATGAAGGAAGAGCATTCTTGTCCTGCACACAGCACAAAATGGCCTTCAACATACGAGACACCTTCTTAAAGTTCCTCTTCATGTAGGCTTCGGTCTCTTCAAGCTTGGCTCGGGTCTCACCAATCTCAGCTCGAACTTGTCCAACCTCTTGCCGTAGGGCGGCCTGGTTCTCCTCGATGCGAACCATACGAGCCTCCCTCGCTGCCTGAGCAGCGTCCAACTCAGGTGCACCAGGAGGAGAGCTCTCCTCAGTATCCTGACCCTCATCTTCCTCTTCTTGTACATCATCACCGCCCTCCTCATCACTTCCTGCCTCAAGGTCAACACTCTCCTCACCGGCGCTATCCGACTCATCTCCAGACTCATCGAGTCGGGCTTGCCGCTGTTGAGGGCCGATCTTCATATTCTTAAGTGTCGCCTCGCTTATGACTCGGACTGGTGCAAGGTCCTCCATGTTCAACCTATAGCCGATATTACGAGCCATTCTGCAGATCAGGCGGCCAAATGGGAGCGAAAGGTCGTTCCTGGCAGATCGAACAACCTGAACTATCTGAAATAGGATGAATGTGGGCAGGCATATGTTGTCCCCGTGTCCCATCTTGTACAGAAAGTCCACCATCAACCGAGTACACTCCGTGCGGTTACCCGACTGTGGGTACACATTGTATGTGAAAATGTGATGGAGTAAATGGAAGTCCTTGGCCATCTTTGTCGCCGCAATACAATTTCCTCGTGTCCAAGCAACCCGGCGACTATAAAGGTATCGCGTGCGGCGATCCCTTTCCCGCGCACTTCTGGAGAAGTCGTTACTAGGAAGCACTTGACCACGTGGGATCTTCGTGATCTGAGCCACCTCATCCACAGTGATTGTGCGCCTTATGCCCCTCACAGAAATAGTGAACTGAAGAGGCTCTAATGATGGGTCTACGATGTGGGCGTAGAAAGCATGAACCGTGTTCTCACATGCTGGGGACTCTCCATCAAACATAGAATTCCATCCGATATCCACCAGGTGGTCCATCATCGAGTGTAGCCCAAACATCCTCTCATCCACGTGAGCTTCAAACACAACTTTACGGCCAGCAAAACGCCCATATTCAACGCCTATCAGATAGGCATTTCTGACAGGATGTTGAGGATCCAGGTCTCGCTTCGACCTAAATTCCCGAACGGTGCTAGTGCCGGTCCCATCGTCAGATCTTCTTCTGGAATGGGCTGGGCTACTTGGGCCAGCGTCATCAGCTGCGGTCTTCCTCTTTCCCATGAGAGATAGGATGGAGGAAATGGAGAAAATAGCCGTAACTAACTCGAAAAGAGCTATGGAATGAAGGAATGAGAGAGAAAGGGGCTGATTCCTTTGATTCTCCATGAGCAACAGTCCCAACAGGTGTAGAAGACATACTAGGGGCAGGAAATGAAGGAACAAGAGGAAAATGGGATGGGTTAGGAGGTTACCCGATTTGGAACTCTAAATGGGGGATGTGAGAGCTCCAACGTGAGAGAAAGGGGAAAGAGAGGAGGTTAGGGCTGTTGTGATCGATGGGAGTGGGTGATTCATGGACGAAAATGGGGGATTGAAAGATGGGAGGAGAGATTTGAGGGAGAAAATTGAAAATGGAAGGGGAGGGCGTTTGGAAGGGGAAGTGTGAGAGAGAGGGTGGCTCCACCCCTAAAAATCCCAAACCCCCACACATTTTGCACCCACCACATGCTTGGGGAGGTCGGGCCGACCGTTCTCAGGCCCGACCCACCATCCGAAAAACCACCCAACCGCGGCGCGCTGCGGTGACCGCGGTTCCACCGCGGTCTGCCTTGGCCGGCGCCGTGCCGCCGCGGTGGGGCTGCGTTCACCATGATCCCAAGGTGCCAAATGCACCTTGGTTCGACCCTGAGTCCCACAGGACTTAAGTGGGGAGGCCCCCGACTCGATTCGGTTCCATTTCGGGCAGTTTCGGGCAATTCCGAACACCCACTGACACTTGTAGATTTTTTACTGCCTGGGTAAAGTGTACTGCGATCTAGGCACATCAATAGACGGTTTAGAAGCAATTCGGGATCGATACGTGCGGTCGAGATCGAGTATGAACTCGATCAAGACGTCTATTTTCGATAAACTTCACCGAATGGCGAAATCGGGAAAACCTAAGACTGTTTCTAGGTTTTTGCGCACCCTCCTAAGTTGTAATGCGTCAGCGTACGTAGTGGGAACATAACTCAGGTCCGGTTTAATCAAAATCATGCTTTGATCCCAACTTGTAATGCCTTGAAAATCGGGGGTCGAGTATAACTCAACTCCCGAGTTCCAACGCATCACTTATGCAACATCAATAACGTTGATTAAATGTTGTCTGTGTTAGAACGATAAACATGAGTGAGATTATACTAAAAATAGTAATTCATACTCCAGATCATTTGTATAAAGGTAAGCGGAAGACTGAACTACATATACATGTATGTAAAGAAACCAAAATCATTCTTTTGTTCTCCAGAGTATGAATCTATCTGAGTTACCATATACATATGTTTGTTGCGAAAAAAATGTAAAAAATAGTCTAAGAGTAATCCCTACAAATCCCGTTAGTGCGGCAGCCTAGTCGAAGCCGCCATAGTACTGCATATACGAGAACTCCTCCTGATCTTCGTCATAATCGGGCTCCGCCTCCTGTGTCGTCGGCGCGTCTAAACCTGTGACAGAGTCTGGTTGGTGTGCGCAACACCGTCCCGTAACGTGGGAGTGAGTAGCTAACTCAGTGGAACAGTAGAGCGTAAGTTAGCATGTTATCAATACAGTCAAGCAGTAATGATAAAGCAGTAAAATCAAACACCCCTAGTTACTCTTATTAATGTACGTATGGATGCAAGTATGATGGATGCCCTCACCGACATACTCCCTCATGCTACACCATCTCACGCTCGCGGCATGCTTTTATCCCATAGTGCTCCACATCTTCCAGGCACATGCAATGCATGATGAGCATGATTACCGAGTTTTTAATTAGTCCATTTCAAACAGCAGGGTTGGGAAACTAAGGTACCTCCCTTGTATCATTCCCAAACATAATCCATTCTAGGGTCGTCAATCGTAGTTAATATCAGACGATGGTGTGTTTTCTAGGTCACTGTAGAGGTTGCCAGGGCTGTTACGCACAAAGGTTACACTACTCCCCCATCACCCCTTAAACGATTCATCACAATACAGAAACAGGCCTAGTTCATACTCCATATACCGCGGCACACCCTAAGGCGCACTGCGATTTCAGAGTATGCTCGAGGTCACTACAAAGGGCTGTTACGCATAAAGGTTGCACCGGTCCCCCATCACCTTATCAATGTAGGCCGACAACGCGAATATAGTGTCCCATACCACCATAATCGGCTCACGAGTTTGGTTGCTCACTGGTCACTACGGGGAGGCACGTGGCCCCAGCGTAGGCCGACAGCTCGACCACGGTGTCCCATACCACCATGCCCGGCTCATGAGTCTTAGCAGATCGAGGTACCATGGATAACGGGATTCTCACTGGTAAGTTTGGTACCCTAGGTTCAAGCATTAGTGACAAAACATGGTGAACATACATAAGACACACGGGTTACTTGACGTGCTCGGCTAGCTCGAGCGCACAACAAGTTGAGCGATATGAAGCGCAGAAGCACTTCATGTGGCCAACCACTATCGTCAACCGAAGTACGACACGGGTTCGCCAAACACATCTTGTGTGGCGAGATGAATCTCAACCACGATTCCAAGTCTGGTAACGGATGTCTGGACTATGGACATAGTCCCAAGCCCAATCAATTTCCAACCATAGCATGTGAAGTAAAGCATAATAAACAAAGTAATCCAAGCACACTAGCAATCATGTCATACAACATATTATAAAGCATGTTATGAAACAAGTTACAAAGCATATTAAAAAGCATGTTATGAAACAAGTTACAAAGCATATTTAAAAGCATGTTATGGAGCGCACTACAAATGGGGATATAAATACATATGTTTCATAGGTGAGTGGTTAGAGTAACAACCACATGGAGGGTATCATACATGACTCTAAGGTAGTTGAGAACTCCATCTCAGCACCTACCTAAGGTGCAATCACTTAAGCACTTACACCCACAAGCAATTCCACAAACACTTAGAGTGCACTATTTCAACATACATGACGTATGTTAGCGGAATGTGTATTAGGGTTGTCCCTTTACCAAACTAGTATTTTATACGTATATATCATATTCAAACAACAAATAATCATGACAATTACATCTCCAAATTAATATGTATGCGGTATTTTCTAGAATACTCAATTTCAACATACATAATATATACAAGTAAACATGTATTATGGCGATTCCTTTCGCCAATCAGGTATTTTATCCATATACTATATAATCATACAACAATTAATCATGGCAAACACATTTCCAAAATGTGTACGTATACGGTTTTTCTACGTATACCTAGAGTATGTAAAATTCCATATTTTGCATCTTTAATCGAAACAGGAAGCGGAAAGCGCTTTGTACATGTGCAATTACATGCAGATCATGAATCTATCATTATCTGACATTGAAAGCGTTGAAAACCATAACCTATACACTTAAAGTCCTCACCTTGCACCTTGGAATCACAATAAATCAGCAAGGTTCGAAGGGCTTCCGTATTCGGCAGTTTAATCGCCTAGAGAGTGAAACCGGTTAGCTATTTCATATCCTAGAACCTCCACTCACCCAAACAGATCTAGGGTTAAGGTTTCTCACCTTAAAACGGAGTCGGTATAGCCGGGAAAGTGTCTAGAAAGAGGTGGTGCAGCCCGTGTGGTGATCGAAAGTAGTAGGAGGAAGATACTCCCACAAACCTCAAGCTTTCTCTCCTTTTTTTTTCTCTCTCTCTCTCTCCTTAGGGTTTTATCCCAAATTCGTATGGCTGTGAGAGGGGCTGTTCTAAGGCCCTTATATAGCCTAAAAACTCTCCGGAATAGACTCATGTTCAAGGTATACTTATATTATAAGCATTTCGGCGTTGTTCCAACTTAAAAGAGGGTTTCTGGCAGCCCTCCTTGAGCCAAACGTTAGACTTAACAACTCATGGATCTACGTGGGATTATGTTTTCGTCTCAGTCGAATTCTCAGATCACACGTGGCGGACCATTTTCAGTTCAACGGTCAGTGGGCCACGATCCGAAATTCCAAGTACATGTAAATGTTCCTGAAATTTTTCCTGATCTGAGGGTGTAATTTGGTCTGATTCTGACGGTCTGGTTGCTTAATACTGATCCGCAAGCGAGTGGTGCCAGATCACTATTTAAGATATTTATTTTGTAAAGAAAACCATAGTTTTCACACTCCCTCGCTCCGGACTCGAGCAAATGACCGTGGGACATCGTCTGGACTTAATTTCCGAGATGGTTGTCAAGCCCAGTGAGGCGGTCCTAGTTCCTTAAATTCGTATTAATCGGACTTCCGATGTGCGGTCTAGACCTGATACGGAGTTTCAATTCATTCCCGAGAGCAGTCGGGTAATGAGTTTGATCCTAAACTTTAGGGTAACCTAAAGTCAATGATTTTGCAAGTTTTGGGTCTTGCAGATCGTATTTAAAGCGATTCCAACGGATTTCATGGCTAATCGAATTTAGCACTTAGTTAACTTTGTTAAATTTCTAAAGGACTTAATCCTAAATGATTTCTGATCGAGGTGGTACTCGAGCCATAGTACGGAAATTTACGGGTCATTACAAAAAGTCCCAAAAACCGCCGGTATAAGAACTACTGGCGGTTGGACACGTGCCGCTAAAAGGGGGCGTCACTGTATCCACCGCTAAAAGTTAACTTTTACCGGCACTTATTATCCTTTACCGGCGATTCTGATGACTGCCGCTAGAAAGTCTAAAAGCGCCGCTAAAATTATGAGAAACGCCGCTAAAAATGTTAAAACGCCGGTAGAAGTTATGAGAAATGCAGGTAATTTTGTAATAAATTAAAAGTTAAAACAAACGCCAATAAAACCTGTAAAAATCGCTGGTAAATTATTTACAATGTAAAAGATAAGAAAAGAAACAAATAAAAATTATGCTAGGCTGAATCTTCTAGATCAAAAGACCTTTATCATTCAAACACAACCTGTAAATCATTTACAACCAACCCTCATTTTTCATAGATGAGCAAGAAAACACCACAAAAAAGGTCTGAAACTACTTACCCAAAAGCCTTCAATGTAGCCAACAATCGATGAATTCCCATGTTTTCCATGTTATTATCATCATGTCGATATACCTAAAGTATAAATAAAAATGGCAGTTACGACCATGATAAGAACTTCTTAAAATCAGAATACTAATATAAAAACTACATGAGACGAATTTTTCAGGTTGGTTATAGTTGCCATGTAACCATTCAAACCGGTTGCTAGAATGTGATAGCAGATATGCCCCATAACCTGCATGAATGTGTTTCTTTATTACACATAGGTCATCAATATAACTGAAAACCACAAGAAGCTATTTTTCTGCAAGCAACTCGATGCACTGTGTTCTCAATGATTTGACTAAAGTAGAAAACCCACCCTATCATAGAATATGATACAAAGCCTGCTCATCAAACTCTCTGCTGAGAATTACACAAGCAAAAGATCAAAAGCACAATAGAAATGGTTTGTCAGGGAGAAGATATCAGTTAGTTGGCTAGTAAAAAGAGTTTCCCAAAAACAAATTTCATGAGTGAGAACAGAGTACGAAGCTCAACTTCTTCCAACCAAAATATAGCACACCAGAACTAGGTTACGAGATCAAGCAGATACCTGGATCCCTGCCAATGCAGCAACAACAAATTTAGCTTAAATGAGTTTTTCAACATTTTCAGCTTGAGAAAGATCGAAGCATCCATTGAGAAGAGCACAGAGAGTGAACTCACCTGATAGAACATATGAGAAGAAAGGTGCTAGCAGAACATCCATTTTTTGTTACACTTATAAAAGTGATTACATTAGTTTGGGCACAAATTTATGAAACAGGGAAACAAAATCGCTTGTGGTTCACATTCATCTTACATGCCGTGATGCATTTATCTCTGGAATTCCTGTTTTTTTTTTTTCCCTATATTTTCAGGCCTATGGGCATTTTTTTATTATTGAGTTCTCTCTTTTATTCCTCAAAACAAGAATAATAAACAATCCAAGAAAGAAAACAATAGCCACAATAAGAAAGCTCACCATCTCTCATGATCTAGGTAGAAGACCATGCCACTTAGGAATTGCATGTGCACGCTCTACATATGCAGCATTTGTTCTAGTACCCAAGATTACAGTAGCAGCAACATCATTATTGCAGTATCTACTTCCAGCCAGTGTTCCAACTGTATCATTGACTTATATTGAAGGAAACCAATAAGTACCATTAAACTGAGTTGCAGGGGTACCACTAACACATGAAATGTTAAAAGTTACATGTGAAATTGATACATGGATATGACGAATACTAGCATAGGACATTTATTTGGCACATAAATTAATGTAAGATCCTTGGCACGGCTCAAGCCAGGATTCATCAAGAACAAACTTACAAGTTTGGTAGAGAATGAGATGAACAAGGGATTGGTAAACTTCAACATTGCAGGTTCATTATCTTTATCCTTAATATTCTGGTAGACTGACATATTAGTGGATCTGTTCAGAAAGAAGGTACTTACAAAGAGGAGAGTGTGCGGTCCAAATGGCTCCTTGGATTAAAAAAGAAAGTAATAGTTACAATACATGGATTGAACTGAAGTTCCAGAGCATGATATTCCC
Organism: Magnolia officinalis; assembly: GCA_021015155.1. Taxonomy (NCBI): domain Eukaryota; kingdom Viridiplantae; phylum Streptophyta; class Magnoliopsida; order Magnoliales; family Magnoliaceae; genus Magnolia; species Magnolia officinalis. The sequence continues at coordinate 94,758,543 of JAJHSJ010000004.1, forward strand.
TTCTAATCCTCCCCACAAGGGTCACCACCGACAGATTTCCCCATACAGTTTAGCTGTGGTGGGAAGTTCAAGTTACATCCTAGGTTGGAACACAGCTACTTGTTTTAGTTATTGTCTTCCTCTCTTGTTGGCAGCAAGTGTCACTATATGGGGGGCAAAAGAACACCTAACCATCAGCATGAGAACAACCCTGCCATTGGTAAACATTATTAGAGACTAGCAACCAGAGCTGTAGCATGAAAACTATATACTTGATTTAGTGATTTAGTATGAAAACTTCAGCATTACACCAAACTTCTTCATTCTGTCCAAATTCAAAAACCCGCCTTACCATTTTCCAACCCAAAATAGTCAAATAAATTTGGAAGAAATAAATAAATAAAATAAAAAATCAAAACTTATCTGAAATTATTACTTTGTAATGCAGTAGTATATCCAAACGACATGGCATGACCACAAGCTTATAATCACTGTCGAGTTCTCGAATGCAACCACAAGGAAAACAACAGAGTCGATTGGAGTCGCTGCAAATGAACTGTTCGAATCACATTAAGAAAATTCCTAAAAAATAAAATAAAAAATGACTGCTAAAATGTGCTTGATCAGTTGTAGTATGAAAACTATACGCATTCAGGAGGTTTGCTAATTCCACACATGTGGAGACTGTTGTCCCTGTCCATCCACACTTAGCCACACATGTACTTGATCAGATTTTTCCACCAGGTAGGGTACATTGTCTGTAGGATTGTAGAACTTGTGATCCTACTCCGGCAAGAAACCTTATGATGTAGAGCGGGTCGCGGACAATTACATGGCAAAGATGGATCAGAAAAGGCCCGGTCGGCGACAGAAGTGATATAGATCATCAGACCTTAAATCAGGCGTATCTCGCAATCCGGGATGAGTTAGCCGATCAAAAATATATGATTTTGGGGTAGAACGAGCTACTTTATCCAACCAACCCTACTATGCCGGGTTGCGACGCTCGGAATTGCGAGAAACCCCTGATTTGACGGTCGTTTCCCGGTTTCAATTTCGTTTTTACTATAAATAGTAAGTTTTAGTTTGCTTGTAACTCTTCATCCGTCGGGCTTTAGGAGTTGCGCCCAACGTGAAAAGAGCTTAGAATAATTAGGAGAACGGGTTGGTGAAGCCAAATAGGACACTTACTATTTTTGGCCGAAAACCTTGCGCACTAGTTGACATCATGACCGTTTATAAATAGTAAGTTTACTATTTATAGTAAGTCGCAAATTCTAGGAGTCCTAGTTGTAGTTTGATTCTGATTTCTTTCCCATTGCTTAGTACCCTTATTTAAAGGGTTGTGAACTCATTTTTATGGATTCATTAATCTATTTCGAATTTACTTAGAATTTATTTATAATTTCTGCTCTCTTTTCTCGTGGATTCGAGAAGTCTCTGTGAGGAGTCCAGAGAAGTTCCATGGATTCGGAATAGTTATCCTCTTGAGGAAGACGGTGCTTGACCTCACGTCCTCCCCTACGTCAGTTTGGTATCAGAGAGAGAGGTTTCTCCTCGGGTCGATGGCTTCTAACGACGGGTCGGGCAACAATCCCATAGGCGGTGCTCCAGGAAATTTTCCTTTAACGGCGGCAACTTTCCAAGTAGAGCAGCAAGAGAATCGGCAAGCCATGCAAGGGCTGCAGGCTTCCATGGACTGCATAGTGAATCTCTTGGCAGAAATCCTAGGGCAACTCTATGTTCCTGGTGGTAATCCTCCACCACCAATTGCTGAAACCCGTAATCGCCCTGATCGCAGGATAATACCAGCAGTGCATCCAAGGGCCGTCCCTGAGGACGGGGGCTCCAGTGAAGAAGAGATCGATGACGTGATCTTCCAACACCCCAGGCAAGGCGACGATCAGGTAGATCGAATAGATCGAGACTTCAAGATACGGGTTGATATTCATAACTTCAATGGCCAGCTATACATTGCGGATTTTCTCGATTGGCTTTCTGAAGTTGAGCGATTTTTTGACTATATGGACATCCCTGAAACAAAGAAGGTCAAGCTTGTGGCCTACAAGTTGAAAGGAGGAGCTTTAGCTTGGTAGGAACAACTGCAACTCGCACGAACCAGCCAGATGAAAGCACCAATCCGCACATGGCAGCGAATGAAGCAGCTACTACGTGCCCGATTCCTTCCTAGCGATTACGATCAGGTATTATTCCAACAATACCAAAATTGTCGACAGGGTAGTCGGTCGGTAAGAGAGTACGCAGAAGAATTTTACCGCCTAGCGGCACGCAACGATTTGATCGAGACTGAATCGCAACAAGTCGCCCGATTCAACGGTGGATTGCGTATGGCGATCAAGGATCGAGTCCAGATGCAGTCCATCTGGACGATGAATGATGCGATCAAGTTGGTTACTTGGGTAGAAGCGCAACTTGAACATTTTAACACACGGGCCTATCCTACTGCGAGGATCACTCCGGCAGGTCCACCCTAGGGAGCTCCACAGCCTAAGGGGAAGGAGCCCGTAGGAGCACGCACTCAACCTCCTACGTCTGAGAACCGAGATCAGAGAAGCGGGCAAGCTAGACCCCAAAGGGGCGTATCGACTGCTGCTGGTCCAAGTACAATCCTGAACCCTTATGCTCGGCCAAGGCCCAACAACTGCTATCGTTGTGGCCAACCAGGCCACCTGTCAAATACTTGTCCCTAGCGAAAAGTGGCAAACCTCGCCATTAATGATGGTAGTGCTGATAACGCTTATGAAGATCCAGATATTGAAGAACAGGAGCATACCACCGAGGATGAGGTAGAAGATTCAGTTTGAGTTCAGCAAGATCATGGTGAGTCTCTCGTCATGAGGCGACTATTATATGCGCCAAGAAAAGAAGTGCATCCACAGCGGCATAACATCTTCTGCACTAGGTGTACGGTGAATCGAAAGGTTTGTGACGTGATCATTGACAGTGGAAGCAGCGAGAACATCGTCTCCAGGGTCATGGTGGAAAAATTACAATTGAAAATGGAGCGTCATCCCTCTCCATATACAATCGGTTGGATCAAGAAGGTCAGCAAAATAAAGGTAATTGAACGGTGCACCATATCTTTTTCCATTGGTAAATATTATAAGGATGAAATAATATGCGATGTGGTTGACATGGAAGCATGTCACATACTACTCGGTCGACCCTGGCAATCTGACCATGACGCCACTCATAAGGGGCGAGATAATATATATATCTTCGTCAAGGACGGCCGAAAGACTATATTGGCCCCTATGGATCCAGAGAGACCACCTGAAACTTCTAAAGTGGAGGGTCGTTTCCTCTTAACCATATATACGAGACTTCGTGGAAGAATCCAAAGAAACAGGACAGACTTATGCACTAGTTGTGAAAGGAGAAGAGCTCGAACCTACTATCATCCCTGAAAAACTAAGGCCCTTGTTATAGGAATTCAAAAAAATCTGGCCCGATGATCTTCCCGATGGGTTACCCCCTATGGAAGATATTCAACACCATATCGACTTTGTCCTTGGGTCCAGTTTACCTAATCGTCCTCATTATCGAATGAGCCTAAATGAGTGCGAGATTCTGCAGGGACAAGTGGAGGAACTGATCCGTAAGGGTCTTATTCGAGAAAGCATGAGCCCATGTGCTGTACTAGCTCTACTAACTCCAAAGAAAGATGGGAGTTGGCGCATGTGTGTCGACAGCCGGGCCATCAACAAGATCACCATAAAATACAGGTTTCCTATACCATGGTTGGATGATATGTTGGATATGCTAGAGGGCGCAAAAATATTCTCTAAATTGGACTTAAGGAGCGACTACCATCAGATTCGAATATGGCCGAGTGATGAATGGAAAACAGTCTTTAAGACCAAGGAAGGATTGTACGAATGGATGGTCATGCCTTTCGGTCTTTCTAATGCGCCTAGCACATTCATGAGGTTGATGAACCAAGTTCTGAAACCTTTCATTGGGCGGTTCGTTGTGGTTTATTTTAATGATATTTTGATATACAGTAAAGATAAAACCACCCATATGGAGCACCTCAAGAAGGTTCTTTAAGTGCTCACTGAAAATAAACTATACCTCAATTTAAAAAAGTGTAGCTTCATGACTGATAGCCTATTGTTTCTGGGTTTTGTGCTTACATCAACTGGCATTCGAGTAGATGAGGAAAAGGTGAAGACAATCAGAGAATGGCCGGTTCCCAAAAATATTCACAAAGTGCGAAGTTTCCATGGATTAGCGACATTCTATCGTCGGTTTGTGAAAAATTTCAGTACCATTGTGTCACCGATCACAGATTGCATGAAGAAAGGGCAGTTTCAGTGGACTGACGAAGCCGACAAGAGCTTTGCCGAAATCAAGCGCAGATTATCCACGACCTCGGTTCTTGTACTTCCCAACTTCGACAAACTATTTGAAGTCGAATGTGATGTCTCATATGTCGGGATTGAGGGAGTTTTGTCTCAAGAAGGTAGGCCGGTAGCCTTCTACAGTGAGAAACTTAGTGATGCACGCAAGAAGTAGTCTACATATGAGATTGAGTTGTACGCGGTGGTCCATGCACTGCGACACTGGCGACATTATTTGATTTAAAGGAAATTCATACTTTACACAGACCATCAAGCCCTCAAATTTATTAATAGTTAAGCTAACATTAACCGTGTGCATGCTAGATGGATCTCATTTTTGCAGGAATTCACATTCATGCTAAAACATAAGTCAGGGCAACAGAATAAAGTAGCCGATGCGCTGAGTCGCCGTGCAACTTTGTTAGTCATTATGAGCAATGAAGTTGTCGGGTTCGATCGCCTCAAAGACATATATGCCGACGACGACGACTTCAAGGACGCATGGGTTAGATGTCAGGAAGGTCACCCCGGTGACTTACATATACAAGACGAGTTCCTTTTTAAGGGAAATCGACTATGTATCCCAAAGAGTTCGCTAAGGGAACAGATAATCCAAGAGCTACATGGAGGTGGCCTCAGTGGACACCTTGGGAGAGATAAGATACGAGCTCTTGTGGAAGAACGGTATTACTGGCCGCAATTGGTACGTGATGTGGGAAAGGCAGTCCAATGCTGTTATATTTGTCAGACTTCCAAGGGGCAATCTCATAATACGGGCTTCTACACCCCGTTACCCGTGCCTGACGGCCCTTGGGAGGATTTATCTATGGACTTTGTGCTTGGTCTCCCACGAACACAACGCGGTATGGATTCGGTGTTCGTGGTAGTAGATCGTTTTTTCAAGATGGCGCACTTTATTCCATGCAAGAAGACTCTCGATGCAACACACGTGGCGAATCTATTCTTCAGAAAAATTGTGCGGCTACACGGGGTTCCCAAGACTATTACTTCCGACCGTGACACGAAGTTCATAAGCCACTTTTGACGGACTTTGTGGACTCGATTCGATACACGCCTTCAGTTCAGCAGCGCGTACCACCCACAGACTGACGGTCAAACTGAGGTTGTGAATCGCATGTTGGAAAACCTCCTTCGATGTATTTCAAGAGAAAAACTGAAGCAGTGAGATTTGGCCTTGTCTCAAGCGGAGTTTGCATTCAACAACATGGTGAACCGCTCGACAGAAAAATCCCCGTTCCAGGTTATCTACAGACGAGTACCTCGCCATACACTAGACTTGGTCCCTCTACCTAAGCTCCCAGGCATGAGCATTGCAGCAGAACATATGGCAGACAAAATCATGGGCATTCATGCGGAGGTACAGAACAAGCTACATGCCTCGAACGAAAAGTACAAGGAGCAAGCGGACAAGCATCGGCGACAGAAAGTGTTTGAGGTGGGCGACCAAGTAATGGTCCATCTGCGCAAAGAAAGATTTTCGACCGGAACGTACAACAAGTTGAAGAATAAAAAGATTGGACCGGTACCAATTATCCGAAAGATCAATGACAACGCTTATGTTGTTGATCTTCCAAATGATATGGCGATCTCACGAACTTTCAATGTCGCGGACCTGACTGAGTATCATGAACCAGCGCATAATGATAACTCGAGGACGAGTTCTTTTGAAGTAGAGGAGACTGATGTAGAGCGGGTCGCGGACAATTACATGGCAAAGATGGATCAGAAAAGGCCCGGTCGGCGACAGAAGTGATATAGACCATCAGACCTTAAATCAGGCGTATCTCGCAATCCGGGATGAGTTAGCCGATGAAAAATATATGATTTTGGGGTAGAACGAGCTACTTTAGCCAACCAACCCCGCTCGGAATTGCGAGAAACCCCTAATTTGACGGTCGTTTCCCTGTTTCAATTTCGTTTTTACTATAAATAGTAAGTTTTAGTTTGCTTGTAACTCTTCATCCGTCGGGCTTTAGGAGTTGTGCCCAACGTGAAAAGAGCTTAGAATAATTAGGAGAACGGGTTGGTGAAGCCAAATATGACACTTACTATTTTTGGCCGAAAACCTTGCGCACTAGTTGACATCACGACCGTCTATAAATAGTAAGTTTACTATTTATAGTAAGTCGCGAATTCTAGGAGTCCTAGTTGTAGTTTGATTCTGATTTCTTTCTCATTGCTTAGTACCCTTATTTAAAGGGTTGTGAACTCGTTTTTATGGATTCATTAATCTATTTCAAATTTATTTAGAATTTATTTCTATTTTTTGATCTCTTTTCTCGTGGATTCGAGAAGTCTCTGTGAGGAGTCGAGAGAAGTTCCGTGGATTCGGAATAGTTATCCTCTTGAGGAAGACGGTGCTTGACCTCACGTCCTCCCCTGCATCACCTTAGAAGGCTTTCTTAATGTATTATGATATTTTCTATGTGTGACATTAAACAATCATTATGTGACCATTTTTTTAATACCATGCTGGTAAAGAATTAGTTTTACCTACAGATGATCTCCAATTTTGGCAGCAGTCTGTCCCACGTTAGAGACACATGAATCCAATCTAAAAAAACTATGAAATAGCCCATCTACACCTTTTTCTAGCTGAAAACATGAAATTAAAATTGTAATTAAGCTAAATGTACATCACAAAATTATCTACTTTCAAAGTTACTTACGTTGTTTCTTTGGAACAACATAGGGGAATTTCTTCTTTAGGCATGAATGAACTCTGCTACTACATTATAAGAGAGGAGAAATATAATCTTTAAAAGTAAATCAAAGTCACGCTTGCACTAATGATCTTTAACAGCTTAGACTGCAATTTCAAAAAATGGAGAATCGAATCTTAGAAGGTTATGAAACTATGTGCATTTATTTGAGGCTTTCATTTCTAACTTCTTGCTGCTCGAGTAATGAACATCTCACAAAGACTTGTAACATTCCTCTCAAAATTATCTTTTGGTGTTCAAATCTGCAGTGCTTTTTAGACAGACCAGACTAATGAGTAAGATTATTATTTCTTTATGATCCTAGGCCATTTTATTGTGTGGTATTTAGATTGTGTTTCAAAATAATGGCCTGCCAAGTCAATGATAACTTCCTAAACTACAGTTAGGGAAACACAATTACAGCGGGTATGTTCATACTGCCCATGGTTTAGCTTATGAAGTGGGCCCACTACAACCCTCTTCCAATGAAATAAAGAAAGTACATAGCTAGCTACCATTCAACTCATCCATGCCAGGGCACATGTCAAATCAAGGCAAGGTAAGAAAGGACATGCATTGATCTCCAATCAGTACAATATCAAAATTAGTGTTTTTATTTTATTTTATTTTATTTTTTTTATTTTTAAAGAAGTCCAAACATTGTATATTTCTCATTTCTCAACAAGATGAGAAGTGTCATTAACCATGAAGTGAGCAAGATAATTGCAAATCCATATGCATAGCGAACGTGTAAAGTTGCAAGTCCATCCTTCAGCACATGTCACCAATGCAATTGCTCAATCATTCACATCTACACCAGTCCTCAATGCACCCAAAATCCAGAAAAGTTGAGCAAATTAAACACAAAATATTTCATCTGTCATGACAAACAACGAAAGCAAAGTAAAGGTGAGAATGTTTATGCAAGAATGAGTTCAATCACATCAGATTATCTATTGTGTTGAACTTCAAGAAATACAGAGAAAATCCAAAAACTTTCACACAATGTAGCTTTTAAATAGATACAAAGATGCAATTATACAACACACAACTTCTATTAGATGAGATGTTCATTTATTTAGTTTCTTTCTTAGTTGTGAGCACTGATGACAATAGATTTCAAACACATTAATCATTTATATTGGGTCTAATTAAGAAAAAAAATGTATGCAAGGTTTAAAAATCAGTTTCAATGTACCATATTGTCACCCACTAAAATTGGGTTGTATCTCCCTCTATCAGGCCAATACAATGGATGAAACTAGTTCCATCAGGCGATACATACTGGTTTCAGATGATACTTAAAATCAGTTCTATAGCGCTTTGGGTTACATGGGCATCATGTAACAAGGGATACACACAACTTGGGTCCCATCATCATCACCTTCTCCTTGCTTTTTTGGGCTGGCAAAAGTTCAAAGTTCAATGATGGGATGCTTAATATCAACCCTCCATCCAAGTCTGGGTCCCACCCAGCCAGGACATCATGACCAGGTGGAACCTAGAATACTTATTTTATTTGATTTACAATGCATTTATTTATCATGCCTATTCAGATTACTTGAAAGATCCAAAAGGAAAAAAAAAAAAAGAACTATTTAGTAGAAACAGATGCAGCTTAAACTACAACAAAAAGCCAGGAAGATTACAACTATCTAACTTGAAAGATCCAACCTTGTATGTACATATATGTACATATATAAATACTTAAACATCCATCCAGCATTTAAAAAAAAAAAAAAAGGATTGATGGTGGTAAGTATGCAAACCTGCTGAAATGTAGCTGATCATATGTATTTTTCAGCTTCATCTCAAACCTGTGAAATATTCAAGCATAATTTGAGAAAAGGAAGAAATAACTGAGAAATGGATAAGCTACAATTTGAGAGAGGGAGGGAGATGGGCATACATGTCAATTCTCAAGGACACTACAAACTGACAAACTATCATCAAATTTAAGATGGTAACCCTTCTCCAGAAAGTAGAGATATTTAAGCAAATTATCTTTCGATAATTAAAAGATATGTTGCTAAAGTGTTTGATTTCATAGATATTCAAAGCATGTATTTTTACTATTTGTCAAAAGATAGGGATATATCAGCCTTTTCGCTTCACAATCCCACAACCATTTGATGGGCTATGGACTTGGTATTTCATCTCATCTCATGAAATCAAAATAACTATTAAATAAGGGTAGCTAATGACCTGCTTCTTCTTTTTCAGCGACTCCTCTGCAGCAGCTATCTTATCTACACACGCTTTTTAAGATCAGATAGCATGCTATTTTCTCTCTTCCCTGAAAACCAATGCGGTCTCGCATATCAATTAACAATACTTTTTATGTGTAAAGTAAATTTCTAAAATTGTGATGTTTCCTAGCATTCACAGTTGGAAAGTAGCCATCAGTCACATGGCAGCAACGTTGATTTCCAGTTGAACTTGAAAGGAATATTGCTCTCATTTGGAGCTCAGGTCATGAATGATGAGGGAATTAAGATTTGGTTATTTCCAAATTATTAGACTAACAATTGTAGAGCTTTGCTAAGCAAACACGCATGTGCAATAAAGCTCATGTACATGCCACAAATGTGCCAACATGGCACATGGATGCAAAATCCAATCCATCCATTAGGTTGGTCCAACCCTATACATGTTTTCCCAAAAAATAAATATGGTCTACTCAATACATAGGCTGCAAGATATATTGGGGCCTATGCCAAGATTGGAAATAGGTAGATGTGTTAAAGAACTTCAGCCAAGATTTTCAGAGTTGTACATTTGTTTGGATCTCGAATCTATCATGCCATGCCGGCACATGAGCTTTATTACAACAGAGACCAAGAACCTTGCATGTTAGGATAGGTGAGTTGGTACAAGTTGAAGGCTCCAAAAGGGCAAGAGGAGGGCTCAAAATGAGGTGGATGGAGGTAGCAAGAAAAGTCTTGATGATCTACAGTCTAACTGAAGGACTAGAGCTGATCCCAATTACTTGGTGTAAGGCTTAGATGATGATAATGATAATTGCAGGAGTTACTAGAAAGGAACTCATGAGATATTTTTTGTTTCAAAATTACGGGTATGGCATTTCCATAAGTGGATTTGTATAATGGCTGCATCATATTGAAAGATGAAGTCCTCCATGGCCAGACTGCTCCGTGTCAAGGGACACATAGTTCCGTTTCCAAGGAGGGGCTTAAAGGCTTGAGATAAGCAACAAACAATGAAAACAAGGAAAATGAGAAAGAAGGAATATGTGTTAAGGACTTGGAATAGAAGAGCAACGATCCCCACTTTCATAAATAAGGCAGATTTCTCTTGTAAGAAAAAACAAATAAATTTGTCTAAAGTTGGTTAACACAGATGGAAGAATACCAGATTCTCACCCTGCACAAAAAGAAAAGAAAATATCAGATTCTCACCCTGCACAAAAAGAAAAGAAAATATCAGATTCTTGCCCTACACAAAAAGATGAGACCTAGATATGTGGAGCCACAAGAAACTATGTAAAGAACAAAATAGTGAAATTCAAGTAAGCTAACATGTTCAAGGTCTGCAAGATCTGGAAATCTGCCTCACGAAAGTCCTTTTTGTTTTTGCAGCAGTGGTGGCTTATTCATACAGGGGCGGCCACGTAAAAACAATCCTCATTTTCCATTTACACAGGCAGTTCGTTGTGGCCGCCTGTGGACGTGTGCCGCTGATGCGTAGATTTCTTGTAATGAAGCAATGCAAGAATACAAAATGAATATACTTTAAAAGAAAATCATACGTTGTATTATCATTCAATTGACTAGATCCTTCAATTGAATTATTCAGAATGAAGCCTATTTAATCAATAATGGCAAGAGTTTGGCATATCATCATGATTCCTTTAAGTGAAATCATAACACTCAAGTGATTCTACTACATATGAAGCCGATAAATGCTAATTACATAAATATAAGATATTCAACACCTTTAGGTGATATGTATATCTTAAATTTTATATTACCAGCATAAATTACCTCACACCACTCGTATCCACAAAATAGTGATATTTCTTTATTCCAATCATCATTTTTAATATGGAAATAAACACAATCCAATGCAATCACAAAATGAAGAATTGACAATTTATATGCATAATTCTAGAATAAAAAGCTTTCACTGATTGAGAATACATTGGTGGCTAGTACAACCAGTTATAATATTCAAATTCTAAGCCCAAGGATTGCTCTATAATATAGCTCTCAATGGACCATCTTAAAGAAGTTTGACTTGGCCTAAGTTATGGCTGCTGTTAACTGTTGATAAATTACAGGTATCCTCCTAAATCTGATGGTTGAATTTCTCATTTAAAATTATTTTCTAATATTACTACAAGAAAATAGACCTTTACCGGCGGCCAAAACCGCCCCTAAAAGTCTAAAAAACCACCGGTAAAAAAATTACCGGCGGCCGGGAAAGTGCCAGTAAAGGGGGGCGTCGCTGTATTCTTTAGCGGCGGTCGCCCCTTTTTAGCGGCGTTTTTAACGGCCGCCGCCAATAGTTGATTTTTCCTGGCGCTTACTATACCAGCGCTTCTGTGATTGCCGCTAACGTTACGAGAAACACATGCGAATTTTGTTAAAAACGCCGCTAAAAGTTACCAGAAACGCTGCTAAAAGCTTGGGAAAACGCCGCTAACAATAATAGAAATTCCTACTAATTCTTTACTAATCCTTTCACACAAATTCCTGTTGATTCTTGTTGTCCTACAATCAAATCTCCATCGATCTAACTATCAAATCTCTATCTGCATAACTATAAAAAACCTATGATTGAATGACACGAATTTGAATTACCCAATAATTTAACATTCATCAAGACAACAATTAGCACAATATCAACAAAACAATTAATGGTCTATTTAAAATTTTCAAAACAAACTATAAATGTCTTCCTTTCCTAGCCTTCCACATGAACTGTTTCAGTAAGGTCCCCTTCTGGACCGATCATGTCTTCCTTTTCTAACCACATCTTCTGGCAAATGTCTACAACACCAACCTCACTGGCCATGTTCACGTGTCCACTATGTGTGATGTAGGCCCTTTTCTTGCAATGAGCCCAAATTCCTCCCTGGGAAGTTTCCCTGCAATGGGTTGAGAAGCATAGCTAAATGTGGGATTCTTTCATTGCATCCGTTGCATTTTTCAACAAGGCCTGGCCAAGAATATGATGGTTGGAAACATCAATAGCAGAGGAAGATACCATTGCAACCATCAAAAGTCATATCCACAGAACAAATCTGAATATTAAAAGAAAGAAACTAACCATCCTGATGTTCTCTAGAGAGATGCACCCATTTTTGTTCGGCTCCAATAGTGTAAACTGCTCCTTCAGATGAAAAAGCTAATCAACGGTCAGTGTCTTTGACAGAGCCTATGACAGACACAAATGAAAGTTTAAATGCATGGTTAGTCTTCTTATTCATCAGATACGACCATTTGTTATAAAACATTGACAGACAATGGGAAAATTATGCCACCTTGCAACATCAGAGCAGAACAAAACCTTGAATTTGAAAGAACAGTATGGGACATATTTAGGAGGAACTATGCCTACCAACCCAATTGAAGCAACGAAAATAGAAAGGCCTCCACCTGCCTCTGATCTATGAAATGTAACAAGGACAACTTTTCTCAAATAGTTGCCACACGGGGCACATGTTAGATCATCATCATCATCTAAGCCTTATCCCAACTAATTGGGGCCATGATAGAGGTGGTGATAATGGACAAGATGGCTTTTTCACTCGCACAAGATAGGGTCATAGATAGGAATTTTGGCAACCAAGTGTTGAGGGTCAAATATTGCATCTTAGACCCCATGTATTACCTGGATTTACGGGCATAATAATTGTTTAACGGCCGTTTTAATCACATTTGTAATGCAGGGTGTAACTACGAACTTGGACTAAAACAGGGTGCTAAAAGCACAGACTTAACGGTCTGAAGTCATCAAGGTAAGGGACGGGCCCTAGTGAACCAAGATCAACGCCCGAGATCCAAGGAAATCAAGAAACTGAAGCTCAAGTGGCTCGAAGGATGTCCAGAATGCAAGATCACAGGGTTCCCGCCATCCGATTGACACGAGACTTTATACATGACTTGAATGCCCTATATTAACCGTACACGTCAAATTTCAGCCATCAGATCCCCCTGGAAGTGGCCTAACGGACAGATTAGCCCTCAGAATCAGGATTTTGGGCCCACCTAATCTCTGGATATGCTTCAATTTTGGTCTCAACTGTTTAAATGAGGTGAGAAAGAAGATGGATGGATTGGATCTTGCAAATACATCAAAATGGGACCCACCTTGCATGTGCGTGTGTACAGCCCACGCACAGGCGCTGCCCACCGAACCAACCAAGTCGGGTCAGCAGGCGCTGACCCGACTTCCTTCTTAAAACAGGAAATCCTGTTCTCTTCAACGCAACAGGGAGTTGCGGTCCCCTCCTCTGGGCCACCATCTCGAGATTTTAAGTCGATCTGAACCGTCCAGTGGTCACTAATAGGCCACATGATCCAAGCCTAGGAGAGGAAATTAAGAAAAACGATGAAGATTGGTTTTTAACCATTCGGACGCAAGATGAATGGCAGAAGTAAAACAGCAGGTACCGCACCAAAACTCGATAAAAACTAGTCTATTCCGACCGAAATTTCGGAAGGAATCTGATGAACGGGGTGGATTTTATCAAAAACATCAAAGTGGGGCCCACCGAACTTGTCAGCGCAGGTGAAGGAAGTCTGCTTCGCAGCCTCCGCGAAAACCAGACGCTGATTGATGTTGTGGGCCCCACCCATTGTCCACATCGACAATCCAAACCACCCATCTTATTTGTAGAAGCCTGCTCACCAAGACCTAGGCGAAGATTTTGGGGGAAACAAGGAAGATGGGATCGATTTTTGTCAAAAAAGAAGACAGACGGTGGAATGACATCATCCATGGGCCGCATCAACGGACGATCCAAACTTTCTGTCTTTGGTCAAAATTCAGAGGAGAAGACAATGGATGGACTGGATTTCCAAGACAGCATCGATTAGGGGCCCCGCCGAACAGTCAGCGTCCCGAAATTCTCTCCAAACGCAAGGGAATTGCGTTCTTTTTTTTCTTCTTCACTGCGTAAGACTTACGCACGACGCAAGCACCAACCTTCTTACGCATATTCCACTGCCCTATGCTGGCTATAAAAGGAGGAGAATCTCAGCTTGGGGGCATTCAAGGAAATCCTTGGAGGCGGGGAGCTTGGACGTGGATCGGCAGAGAGAGAGAGTAACACTTAGTTTTATTTTATTTTATTTATTTCTACTGGTTTTCCTTATTTTTTTTTAAAGATGTATAGCCTATCCATGCTAGGCTAAACCTCTTAGCAAGGGCTAAGACGTGAAGCTTGTAGTGAGATGGGGGATTCTATTCATTGCCTTTAATTTAAATTCATGAACCGAATTTGATATTGGTTTGATTATTATGGGAATATTTTTATTCTTTAATGGTCTGTTGTGACTGAAATTACAATGGGTCTGTAATGGCTTTGAGTATTTCCTTTTCCTTTTGATGTTTATGACGTCAGGAAGCCCTGTTGTTTACCATCGTCTCCTGGGCATGGTCGGATGACGGTGCCCCTTCCTAACTTTCATACATTGTGATTGGTTGGCAGTTAGTTTAATTCTATTGTTTACTTTGTCTTATGGGCATGGTTTGGTGATGGAATCCATTCTAATTCATATACCTCTCATCTCTTGAAAACTATTTCAACGGCTGTTCAGTTAATTTCCATGATTTTTGATACAAGCATAAGATCTCCCTGATCTCTACACGTGGATCCTCTGAATCCCTAGTTTCCTTCTTCTGAATTCCTTAAGTTTTAGATTAATATTTCACAATTTTTCCTCAAATTGCAACTCAATTTAGATTTCATCTTACTCTAGTTCTGGATCTAGTTAGTTTCAGATAACGTACAGGTTTCAGTCCCTGTGGATTCGACCTCGGTCTTACTAAGATTATTACTACATCACAACCCTATACTTGGGGAGTGAACAAGTTTTTGGCACCGTTGCCGAAGACTGACGACTACGATTTTCTGAAATTAACTGGTATTAGGATTAGTGTAAGATTAGGACTCTTTTAATTTTAGGTTTTTAGTTTTATAATTTTTAGGCTTTCCTTTTAGAAATTTCCTAGTTTTAGTAACTGTCTAATTTCTTTAAGTGTTAGATAGTCTTTGTTTCCTTTTTAAAAACTAACCCAATTCTCTTGTTTTATAGACTCTGATAGACTTCTAAATTGGTAACTTTCTTCTTCTTTCCTTTCTATTTTCAGAGTAGGATTTGTCTTCCTTGTTAGGTAATTTCTAATTCTAAATTCTTTTTGAATCTAATCTTGTCACTTATTTTATTATTAGAAATTTTCTGTTTAGAAACTAACTTTCCTACTTTATAGGTTTTTAATTTCTAATTTGGTAAGCTCTTTCTAACTTTTACTTTCTAATTCTCAAATTTCTTTCATTACTCACTTATTTCCTAGTTTAGAATTTCCTAATTTGTTTAGAAGTATTCTACTTTTTTTTTTAGGGATTGCTCTTTTCTAGTTTAGAACTTAGTTGATTACTATTTTTCATCTTAGGAATTTTCCATTCTTAGGCCTACTATCCTTAGAAACTAACTTGTTTTGTTTTATTTTGCAGGTTTTAACTTAGGGACTTTAATTTGGTAACTTCCTTCCAAACCTCTCTTCTTTCTAGTTTTTATTTTTCTTTCTTAGGATTAAGTTTAGAAATCAATTGAGGGCTGCGAGTGTTTCATGCCCAAGTGGGCTCGTGGCAACACTCGACGTCTCTTGACTGAAGGAGGATTAGTCGAGGGGTTAACTGTTCATCGCAGGACTAGACATCGCTCGAATTCCCCTGAGTTAATTGAGGTTATGGCTGCAAATCAACCTCAAGCACTACTTCATCACAGGGATGAGGAAGTACATTATGAGAATGAGGTGCATCAAGCACCCCCGCCTCGTACTTTACAGGATTATTTACAACCGGCGGGGGTGAGTACGCCCTCATGCATGATTTTTCCTGAAAATACAGGACAGATGGACATCAAGCCAGGAGTTATCCAACTCCTTCCTAAATTCCATGGGCTTGAATCAGAAAGTCCATACTTACATTTGAAAGAGTTCGATGAGATTATAGCCACCTTATACTTTCCTAATGTATCCGAGGATACAATCAGGCTGAAACTCTTTCCTTTTTTCTTAAAAGAGAAGGCTAAGACGTGGTTACATTTACTACGTCGTAGATCCATTGGCACATGGAATGATATGCAAAGGGAATTCATAAAGAAAATTTTCCCACACCATAAAATGATTACCCTCAGGAAAGCAATCATGAACTTCGCCCAAAAGGAAGATGAAACATTCTTCCAATGTTGGGAAAGGTTCAAAGATTTGGTCAGTTCATGCCCACAACACGGCTTTGAAATGTGGCGCATTACAAATTTTTTTCTATGATGGACTGACATCTTCCATGCGCCAAATGGTCGAGACAATGTACAATGGAGAGTTCGTTAATAAAGATGTCGACGAGGTATGGGACTACCTCAACAGTCTGGCTGAAAAAACACAATCTTGGGACTATTACCTAAAATCAAACACCACGTCTAGGCCAACTCAATCTAAGGAGAAAGGTGGATTGTATCTCCTGAAAGAAGAAGATGATCTCAATTATAAAGTGACTAATCTCATAAGAATATTTGAGGCCATGGAAGGAAAGAAGGATAAGGTCAATGAAATTGTTTGCGGCATCTGTGATTGCAACATTCACACAACTGAAAACTGTCATACAATACCTGCCTTTCAAGGAGTGTTGAATGAACAAGACAATGCCGTAAACAACTTTCAAAGACCTTTTACTAGACCTAACTCCAATACATACAATCCTGGTTGAAAAAATCATCCAAACTTTAGTTGGAGAAATGGACAAACAGCTACCCCCCAAGGTTTTTTCAATCAAAATCCAAATCAGGGAAAAACTCAAGAAGAACCGGTTCAAAATTCCATACAAGAGCTGGCTCAGGCGATGCGAGGATTTACAGATTTTATGCAAAAGATAGATTCTCGTATGACGGTTATAGAAAAGGGGATGCTTCCTGCACAACCTCTCCCCAATCCTAAACCGCAGTACGAGATAAGTGATCCCAGCTCTTCAAATCAAATGGGGCACGCTAAATCCATCACCACTCTTAGGAGTGGGAAGATCATTGATAAAACCCTTCCGGTTAGGCCTGAAAAGCCTCAAGAACCAGAAGAGGACAATAATGATGGATCTAGTGATGCCTCACAAAAATTAGAACCGGAACTTCTAGAGAAGCCAGTTGCTCCGTTCCCCCAACGGTTGGTTGCACCAAAACGTCTTTCTAACTCTTAGGATATTCTAGAGGTGTTGAAATAAGTGAAAGTCAACATTCCTCTACTTGATGTCGTAAAACAGATTCCTTCATATGCAAAATTTCTGAAATACCTATGTACGACCAAAAGACGGCAGAGTATTCAAAAGAAGATTTTCTTGACTGAGAAAGTGAGTGCCATCCTGAAGCAAGACGTGCCACAGAAATTCAAGGATCCTGGTAGCCCAACCATATCATGTGTAATCGGGAACCATTGAATTGATCACGCACTTCTTGACTTAGGAGCGAGCGTCAATCTGATTCCCTACTCGGTATACAAACAGTTAGGTTTGGGTGAGTTAAAACCCACCCTAACCACACTACAACTTGCCGATCGCTTTGTTCGTGTACCAAGCGGGATTATTGAGGATGTGTTAGTCCAAGTCGATAGATTTTACTACCCTGTAGATTTTATCTTCCTGGACACCGAACCCATCAATAACATGAGCACTCAGATTCCCGTCATTCTTGGTTGCCCATTCCTTGCCACGTTAAATGCAATTATCAATTGCAGGAATGGTGTCATGACTATGTCTTTTGGAAATTTGACATTGGAGTCAAACATCTTTTTCAATAATGGCAGCAACTCAGAGGATGATGACGATGTCCACGACATTAACATGATTGACTCTTTCGTGGAAGATACGACACCTCTACCTTATCCTCCGATCCTCTCGAGACGTGCCTGGCCCACTCCCATGAGTTTGACGATGATATGATTAGGGAGACGAGTGCCTTGCTAGATACTGCACCGGTACTTGAAGTTAATCGGTGGAGGCCACAATTTGACGAATTGCCACAAACCGATTTAGTGCCTCTACCGTCTAACCTCAAGGCACCGAAGCTTGACCTAAAACCTTTGTCCTCTGATTTGAAATATGCCTATTTAGGTCAACATGAGACAAACCCGGTGGTGATCTCTGCCCACCTGGAGAAAGAATAGGAAAGTATGCTCATATCTACTCTCATTGAGCATAAAGGAGCCCTAGGATAGACGATCACGGACCTCAAGGGAATCGACCCCTCGATTTGTACTCACCGCATATATCTTGAGGATAATGCGAAGACCACTCGGCAACCACAACGTAAACTAAATCTAAACATGAAGGAAGTGGTTAAGGCCGAGGTCCTCAAACTATTGGATGTGGGTATCATATACCCTATATCTAATAGTCAATGGGTGAGTCCAACTTAGGTGGTTCCTAAGAAGTCCGGAATCACCATCGTAGCTAATGCTAATAATGAACTCGTGCCAACTAGAATCACTACTGGTTGGAGAATGTGCATTGACTATAGGAAATTAAATACCATCAAGAGGAAAGACCACTTTCCTTTACCATTCATTGATCAGATCCTGGAAAGGTTAGCCGGTCATTCCTATTACAGTTTCCTTGACGGGTATTCGGGCTATAACCAAATTGAAATCGCCCATGAGGACCAGGAAAAGACCACATTTACCTGCCCCTATGGTACCTTTGCGTACAGAAGGATGTCATTCGGGTTATGTAATGCCCCTACCACCTTTCAGCGATGTATGCTGAGTATCTTTTCTAACATGGTGGAGAAATACCTAGAGGTCTTTATGGACGATTTCTCTGTTTTCGGTTCATCTTTCAGCGAGTGCTTAGAAAATCTCAAATGTGTGCTGAAAAGATGTGAATAAAAGAATCTGGTACTTAATTGGGAGAAGTGTCATTTCATGGTTCATAAGGGGATTGTCCTTGGACATATCATCTCGTCCAAGGGAATTGAGGTAAATAAGGCAAAAATCGATCTTATCTCTAACCTACCTCCACCCAAAAACATCAGGGACGTGCGATCCTTCTTAGGACACGCAGGATTTTATAGGCGATTCATAAAGGACTTTAGTCTTCTCTCTCGTCCTTTATGCAATTTTCTTCAAAAGGATGCTCTATACGAGTTGACTGAGCAATGCCAGGAAGCTTTCACCAAGCTTAAAGGCACGTTAACCACTGCACCCATCATGTAGCCACCCGAATGGAACCTTCCTTTTGAGCTTATGTGCGACGCTTCTGATTATGCTCGTGGAGCGGTTCTAGGCCAGAGAAAATATAAGAGGCCATATGTCATCCATTACGCAAGTAGGACTTTAAATCCTGCTCAAGTGAACTACTCGACTACGGAAAAAGAACTCTTAGCCGTAGTGTTCGCCTTAGACAAATTTAGGTCCTATTTGATTGGATCTAAGATCATTATCTATACAGATCATGCAGCACTGAAGTATCTTCTTTCTAAGAATGATTCTAAGCCTCGCCTGATACGTTGGATCCTTCTACTTCAAGAATTTGATTTGGAAATTAAAGATAAAAAGGTAGTAGAGAACGTAGTGGCCGATCACCTTTCTCGCCTCAATACCTTTGATTCTCTTGAGGCGACCCATATCAACGACATGTTCCCTGATGAACAACTGTTCAGAGTCTCCCATTCACCTTGGTTCGCTGATATTTCTAATTATCTTGCTACAGGTTCCATACCGACACATTGGACTGCACAAGATAAGAAGAAATTCTTTACCGAGGTACGCAATTTTTTCTGGGATGATCCATATCTGTTTAAATATTGTCCAGACCAGATCTTAAGGAGATGTGTGCCAGACGATGAGCATCAGAGTGTCATCTCCTTTTGTCACTCACAGGCCTGTGGTGGTCACTTTTCTGTAAAAAAGACCACAACCCAGATTCTGCAGTGTGGCTTCTATTGGCCCACTATGTTCAGGGACACTCATGAGTTTTGCAAAGCCTGTGAGCGTTGTCAGAAATTGGGAGTATTGTCCTGTCGAAATATGAAGCCCTTGAATCCCATTCTTATCATAGAGGCATTTGATTGTTGGGGCATCGATTTCATGGGACCGTTCTCCCAATCTTTTGGGAATTTATATATTTTGCTTGTCGTAGACTATGTCACTAAATGGGTCAAAGCGATTCCGTGTCGAACTAATGACCATCGCACGGTCATTAAATTCCTAAAAGAAAACATCCTTTCCCGATTCGGAACGCCTCGAGCCATCATTAGTGATGGGGGCTCACACTTTTGTAATAAGCCATTCGAGAGTTTAATGAAGAAATACGGGATCTCTCATAAGGTAAGCATCCCATACCACCCACAGACAAGTGGGCAAGCTGAGATTTCTAATAGGGAGATCAAACACATTTTGGAGAAAATGGTTAACCCTGATCGTAAGGACTGGTCAATCCGATTGACCGATGCCTTATAGGCTTACCATGCTGCTTTTAAAACCCCTATTGGAATGTCTCCCTTTAGACTCGTCTATGGGAAGACTTGTCACTTACCTGCGGAGTTGGAACATAGAGCCTACTGGGCGATAAAAAATTTGAATTTCAATCTGAACAACGCTGGCTCGCTACGCAAACTTCAATTGAATGAACTAGAGGAAATCCGGAATGATGCGTACGATAATTCGAGAATTTAAAAGGACAGGATGAAAGCATTTCATGACCAACACATTTTACGAAAGTCATTCACACCTGGTCAGAAAGTCTTTTTGTATAATTCTCGACTACACCTCTTTCCGGGTAAGCTTCAATCTTGTTGGACTGGCCCTTACATTATTGTTACTATTTATCCTCATGGGGCCGTTGAGATAAGAGATCCCGACAATGGTAAGGAGTTTAAAGTAAATGGACATCGATTAAAACCATTTGTCGAGAAATTTGATTCAGAGGACATGTCCATGCCTTTGACTGATCCTGTTTACCAGGATTGATCTCCTAGTCTGATGGAGGTATAGGTAGGTTTATCGCTTTCATAGGACTAGGGAAGTTACTTTACTTGTCTGGCTGAAGACGTTAAACTTAGCGCTCCTGGGAGGCAACCCAGCTTTTTATTCCATTTCATTTTCCTAGTTAGTTAGTTCAATGTTTGTGGGTAACATTGCTGCAAACCCTCACGAGACTATAACTCGTCCTCTAAGGGCAACCTAGGGGTTTAAAGGCTTGTTGCATATGCTAAATGCAATCGAGAGCACCTGCGAAAGTGGTATAGGTAGGATTTTATTTTTGTTATTTTTGTTTTACTTTCTCTCTTGTGCTGATCCGCTTTTACGTTACTATCCTTGGAAAGTCTTTCTCGATTCGTCATCCAGGTACTATCTTCCCATCACTTCTCATTTACTTTCATTGTCCCATGTGCATAGCATGCTCACACCTTTTACATTGAGGAGAATGTAGATTTTAGGTTGGGGGTGGGAGATTAGGTTACCTAATCAGTGTTTTCCTTGAGCAAAAATTGTGAAAATTTTTAAATTTTTTCTGGAATTTCTTATGAATTCGAAGTGATTTTAACGGTCATCTTGGATTTAGAATTACAAGATAAGTGATGTTGGTAATTTATGACTCTTAGATTCAGTATCTGTTAGATTTCACAGTTAAGTTTGAATTGTTAATCCATTGTTAGAAGTTTTAAACATTGATTGAGTCATGATTTCACATGCCACATCTCACTTACACATTGAGGTTTCAACTCGATATTGAAAGATTAACTTGGTGATCACTAAGATTGAAAGGAACCAACCCGAGAAATTGAAAGGATTGGGTGAATGATCTTCCCCATAGGTTTGCTCCCTACAGGTAAGGATTTAATTCCCCAAGAATAACAGTCGGAAAGGGCTAGGAGAATGGTCTTTACTATAGGTTTACTCCCTATAGGTGAGGATTTAATTCCCCTACTTAGCTTTACTATAAAAAAAATAATAAATAAAACAAATAATAAATAAAAAGAGAGAAGAAAGAATTGGAATTGATGAGGTAGGCTTTGGTTCAGGTTTTGGTTGCCATGAATCCTCTTGTTGGTTACCAATCATATCATGAAATAACGAATCGAATCTTAATGTTAATAAGCCGAGATTACACTATACATCCATAGAACTTAATGTTTAGAATTTTTCTGATTGATAGATTAAAGCTTCGATCTTGATTATGACGTCTACAGAGCGCTTGAGTATAAGGAATGTAATGCCCAACATTCGTGAATCTTAGATTTCTAATATCTTGATTGTTTTCAAAAATCACTTGAGTTTTTAGAAATTATCCTGTAACTCTCAACTTATTTTTCGCATGCTTTGCTCAGGACTAGCAAAATGCTGGTTGGGGGTTGTGTTGAGGGTCAAATATTGCATATTAGACCACATGTATTCCTAGATTTATGGGCATAATAACTGTTTAACGGCCGTTTTAATCACATTTGTAATGCAGGGTGTAACTAGGAACTTGGACTAAAATAGGGTGCTAAAAGCACAGACTTAACGGTCTGAAGTCATCAAGGTAAGGGACGGGCCCTAGTGAACCAAGATCAACGCCCGAGATCCAAGGAAATCAAGAAACTGAAGCTCAAGTGGCCCGAAGGATGTCCAGAATGCAAGATCACAGGGTTCCCGCCATCCAATTGACACGAGACTTCATACATGGCCTGAACGCCCTATATTAACGATACACGTCAAATTTCAGCCATCAGATCCCCCTGGACGTGGCCTAATGGACAGATCAGCCCTCAGAATCAGGATTCTGGGCCCACCTAATCTCTGGATATGCTTCAATTTTGGTCTCAACTGTTTAAATGAGGTGAGAAAGAAGATGGATGGATTGGATCTTGTAAATACATCAAAATGGGACCCACCTTGCATGTGCGTGTGTACAGCCCACGCGCAGACGCCGCCCACCGAACCAACTAAGTCGGGTCAGCAAGCGCTGACCCGACTTCCTTCTTAAAACAGGAAATCCTGTTTTCTTCACCGTAACAGGGAGTTGTGGTCCCCTCCTCTGGGCCACCATCTCGAGATTTTAAGTCAATCTGAATCGTCTAGTGGTCTCTAATAGGCCACATGATCCAAGCCTAGGAGAGGAAATTAAGAAAAACGATGAAGATTGGTTTTTAACCATTCGGACGCAAGATGAATGGCAGAAGCAAAACAGCAGGTACCGCACCAAAACTCGACAAAAACTAGTCTATTCCGACCGAAATTTCGGAAGGAATCTGATGAACGGGGTGGATTTTATCAAAAACATCAAAGTGGGGCCCACCGAACTCGTCAGCGCAGGTGAAGGAAGTCTGCTTCGCAGTGTCCGCGAAAATCGGACGCTGATTGATGTTGTGGGCCCCACCCATTATCCACATCGACAATCCAAACCATCCATCTTATTTGTAGAAGCCTGCTCACCAAGACCTAGGTGAAGATTGTGGAGGAAACAAGGAAGATGGGATCGATTTTTGTTAAAAAAAGAAGACAGACGGTGGAATGACATCATCCATGGGCCGCATCAACGGACGATCCAAACTTTCCATCTTTGGTCAAAATTCAGAGGAGAAGACAATGGATGGACTGGATTTCCAAGACAGCATCGATTAGGGGCCCCGCCGAACAGTCAGCGTCCCGAAATTCTCTCCAAACACAAGGGAATTGTGTTCTTTTTTTTCTTCTTCACTGCGTAAGACTTACGCACGACGCAAGCACCAACCTTCTTACGCATATTCCACTGCCCTATGCTGGCTATAAAAGGAGGAGGAGAATCTCAGCCTGGGGGCATTCAGGGAAATCCTTGGAGACAGGGAGCTTGGATGTGGATCGGCAGAGAGAGAGAGAGTAACAGTTAGTTTATTTTATTTTATTTATTTCTACTGGTTTTCCTTATTTTTTTAAAGATGTATAGCCTATCCATGCTAGGCTAAACCTCTTAGCTAGGGCTAAGAGGTGAAGCTTGTAGTGAGATGGGGGATTTTATTCATTGCCTTTAATTTAAATTCATGAACCGAATTTGATATTGGTTTGATTATTATGGGAATATTTTTAGTCTTTAATGGTCTGTTGTGATTGAAATTACAATGGGTCTGCAATGGCTTTGAGTATTTCCTTTTCCTTTTGATGTTTATGACGTCAGGAAGCCCTGTTGTTTACCATCGTCTCCTGGGCATGGTCGGATGACGGTACCCCTTCCTAACTTTCATACATTGTGATTGGTTGGCAGTTAGTTTAATTCTATTGTTTACTTTGTCTCATGGGCATGGTTTGGTGATGGAATCCATTCTAATTCATATACCTCTCATCTCTTGAAAACTATTTCAACGGCAGTTCAGTTAATTTTCATGATTTTTGATACAGGCATAAGATCTCCCTGATCTCTACAAGTGGATCCTCTGAATCCCTAGTTTCCTTCTTCTGAATTCCTTAAGTTTTAGATTAATATTTCACAATTTTTCCTCAAATTGCAACTCAATTTAAATTTCACCTTACTCTAGTTCTGGTTCTAGTTAGTTTCAGATAACGTATAGGTTTCAGTCCCTGTCGATTCGACCTCGGTCTTACCGAGATTATTACTACATTACAACCCTATACTTGGGGAGTGAACACTAAGAAAAAAAAAGATCCTTGAAGCAGGCCCTAAGAAGCTGTGACAAGATACTTCTCTTCTACCAAGTCTATCCAACAAAGAAAAATAAACAAGGAGCAGCCCGCAGTTTCTAAATGCTAAGTAAATTCCTAGCATTTCAATAGCAAAAGGAAACGAACCAAAATCGCAACTTACTATGAGAAACTAATGAAAAAAAAAAAAAAAAAAAAAAAAAAACAATAAGGCCACTGAATCCTACCTTTTTTAACATAAGATGCCTCAAAAGGTTTCAGCCCAGTTAGGAGCTCCAGCAGCAAAACTCTAAACCCATAGACATTGCTCTTTGTATTATCAACTCCAGGCATCCCATATTCGGGAGCTTTGTAACCCGTGCCACCAGTAGGCAGTTTAGAAGCCTGTTATCAGGATAAGAAAACAATCAAGTTCGACTAAAGATGAATGTAGTTAAGAGTTTTTCTCAGCCCACACGAATTTCTGCAAGTAACCACATGTGTCCACATGCTAATTGTTTGGGTCCTACTATTAGTGCATCAGGTGGGGCAACGTCTAACGTGACCCAGCCTAAGGACTAGGCCTGCCCACTCATGGGATGGGTGCATTGAATGTTGACGAGGGCAATCTTTTTTTTAAAGCTTCCATTGCTTTCACGTTCTCCCATCTGATCAGTGGACTAGCCTGATATATAGGCCAGAATGGTGGGTCGGGTCGGGATGTGTGTATGGGCTTATAGCAAAGCTCATATATAGTCTGTGTTCGGGTGCACAAGTGAAACAATCAGTGAAGATTTGGTGATGTTCATTTCAAGTCCCAACTTAAAAGAAACAAATTTAAATTTGGAGACTAGTCCCTCAATACAAATTGTAAGCAAATTGAAATTAGTTTCTTATTTAGAAGTGCAAATACCTGAACAAAGAACAGAAAGAGAAAAACAAGTACTCAGCTACAAAGAACGGAAAGAGAAAATCTATAGAGTAAAGCCTATTCAAATAGAAATTAGTTTCTTATTTAGAAGATAGGGTTCTGAGGGGAAAATGCTACCTCTGATTGGTTTACTGATTGGAAGACGATGTGAAGTGCGGTGAATAATCTCCAATCTCTTAAGCTTACGTTTATGTGAGATACGGATGTGGATTGCATCAAACTTTTGAACTAAAAATGAAAAAGAATTGCAGTGGACAATGGACATTGCTCACCAAAGAGTTCAAGGCCTTTCACAATTGTGACACATTTGTGTTTATTTCGAACAACCTTTTCGATGACAACTTCTTGTTTCTCTTACACAAACATTGGCATTTCAATGAAGAACAAAAACTGATGGAACATTACTAACTCAAATATGAATGACTGGAGTATTAGTCTCGATATAAAATGATGAAAACTCAACAATTGCGAAGTTGGCAATGGCAAAAGAAAGATTGATAACATGAAGTCATCATATAGAATCATAACCCCAACAAGTTCATGTCGCTATCTAGTTTTGAATAGTATTTTTGTTCTGCAATAAAAAGTCATTCCTAAACATGAATAAACAAATGCACATCACAAATCAATTAACTGTTAAAACTATAAATCCAGAATGTTCAAATGAGTTAATCATAGAACAAAACTACTTAAACAACCATGTAGCTATATAATCAATTAACCACTGAGTAGGAGCGAAACAAAAATCAGCTACCAATAATGCTCTGAAACTGACTGTGATTAACACTTAAATCATAGAACAAAACTACTCAAACCGCTGAGTTGCAGCAAAACAAATCAGGACCTTACAGTTCATTCCATGCTTCTAAGCATCCCATGCTAACCGAGTTCATTCAAGCCATAGATCAAACCCTCTTCTAGCATATTGGATGTCCCTTGGTTGGAGGAACTGAGCAGGCATCATTTGTTTCCACCCTAATTATCCATCCATTTAAATTTTCAAGTCCTAACAAAAAGGAACCTTGAAACAGAGGCGAACATGAAATGGCTCCTGTTTCTCTCAATGCCTCGAACAATGGGCAGTTGATGATTAGTATCCATTTGTTGAATCAGTATTGCAAGGGTTCTGCAGGCCTCAGGGTACATCCAAATAGAAACTTGCATTATTAAATAAAAAAGAGAGAAAAAGAAAAGAAACATAATACCTCAACCTACATCATAAACATGTGGTTTGCTATCATGTGTTTAACAAACCAACAAGCATCGCTTATTCTAATGAACTGTAACAAGTTGAAACAACACATGAAAAAAAATAAATTTACTATCTTTCCCAACAGTAAGAAGGAACTAAAGAATATAGAACATTTACTCAATAATATTTACACTAACACCAAAAAAGACATGCATCCAATTGCAATCGCCAATAACGACAAAACTTGGTCACCAAGTCACATCTTGCTGATCAAGAAGCATGAAAATATATCAAAACAAAAACAGAGCAAAGTGATCTGTAATCTTGAAAAGACTAGTGAACCAAGCATTCATCCATACCGTATGTCCCAAAATCCTAGTCCTTCATGTCCAACAGTCACTATTACATTTGCACTCCCTGCATCTTTGCACATCATATACTTGCATTTCAGACAAATCAATCAAAAAAAAAAAAAAAAAAAAAAAAAAAAAAACACACACACACACACACACAAGATAAAAATACAAGATCATCATTGTCTACTTCTTCTTAGCCTTAATTAACCCAGTTAATTGTGGATAGACAGCTTGGATACTTGACACATCAGCCAGCTTGGCAAATACAGTTAGGAGGGGCATGGAATGGTAGGCATTCATTATAATAATTAGCAAGCCTCCATATATCATTATAACAAGAGAAAATAACACCCACATTGCTAAAGAAATGCTATGGTTGTACTCAAAAGATGAAATTAGCAAAAATAAGACTCATGTTTTGCTAGCACCACAATGACAACTATAAAGCCTCTAGAAGAAACAAAAAAGTTGGCCAGATGAGAAGTTTCAGCCAGTATTTTAAATAGCTTACACTACCTTCAACCTACGTAGCTCATTAAAATAGCTTTAAGTCACATGTAGTAGATACTACACACAAAGTAGCATATGGTACAAACTACATAGCTCACATTCCATCAATGGACAGGATTAAATAGCAGCCCACTAACAAAAAAAAAAAAAAGAACTGGAGGATCATACAATTTCTATGAAGACTCCAAAACCTTCTAGTACTTTACAAATCTAAAATGGTTATGGAAAATGGACATCTAGGCGGGGCCTAAATGTAGGGGGAACCACCGACTTATTTACCATTGGTGGGGATCTAAATTGCAGCCGCATAACTATTATAGAGCAAGATCTTGGGCCAAAATGGAAAATGTTGTCGGATCTAAACCCCAGCTATACCCATCAAGATTGAAAATTGAGGCCTCGGCCCCACCCTCTGGAAACTTGACCAAAAACATTCAAACCCATCCAACGGCTGCATGGCATTTACCAAGCTAACACCAATAGAAAGAAAACCCGTGATGGCCAGTTAGAAATTGAACTTAACATCAAATATCCACATATAAAATGTATCAAATCAATCCTTTTTTTCAACATCAAATATCCAAATATGACATATATCAAATCAATCCTTTTTTTAATGGTGCCTACAACTTCGCATATGGTTTTCAAAATGGATCTAAATAGGAAATGATACTCTTGAATTATCTTTTTGTTTTTTTTTTTTGTTATTTTTTTTTTAAAAAAAAAACATAACATTTGCACAAACTAATCTTCATATTACCAAAAAGGAGAAAATATATCACTCCCTACTATTTCAGTACTTGAGCCATAAAAAACAGAACATTAAAAGCCAAACAGCTCATTGCCATGGAAATTCGGTAAATCCAAATGAAGACTTGAGGCCTTGTATTTATTTCGATAGCAGTCATCATCACTACTACTAACAACCCATTTAAACTTCCATCCCTACTTCCCTCCACATCATTAAGATATTCAAATCAGCACTCAACGAATCCCAATTCAGAAAGCTTCAAATGAGCTTCAGTATAATCTGTAAAGAAAGCATCCTAGTTACCTGGTTTTCAACTCCAAATCTTGTCGGAGACTTTCTATCTTCTCATCTGCATGAAAAGGTCGGATGGGTTTTCGATTCCCATGGCATTGTTACCACCAATAGCGATGGTCAAGAAACTAGAAGCCTTTCCGGTCGAACTGTTAAAGCAACAAACAAAAATTTAAATATTATAGAACCAAAAACTAATCTTTAAGAAGCAATATGAAAAAGTAAAGGGAGAGAGAGAAAAGAAAATGGATGAAGTACAAATTCAAGCCACAAATGCAGTGTACAAATATTTGATGAAGAAAACTAGAACTACGAGTGACTGCAATTCAAATTAGGCATGTTAAGCGTCATAGTTGTAGTAAGCATCAACCCAAGAATAGTCAAAGACGAATTCTTCATACGAGTGACTGCAATTCAAATTAGAATTAACTAAAATAGTTCAACTGTTATCAAACAGAAGTTATATAGAAACCTAGCCAATAAAAAACACTAGCCGAAACTCAAAACATCAGAACATCCACTCCTGATACATAAACCAGTTTTGCAAGTGCTATAATCAGAACCATCGAAGAGCCTATGAGTAGAAACTTATACAAGTCATGACTGGATGCTAGCAAAAAAGGTGCACACTCAATAGCATGAATCTTGCAACATGGAATGAGGAAGATCCGTTTGGCTGCCAATGGAGTTTCTAGTAATCTTGGTCCGGCCA
Source organism: Magnolia officinalis (assembly GCA_021015155.1). NCBI lineage: Eukaryota > Viridiplantae > Streptophyta > Magnoliopsida > Magnoliales > Magnoliaceae > Magnolia > Magnolia officinalis. The sequence goes on from JAJHSJ010000004.1 coordinate 94,788,181, forward strand.
GCCATTTCGAAAGCAATTGTACTGCACGTCGATAACAAGATCTTTTTGGATATAACAGAGATTATTGTAATAATAATAAAAACCAAATACATGAGATACGAAGAAGTCTACGTGAATCAACAAGACCATAATATCTATTCGGGTCTATTTGGATGCTCAGTTGATGAATCGCGAATTGAACGCGATTCATCAATTCACCAAACAAGAAATGCCCAGAGTCGGGTGAGACACCAAACCCCTACTTGCAATTCCAGATTTTGTATCAATAAGACTTCTTGCTGAGCACGTGAATGCAATCACTAGAAACTAGAATAATTGAAAGAGACTATAGAAAGTTGGAAAATGTCAATATCATAGCCCATTGTCCAACAATGCACCTCCACATACAAAGAAAAGAAAAAAAAAAGACCACCTGATTGCATAAGAATATGAAAATTGCAGGCAATGCTGACAGATGGTGATTGAGAAGCTTTTGACCAATCAGGTATTTGATTACTGATGAAACACAACAAAGTCTCATACACCAATCAGGTATGTGATTATTGATGAAAACAACTTTTCGCTAATCTTAAGCAATAAACCACAGGACTATGGAATGCCTAAAGTTAAGCGCTCTTAAACCCTTGGGACATAACAGTCCCACCAACATGTCCACATGACATCTACCCAGTCATCAGTTTTCGCCAATGAAGGTTTCAGTGGTGGGTGTTCAATCTCCATTGTTTAATTTGGCATGGCCTACTTGAGTTTTGGATCCAGTCATTTTTGGGCTCATATCCTAACACGAGGTGGTGAAACTGATGTGCAGGGTGGATGTCAAGGAAGCAGATTGCCTGCAGCACCCGCCACAACGTGGCCCTAACACAAGGTGGTGAAAATGATGTACAGGGTAGATGTCATGGAAACAGATTGCCTGCAGCATCCACCACAACGTGGCCCAAGCTCTGTGAGGCCTATCGTGATGTATGTGTTTTA